>CM054058.1:469393630-470615959 GCA_028641055.1 Alopecurus myosuroides
CCGCAGTGAACGAGTTACGACACCTTTGTATAGATTCTTACTACTTGTGATTTAGGTCTATTTGAACATATTTTTTAATTAGTTAGAATAAGAAACTGAAGTTTTGTATCGGTCTACATCATGGTATACGAACCAAATCTCTAGCACCATAGACAGTGTGTGCCGGATAGCGGCCTTATGTGGGGCCCACCACCCTCTCTCTCTGATCACTATTCTCCCCCGCATCTGGTGCCCTATCCTCTCATGTCTTTCCCATTCATTTGAGAAGCAACCCGTCCGAGAGAGACGAGAGATCGACGACCTCCAACGAGCCAGAGCTGGTGGCGCAACAGCTTGGTTGCCACAAAGACGATGATGTGATGATGGTGAGTCTAGACCGCACTGGAAGCAGCGCTCGACGCAAATGCTAGGAGGAAAAACTTAAATGCGAGGGGTTCGGAGGCGTTCCTGGCATTGGCTTGGGCAAAGTGGTGGGTAATTCAACGGCGCTTCTCTCCATCCATTCCTCTCCTATCCGGCCGTGCTGTGTTCGAGCAAAATTACGAGGGAAGGCCGTTAGAAAATCAAATATGTCCACAGACCGCGAGCTAACCTTCCCCATGCTATAAAACAAATCATTATAAGGTATTCAAAGTATGGTAGTATGTTTTCATTGACAATAAAATTTGTTGGTAATTAAAATCTAACCATACCAAATTTTACAAAATTAGTTATATATTTGTTCATAAGAACTCTTTACAACTCATTGCTACTTTTCTTTTACTGAACCCTAATCTTATGGGCAGCACCGCAGCACTACTTGTTATCACTAACCGCTCGCCCACTTCATTCCCACGGTGCCAGTCCGTTCCAAATCCCTAGTTTTTCAAAAAAAGAAAAAGGTCCGTTCCAAATCCCTAGCTCGCAGCAAAACCTTACCTGTTCCCTGAGAATGAGACCCCCCTCTGCCGCCGCGTCGATGGCGAGCAGAGCGTCCTGAGCCGGGGAGATTGGAGACGTGTGCTTCTCGTCTCAAGCAGCGCCTGCGTCCGCGAACAGGCAACGGGGAGATCTCTGTAGCTACCGCGCGGTGGAACGGATCTGCGCGACGGCGCGACGGTTCGATTCGGGGTGCCTAGAAGATGGCTGGCAATGGCGGCGGTTCTCGGCTTCGGTCTCAGTGCGACGACCAGCAAGGCGACGGCGACCCTGCTCCGGTGGCCAGGTCTCTGCCCCGGCCTCGGTTGGCCCAGCAAGGGGACGACGGCGAAGACGGCATATCTGATGCTCTGTCGGAGGCTGGTCCGACACGCTCCACCAAGCGACACCGCGCCATGGCCCGATCTATGGCCAGAGAGGCTAGCTATCGTGCTCTCGCTGCCCCGCAGCTCATGTGGCTCATCCTCCGCGACGGGACCTATCTCACCCTCCCTGGCGGCGCAAAACACGACATGCCCGTCGACTACTTCGACGACGTCGACTTCTGCCTCTCCACCGGCAGCTTGCTCTTCCTGGTGTATTGGGACGGCAGCTGCTGCTTGATGAACCCCTCCACCGGGAAGACCGCCCTTCAACAGATCAGCCTCGACAGCGAAGACAGGAATATGTTTCTTCGCAACTATGATAGGATAAGCAAGGTGGTGGTGTCTGATCAGATTGTCGCTCTTCTCGCCAGTGACAAAGTCAAAATCTTTGCCCGTGGACCGCCACGAGGCACCGAATCGTGCACAGCCAAGGTTTGGGTGCCCCCTGGAGACACCCATGTTGTTGACATTGCAATCTTCCAAGGGAAGCTTTATGTCCTTGTCGCAGAATATGGACATGGCTGTCTTCGACCGCCCGAGCTGCATGTCTTGGACACCAGACGTGAGGAGGCCGGTGTCAGGTCCGTCCGATGCATACGCGCCACGCCAAGAGATGGTGTTGAATCTCCTGACCACCAGTTGGCCATCTTCTTCTATCTGGTCCCGTCCGGTCATCGGCTGCTTCTGGTGGAACGGCAGATTGATGTGGAGCTCTCTTCGGACCCTTTTATTGTGAGGCCCATACGAAGTCGGTTCGAGGTCTCGGAGGCAGTGGACCTGGTCGGCGAAGGCAGCCCTGGGCATTGGAGCAAGGTGGATACATTGATGGGGCGTGCTCTCTTCGTCAGCCTAGGCTGCTCTGTTTCGCTCCCTGCTCAACGTGGAGCTCGAGAAGATTGTGTCTACTTTATGACTGAACGAAAATGGTCTATTCCTAAAAAGCAGGAGAGGAGGCCTGAGGATGACCTTTTCGACTGCATCATGTACAACATGAGAAACGAGACAGTGACATCGATGTCAATGGAGACGGCGGCGACGGAGGCAACTGGCGGTGGTATATGGCATCCGGCCTGGCTTTTCCCTGGCAACGTTTGAGCTACATATGACTTGGAAGGTGCCGTACCATCTGGGATTTATTTGGGACATGCTGATGCTGGTGTGTATCTAGTAGTATCTATTCTTATTGGCATATTTTAATGACTAATGTACTTTTCTTGACTAATGCGTGTCAAGTTAAATTGATCGATGTTGCTAGATATCCCTTTTGTTTTGTCTTGGACGGGATACATTTCAGGCTACAAGGCTTGGTGCATCCCTGAAGAAACTAGGCAACAGAAATATGGATGGCTTGATAATGTATTGAATTTTAAGGTTCTTTCGTATATTGCACTTGTTCTGAAATATTGCTGAGATCATTGATTATTGTGCTATGTAACTCACTATTGTTTGAGCTTTTAGCCTTTTCTGCCAAACTATGATCTTGATGAACTGTGCCGATGCAGGCACTTGGTGGTACCATTGGTTTACTTCACTTCCCTTGTTTTGCTTTATTTGTGTTAGTTCTAAGGCTCCCCCAATCTCCCCTTTACACCACTCTGACTCTCCATCGTGGAAGAAAGCAGCTATGAATTTACTTCTAGCATACTTGGAGTCGTAAAGTAGGATCAGGTGTTGGCAAGCTGGTCTTTGAACATTACCTTCACTGTTCTTATGCAAAATTTAACAACTAATGTTTTATTTCAGGCTACAAAGGATTTTTTTTTAATTTGCTATGAAACTAGGCAACATAAATATGAAATGCTTGATAATGTACTGAATGTTTAAGGTTCTTCCATATATCGCTTTTAAGCTGATCCTGAATCTTCTTGAGGTACTTTATTATTTTGCAGTCACATACTCCAGTATTCTTTGAGCTTGTAATCTTTCTGCCGCAAACTGTGATCTTGATAAACTGTACCGATGCAGCTACTGGTGGTAGCATTACTTCAGTTCCCTTGTTTTACCATGTTTGTCCTAGTTCAGTGGCTCAAACAATCTCTGTTGCCAAGCGAGTTTTCGCATAGTTATTCTTAGGCGAAGATACACGTATACTGGCACATTTTATTCCCATTCTCTTTTACTTTTGTCTTGAAAATCACATTGAGTTGCTACTACCTAGTAGCAACATTCCTCAGAGTTATCTGCCTGTAATTCATTGTGCTTGAAGGAGTTTTTAATTGAATGTGGCCACGAATAAACTAGGCAACAGATATATGAATGGCTTGATAATGTATTGAAATTTTAAGGTTCTTCCATATATTGCACTTGTTCTGGAATCTGCTTGAGATGCTTGATTATGGTGCTCTATAACAGTCTGAATATTGTTTGAGCTTGTAGCCTTCTACCAGTCCGTGATGCAGTTAAAATGTAGTCATGCAGGTTCTGTTGGAAAGTCATAGTTACACCTATGTGAAGTAAGCAAGAACAAATATATAGCGGTACAATTTATTCATATTTTCGTTGTCCTGAGAATACTAGAGCTGCTCACATTCATCAGTTCGATGCCTGCTAATGCAATGCGTTTTTTTTTTCATATGCAAGTGCAAGTCATTGCGCTATTTTTTGGTCTTTTACTCAGTTGGACATGTGAACTGAAACATCATTTATTCACAATTTTCTTGAGATTCGTAGCTTCTTTGAACTACGTTCCCCTAAATTTGCAATGGAAAATTTGTGTAAGGCCGTACAGTCCAGCGTATGGCACGCTATCATTTTGTAGTTGCTTTGGTCACATGAGTAGTTTGCTGTTGCCCGCCCGTGAGGTGGACCTTAATTTCTTCTCCCTCCTGGCTCCATCAATGGTTCTGACTAAATGGTTTATGGTTGTGGTAGATCGCAAGATGAATAGTGGGCCTTAGTTTCTGCTCCTGCTGCTACTTTTGGCTCCCCCTCTGCCCAAGGACGGCCCTACTCCACTGCGCCTCGCCGACCTCGCCCACGAGCCTTCTCCGACCCCGCCGTCCCCTCTCGTGAACAACTGCCTGTCCCCAAGTGACGGGGTCAGCAATGTCTTGCCTCGCCGACCTCACCCACGAGCCTTCTCCGACCCCGCCGTCCCCTTTGGTGAACAACTCCCTGTCCCCAAGTGACGAGGTCAGTAATGTCTCCGCCTCCAGCTACGACCCAATTGCAGAAATCATGGCGTCGGAGCGCCCTGGGCCAGAACTCTGGACCCCCATTGGAGACGACCCTATGTACATGGAAGTGGACGCAGCTTGAGCTGCTGCCATTGCGTCGCCGTTGTTCTTCCCGGAGGCGCAGCTGGTGCTCACGCCCCCGCCCTTCTCTGGGAGCGGGGCAAACAGCCGCATCGACGAGGTGATCTCCCAAGTGGATGCCCTTGCGGTCTCTATCAACGACGAGGCCTCCCACGCTACAGGCGTGGACTCTGCCCTGCAGCAGCTCTTCACCGCCATCCCCTCCTCCGTGCTGGGGTCCCCTCCTCCCGCTATTCAGGTAGCAAAGATCGACAAGGGTTGTGCGTCCTCCCTGGCCAGAAGAAGCGCTCGCCTCTCCGCTCTGCCTACTGCAACTCCGGTGTCGCAGCGTGCTACCCTGCGCCTTGCCAAAGAACTCAAGGTCGTAGACGGCTCGGAGTGGAGGATGGAGGCTGCCGCTGTTGCGCTCACTGCTCGCCTCAAGGACCCTTTGTCCCCCTCTGACATCGACGGTGTTAAGTACGTGATGGGCCTGGGAAAGGATCCCCACGGCCGGCTCTCTCACGCCCTTGTAGCTCTCTCTCCCGCTCAAACCCTAGCAGCCATAACATCTGGTATCAGATTCCTCGGTTGCGATGTCTTCTGGATTGTCCACCGCCTCCGCCGCGATCGCCTCGTCGGGCGCGCCCACCACCATGGCGCCGCCGTCGGCGTCTGCGGTCCCGGCCGCGCCGGCTCGGGAGCCCGCCCCCATCCTCTCGATCCAGGAGCTCTCCACGCGCCTCCGCGACCTGACCGAGTCGGTCTCCGACATCAAGCACGCCATCGCCGTGCTCCTCCAGCGGACGGAGCCACTCGACGCCAGTCTGCTGTCGTCGCCGCCACTCGACGCCAAGCTGCTGCAGCCCCCGCTGCCGCTGTCCGTCTCTGGGCCGATCTATACGGCAGCTTGGGCGCCGCTGCACATCCAGTCACCACCGGCGCCGCCCCAACAGTACGGCGGGCCCTCCCGCTTCGCCGGTACTTACGCCGCTCCCGACGGTGCGCCATTCCACGGGGGGTCCTCCATGGTCACAACACCGGCGCCGACCCCCGCAGGGCCGCCGCCGCCGCCCTCGGCCGCGACCACGGCGCCGGTCATCACGTTCCAGCATGGGATGCCCTACGACGGGACTGCGACGACCTTGTTCCCAGCAGCACAACCGCCGTCCCATGACAATCCCATCCAACCGATCAAGTTCCAGTCGTCGCCGTCACCGCGTCCGGCTTGGATCGCTACAGACCACGTGTCAGCGGCGGTGAGCCTGCAGTCTGCTGCGCGCGGCCTCCTAGCGCGTCGACATGTGCGGGAGATGCGTGATTTGCAGCTGCAGCTCCTCCAAGTTGCGCTTCGCGGTGCAACGGACCTCGATCTTGTCCGCTGCGTGGCGGAGCTTGGGCATGTGGTTTCCCCCACGGGCGGCGACCTCCAAGTCTACGACATCGACAGTCAGCCGGCGGGGAGAAGACATGGTGTCACCGACAAGAGCGCACCGCATAGCACCACTGCATTCCGCCGTCGGCCGCCGCGAGGGCTCCCTTGGTCCCGATGGTTTCCTTGGGATCCAGGGGGCTGCAAACGCACAAGTTCGGTGCGCGGAGGATTCTCGCCTTATCATTCGGAGTAAAAAAAAAATAAAGAGTCGGAGTCTCATTCGGGTTAGCTTATTTCAGGTCAATACAATAGGCCGAGATGTAAAGGGCTTGTTTTTTAGGAGTTCGGTTTGTGTGGGGTCGAACCATCGTTAGGTTGCAGCTCGAGGACGAGCTGCATGTCCAGGTGGGGTGTAGTGTTAAGTACGTGATGGGCCTGGCCCGTTAGTCTTAGGGTTTGCTTAGGGGTCAAGTAAGTCTTGCTTAGGAGTCAAGTAAACCTCTCTATATATGGAGAGAAGATGTATCAATCTAATCAAGCAAGAATTAAGAAGGAAAACCCTTCCCTCTTGCCCGGCCGTGGGAAAGGATCCCCACGGCCGGCTCTCCCGCGCCCTCGCAGCTCTCTCTCTCTCCCACTCAAACCCTAGCAACCATAACAGACGGTCTCGCTATCCTAACTAGGATTGACCGTGAGGCTATGCTTCGGGCTGCTGCACAGTCCAGCTCTGATAGGGCCGCCACTTTGGCGCTGTTGTTCTTATGTTAGTTTGCAGCTCCATCACCACTCGTAGTTTGGCCTTAAGCCACGTTATGTCTGTTTGTGTCTTGGGTTGGCGGCAGTGTGTTAGCAGGCGGCTGTCTTGGGGACTATGGGTTGTGCCGCCTCGCTCCCCTTGTATGTCCTGGAAGGTGTTTAGTTCTGCTGGATCCTATGTGTCTCGTCTTTCCTGGTGCTCCCTTAGTTTCCCAAATGAGTGATTACATCTGTCCTATCCTGTGCTGGAATGTTCGAGGGCTTAACAGCCTTGCCAGTAGATCGTGTGTTTGCGACATCGCCTTCTCGAGCAAAGCTGCAATTCTATGTCTGCAAGAAACCAAATTGGACTCCATCTCCCCTGCTATGGCTCTTGAGATCGCCGGTCCCGTGAGATCTGAGTTTGCTTTCCTGCCTGCAGATGGAACAAGGGGTGGGATCGCAATCTTTTGGGATCCCTCCGTAGTTTCCATCTCCATCTCAAGGATAGGGAAATTTACATCACAGCCTTCGTTCGGTTACTTAGCTCGACTACCTCCTTCTGCTTGTCCGTCGTCTACGGACCTGCAGACGACTCCCTCAAGCCTTCCTTCCTAGCGGAGATGTCCTCCCTCAAACCTGCAACTGGCTCGCCTTGGCTTATAATCGGAGATTTTAATCTCATTTATGAAGCCAGAGACAAAAACAATATCAATTTGAACCGTAGACTTATGGGACAGTTTCGCGCGGCGATCAACCAATGCGAGCTAAAAGAGCTTCGCTGCTCCAATCGGAACTTTTCCTGGAGTAACCAGCAAGATGCATGTTAAGATGAAGTTGTTCTCGCTCAAGATGCAAGATGGTGGTTCTGTGATGAATCACTTGTCGATCTTTAAGGAGATCTTGTCCGACCTAGTGTCGATGGAGGTAAAATATGAGGATGAAGATTTAGCTCTTCTGCTGCTATGCTCGCTGCCTAGTTCTTTTACAAACCTGCGTGATACCATACTATTAAGCCGCGATGAACTAACCCTCGCGGAAGTTTGTGAGGCCCTGCAGACCAGGGAAAAGATGAAAATTATGGTGCAGACTAACGCATCATCCTCCAAAGGCGATGCATTGCAGGTTCGAGGCAGACCTGAGCAGCGAGATAACAACTACAACAACAACAACAGTGATAAGAGCAGGGACCGTTCCAAGTCCAAAGGACGTGACAACTTCTGCAGGTACTGTAAGAAAACCAATCACACCATTGAGGATTGCTGGAAGGTGCAGAACAAGGAGAAAAGGAACGGCACATACCAACCGAAAAATAAATGTGACGGTAATGGTAATGGTACTGGTAAGGCTGCTGTTGTTGCTGGTGATAATAGTTCGGATGGTGAATGCCTAGCTGTTTTTGCTGCATGTGTTACCCGTGATGATGAGTGGATTCTTGATATTGATTGCCCGTTTCATATTTCTTGTAACAAAGATTAGTTCAGTTCTTATGAGACTGTGCAGACTGGAGATTTTATGCGTGTGGGGAACGACACAAATGTCACATTGTTGGCGTTGGATCTGTTCAGATCAAGACCCATGGTGGGATGACACGTACATTGACGGGAGTGAAACACATACCATCCATGGCGAGAAATTTGATCTCGTTGAGTACCCTTGACTGTGACGGATACAAGTACGCCGGAGGGGATAAACGACTGAAGGTATCAAAAGGTTCTCTCATTGTTATGATTGGTGATATGAATTCTGCCAAGTTAGATATCCTTAGAGGTAGCACTTTGTCTGGTACTGCTGATGTTATTACTAATGATGATCCAAGTACAACTAACCTCTGGCATAAGCGACTTGGACACATGAGTGAACATGGTATGGCAGAATTGGTGAAGAGAGAACTTCTGAAGAACTGCAATATGAGTAAGTTGCCGTTCTGTGAACACTGCGCACTAGTAGAGAAGTGCCTTTCTATGGAACAGCATCTGTGGCGCACCTAGATGGCGTACGCCATAGAAATAAAAATTTGTGGCGCATGGCCTGTGGTGCGCCACAGAAATTTCTAATTCTGTGGCGCATGTCTGCCTGGTGCGCCACAGAAACGAGGTGGGGCCCACCCCAATCATTGTACTGGCTGTCAGTACACCTATTTTTATGGCGCAGGGACCCTGGTGCGCCACAGAATATGGCATTTCTGTGGCGCACTGTTCTGCTGCGCCACAGAAAAACCATATTTTGTGGCGCATGTGTTACCATGCGCCACAGAATGTGTCTTTTCTGTGGCGCAGCACAGCAGTGCGCCACAGAACATTGTACAGGTGCGCCACAGAATAAGTGCACTGTGTACATAAAAGATGGTAGCCCCCCTCTCTCTCCCCCCACTCATTTCATTCCAAGTGGATGTTGCTCACTCGCCTCCCCCTTCTCTCCACTCCAATTTTACACATTTAATTCTCCTTTTTTGTTAGGTGAACCTATTTTTTTCGATGTATAATTGTTGGTGAAGTTTTTTTGTTGTTGAGGGGGCCTAATTACCTCCATCTATACTCCGGTCCCTCCCTCTCCTCGCTCTTTTCGCGTCTCGATCGGTATCGAATCTACTAGGTGAGTATAGTTGGAGGTGCATGTCTCGTGTGGCCATCGATCAATGTGTACGGGTGCTTGTCATGCATGTGCAGCTGGACCGATTGTCGCGCGCGCGCGGGCGGTCATGGTGCATAGATGTTTGCCGAAATGTTGATTCACTTCCATTTCGGCAAACTTTTGCACCCCATATGTCCTAGTTATATGAGAGGTCATGCCGAATTTTTCCGGCGACTATGCATGTTGTGGTTCTAATTTTCTTCTCTCTATGTGTGTGTGTAGGCAACCATGGTACTAGAAATGAGCTCTGCTCGAATCGCTAGATACAAAAAAGACGCGAAGGCGGACATGATTCGGTGCAACAGGCGGCAGATAAGATGTCCGTGTCGATCATGCAAACTCGTGCGCTGGATTGACCCTGATTCCGGACAATTGGAGGAGCACCTTCTCAGACGCGGTTTCTTTGACGACCACAACCACGTGTCACCGCCGGCAGCAAAAGGTGTGCACGAAGAAAATGGCGAGCGAGGTGACGAAGGAAATGACGACGAAGAAGATCATCATGAAGAAGGATATGTCGGCGGAGAAGATCAACATGACGATGAAGGCGTGAACACGGAGACCCCGCTAATTTCGGCCTTGCGGGACTCTCATGTTCAGGATCTGCTGCTTAAGGAGACGAGCAACGACATAGCTGCATCTAGGGAGAAAGCCAAGCTGGCGCAAATGGAGATAGACGGGGTGACTCCTTTGTTTCCTGGGTGCCGCCCCGAGGATACGCGCTTGCATGTAACGCTTGCTGCTCTGAAGATGAAGACGCAAAACAAATGGACCGACTCGAGTTTCAACAAGAACATGAAATTCTGGCACGATCGCCTTCCCGAGGGGAACACATTGCCAAGCAGTATCAATGAGGCTAAGAAAGTCGTGTGCCCTCTTGACCTACCTCACGAAAAATTCCACGCCTGCATCAATGATTGTGTAATTTATCGTGGGGAGTACAAGGACACAACCACATGTCCGAAGTGCGGCCACGGACGATACAAGAGTGGAACCAACAACAAGAAAATTTCTCGAAAAGTGGTATGGTACTTTCCTATCACTCCCCGTCTTCAGCGGTACTACGTGGACCCTAAGTAAGCAAAACTCATGCAATGGCACGCGGAAAGGGAGAAGCCGGAAGAAGATCCGGAGAAGGGCTATATGATGACACATCCTGCAGACGCCGCCCAGTGGGAAGCATTGGACATAGCTTTCCAGAGTTTTGGGGGCGACGCAAGGAACGTCAGGCTGGGTATGAGCACCGATGGACTCAATCCGTTCGGCAACCAGAGTAGCACACATAGCAGCTGGCCCGTGTTTGTATGGCCTTACAACCTACCCCCGTGGCTGTGCACCAACCAAAAGTACATACACTTGAGTATTCTCATCCAGGGGCCGAAACAACCAGGTGTCGACATGCATTTGTATCTCGGGCTGCTGAAAGACGAGTTAGACACGTTGCAGAAGACGCCACCCCGTACGTGGGACGCGTACACTAGAGATTATTTCCATATGAGAGCCGCGTTGCTCACGACGGTCATAGACTATCCTGGTTACGCGTATGTATCTGCCGAGGCCGTCCACGGATTCTGCGGCTGCGTGAAGTGCATGGACGGGACCCCGCATCTCCAGCTACCAAGGGATCCTGGGTCTTCGAAAACCGTGTACCCAGGGGCTCGAAGGTGGCTTCGCCTGGATCATCCATGGAGAAAACGCGGTGAGTTGTTCAATGGTAAAGACGAGCCCGATGGAGCCCCGCGCACGAGGAGCGGCGCAGAAATCGACGAGCTTCTGAAAAATTGGGACGAGTGCCCTTCGCCGGGAAAGAAGCGACCCAAGCCAGAGCCACTGCTGGGTGTATGGAAAGCGAGGTCTGTTTTCCACGACTTGGAGTACTGGCCGGTCCTCCACACGCCTCATAGCCTTGATGTGATGCACATTACGAAGAACGTTACGGAGAGTCTGCTTGGCACTATTTGCCATTCGGAAAAGTCCAAGGATGGGCCGAAAGCAAGATACGATCTGAAACATTTTGGCATTAGGAAAAATCTACAGGTCCCCGCCGATAGTGATGATGATGATGATGACGATGAGGATAAGACGGAAGGGACTCAACGTCCCCACAAAAAGGCTAAGAAGAACACCGTGGTGCTTCCCGCTGCCTGCTTCACATTGAGTCCGCCGGAGCTTGAGCAGTTTTTCAGGTGCCTCCTAGAAGTCAAACTTCCTCACGGATACTCAGGGAGTATAAGCAGATATCTGGACTTAGCGAAGAAGAGGTTCACCGGGATGAAGTCTCACGATTGTCATGTGCTCATGACGCAGATACTTCCCGTTGCGATCCGAGGGATAATGGACGAGCATGTCCGTGATACGTTGTTTGGCCTTTGCAACTTTTTCGACGTTATCACCCGGAAATCGATCGGCGTGAGGCAGCTCAAGATGCTACAGGATGAGATCGTGGTGATACTATGCGAGCTCGAGATTTACTTCCCGCTGACATTCTGTGATATATGTGTCCATCTCCTTCTCCATGTCGTTGATGACATCAGGCATCTCGGCCCGACGTTCCTGCACTACATGATGCCGATGGAAAGGCAAAATGGTGTCTTGAAAGGATACGTTCGCAATAGGGCCCGTCCAGACGCAAGCATGGCCAAAGGATTTCTAACCAACGAGTGCATCTATTTCTGCGACAATTACCTAAGCACCGAAGACGACCAGGATGTTGGTCTGTCCACCAGGACGCACCTCGGCAGGCTCACCGGAGTCGGTCACCGCGAGGGCTGCCGCGACGTCCATGTCGGCATTCAAAAACGACGCGACGACTTTGAAAGGGATCACGGGTCGCGCTACAACACTTAAAATTGATCGAGTCTTTCGTGGAAGAGCACAAAAGCTTAATCAACCAGAATTATATCGAAATGGGCGGGCCGAGGAAGATGGGAGATGTAACCAAAGAGCATAACTCCGGCTTCACGCGTTGGTTCAAGCAAAGTCAAATGATTGAAGCACGGAGAAAAATGCCTTCTACGGAAGATGAAGAACTCATATACATCTTACCACAGGGCTCCGGGCAGAACGTAAGGACATATCAGGGGTACGACATCTCCGGTTACAGATACTCCACTGAGGACAAGGATATGAGTAGCGAAAATCAAAACTCAGGAGTAACTATGCTATCATATGGCGATGACGAGACTAATGTCAAAGAAAGATAATTCAGAAAGATCGAGGAGATATGGGAGCTCAACTACTGCGGAGAGACGGTGGTGCCAATGTTCCGTGTGAGATGGGCCAAGAATGTCAAGAAAGAAGGACGGTATTTCACCACAATGGTTATACCCGATGCCAAATCGAAGAACGCATCCGCGAAAAATGAGCCATGGGTACTCGCTAGCCAAGTTGACCAATGTTTCTTCATCACCGACCCGTCAAGGCCTAGCCGTGTTGTCGTGAGGAGGGGCAAGAGGAGCATCATCGGAATGGAAGGAGACGCCAACGAGGAAGACTTGGACAAGAACGGTGATCCGAAGATCGAGGAGGAGTTCGACAAGCACTTCGACATGCCTACTACTGGTAAAGTAAGAAGGAAGACATCCCTACGTACCCACGGTTGTCCGTTCACGCGAAGAAATCTCAAGGTGGCCGGCATAAAGTATTCAATCGCCAACAAAAAGGGCAAAAGACGCTAATTAAGCTAGATCGAAACCGATCGAGACAAATTAAGAAAACTTTTGTGTGTATATATGTGTATGTGAGACAAGCACTTCTTTCTATATATATGTGCATGTGTATGTGAGACAAGCACTTCTTTATATATGTGCATGTATATATGTGATTCTTTATATATGTGCATGTATGTATGTGAGACAAGCACTTCTTTCTTTAATTAATTGTAATTTAATGTTTTCTTTCTTTAATTATAATTAAATAAAATATTAAAAAAATGTGGGGCAACCCAGGATTCGAACCCATGCCACTAGGCTTATTTACCTCACAACTAAACCAATTGGGCTACTAATAGATAACTGTCACATACAGCGTTTCGTTTTTATTTATTTATCTATCGACCCAATTCTGTGGCGCACCACTAAATGCATGCGCCATAGAAATCGAACAATTCTATGGCGCACCGTCTGGGGGGTGCGCCATAGAAATATCTTCCACCCAATGACATGTGGCCCCGCACACGTGGCCACAGAATAGGCCCAAGAAATTCTATGGCGCACTCCTCAGACGATGCACCATAGAATTCTAACAATTCTGTGGCGCACGGGCTCGTGGTGCGCCACAGAATATGCCTCCCAGCCAATGACATGTGGCCCCGCGCGCTCATCTTCCACACTTAGCCACATTTTGCAGTTCATCCCCATCTCTCTCGCGCGCGCGACGACGAACACTTCTCTGGACCCCCTTCTCTTCTCTCTCGCGCTCGCCACCGTGGAGGATCCATGTGGAGGTGCTAGGTGAAGGAGCATTGAGGAGATGCAGGACCACAGCCTAGGAGGAGGAGCGCGCGCCGTGACCTAGCTAGGAGGAGGAGCCGTGCCGTCATCGTCTGCATCGACCGCGGCCGCTCGACACCGCCGTCTTCCTTGACGCCTGCCACCGTCAGCGAGAGAAGGAGCAGGGAGCCGTCGCCATCGCCGTTCGCGCCTGCGCCCAGGTCGGTTCGCTGCTCGCCCCGCCCCGTTGCCCTGTTTTGCTTCTCTGACCGAGTACCTAGCTGCTCGCCCCGCTGCCCTGATTAGCATGCACATGAACATGAACATGAGCACGCTTCTGTTCTTCCAGGAAGCAAACATATGCTTGCTGTACAAGAACTCCAATTTCATGTCTCCCTGCTCCAATTTCATGTCTTTTCCTGTACAAGAACTCCTCTAGATAGGCACCCATCCGCATTTCATTGTTGCTGGGCGCTAGTAGGAATATGCTTACAGTTATTATAACATTGCAACAGCTCAGGCAATGGAAACTCAAATTTGTATCTAATGTTGCTAAACAAGTAAAATTACACTTTAACCATCCAGGAAAGGGAATGCTATTGGCATGCAAATGCAATGCCCCATTTAAGCAATCACATAAGAGCTAGCTCGGTAAATATCAGTAATATTCTCGTTTTTCATTTGGAAATATCTTAAGGAGATTATCATGTGGTCTCTGACCTGAAGTGCCTAAATCCTTAACACAAACTTATTGTCTGTGCAAGCAAACTTCTTGTGCCTTTTGCTAGCTTAGAGCAGTTGCTTTTCTTGGAAAAATGATATGTTTTCTAAATTATGTGCTACAGTTATTATACCTTCCATTGTATGCATTGCCAGCACGGGAACCAGCTTCTGAAAAGAACATGTTGCTTAGTAGCTTGTAGTCTCCAAGCAGGCAGAGAAACAGTAGCTGGTGGTTACACATGAACTGAATTACATGGCTGGTGGTTTGAGCTGAACTTAATGTGCAGGGCTGGTGGTTTGAGCTGAAGCAACACCTTTAGTATTGAACATGGGAATGAAATTTCTGAATATGGCAGTAGATTGAGGGGATTGGGGATGGGTTTTGTGCAGGGTACACATTGAGAGTTGCCAATGTGTCGCCGGAACGTCGATTCATTTCCGTTCCGGCGAATTTATGGCACTCCGGCATGGCCTCTTTTAGCAAAGGTCATGCCGAAATTTTTCGTCGAACTGTTGGATTTCTAAATATTACTTTTCTGTAAATTATGCTAGATTATTTTGGTTGATTCCGAAAAGGAATATAGATCCAGTATATGGTTAAGTTTGTCGCAACATTTTCTGGCTTTGAAAAAAATTATAACCTGTAGATTGCTCCTCAGTGAATTGTTTATAATTATCAATTATATATGCATTCTTGAGAAAAGAAATTGTTTGAATATCTTGTGAGCAATGTATTATGATGACATCAACCATATCAAGTCAAACTAACTGTCAATGTCGACCAATCAGCCGAGTGCACTATTTAAATATAGTTACAGTTGTCCAGCATGTTAACGAAGTGTGAATAGGTATAGCATTAGCTTGGTACATGTGAACATGTCATTGCAGCTTGCTGAATAAGAATAAGGGTTTGGTGAGAGGCACCAGAGCAGGTACTACTTTTGACATAAAAAATTATAAACAAAAGAGGAGCAGCCACACAAAGGTTATTGTGAAACCATTTCATCCAACGATAATTACTAATATCAAAGAGGACAAGGGACTTGTCCAAATTCTGCCTCGACAGATGTTCAGAACACTTAGACAATGCCGTCCAATTCGTTAGACCACAACTCACCCCGGTTGCTGAAAGAGAAAAACAGGGGCACAATGGCCCAGCAGGGTAGGGGATTACATTATATGTTTGAGCAAATAGACACGCTTCAAGGACAATGATTAACTATTATGCCTTATGAAGCATGTAAGATCACAGATTTATGTTTCCTCCTTGTAACAAGTAAGATCACAGTTATTATTCAGGATGGGTATAACATTTCTGCTACAAGTCTACTCTGTATCCACAACACATAAGCGACGATCTTAGCATAATCCAAAACCTGTAGGTTCATACTGCAAAGTGAGTTCATAATCCAGAACCTACGGGGTTCATAATGGCGAAATACCATTTCTACATCGCAATAATTGCATAAACATAGCCATCTCAGCCTAATGCAGCGCCAGAATATGTACGGAAAAGCCAAACCTTGTCGAGTTCTTTCACGGCCAGAGGCCAGAGCACCGTTTTCCTTCTCGAGCGACGCGCATCCTAGCAGATAGTGGCCCTGCATCAACACAAGCAACATCAAAGTCTTTCTGATACACGAATCGATGGCTATGATGCTGAATGGTTTGGTGCCATATAAATATAGTGCTTTTTGCTGGCTGTGATGCTGAATGTTCTTGACAGATATCCTCGCTGTGATTGATTTGATAAAATTTGTTTACGATAGTACTTCAATGATCTCTGGTTTTATTGTTAGGCCTCTAATCTGATACTTTTGTTGGGTGAAGTATGACAGCATAGAATTGGGCCTTTACTTATTTATAAGACTTGACCAGTTTTAGGCATTTCCTCTAAAGGAAGCAGATTAGAAAAAGTTTCAGGTCACAACTGTTTATCAGGGGACTAAACAAAAAATACTTAACAATTGACATTTTTCATATACAAGTATGGTCTGGACATGAAAAGGCTCCGAGCATTTAGCAACTAACTGACTACTGATTGCTATTACATGAGAGATCTAGACAACAAAACAGTGGTCTAATTCTAGAATTACAGGAGAGATCAGGAGACTATTTCTTTTAAGCCCTGAACATCCATGATACCAACTGACCAACCAGTGAGCACACCCATGGAAAGAATGCAGTAGCAGGCACGACTAAAAGACTGCAAATTAGACGTTTTGTACTAGTACATCACAGTAATGTGCATTTTTTCTCATTAGAATTTAGCTGGCTGCATATCACTCAGCCTAAGAGTTTTACTTTTATCTCCAAAACAAGTTGGGCTAGGTTGACTACATTGATGTGCAGCTTTGTATATGTTCTTTTATCTCCAAAACAAGTTGGGCTAGCCTAAGAGTTGCTATGGCTAAATCGTCAGTGAGAACTCAAGAAAGCCCACAATAGTATATGTTCTTATGCATAGCTAGTGCCTTAGCCTTTAACTCATAGGCTGGGCCAAGAAAATAAGAAAGGATCTGTTCTTATCAGTTTACACATCCAAATCTGTCCAGAAAATAAAGCAAACAAAGAAATGCTATAAAATCACACCAAACACAAGATGCCAGGAGTGCACACCCTAGACACGAGATCTGGCAAACAAACCTAGCATCTTTGTGTTTAGAGTGCTATTTGGTTCTTAGATTTGGCATCCAAATCATCATTGGCAGGGGCAAATAGCATATCCGAGAGATTACACCAACCCTACCGATAGAATAAAAAAAGTAAACTTGAGCTGCTATTTTACAAATTAATAACTTATGCTTAAGTAATCGATATAAGGCAGCAATTTTAAAAAATATCTTATAAACATTTGAATGTTATTACAGAAACATGTCTAGCACTTCCAAGCACGGGTCCATGCCCGAAGCCGGTGCCGAGGAAGAGGGATGGGATGCCCACGCTGCAACCGGCATTGAGGAAGAGGTCCGGGAGGACGACGCTGGTGTTGATTGGGAGTACTTGGAGGAAGAGGTTGATGACAGCACCGATGGTGGCGGCACTGACCGCACGGCGGCTGGTGGTAGCGGCGACGCCGCCCCGACGACCGATGAGAAGAAGAAGAAGCCTCAGGCGCCAAGGAAGGATCGTACGCCGCAAGTGCTCGCCAACGTCACTGATACAATCACCGAGGTCTCGCCAAGTGGCCTGCCATTGGCGCCTCGAGCGGTTGCCTCATGGTACGGCATGCAACTAGGGTGCATCGTGCGGGAAAGCATGTCGATCAACACGAAGGACCTTAGAAGCAGCGACAACGCGGCTTTGGTCGAAATCCTCGTGAAGAAGCTTCACCAGCGATACACATTCCCGGAGCCGTTCAACAAAAAGGTGGACTCTTTAGCCATCACGAAGATGAGCACCGCCTTGAGCAGCTGGAAATCCCGGGTGAAGAAGAAGATTGCGAAAGGTAAAAGCTGGGAGGAGATCAGTCGCAAAGACCCGACGCTCGTGAAATAAGATTTCGACATACTGAAGGCGTACATGAACACCGACGAGTGTAAAAATGGACAAAATAGGGGCAGGATATGCGGGAGCAAAACATAGGGGTCCAACATTGCGGAAGCGGTGGTTACCGAGGAAAACAACCCGTTTTGGAGAAGGAGGACCGCGAGATGGAACGTCTCGGAAAAGATAACCCCTGGCACAAAATCACGGATATACAGGTTAGGAACTTTGTCCGGTCACGGTACTTCTTAGACTGGAAGACGGGGGAATTCGTGACGAAAGACCAGGATGTGAAGGAATTCGAGAAACATTTGGTAAGCACACATATATCTCAAATACATGTATATTGCATTGATCTAATAATTAGATAATGAAGCCAAATAGGCTCACCTTAATTTCCTTTTGCCCGAAGGAGAGGGAGTTGCGGAAATCTGGCCACTCGTCCGAAGGGTCGACGGATCGGTGGGACACACCTTTCAACAGGGCGACGAACGCATAGAAGAAAAGGCCGTTGGATGCCCCGCCGACGTCAGCTGGCCGTATCTCCGGCTTTGGGCTAAACATGAAGGTAGCCGAGTACTACGCGTCGAATGCCAAGTCGTCGAGAAAGAAGAGGAAGACGACATCGACTAAGGATAAAGAGGAGGTCGAGGAGCTGAAGAAGAAGATGACGGTTCTAGAGAAGAGACTTGAGAGCAGAGAGGTGGACCCCGACACGCTCAATAAATTAGTGGATGAGAGGCTCAAGGAAGTCATCCCCGCTGGGCTGATGGAGGGGATAACTGCTTGGAATGCGGGGGTCAAATTGGACCGATCCATCTGCCCACCTTCGTCGGGAGCAACTCAAGCATGAACTAGCAAGTGCTGCCGCAGCAGGTGACCCCCCAGACGCCGCTCCTTCTCGTCGCATCGGCGCCCCCTTCCGCAGCAATGCCGAAGAATGATGGGTCGGCCGCCGGCACCGTCACCCTTGTCTCGACACCCGCCGAGCTCGACGCCATCACCAAGGTAACTAATTAGTTAGTCGTGATCTAACTACGCCTTCTCAAGATGACTGCCATCTCATGATTCCTGATATCTTGCCCAACAGGACGAACCTTGCATACTCCTGCATCGTGTGGTGCCCGGCGGAGAATTGGTGGATGTTGCTACCGGCACTATTATACAACCCAGGGAACGCACTATGCACCACTCTCAAATGGACGAGAACGTGATGAAGGTGAAGTTGGCCAATGTAGTGCCGGAGTATCGCGACGTCCTCCCCCTTTCAACCTCCAGGCTGCGAAGAGGAGGACAACTTGGTACTTGGAGACTGCACGACTTGGGTGATGAAATGGCCGAAGAGCCAGATTCGTCTTGGGGGGGTCTTGTGATCAAGCGCAACATCGGCGCCACATCCCCTATGGCCCCGCCCAATAAGATCGTTCATGGCTAGGTTGAGACTCCAAGTGCAGAGTGTGTAGCTAGTGGCAAGCCTTCTTCCCCATGAGGGTGACTCGAGGGTTTATATCGAACTCTTGGGGAGCCAGTATTTCAGCAGTTGTCTTCCAAGCTTCCTCCAGGATCCTGCAAACAAGTAGAGAATTTTGTGCCCTCAACCTCACCAAGTGGTTGTCAAGCACAAGGTGTGAGACTTCTAAATTGCAATGCAAAACTGAAAGTAAATGTGCAATAATTAAATCTACTACTAAATACAAATGAGAAAATAAATATGCAATGGATTGTTTTTGTATTTTTGTGATGCAAGTGGTGATGGAGATAATGTAAATTCGAATTGGATATGCAAGTAAAGTAAAGTGCAAGTAAAGTAAATTGCAGCAAAGTAACTAGAGTGTTTTCTTATAATTAAAATAGGACCGGGGTTCATGGTTCCACACTTGCATTCTCTCAAATAAAGTGGTAGACGGTGGACATAAAGAATTACATGTGAGATTACAATAACATGTTTAACATTGAGTACTTTCATATGGGCATCACGTCCTAGCATAGAGATCTCTACGGTCATATTGATCCCTCTTATACTCCACCAAGATGCGAAATAAATCATAACACCTCGATAATTAAGGAAAAACCAGAGTATAGCTTTAAGCAATGTGACATGAAGTTGAAGTAAGAACTTGCTAGATCTAGTCATGGAGATTGATTAGTGTCACTTCAAATCCCCGGTAACAAGGTACTCCTTTTTATCCCTAGTGAGGTAACTAAGAAAGGTTTAACAAAACCTAAGTGGATAGCTGAACTTCTGTCACTTTCACAGCACTAGCCACCCCCCGTTACTCCAACTAATGCACCCATCACCCCACACACGCTCTCAAGAACTAGATTGATCAAAGCTAGCAAATAAGAACGGGGTACATAAGAAACATCTACTCAAATAACTCAAGAGAAACAATTGCAATCTCAGATTCAATAACTCATAGAAAAGATCCACCACATAGGAATTACAACGGTGCCCGTAATCATGTGAGGCAGCTCATACGGATCTAATTAGTGAAGCACATAGAGAGAGAGATACAAGTGCTACTTCCACAAACCCATAGCCCTGGGGTGGACTACTCCCTCTTCATGGAGATGTCGATGGAGATGACGTTGGAGGGGTAGGAGATCACACCGGCGGCGCCCCACCGGAGTTTTCCCCCTCCAATCTGGAACTTCTGGTCTCTGTTTTGGTGTTTCGGTGTTTCGGCGGCTCTCTCCTCCGTAAGGGTACGGGGGACCCTTTTTATAGTCGGTTTTAGGTCAAGACGGAGTCGGTAAGTCGAAGATGGAAGGAATTGGGGCCATAGGGGCCAAAAGGGGGCCTCTCACGCGGCCAAGGAATCTGGCCGCGTGGAGGGTCCTCTTTTGGGCCTCCTTGCCCAATTCTCGTGGATCCTTCGCCTGCAAGTCTTCTCCTTCCAAAAAAATGACCCCCGCAGATTTTCAGGTGATTTTGCGGAAGTTTGCCCCCTGAAACGTCAAAAATATAGAAAACGGGGTTTCTGACAGGCAGGGTTAATTCCATAAAAGTTGGGGGACTTTGTAATTTAACCCCAAAATACTATAAAACATTGAATTATACCCTTACATGATGCAATATGTAATAGAAAACCATGTGAAAATATGCAAAATTCATCTATGTATTTTACATGCATCAACATCCCCAAGCTTAACCCATGCTCGTCCTCGAGTATGAAGGTGATAAAACTAAGATGGGTTTTGCATATTGAAACAATCATGGGATATCAAGGAGGATTATTCATGCTACATATAATCAAATGATTAATACTAGAAATGAGTAGCAATATACAATTCATGTTGTAAGAAATATCAAATATGCAAGCAAAGATGCTTCATGAAAGTTCACAAAGTGTATAATGCAATAAAAGCACTATGGACCAAATGCATACACAAAATGAAAAATAAAATCCTATATTGGTCAAAGAATAGCATAATGGAGAATAGAAAATATGGTGGACACTTTGGAGAAAATTGAGTAGAGGTAAAACATGATCAAGTCTTATTTAGTCTCTAAATTATTCAACTAAAATTACTAATTGAAATGTGGTCTCCATTGATCTAGGACTCTCATTGCCCCTTTATCACTAGCATTTTGAAAAACTGCATTCTTTTCTGTGGCGCACCAACGAAACTTTCTGTGGCGCATCTATTTCTGTGGCGCATCACCTCCTGGTGCGCCACAGAATCAACTATTCATTCTGTGGCGCATGTACCTGGTGCGCCATAGAATTCACTTTTTGTGGCGCAGGTTGGGCGTGCGCCATAGAAGCAATTATTTCTGTGGCGCACGGGTGGGTGCGCCACAGAAAATATTTTTATGGCGTGTATTCTGTGGCGCACCCCTGTGGCCCCGTGGTGCGCTACAAAATAGCTATTTGGTGCGCCACAGATGAGGCAATCTGTACTAGTGGCGTATTTGGTAAGCATAAGAGAGTTAAGTTCAATACTCCCGTTCATACCACTAAAGGTACATTGGATTATGTACATGCTGATTTGTGGGGGTCTTCACGTAAGCCGTCTTATGGTGGTGCTCGTTATATGCTTACTATCATTGATGATTACTCTAGAAGAGTTTGGCCTTATTTCCTGAAAACTAAGGATGATACTTTTGCTGCTTTTAAAGAGTGGAAAGTTATGATTGAAAAGCAAACTGAAAGAAAGGTGAAGTTGCTTTATACTGACAATGGTGGCGAATTTTGTTCGCATGCTTTCGATGATTATTGTGTGCAGGAAGGCATTGTCAGGCATCACACCATCCCATACACACCTCAGCAGAATGGTGTAGCTGAGCGGATGAACAAGACGATCATCTCAAAAGCTCGCTGCATGTTGTCTAACGCCCGCATTAATAGGCGTTTTTGGGCTGAGGCTGCCAACACTGCCTGCTACTTGATCAACAGGTCACCATCCATCCCTCTTGACAAGAAAACTCCTATTGATGTATGGTCTGGTGAGTCAGCTGATTATTCGCAACTGAAAGTTTTTGGTTGCACTGCCTGTGCTCATGTTGATAATGGAAAGTTGGAGCCTAGAGTTGCTAAGTGCTTATTTCTTGGTTATGGTTCTGGAGTAAAAGGATATAAGTTGTGGAACCTGGAAACCAAAAATACTTTCTTTAGCAGGAGTGTTGTGTTTAATGAATCTGTTATGTATGAGGACAGTTTGTCGACTGATGTTGTGCCAGATTCTTCTGATGAGGACAAACCACGAGTTCGTTTGCAGGTGGAGCTAGAACACCTGGATGAGGAGGAAACTGAAATTGATGGGGAGGATATTGTGCCACCCTCACCTCCGATTATGCAGCAAAAAAAATTGTCTATTGCAGAGCACAGAGAAAAGAGGAATAAAGGACCTCGTACTCGTTTAATTGAGGAATGTGACGTTGTTTATTTTGCTCTAAGTTGTGCAGAACAGGTGGAGAATGATGCTGAACCGGCTACATATAATGAAGCTATTGCTTTGGTTGATCGTGACAAGTGGATTGGTGCAATGCACGAGGAGATGCAATCACTTGAGAAAAATGGCACGTGGGATGTCGTGCGCTTGCCTAAACAAAAGAAGACCGTACGATGTAAGTGGATCTTCAAAAGAAATGAGGGTTTATCTCCAAGTGAGCCTCCAAGGTTTAATGCAAGGTTAGTAGCAAAATGTTTCATCCAGATTTCAAGAGTGGATTATAATGATGTGTTCTCACTTGTTGTCAAGCATAGTTCTATTCGTACTTTCTTTAGTACTGTTGCTATGCAAGATCTTGAGCTTGAGCAGTTAGATGTGAAGACTGCGTTTTTGCATGGAGAACTTGAGGAGGAAATATACATGGACCAACCTGATGGGTTCATAGTGCCTGGTAAAGAGGATTTCGTGTGCAAGCTAAAGAAGTCTCTTTACGGTTTGAAACAGTCTCCTTGACAATGGTATAAAAGGTTTGATTTTTTTATGATGTCACATGGCTTTAAGAGGTCTGAATATGATAGCTGTGTGTACATTAAATTTGTTGATGAATCGTCTATATACTTGCTGCTATATGTTGATGATATGTTAATTGCTGCCAAGAGCATGAAAGAAATCACTACATTGAAGAAACAGTTGAGTAGTGAGTTTGAGATGAAGGATCTTGGTCCTGCTAAGAAAATTCTAGGTATGGAAATTTCAAGAGACAGAAAATCTAGATTGCTATTTCTTAGTCAGAAGAATTACATTAAGAAAGTCCTTCATCGTTTTAATATGCATGATGCAAAGTCTGTTAGTACTCCAATTGCTTCACACTTCAAGTTGTCAGCATTGCAATGTCCTACTACTGACAAAGATATTGAGTAATGTCATGAGTTCCCTATGCTAGTGCTGTTGGTTCCTTAATGTATGCCATGGTGTGTTCTCGGCCTGATTTATCTTATGCTATGAGTTTGGTCAGTAGATACATGGCTAATCCTGGTAAAGAACATTGGAAAGCTGTTCAGTGGATTTTCACGTACCTTCGCGGCACATCCAAAGCTTGCTTGAAGTTTGGCAAGAATGGTGAGGGACTCGCAGGCTATGTGGATTCAGATTATGCTGCCGACTTGGATAAGAGGAGATCCCTTACAGGTTATATGTTTACAATTAGTGGATGTGCCGTTAGCTGGAAGGCTACCTTGCAGGGTGTTGTTGCACAATCTACTACTGAGGCTGAGTATATGGCTATTGCTGAAGCATGCAAAGAGTCAGTTTGGTTGAAAGGTCTGTTTGCTGAGCTTTGTGGGGATGATACTTGAATTAACTTATTTTGTGACAGTCAGAGTGCTATTTACCTTACTAAGGATCAGATGTTCCATGAGAGAACAAAGCACATTGATGTCAAGTACCATTATGTGTGTGATGTTGTTGCACAAGGTAAACTGAAGGTATGCAAGATTAGTACTCATGATAATCCTGCTGATATGATGACAAAGCCAGTTCCTGTTGCTAAGTTTGAGCTTTGCTCAAGCTTAGTTGGTATCACTACTTATCCCAAGAGGTTGTTTAGCGCTGAAGGTGTTTTTTTGTGTGCTTCAGGTGAAGGTTCTCGTTCATGCTATAAGAGGATATTTGTCTCAAGGTGGAGTGTTATTTTGGTGTGATCCAAATTCGTATTCGTATATACTGATAAAGGTCGAACTTCTGACGAGTGGAGCCGTAGGCGCAACGACCTAGTTAGGTCAGGAACTCCTTTATATACCTCTTGTAAGTTGCCGCACGGGATAAGCCACACATTGTAAATCCCGGCGCGATTGTAACCTCACCCCAAAATAGTGAAGTATTGCTGGCTGGCGCCCGTGGTTTTTTTGTCTTCCTTGTTGGAAGGGTTTTCCACGTTAAAATCTCGTGTCCCCGTTGGTTCGATTTTGCTTAATTTCATCGTTGTTTTGCTATTGCGTGTAACAAAAGATTCACTTGGGGCATCGACGATAATGCTATTGCGGGCGGTGCCAAATGAAGAATCAACTGGAGGAAGGGTGTTCTCCCTTGCGCTATGGAGGTCTTGGCTTCCCCAACCTCGACTGCACTGCGCGTGCTCTTCGGCTCCGCTGGCTATGTTTGTGGCTTCAACCCGCGTTACCATTGGCGACGGTCTTAAAGCATGTTTCTGGTCCTCTAATTGGCTTAGTGGAAGCCTTCTGCAACTTTGCTACCCCCGTCTGTTTGCGCACTCAAAAAGGAAGAAACGGACGGTGTTCGCGGCCCTAGAGGAACACAGATGGGTTCTCGACCTAGCTCACAACCTCTGGGATGCGATCATCCTAGATTTTCTGCACCTTTGGCGCGAGCTGCTGCATGCTAACATTCAGCTAGAGGCAGGGATTGAAGACAAGATTGCCTGGCTTCTTACGGCTCATGGCGTCTACTCAGCAAAATCTGCCTATGATCTGCAGTTTCAAGGACACACCCTCTCCACTATTGAGAGAAATGTTTGGAGGATATGGGCACCCGGCAAAATCAAATTCTTTGCTTGGCTGCTCTGTCAAAATAGGATCTGGTGTGCGGACAGGCTGCAACACCGACAATGGCCTAACTGCTACTTCTGTCCCTTTTGCGTCCGTCAGCTCGAAACGCATGACCACCTCTTCAGGGAGTGCCCGATAGTGCAAACGCTTTGGTCTTCAGTTGCGTCCTGGCCCAGATGCCATGGCCTCTCGCCCTCTATTTGGGATCGGTGCTCCTCCATCTCCGACTCCTGGGACGGCATGGCCGCCGCTACGCCGACAGGTCTTCAGGCAGGAGCATGTTTGCTGATGCTGCTAACCTGCTGGACCATCTGGAAGGAACGCAACAACCGCGTTTTCGACAACAAGTCTAGGACTGTACCTCAGCTTGCGACTTCAATTCGCGATGAGGCGAGGGAATGGGCTTTTGTTGGTGCCAAAGGTCTGAGGAAACTTCTGTGGGAACCACCTTGAGTGTTCTCTCCCCCTGGTTTTTTTTGTTCCTTTTCTTTCCCCAATCCTCGGGGTTGTTTTTCTTTTCCTTGTTTCCTTGCCACCTCGTGGCACCTGTACATATTCTACCTGCTTAATTAAGTAAAGCCAGCATTTGCTGGATCTTTCAAAAAAAATCAGAGGAGATTGATTTCTGGTCGTGCTAATATTTTTATTATACCTCTAGCAAGGAAGGAAGGCATGTAGGATGAGGAAGGTAAAGAACATCAGTGGGCCAACTTGTGCAAGAGGAGAGTATGAAGTCTGGTCTTCCTTGGACAGCAGCTCGCAATCACTACAGGAAAATGGTCGGACGCCGACGGCAAAAGGTATGCCGACGGCTTTTAGTCGGGGCCGTCGACATACAAGGTGGTATGCCGACGGCTAAAATAAAACCGTCGGCGTAGCTTTGGCCGTCGGCATATAGCACATATGCCTACGACCTTTATAACCAGCCGTCAGCATAGCTATATCCGTCGGCATACATAATCTAAGCCTACGGCTTTTTCTCGCGGTTGTCAGCATACCTGGCTCGCAGCATGGTCAGGGCGGGCCCAGCAGAAGCTATGCCTACGGCTTTTTATCTTGGCCGTCGGCTTACGCAGCTGCTAGCCAGATCGGATTGGTCCCAGCAAACGGTATGCCGACGGCCCCGATAAAAGGCCGTCGGCATAGATATTTTTCTCCTCTTTCTAAATATTTTGGGTGGCACACCATGTGTTCACTAGTGTTACTAGGGTTTCAGATGCCAAATATACCCTCACTCTCCATGTTGGAGCTTCACCGGTATCGACTTGTCTCTTTGATAGTTTATGTGATACGAGGCTGAAACTCCCGAAAACGGACTGTCGCGGTGGAATCTTCTGTAGAGGTGGGCCTACCATTGTTTTGATACTTCCTAGGGTGCACCCTAACACAATGAAGCAGTTAGTTCCACATTGCTACCACCTTTCGGGCTCCGGTCAAACCTGTAGACGATAAGTTTGACTAGGCCTCAGCTGGGCCAGGGTTTCGTCCCAGAGTGGGTCCGGAGCGTCGGGGTGGCACCATAAGGTATTGGGTGTCATACCATGTGTGAACCAGTGTTACTAGGGTTGTAGAGGCCAAATATACCCTCACTCTCCATGTTGAGGCTTCACCGGTATCAACTTCTCTCTTTGATAGTTTATGTGCTACGAGCCTGAAACTCCCGAAAACGGACTGTCACGGTGGAATCTTCTGTAGAGGTGGGCCCTACCATTGTTTTGAGACTTCCTAGGGTGCACCCTAACACAATGAAGCAATTAGTTCCGCATTTCTACCCCCTTTCGGGCTCCGGTCAAACCTGTAGACGATAAGTTTGAATGGGCTCCAGCGGGGCTAGGGTTTCGTCCCAGAGTGGTTCTGGAGCGTCGGTGTGGCACCATAAGGTATCGGGTGTTATACCATGTGTAAACTAGTGTTACTATGGTTGTAGATTCCAAAGATACCCCCACTCTCTCTGTTGGGTCTTCACTGGCATCGACATTTCTCTCTGAGAGTTTATGTGCTACGAGCCCGAAACTCCCGGAATCGGACTGTCGGGGTGGAATCTTCTGTAGAGGTGGGCCCTACCATTGTTTTGAGACTTCCTAGTGTCCACTCTAACACGACCAAGCAATTAGTTCCACATTGCTACCCCGTTCCGGGATCCGGTCTAACCTGTGGACGATAACTTTGACTCGGCTCCAACGTGGCTAGCGTTTCGTCGCAGAGGCGTTCCGGAGCGTCGGGGTGGAACCATAATGTATTGGGTGGCACACCATGTGTGCACTAGTGTTACTAGGGTTGTTTATGCCTAATATCCCCTTACTCTCTGAGTTGGGGCTTCCCCGGCATCGACTTCTCTCTCTGAGAGTTTATGTGCTACGAGGCCGAAACTCCCGGAAACGGACTGTCAGGGTGGAATCTTCTTTAGAGGTGGGCCCTACCATCGTTTTGGGACTTCCTATGGTCCACCCTAACACAATGAAGCAATTAGTTCCACATTGCTACCCCCTTTCGGGCTCCGGTCAAACCTGTAGACGATAAGTTTGACTAGGCCTCAGCTGGGCCAGGGTTTCGTCGCAGAATGGCTCCGGAGCGTCGGGGTGGCACCATAAGGTATTGGGTGTCATACCATGTGTGAACCAGTGTCACTAGGGTTGTAGAGGCCAAATATACCCTCACTCTCCATGTTGGGGATTCACCGGTATCGACTTCTCTCTTTGATAGTTTATGTGCTACGAGCCTGAAACTCCCGAAAACGGACTGTCACGGTGGAATCTTATGTAGAGGTAGGCCCTACCATTATTTTGAGACTTCCTAGGGTGCACCATAACACAATGAAGCAATTAGTTCCACATTTCTACCCCCTTTCGGGTTCCGATCAAACCTGTAGACGATAAGTTTGAATGGGCTCCAACGGAGCTAGGGTTTCGTCCCAGAGTGGCTCCGGAGCGTCGGTGTGGCACCATAAGGTATCGGGTGTCATACCATGTGTCAACTAGTGTTACTATGGTTGTAGATGCCAAAGATACCCCACTCTCTCTGTTGGGTCTTCACTGGCATCGACATTTCTCTCTGAGAGTTTATGTGCTACGAGCCCGAAACTCCCGGAATCGGACTGTCGGGGTGGAATCTTCTGTAGAGGTGGACCCTACCATTGTTTTGAGACTTCCTAGTGTCCACTCTAACACGACCAAGCAATTAGTTCCACATTGCTACCCCGTTCCGGGATCCGGTCTAACCTGTAGACAATAACTTTGACTCGGCTCTAGCGTGGCTAGCGTTTCGTCGCAGAGGCGTTCCGGAGCGTCGGGGTGGAACCATAATGTATTGGGTGGCACACCATGTGTGCACTAGTGTTACTAGGGTTGTGTATGCCTAATATCCCCTTACTCTCTGAGTTGGGGCTTCCCCGGCATCGACTTCTCTCTCTGAGAGTTTATGTGCTACGAGGCCGAAACTCCTGGAAACGGACTGTCCCGGTGGAATCTTCTTTAGAGGTGGTCCCTACCATCATTTTGGGACTTCCTATGGTCCACCCTAACACAATGAATCAATTAGTTCCACATTGCTACCCCCTTTCGGGCTCCGGTCAAACTTGTAGACGATAAGTGTGACTAGGCCTCAGCTGGGCCAGGGTTTCGTCGCAGAGTGGCTCCGGAGCGTCGGGGTGGCACCATAAGGTATTGGGTGTCATACCATGTGTGAACCAGTGTTACTAGGGTTGTAGAGGCCAAATATACCCTCACTCTCCATGTTGGGGCTTCACCAGTATCGACTTCTCTCTTTGATAGTTTATGTGCTACGAGCCTGAAACTCCCAAACACGGACTGTCGCGGTGGAATCTTCTGTAGAGGTGGGCCCCACCATTGTTTTGAGACTTCCTAGGGTGCACCCTAACGCAATGAAGCAATTAGTTCCATGTTTTTTATACTTTTTAAGATTTACTATGATTTCATGTTTTTTTTACTATGGTATTATATATTGTTTCTTGTATATATCTATAATTGCATTACACTTTCTACTTTTTATTAATCCATACTAATCTTCTTACCCTTTCTCAATGCAGCGAACTGAACCATGAGCCAACGGCCGAGTAAGATAGATGACTTGTATACAAAGGCGAAGCCGAATGTGGCGACCGGCCGCACTCAAAGAATTGTGCGTCCTCCACGTCGTCTTCGTGATGGTATACCGTTTCCCAATGCTTTCTATTTTTCATATTTTTTTCCTTACTAATCGTACACTCTTTCTCAGATGCCGAGGACTCTGTCAGGGGAAGAGGAGTTGTCGGAGTACGGTCGAGGGGAAGAGGACGTGGCACGGGACGCTCCTCTCAGACTCCCTCCTTTAGCGAGATACCCTCCGCCGGTGACACCATGACTGAGGGCGAGGAGTATGAGGAGGTTGAGCGTGAGGCCTAGAAGGAGGAGCAGCGTGAGGCCGAGCGTCGGGCTGGGGAGGAGGAGGAGGAGGAGGAGACCTCGCGTGACTCACAGGGTTCGCAGGGGGAGACGTCCACTGGGGGCAAGAAGGTGTGGTTGCGTGGCACTGCAACTCTCCCCAAGCCCCCTGCTACTGAGGAGGAGAAGTGGCATATTGTTTCAAACGGGAAGAGGTAAATGCCTATCGAGATCATATTTTGAACACATGCTTGTTATACTAATATGTGAGCACACACCAATAATTTAATTGTTGTGTAGCAACTGGAAATTTGTTGGACCCCGGGGTAATGCACGCATTCCAAACGACATCATTGGAATTCTGGTGAAGAACCATTGGCCGGGCTTCTTCAAGCCATCTACTGCCACTGACCTAGAAGAAAAGGTGTTAGTGACGAACTGGGGCCACTACGTGGATGCAAAGATGGGCACCACTACTCATGGCGATGCCGTGATCACGGATTTTTGGGTAATTTCTATATTTAACAATGCAAAAGTCAATATTGAGTTGATTTTGGTTCATAGTTCATATACATACCTACCACATAACTCTATGACTTGTTCCATTTTGGTTTCAGAAATTCTATAGAGTTGCACCGGAGCACAAGGACACCGCGAACAAGGTGATTGTGGAGGCGGCAAAGACGTCGATCCGCCAGTTCCCGTACGAGTGCAAGTTCGTGGACATCATGCACCACCACGCGAAGGCTCATAACACGAGGGTCACGAAGGGAGAGATAAAGGAAAAAAACTGACATTGAATAAAGAGCAGTTCATGGGCGTAAGTAACATGTCTTTCTATTGCTAAATCTTGTTATATGTTCTTAAAATGCTAAATCTCCTATCTAATTATATATATTTTTTTATCTATCTTGATGTGTCCTGGGCGGTAATTACCAGATGACGGATGCATGGGAAGCGTTGGTGGATAGGTGGCTACTTGTCGATGCAGATTTCGTGGCCATCAGTAAGATCAACGCGACCAATCGCGGTACGGGAGGATGACACAATATGGGAAACCGAAGCGATGGCCGCTACCAGGAGCACTTGGTATATATATGGAACATCCTCTTTTCACTTTCCATCGTCTTCTTATTTATGCATTACCTTTGTTTTGCCGTTGCAGGAGACGTTGCAGGGGGCGCCAGTTGCAGACCTCACGGCTTTCCAACATGGCCGTATGTTGAAGACTGCTAAGGTCGACGATGGCGTCACCTATAGTCACTATGGCAGGACCTCAGAGGACATCTCTTCATATGTTGAAGAGTTTCATCGGCGGAATGGGCCAAACGTTGATCCCTATCAGGCGCCCATTGATGCGACGACGGTGCTCGTGGAGGGAAAGGGGAAGAAGCATGGCCGCTACAGGATTCGGGATAGCTCTATCCACACTACTGTCACATACCCACAGGTCAAATCTTGCACCTCGAGCGGGAGTGCGTCCACGCCACAACCTCCGCCTCAGGCTCGCACACATTTCACTGTGAGCGCCACTGTAAGTTCTCTCCTTTATCGTCATCTCTTCTGTCTTTCATTTGTGCAACATATGCTAATAAGATTTATTATGTCATATTGCAGGCTGAGCAACTTGCAGTCTACAAAAGTCTTACCTCTAAATTTGAGGCTGATTGTCAGGCATACCACGCGGCGAACATGGCATACATGAACCGCAATAATATCATGCAAGCGGTTAGTTCTTGACCATTGTAACTAAAATAATTTTCTTTACTCGCCTTTGTCACCTTGAGATCATGAAATCACCATTTGTAAACTATTGTGTAGGCGTTAACTGAGTTATATGCTCATGGTACTCCGTTGTCTGACCTTGGAGACCCGCCAACAATTCTGCCATTCCCACAGATACCGCCATCGCTGACAAATTTCTTGACCACGTACCCGGTCCCTGGGACTCCGGTTAGTAGACTATATCTCTTCACATCTTGCTCCTATCTTTCTCCAATTGGTTACTTACTACATCTCTTACTCCAACTTTTAGGGAACCTCGGCATCAAATGCCTTCGGTTGTGGCGGTTCCAACTATGGTCATGGTACCGGCTCGGAGAACCAAGAGACCCCGTTGCATCAAGGCTATGGTGGCTCTACACTGACCTCATCCCGTCACCTAGATGGCAACCAGGTTAGTTTGTTCAACTCATGCATCCAATGCCTTCGGTTGTGGCGGTTCCAACTATGGTCATGGTACCGGCTCGGAGAACCAAGAGACCCCGTTGCATCAAGGCTATGGTGGCTCTACACTGACCTCATCCCATCACCTAGATGGCAACCAGGTTAGTTTGTTCAACTCATGCATCAAAAGTTGGTATAGAAACTTTCTATTGCAAAAACATAGTATTTGACTGTTGCTAAATTTCTTCTTCTCCTTGTTATAGTCTTTATGATGATGCATGCTCGCGGAGGTCTCCCTTGTGTCGTCACGAAGCACTTGGTGTCGTCGGGGTTCTAGCTAGGGTTGTCAAGAACATGTCCTTGGAACATGTCGTTTTGTGACATGCAACTTGTCTAAACAATGTCTATTGTGTTTGAAACTTGTGACTTTGTCCAATGTCTTTGAAACTTGTTACTTTCTCATATTAGTGGGCTATATGTTTGCACAGTCTAATATTATTATTGTGTTGAGAATGTTCGAATATAACTGTCAATATTCATGTTTCTAAATACAAAAATGGAAGCAGAAATAAGCTGGGAAAAAACTCATGTTAATATCTATGCCTACGGCAATTGCCGTCGGCATACCTCCCCAGATGCGCCAGATGAGGACACGTGTCCCAGGAAAGAGGCTATGCCTACGGCAATTGCCGTAGGCATAGCTCTGTTTGGCCGTCGGCGTATACAATAAGGTAGACCGACGGGAAAAGCCGTAGGCATAGCTCTGTTTTGCCGTCGGCATATCAGGTCGCGTGAGCTACCAGAGGTTGCCACGTGTTTACTTTTGCCGTCGGCATAGGAAAAAACCGCCGGCATAGCTCACTCCCACGAGTAATATGGGACCGCCACGTGTCCACTGGGGCCGTAGGCATAGAATGCCGTCGGCATAGCTCCATCCGCGAGCGACACGGGTATGCCACGTGGCACAGTTTGGCCGTCGGCATAGCTCCGTTTGGCCGTCGGCATATAGCTATGCCGACGGCTTTTCTATGCCGACGGCTTTTCTATGCCGATGGTTTTTTGGAGCTATGCCTATGAAGAAGTTGCCGACGACGTTTTGCGTAGGCATACAGTTTTGCCGTAGGCATAGCTATATGCCGTCAAAGGCCAAAGCGCCGGAGAAACGACTAATCATGTCGGCATATAGACTGTTTCCTGTAGTGAATAGTGTTAATGAATCTGAAAAGAGGTTTGTTCGACTTGCAGCAAATTGGGAAGGCCAGAGGGGAGTGAGAGGCGTCGAGGAAGAGATTTGGCTAGCGTGAGAAGCTGACTCGGACCACGGAAATCGAAGTGAATTTCCGACTGAATCTTTAGAGCTTTGTGAGGATGGAATACAGAGTGGCATGATGTTCAACTTTTTCTCCTCTATACAAACACAAATCAAGGCAGATGCGTAGTTGGCAAAAAAATCTACTCCCTCCATCCGGAATTAATTTAGTGTTACATACGTCCACTTTTGTCAAACTTTGTGACACTTAATTCCGGACGGGTTGTGTTACATACATCCACTTTTGTCAAACTTTGTGACACTTAATTCCGGACGGAGGGAGTACATAAGAAAAAAAAAAAAAGGGTTACTAATTTGTTGTCCGCACCCAACAAATCCAAAGGAGGCCCGCGCAGGGCATCGGCGCTTATGTTTGTCAAAGGCCAAAGCGCCGGAGAAACGACTAATCATGTGGTGTGATCCCTCGTAAACTCACAAGGAGAACGAGATGGTTTAGGGTTACACGCACGCGCACCATACGGTGCCTGCTCATTACGCGGGCGCCCATCCTCCAGACCACACTTCGCCCTCTGCTAGTTGTCCAACGGCCAGACGCGCAAGTATATAAGCAGCACGTGCGCTTGCTAAAGAAGCGAGGTGGGACTAAAGAACGAACGTGCCCAGCGTTTGCCGTAGAGCCTGCGATGATGGGCTGCCGAGCTATGGATGGGGGCCGCCTGGTATCTCACAGTAGTAGGCTAGAAGCACGCTTCCGTCCAAAGTTTGACCGCGGGAAGAAGTGGCTTTGGGGTACATGGTCTTTTCTTTCCTGGAACAGAAGACTGAAGACACTCTTCTCGAAAAAAAAAAAATCCACTTTGCAGATCAAGCACCTGCCTGCAAGCAATGTTTGTATGTCAGCTGATGAATCAAACAAGAAACAACTACTCCCTCCGATCTGGAATAAGTGACGGAAGTAATACATGTACAACGCACACATTTTTAGTTGTACGAGCAACACATTTTTCGGACCGGAGGGAGTAAGTGACATGACCCTCAAGAAACAACTAAGTGATATGACCACATATATATATATAAGAAATTATATGGATTGAGAATGTATAAATTGTACCATTGAACCCGTCTTGTAAAATTCTTTCATTTCATCTATCTTTATACTATTTATGTGAACATATTATAAGGAAAATCATGGTCAAAGATAGATGTCGTTGACTAGCGAAATTAAAGGGCGCCTTATATATTTGAGCGGAGGGAGTATATAATAACTAATATAATGGTAGAGGGCAATGCTAGTTTACGGGTGACCGGTGGATATGTCAATATTTCGGACATGTTATTTACATCTATGACATGTTCAGTTTAGGTAAATTTCTATTTCCGTGATCATTTTAGACGGGAAAATAATGGAAAGTGACACCGCTTCTGTGGCAGGAAAGGAATCGGAAGGGAAAATAATGGAAAGTGACACCGGAAAAGAGTAGAAAATACTGCAAACGGATGGGCCCAGTCGATTTTCTTTCATGCATGTGCAATCAGCAAAGAATATGGAAGGAGCTGCCCTCGCGGTGGAATTTAACCTTCCTACCGATCAACCGCAAAGGAGCTATCCTGAATGGTAGAATACTTTCACTCAATTATATAACTTCGGTCTTTACTTTGTGTTATTTCGTACAACAGTTGGCACTAGTTGAGATATTAATGCTCAAAGTGTGACCATCGAAGAAATAGATTGAACTATCAAGAGCATCTCTTATCACTTCTTATGGTTTTTAGCATCATCGGAATCTTATTTTCAACTCTCCCCATTCACTTTTATAAGTCATTTCTATTTTAACCACATTTTTTTAAATGAGTGAATCTAGACACAATTTATACATAGATTCATTCATTTTACTAGTCTCGATGGTATGTTCATAACAATTATTCTTTTAATTTCTATATCCATGATAATTTTTGTTACAACCGCTCGTACCTTCCATCCTCTCCACACTGCTAATCTTAGGTCACATGTTACCCTCTTGGTTTGGCGTAAGATCTCCTGCAATCCTTTAGGCAACTTTTGATTACATCCCCTCGCCCTGCTTTTATTTTGGTTAAGTATGCAGATGGAAATAGATGAAATACAAGTTATTTCTCTTAATTCTCAGCTACACATTTATTGAATCAGTTGGACTTAGAGTAAATTATCACAATTAAAAAATCCTCTATGCTATATATTAATTAGTACTACCAACTTTTTAACACCGTCTCAAGCTACCAGGTTTAACTGCCTCGTGCATAAAGCTATATTAATTAACTACATATCTACCACAGATCATCAACATTCATCACAAAAATTAAAATAATTTTCCAAGCCTCCATCATTTGATTTTTGTTATATATACCATCGTATCCTCAGTTCCTCGCCACAATAGGTACTTCACTCCCTTGTTTTAACATGCTAGTAGCACTAACTTAGTGCATCAAGTAATTAAGTAGTGGTAACATGAAAACGGGGAGAATAGAATATATGAGAGAAGAGATGGAAGAACATGTCGGAACATGAGGCGTTGGGAACATAGACAGAACAAAGTGATCTTATGGGACGTGAACAATATTTGAATGAAGTACCGGACAGTAGACTGAGAGGATCAAACTACATGCAGTTGCTAGAGAGATGATAATGACTTGTTTTCTACACGGATGAAGTCCCCAAAATAGTATGCTTACAGGTGAACTGCACCTTTGTTATGCATGCATCTCGTGTAGTAATACATGTCTTTTGTTCCTCTATGTATACTAGTAAAGATTTTCCTTTTGTTCTTAAAGACACCGAAATTTTTCCCTCTCCGGATAAAGAATATAGTTTAGTAGACCCCTTCTAGAAATGAGGCTGCAACTTGATAATAATTCTACCAGTTGGTGCTGGCCGCTGATTTTTGTTTGTAGATATTGAGTTGTCCCCTTTTAGTGTTTATTTTAGTATCGAGAATTTATTGCTTGGCAAGCAGTTCCCTGTTCCACATTTGATAACATATTTCAAAGTTCCTTGTATGTTTTGTGGCAGTGTACCTGAAAAAGGTGGTTTTGTGGCGGTTTAGAACAAAGAATAGAATACTTTGAGTATCAGTTTAATCAACTAAACATTAATTATGTGGCACAAATTTATATCACTGAATTTGTACCAGAAAAACTTTTTAATGGTATAGTTGTTATGAAGTGTAACTCGTGAATTATTGGTTACACTAGTGGCCATAGTTTAATCACGAAATGAATGTAAATAGAGAGGGGTTAATTTAAAAGATGTCCATATGTATTTAGTAAAAAAAGGCCAAAATTGGGCAATCTCAACAAGGTAGATTTTTGTGTGTGTTTTGTGCAAGATTTGTATGGCTATATATTGGCACGCAATTTTACAAAATAATAGACACATGCCTATTGTATGTTCATAACAATTATTTTTAAATTTCTAAATTCATGATAATTTATGTTACAACTTCTTGGTATAACTTTTTTTATGCATTTGACACGCATCACTTGTCCCTTCCATCCTCTACACACCAAAACCACACCGGCAAACCCAAATCCACTTTCACCCTTTCGGTTTGGCACTAGATCTTCTATAATCCTTCATGCAAATTCTGATTTGAACCCCTACCAGGTTTCTCTTCTTGCCCTGCTTTTGTTGTGGTAAAGCATGGAGATGAAAGTAGATGCAAGACAAGTTTTCTCCCTGGATGTTCCTCCAAACACATTTTCTAACTCAAATTGGACTCAGAGTCAATTATAATAACTCACAGATGATATGCTGCCAACTTGTCAACACTTTATCAGGTAATTGGCTTGTACATAAATCTAGATTAATTAAAAAAACATATCTAGCACAGGTCACCAACATTCATTACACGAATTAAAGTATTCCGGCAAGCCTACCTCATGTGATTAATGTTTCTTTCTCTATACATACCACCATATCCTCAGATCCTCACCACAACTGCAGGTACCTCACTCCGCCATTCACTTTATTTTGACTTCCTAGTAGCACTACCTTAATTACTACATCAAGTAATTCAGTAGTGGCCACATAAAAAACAGAGAGAACATAGACAGAACACCTTGCTGTCCAAGCACATGAATACTCTAAGCACCAAGTATAGGCTTGTATAGTGGATTTAGATGCTGAAACTACATTAGTAAAAGTGCACGATGCACGCACGTTTAATATCACGACATATTAACCACGAGTTAGGGTGGTGGTCGCCGAGGGATGAGACGCCCGTCTGAAGTGAAATGTTCCGTGTGGGACTATGGGGGTGGCGTAGCTTTAGGACAGTTAATAAAGGGTAGCAATAGAGTATTTTCATGATGATGATTGGTGAAGCTTCAGGACGGTTAATAAGGGTGTCATATACTCACGGTGGTATGGAGTCGCTCAGATCTTGCTTTTCCCTGCCAATATTTGCATAACATATGCACTTGGAAGGTGCCATACTGCCATCTAGGGTTGATTTTGGACATGCTGATATTATTGTCGACACTTTTTTTAGTAACTAATCAACTTTTAAATTGGGCAGGCTACAGGGAAACTAGGCATGAGGAAGCCAGACAACAGAAATATGAATGGCTTGATAATGAATTGAATGTTCAAGTTTCTTTCATATATTGCACTTGCTCTGTAATCTGCTTGAGATGCTTGATTATGGTGCTCTGTGACAATCTAAGAATCGTTTGAGCTTGTAGCCTTCTGCCGGTCTGTAATGCTGTTAAAATGTACTCATGCAGATGCAGGTAGTGGGCATTGTTTCACATCCCTTGTTAAGCATTGGTGGCTTAGTTGTGTTGGAAACCTGGTTTCCTAATAGTTACACCGACGTGAAAGTAAGCAAATATATAGCAGTACACATTTAATAATTATGCACACGGCGCATGCATGTCGGCGAGTGGAGCAGTTGGGTTGCATCCTCGGTTCGCGGCCACGCCAACTCGCAGAGAGAGAGCTGGCTACATCGCCTTGATGTCGTCGTGGGGGGAAGGGGGGAGGGGGTGGAGGCGAGGCGGGAGGCGGTGGCGGAGTGGTACATGGCGTCATGGACATCTTTACAGTGGGTGTAGGGGTGTAAGTGGGCAAACCCACTTAGCCCACTTAAGTATAGATAGTTCAATATTTAACATCAATTCATCTAATTTGTCTATCATATAATTAAGTGCACAAAAGTGGGCTAAGTGGACGTGCCCACTTACATCCCTAGGTGGGTGCCCGTGGCGCTTGGCAAAGCTCGGGTCGGGGACATTTTTACACCGGTTTCCTGTGGGTGCTCTGGTGCCTGAGCAACAGCACGAGGTTTGCCTTCCCTTCTTCGAAATGTCTGCTCGTCAGAATCGCAGGTATTGGGCCAACTGTTTCTCCTAGATTGAAATTTGTTCGAAGTTGTGTATGGTCATCCATCGTAATTGTGTATGGAAATTTGTTCGAAGTTGTATATGGTCACCCGAGATTGAATATATATTATATATTCCTATTGAATTCTTTTTGTTTGAAATTTCATATGCATGTATATAGTAGCGTAGAATATATATGTTTACTGAAACTTCATCAAAATTAAAATAGAACACAAAATAAAATATAAAAGAAATAAAACAAAACAAATTAAAAAGAAACCAGGTTTAGAGGGGCTAAAACCCTAAACCTGCGGACGAGGTCTTCAGTCCCGGTTAGCCACGAGAACCGGGACTAAAGACCCTCCGCCCCGACGGACTCCTGACGTCCACGTGGACGGGCCTTTAGTCCCGGTACGTAAGAGGCGCGACTAAAGGGGGGGGGGGCTTTAGTCGCGCATATTTAGTCCCGGTTGCGCGGCCGGGACTAATGGCCTTTGCGAATCGGGACTAAAGGCCTATTTTCTACCAGTGAGTACACATTTAATAATTGTGCACACGACGCATGCATGTCGGCGAGTGGAGCAGTTGGGTTGCATCCTCGGTTCGCGGCCACGCCAACTCGCAGAGAGAGACCTGGCTACATCGCCTTGATGTCGTCGTGGGGGGAAGGGGGGAGGGGGTGGAGGCGAGGCGGGAGGCGGTGGCGGAGTGGTACATGGCGTCATGGACATCTTTACAGTGGGTGTAGGGGTGTTAGCCCACTTAGATAGTTCAATTTTTTATATCAATTCATCTAATTTGTCTATCATATAATTAAGTGCACAAAAGTGGGCTAAGTGGACGTGCCCACTTACACCCTTAGGTGGGTGTCCGTGACGCTTGGCAAAGCTCGGGTCGGGGACATTTTTACACCGGTTTCCTGTGGGTGCTCTGGTGCCTGAGCAACAGCACGAGGTTTGCCTTCCCTTCTTCGAAATGTCTGCTCGTCAGAATCGATGGTATTGGGCCAATTGTTTCTTCGTGGAAATACTACTTGGAGTTTTTTTTTAAGAGAGAGAAATACTACTACTTGGAGCTGAGTTGGACGTGATCTAGCAGGACCGTCGATATCGCAATCGACTGTAACCTTCGCGTCTTGTAGCTAGCCGGCCACGGTCCACGGCGCACGACCGCTCCCAAGGTGTGATCGTTCCGTGCGCCATCCACCTTCGCCCGCGTCTCGCTCGGGCTCGGTACGTTCACACCCTGCCCTCCAAGTACAGATTACGTCAAACTCACCCAAATATATCAAGTTGCTCTACTTTTCTAACTTGTGCTAACACGTTCGAGTCAAACACCCTGATGGATGTATATCGATCGGGCCTGAACTTGTTCCCTTGCGGTAAGACTTGCAGCCAGGGCCGTCTCTATGATTTGACAAGGCGGGCTGCCTAGTTGAGTCTCCAACTAAATTCGTGGAGCAGCCTACGTACGAACTACCAAGTAAGAACAATGTCTTGCGTGCTACTGTAAAATCCAATGAATCTTCTCTAATCTACAAGATGCTCATCTGTCGTCGATCCCATTTTGGTAGTACAAAGCTGCTCTCCTGCAGTACGTATGTTCCATTCTTCGAGTAACATAGCATATAATAGCAGTACTAGTGCGTTAAGTGGCGACAGTTTCATACACGGAGGAGCTGATTTGGGATGCTCACCCAGCAATAATAACTGGTGCCGGTGCAATGTCAAGCTGCGTAGAGTTGTATATGGTACGGCGAACGGCGAGACACCGACGAGCGTAATGCTACACTTACGGATTCATATTACGGAAAAGGGTTACGGAATCAGCTAAGATATTCAGGGAGTGGGCCCGGGTGAAATTCAGTTGGGTCACGGGGGAAAGTGGGGGCTAATCACACCGGACACGTGCGTCTGTAGACTCTTTCCGTAAGCTGTTTGCCCTTAAGTCTAGCATTAGTGATGTTAAGATGGTCTAGTCCAAAAAAATGCCCTAAAATGATATAAAACTATAGTAAAAACATGTAGCAATGACATAAAACAAGCATGGAACAATAAAAAAATATAGGTACCTTACGAGCTCCTTCCTTGCGGCGGTGGGGGCTTGGGAGGTGGCAAGTGACATCGTCCACAAGGTTGGCGCGGCAGTCGGTTGCCCAGGTTGCCTCCTGCGTGCTGGATCGGGAGCTTTGGGCTTTAATATGCGCGTCTGTCCGAAATGACGATACGATGGCGTCCGATGCGGTCTTGGCTCCTTCGATGAGGTGATGCCTCGGGAGGATGCGCTGCTGGCCCAGATCCAGTCCGATCTAGACTGCCCGGAGCTTGGTAGCGATGGGAGGTGGCATTGGTGCGGTCTCAGCTGAGGGGCTTCCGACGGGTCCTTCCTGTTGGGCGACAATAGAAACTAGTTGTTGCTCATATTTGGCCGTCTCTGTTTGCATGTGGTAGAGGCTCCCTCGAGAAATCCTTGTCTTTGGCCTTGTTCAGAGCTGCGATGGAGACACCCGTGGGTTCCGCTGACTTTCTTGGAATCGTCACTGAGGGCTCCTCGTCTCGGAGCCGGCTACAGCTCTGAAGCTGGTGGATGGTGGCTTGTTGTTGAGATGGATCAAGCGGGGGCACTGAGAGCAATTTGGCAACAATGATGCGTTGAGTGGAGGATGGGTTGCTACTTGGGCTTCGGTAGTCGGCTTTCCAGTGTGTTTGATGGGTCCTCTAGTGCTTCGTTTTGTTGTTGTGAAGTCTCACATGCGGTGGAGTGCGCCCCGGCGAGGATGACGGGCATAAAGATATATTAAAAAAAATCTACCACATGTCACCAACATTTATCACACAAATTAAAATGCTTTGCCAATCCTCCCTTGCGTGATTAATGTTCTTATCTTTATATATGCCAGCGTATCCTCAGTTCCTCCGCACAACTGCATGTAGCACACTCCACCCTTCACTTTATTATAACGTGCTAGTAGCACTACCTTACTACATCAAGTAATTCAGTACTGTCCACATGAAAACAGAGAGAATAGAAGAGAGAAGGGCTAGAGATATGGAAAAACATGTGGGAACAAGAGGCATCGAGAGCATAGATATAACGAACTGACGTTTTAGCACATGAACAAGTTGATCATTAAGTACATGTTAGCGGGTTGAGACTGATACTCAAACTACATGCAGTTGCTACACCGGTGTTCACGACTTCTTTTACTGCACATATGCATTGCCCAAGAATAATGAGAGGAAAATCTAGTACATTTCTATTGAGTACCAACAACCACACAACTAGATTCATACGGTTCAGGAACACCCGCGAGAAAAAAAACACGTGAAAAGAAAAGAGAGACGGCCGCTAGGTTCCACCCTAGCAGCCGCCAATGTATGCATCGTCTCCAACCAGGAATTGACGGGTCCCTGCCTCCTCTGCTAACTAATCCGGTGGCCGGAGGGGTGAGGACCTCGGACTTGCGCTCGACGTTGTAGTAAGGTCTCTAAAGTTTAGAGATTGGTCAATCGGCAACGACATTGTGGTGGCTAGGACGGCGATGCGTGGGACAAGAATAAGGTATTCCCTTGTTTCCTCATCCACCTTGTCGGCGGCGTTTTTACCGGTTGCGTTGAGGATGGTGAGAATCGTCTGGTTGTTGCTCCAATGGAGTGGCAGATTTCGTTCGGTCTATGCATGTTACAAGCAGAAGATTCGGATCAATTCAAAGGATCAACTGTGACGACTTCGGCTCTGGGGTGCTGGTCCTTAGGGGCAAGTGCAGAAGACTTCTGTAACATCCCAAGTATGAAAAATAGCCATTAGAATGTTTGCTCTCTGTTATTTTATGTTTTGCATCATGATATCATGTTCATTGCATTTGTTTTGCTTTGTTTTTCAATTGTTTTCCTCTATTTTCCTTTGTTTTCCTTTGTTTTCTATTTGAATTTCAAACCAAATTTCAAACCTTTTGTTTCATACTTGTGATGTTACAATTTCCAAATGAATATTCAAATCAAAACAATTATTTGTTTCCATTGAAGTTGTAATTTCAAAACTATTGATCTGTTTCTAATCAATATTTCATCGAATACCAAACCATTTTTAAATTCAATTAATTTCCAAAACAGCAACCCTTTTGAAAATTATGAAAATGACAAAACACTTCCATCATTTGTTTCCATTAAACCATGAGGTTCAAACTATTTAAAATTATGGCTTTCAATAACTCACTTAACTCAAATTTCATTCAAAATTCAATTACTTTTTTCCAAATAGCAACCATGTTGAAACTTATGAAAATTACAAAACAATTCTAATCAATTGTTTCAAATAAACATGGAAATTTCAAACTAGTTTAACATGTTTCTTTCAATAAGTTAATTAATGTCAATTTTGCTCAAAATCATTTAAAATACAAACATCACCATAATTCAAAATGTTTGGGAAACAAAAGTGGAATTTTGTTGCTGTTGTAATAACCCACCTATACAAAATTTTCCTAATTTTTTTCTAACCCTAAAACTCATTCTATTCTTTCCTATTCAAATCTGCAAAAAAAAAGAAAGAAAAGAAAAAATAAAACCAAAAGAGGGAGAGAGGGGCAGGCCAGCAGGCCCAGCCCACCAGCCCACCGACCCAACTTACCCCTTCGCCCCTGTCTTCTTCCTCGTACGGCTCGAATCCGAGCGTGTCCACGTTGACAGGAGCAGCAGGGAACGGCCGCGCTCGCTCCTCCCTCCTCTATATAGCTCCACCCTCGAGCCCCCTCGCTGCCCTAACCCTAGCCTCCACCACATCCCTCGCCGTCGTCGTTTTCCTCTCTCTCACCGGCGATTCCTCTCTGTTTCTGAACCTCACCACCGCCACCACCGAACTCCACCCTCTGAACCCTCCGGTGATCGCCGCCGTTCGATGAGCCTCCGTGCAGGTCGAGTACGGGAATGGGATCCCCGTACCTCCCTCGTCATCCTCGACCCCTCATCGGTCACGGGGAACCAGCACGTCGCCGCCGCCATCCTCGTTTTCGCCGCCGGTAGCCATCCTCCCCGAGCACCTGCTACAGAGGGTGAGCTTCCCCTCTCGTTCCCTCTCTTCCCCCCTCTCCTTTTCCTTGCGCAAGTACCAGCACACCCGCGAGCACCACAGCACGCACACGGTCACCGCACAGCAGCAGCGAGCGGTTCCTCGCCGGCGGCCGTCGCGCATCTGACGGAAGTTCAGAGAAACTGAACTTTAAAGTTCAGTTAAGCCCGCTACTGCACCTTATACCCCCCCCCACGACCCCCTACTGTCACCATCCGATCGAGCACCGCACTGGCAGCACCCCTTGCGCGCACAGCAGAGGTGGTGGGTTCGAATCCCACCCCTGCACAATAAACCCAACCTTTTTCCATCTTTTTTTCAGATCCAGCACAAAGTCCAAATTGCACACCAGTCCCTGGTAGTATTATTTTAGGTCCCTGTAAATTAATTCCAAGTCCCTAGCTAATAAATAAAATGACAGAATAATACCTAATCTTCTAAATTGCTTAAATAATTCATTTTAACTCCAATTTCAACATTTTAAATATGTTTTCAATACCAAATTAAATGCTCTACCTAAATATAAATTTTGTTTACTGTTTTGAATATTTTAAATTGGTGAAATATTTGAATTCTTGTTTAATTCACTTAATTTTGCAAAATTCATAACTTGGGCATAAAAATTCCAAATTCAACAAACTAAATATGTTTTCCATTCAATTTTTCATGTACTTTGCAAATATAAACTTTGTTAGCTGCTTTGGACACTTTAAATTGGTGAAAACAACAAATACTTGTGTAACACCTTTAAGGAACCAAAATTCCATAACTTAATAAATAAAATTCCAAACTTGGTAAACCTTATTTTAAATTGTTCCTATTATTGTTTTCTTTTTGTTTTCTTCATCCATGCATCATGCTAATCCACTTTCACCTGTTGGTTAGTTGTAAAACAATTATTTCAACCCTAATTCATGGGCTTTCCATATGCAATCCAAATTGCATGTGGGTCCATTTAATCATGTTATGTTACCATGTCAACTAGGTTATTTTTGATGCATCACTTAAATGGTCATGCATCATCCCATGTTTGTGCATTATGCCATGTTATTGATTGTTTGTCTCTCTGCGTTGTTTGTTTGCTTCTTCTCGGATAGACGACGACGTTGAGACAGACGAGGTTTACGACACCCCTTCTGGGGAGTTAGCTCAGTACCAGGCTGCTGAGTTTGCAGGCAAGTATTCACTCACATGAACCATTGTGTTCCTTTCAACATTGGATACCGATACTTTCCGTTGTCTATTCTGCTAGCCATATGAATCGTTGCTTCTGTTCGATCCTATCACATGTTATCCTTTAACCCTGATATAGCCTCACCTCCACACCTATAACCCCATTGCTTGTTGCCCGTGTCTTACTAGCATGCTTAGGGTTGTTTTTGCTCGAGTCTGCTGTCCGTTACTTTCTGTTACCATATTTTACTTATGTTCTGGGGATCGATGTTAAACAACAACCTGTTAATTTTGAGGTAATGCTAAATTGATGATAAGGCACCGGCAGGAGGCCCGGCGTGGTTTTGAGGCCTGCTAGTGTCGACCCTAATTAGGAAAAGGGTCTTGTCTACTGATCCATGATGAGCGCACTAACCGCATGTGGGAAGCGTGTATGGGCGCCCCCCTCAATTTGATTCGATTCGCATCTCGTCCAAATCGCCACACTTAGTTCGGGCTTTCCATTTGATGCATGCATGTGCAGGTGCGAACCCTTGGCGCCAGGGTGGAACTTTTGTAGTCGGCATTTAGGGCGGCGTGGTCTTAGAGTGCTATGAGGGTCCCCTTTTCTTCGTGGGGCTCGATTAGCCGCGCACGCACAGCATGTGGTTCTTTGGGCTTGATGCGAAGAAGAGTTGAGTTGTGTTGAGTGCCCCGCTTGGTGGGAAAGGCCTTTCCATCTGGCGGGTTATTCTTACGTGTACGGCCAAATTGGTGCACCCCTGCAGGGTTAAATCTTCTTGAGAAGCCGTGTTTTCCGCGGTTATGGATGACTTGGTGAAAGTACTGGCTAACAAGTACTCAGAACAACTTACACCTAACTGATGATAACTTGGCTAGTAATAGTCTTATTGACACAATAACTTGAACCATCCCTAATCCAACTGTGTGAGTTATCCTCGGATTGCTTCTTTGGATAAGGGGCGAGATCCAGGATGGGTTTGTTTGGAGTTAGTTATAGTTGGTTACGATACGCTATCTTATCTCCTTTCTGTTAGCCGGAAGTTATAGCATGTATCTGTAGTTGGTTAGTGCATCCCGCTGCAACACCTTTGTATCACCCCTTCTTCCGTTGAACCCAAAGCATCTGTACTTGGTGTTGACGGGTACACTTTGGTGAACTATGAGTCTTGCTTGCCAGTACGTTTATGTACTGACCCCTTTGGGGCTGTGGTTTCCGCAGACTACGTTTCCGAGGATCCCCATGGTGGCCACTACGTGGAGTATGACGAGGCTGCTGACGAGTAGATAGCGGACCCGGGCAGGATCCGAGACTTCGTGGATGGGCTCCGTCTTTTCGTTTCCGGCCTCTTAGGCCTATTTGGATCTTGTCTGTACTCAGACACTTTGGATGCTTCCGCTGTGATGTAATGATGATATGTTGGGACATGTGTCCTCTGGATGATTGTATTTGCTATCTATGCTCTAGTGAGAGCTATTTGCAACTTATTTCAATCTTTTGTGTCGTAGAGATCTGTTGTGATATCACTTGTTCAAATGCCGTTGACGTACCGTGTGTGTATGTTATGAAGTACGTCAACGGAAGTATCTGGATTTCTATGGGATGGTTTGCGCAGACGATGAATAGTAGAGAATGGTTGTCACACGTTTACGTGTTGGCCTACTCATATTGAGATGCGGGTGCCGGTATGCCCCGTAAGCCATTTATCTACTGTTTAACGGACTGTGAGTATCCCCTAGAAGTCCGGGTGCGACAAATGGTATCAGAGCCTGTCTGCCTGTAGGATCCCTTTTTACTGGTCGCAGTTGAGTCTAGAAACTATTTTGTAGCTACATAGGAAAAATGAAACGTGAGAGTAGGAATTCTACCCTTTTATTTCTTTCCCCACCCACCCTCCCTTTTTCTGGTAAGGAATTGCAACGTTGTTTTTCTCTTCTCATCTAAACTTTCAAGTTAGGATTTCACGAATCCTGGTTTCTCTAGGATAGTTATATCTACTAGACCATAGGAATGGAGGTGGTTGTGACATGATTTATCATGTTGCCTACTCACGATTGAGAATGGAGACGTGTAAGCCCCGGAAGCAGATCCTCTATTCCTTAAGCAGTAGATATTGATCCTTTAGAAGCCCGGATGGGTTTTCCGTAGCACCTCAGGAGTGTTTTGATCTCGTGTTTTCCCGATGTTGCTTCGATATCATGTTTTTCTCAACATCCTTTTCGTCCGTTGAAACCTTGTTGTTGCTTCCCATTTCAGTTCTTCTACCGGCGTCTAATCAATTACTCTGTTCCACCATTCTGGCCAGATAGTCTATTCTCCAAATGAATCAAATTCTATTCAGCTATACACCCTCGATGCAAAACCACTTCCTTCAATTGAAAATGTTTCGGTGGTTTGCGAATTCCCTGACGTCTTTCCAGAAGAGTTGCCAGGAATGCCTATCGTCTTGAACATCCAGAAAAACTATCCAAGGTGCACGATGTGTTTCACGTGTCACAGCTCAAGAGGATCTTCGCAACAAGTATCCGGACCTTTTCTTTTCTCAGTAGGAATCTCGGGGCGTGATTCCTTCAAGGGGGGCGTTTTGTAACATCCCAAGTATGAAAAATAGCCATTAGAATGTTTGCTCTCTGTTATTTTATGTTTTGCATCATGACATCATGTTCATTGCATTTGTTTTGCTTTGTTTTTCAATTGTTTTCCTCTGTTTTCCTTTGTTTTCTATTTGAATTTCAAACCAAATTTCAAACCTTTTGTTTCATACTTGTGATGTTACAATTTCCAAATGAATATTCAAATCAAAACAATTATTTGTTTCCATTAAAGTTGTAATTTCAAAACTATTGATCTGTTTCTAATCAATATTTCATCTAATACCAAACCATTTTCAAATTCAATTAATTTCCAAAACAGCAACCCTTTTGAAAATTATGAAAATGACAAAACACTTCCATCATTTGTTTCCATTAAACCATGAGGTTCAAACTATTTAAAATTATGGCTTTCAATAACTCACTTAACTCAAATTTCATTCAAAATTCAATTACTTTTTTCCAAATAGCAACCATGTTGAAACTTATGAAAATTACAAAACAATTCTAATCAATTGTTTCAAATAAACATGGAAATTTCAAACTAGTTTAACATGTTTCTTTCAATAAGTTAATTAATGTCAATTTTGCTCAAAATCATTTAAAATACAAACATCACCATAATTCAAAATGTTTGGGAAACAAAAGTGGAATTTTGTTGCTGTTGTAATAACCCACCTATACAAAATTTTCCTAATTTTTTCTAACCCTAAAACTCATTCTATTCTTTCCTATTCAAATCTGCAAAAAAAAAAGAAAAGAAAAAATAAAACCAAAAGAGGGAGAGAGGGGCAGGCCAGCAGGCCCAGCCCACCAGCCCACCGACCCAACTTACCCCTTCGCCCCTGTCTTCTTCCTCGTACGGCTCGAATCCGAGCGTGTCCACGTTGACAGGAGCAGCAGGGAACGGCCGCGCTCGCTCCTCCCTCCTCTATATAGCTCCACCCTCGAGCCCCCTCGCTGCCCTAACCCTAGCCTCCACCACATCCCTCGCCGTCGTCGTTTTCCTCTCTCTCACCGGCGATTCCTCTCTGTTTCTGAACCTCACCACCGCCACCACCGAACTCCACCCTCTGAACCCTCCGGTGATCGCCGCCGTTCGATGAGCCTCCGTGCAGGTCGAGTACGGGAATGGGATCCCCGTACCTCCCTCGTCATCCTCGACCCCTCATCGGTCACGGGGAACCAGCACGTCGCCGCCGCCATCCTCGTTTTCGCCGCCGGTAGCCATCCTTCCCGAGCACCTGCTACAGAGGGTGAGCTTCCCCTCTCGTTCCCTCTCTTCCCCCCTCCCCTTTCCTTGCGCAAGTACCAGCACACCCGCGAGCACCACAGCACGCACACGGTCACCGCACAGCAGCAGCGAGCGGTTCCTCGCCGGCGGCCGTCGCGCATCTGACGGAAGTTCAGAGAAACTGAACTTTAAAGTTCAGTTAAGCCTGCTACTGCACCTTATACCCCCCCACGACCCCCTACTGTCACCATCCGATCGAGCACCGCACTGGCAGCACCCCTTGCGCGCACAGCAGAGGTGGTGGGTTCGAATCCCACCCCTGCACAATAAACCCAACCTTTTTCCATCTTTTTTTCAGATCCAGCACAAAGTCCAAATTGCACACCAGTCCCTGGTAGTATTATTTTAGGTCCCTGTAAATTAATTCCAAGTCCCTAGCTAATAAATAAAATGACAGAATAATACCTAATCTTGTAAATTGCTTAAATAATTCATTTTAACTCCAATTTCAACATTTTAAATATGTTTTCAATACCAAATTAAATGCTCTACCTAAATATAAATTTTGTTTACTGTTTTGAATATTTTAAATTGGTGAAATATTTGAATTCTTGTTTAATTCACTTAATTTTGCAAAATTCATAACTTGGGCATAAAAATTCCAAATTCAACAAACTAAATATGTTTTCCATTCAATTTTTCATGTACTTTTGCAAATATCAACTTTGTTAGCTGCTTTGGACACTTTAAATTGGTGAAAACAACAAATACTTGTGTAACACCTTTAAGGAACCAAAATTCCATAACTTAATAAATAAAATTCCAAACTTGGTAAACCTTATTTTAAATTGTTCCTATTATTGTTTTCTTTTTGTTTTCTTCATCCATGCATCATGCTAATCCACTTTCACCTGTTGGTTAGTTGTAAAACAATTATTTCAACCCTAATTCATGGGATTTCCATATGCAATCCAAATTGCATGTGGGTCCATTTAATCATGTTATGTTACCATGTCAACTAGGTTATTTTTGATGCATCACTTAAATGGTCATGCATCATCCCATGTTTGTGCATTATGCCATGTTATTGATTGTTTGTCTCTCTGCGTTGTTTGTTTGCTTCTTCTCGGATAGACGACGACGTTGAGACAGACGAGGTTTACGACACCCCTTCTGAGGAGTTAGCTCAGTACCAGGCTGCTGAGTTTGCAGGCAAGTATTCACTCACATGAACCATTGTGTTCCTTTCAACATTGGATACCGATACTTTCCGTTGTCTATTCTGCTAGCCATATGAATCGTTTCTTCTGTTCGATCCTATCACATGTTATCCTTTAACCCTGATATAGCCTCACCTCCACACCTATAACCCCATTGCTTGTTGCCCGTGTCTTACTAGCATGCTTAGGGTTGTTTTTGCTCGAGTCTGCTGTCCGTTACTTTCTGTTACCATATTTTACTTATGTTCTGGGGCTCGATGTTAAACAACAACCTGTTAATTTTGAGGTAATGCTAAATTGATGATAAGGCACCGGCAGGAGGCCCGGCGTGGTTTTGAGGCCTGCTAGTGTCGACCCTAATTAGGAAAAGGGTCTTGTCTACTGATCCATGATGAGCGCACTAACCGCATGTGGGAAGCGTGTATGGGCGCCCCCCTCAATTTGATTCGATTCGCATCTCGTCCAAATCGCCACACTTAGTTCGGGCTTTCCATTTGATGCATGCATGTGCAGGTGCGAACCCTTGGCGCCAGGGTGGAACTTTTGTAGTCGGCATTTAGGGCGGCGTGGTCTTAGAGTGCTATGAGGGTCCCCTTTTCTTCGTGGGGCTCGATTAGCCGCGCACGCACAACATGTGGTTCTTTGGGCTTGATGCGAAGAAGAGTTGAGCTGTGTTGAGTGCCCCGCTTGGTGGGAAAGGCCTTCCCATCTGGCGGGTTATTCTTACGTGTACGGCCAAATTGGTGCACCCCTGCAGGGTTAAATCTTCTCGAGAAGCCGTGTTTTCCGCGGTTATGGATGACTTGGTGAAAGTACTGGCTAACAAGTACTCAGAACAACTTACACCTAACTGATGATAACTTGGCTAGTAATAGTCTTATTGACACAATAACTTGAACCATCCCTAATCCAACTGTGTGAGTTATCCTCGGATTGCTTCTTTGGATAAGGGGCGAGATCCAGGATGGGTTTGTTTGGAGTTAGTTATAGTTGGTTACGATACGCTATCTTATCTCCTTTCTGTTAGCCGGAAGTTATAACATGTATCTGTAGTTGGTTAGTGCAGCCCGCAGCAACACCTTTGTATCACCCCTTCTTCCGTTGAACCCAAAGCATCTGTACTTGGTGTTGACGGGTACACTTTGGTGAACTATGAGTCTTGCTTGCCAGTACGTTTATGTACTGACCCCTTTGGGGCTGTGGTTTCCGCAGACTACGTTTCCGAGGATCCCCATGGTGGCCACTACGTGGAGTATGACGAGGCTGCTGACGAGTAGATAGCGGACCCGGGCAGGATCCGAGACTTCGTGGATGGGCTCCGTCTTTTCGTTTCCGGCCTCTTAGGCCTATTTGGATCTTGTCTGTACTCAGACACTTTGGATGCTTCCGCTGTGATGTAATGATGATATGTTGGGACATGTGTCCTCTGGATGATTGTATTTGCTATCTCTGCTCTAGTAAGAGCTATTTGCAACTTATTTCAATCTTTTGTGTCGTAGAGATCTGTTGTGATATCACTTGTTCAAATGTCGTTGACGTATCGTGTGTGTATGTTATGAAGTACGTCAACGGAAGTATCTGGATTTCTATGGGATGGTTTGAACAGACGATGAATAGTAGAGAATGGTTGTCACACGTTTACGTGTTGGCCTACTCATATTGAGATGCGGGTGCCGGTATGCCCCGTAATCCATTTATCTACTGTTTAACGGACTGTGAGTATCCCCTAGAAGTCCGGGTGCGATAACTTCCTGACTGTAATCAACAACTTGAAGCCGGCTCCGACAAAGGCGCGTCGGCGGCTCGCCTTAAGCGGTCAAAAAACCTAGATGTAATCTTTATTATGTTTGGGTTATTTTGTACTTCTTGTGAACTTCTAGAATAGATCTGATTGTTCTCGCAAAAAAAAATGCCCACACAACTAATAATAGATATATTCACTTCAAAAATTACACCACATTCAGTTGAGATATTTAAGAGCAGTTCTGATCATATGTTAGGCATGGCCTATGCTCAAGTTGTTCATTGAGCTTTCATAATCTGCGTTGTTGTCTTTCATCATTAAACTGACATTACTAACTTCATTGACAAGCTGAATGATTTTTGTTTGATAGGAACATAAATAGGAAAAGTTTGATAATGCAATGAATATTTAACATTCTTGCATACTGTGACATACAATGCACTTTAAATTGGCCTGGCATATAATTGAGATACTTTCTTAGAGAGTTTTGCAATGTACTCCCTCCGTAATTAATTGTCATAAAGTTTGACAAAAGTGGATGTATCTAACACTAAATTGTGTCTAGATACATCCACTTTTGTCAAACTTTGCGACAATTAATTTGAGATGGAGGTAGTACTAGACTCTGTTGTTTTAGCTTGGAAGCCTTTCTGGCATACACTCTTGCCTTGATAAAGTATAATGCCATGATAGTCAGAGCACCTAAAATACATTATGTTGCATAAGAATGAACAATTTTAATCTGATTGACCATCGTTTCTAAAATTTCCTTACTGGTTTGACTTGCAAGTCTACCCAGACTATGGTTGCCCCTTAAGGATAATTTTGGGGACAAAGAACTGTGCATAGATGATCAATGAGACTTGGCAACCGAAATATGAACAACTTGATAATCTACCGAATGGTTTAGGTTTTTGCATACAGTTCGAGCCAAATATTCTTATATGTTTTCAAGAAACTTGATTATAGTGCTCTTTCATCAAAGTGGATGCGTAAATAGACACCGCGTATATTACCCAAAATTTTGATATTTATAGTTTCTTTGAACTAGTTGATGTTTTCATGTGATTTTTTCCATAGAGTCCAGTATGTGACACCAACAATTTTAGTGTTGCTTTGGTTGATTTAATGGTTCTATCTTGCCTTTTGCTCAGTACAGTTTCTCGCGGAATATAAAACCGGTATTCTTACCACTGGTGATTTGGGTCGATGTACACCGGATATTTGAACATATTTTTTAGTTAGTTAGAATACAAGAAACTGAAGTTTTATATTGGTCTACATCATGGTATACAAACCAAATCTCTAGCAGCTGACCGTAGACATTGTCTTCCCGAGAGCGTCCTGACGTGGGACCCACCACCCTCTCTTTTATCACTTTTCTCCCCTTCATCTGGTTCCTATTCTCCAATGTCTCCCCATTCATTTGAGAACCAACCCGCTCGAGAGAGACGAGAGATCGACGATCTCCAATGAGCCAGAGCTGGTGACGCAGCGGCTTGGTTGCCACAAAGACGATGATGGTGAGTCTAGACCTCGCTGGAAACGACGCTCGGCCAAATGCTAGGAAGAAAAACTTAAATGTGAGGGGTTCGAGGGCGTTCGTGGCATTGACTTGGGCAAAGTGGTGGGTGGTTCGGCGGCGCTTCCCTCCATCCATTCCTCTCCTCTCCAGCGGTGCTGTGTTCCAGCAGCAAAAAATTGTGAGGGGAGGCCATTAGAAGATCAAATATGTCCAGGGACCGCGAGCTAACCTTCCCCATGCTATAAACCAAATCATTATAAATTGGGTATTCAAAGTATGGTAGTATGTTTTCATTGAAAATAAAAAAATTTGGTAATTAAAATCTGACCAAACTGTACATGTTGGAGGAAAAAAAATATCGAACTGATCTTATTTGTGTTTTTTATACATGACTTACACGGTTATGTGTTGATACCAAATTTTAGAAAATTGGTTTATATATTTATTCATAATTTTTTTAGAAAATTGCTACTTATTTTTTTTACTGAACCCTTATCTTATGGGCAGCACTACTTACTTGTTATCACTAACCGCTCGCGCACTTCATTTCAATGGTGCCAGTCAGTTCCAAATCCCTCGCACCAAAACCCTACCTATCCCATGAGAATGAGACCACCCTCCGCCGCCGCGTCGATGGCAAGCAAAGCGGCCTGAGCCGGGAAGATTGGAGACGTGCGCGTCTCGACTCAAGCAGCGCCTGGGTCCGCGAACATGCAACGGGGAGATCTCTGTAGCGACCGCGCGGTGGAACGGATCTGCGCGACGGCGCGACGGTTCGATTCGGGGTGCCTAGAAGATGGCTGGCAATGGCGGCGGTTCTCGGCGTCGGTCTCAGTGCGACGACCAGCAAGGCGACGACGACCCTGCTCCGGCGGCTAGGTCTCTGCCCCGGCTTCGGTTGGCCCAGCAATGGGACGGCGGCGACGACGGCATTTCTGATGCTCTGTCGGAGGCTGGTCCGACACGCTCCACCAAGCAACACCGCGCCATGGCCCGATCTATGGCCAGAGAGGCTAGCTATCGTGCTCTCGCTGCCCCGCGGCTTATGTGGCTCATCCTCCGCGACGGGACCTATCTCACCCTCCCTGACGGCGCAAAACACGACATGCCCGTCGACTACTTCGACGACGTCGACTTCTGCCTCTCCACCGGCAGCTTGCTCTTCCTGGTGTACTGCGACGACAGCTGCTGCTTGATGAACCCCTCCACCGGGAAGACCGCCCTTCAACAGATCAGCCTCGACAGCGAAGACAGGAATATGTTTCTCCGCAACTATGATAGGATAAGCAAGGTGGTGGTGTCTGATCAGATTGTTGCTCTTCTCGCCAGTGACAAAGTCAAAATCTTTGCCCGTGGACCGCCACGAGGCACCCAATCGTGCACAGCCAAGGTTTGGATGCCCCCTGGAGACACCCATGTTGTTGACATTGCAATCTTCCAAGGGAAGCTTTATGTCCTTGTCGCAGAATATGGACATGGTTGTCTTCGACCACCCGAGCTGCATGTCTTGGACACCAGCCATGAGGAGGCCGGTGTCAGGTCCGTCCAATGCATATGTGCCACACCAAAAGATGGTGTTGAATCTCCTGACCACCAGTTGGCCATCTTCTTCTATCTGGTCCCGTCCGGTCATCGGCTGCTTCTGGTGGAACGGCAGATTGATGTGGAGCTCTCTTCGGACCCTTTTATTGTGAGGCCCATACGAAGTCGGTTCGAGGTCTCGGAGGCAGTGGACCTGGTCGGCGAAGGCAGCCCTGGGCATTGGAGCAAGGTGGATACATTGATGGGGCGTGCTCTCTTCGTCAGCCTAGGCTGCTCTGTTTCGCTCCCTGCTCAACGTGGAGCTCGAGAAGATTGTGTCTACTTTATGACTGAACGAAAATGGTCTATTCCTAAAAAGCAGGAGAGGAGGCCTGAGGATGACCTTTTCGACTGCATCATGTACAACATGAGAAACGAGACAGTGACATCGATGTCAATGGAGACGGCGGCGACGGAGGCAACTGGCGGTGGTATATGGCATCCGGCCTGGCTTTTCCCTGGCAACGTTTGAGCTACATATGACTTGGAAGGTGCCGTACCATCTGGGATTTATTTGGGACATGCTGATGCTGGTGTGTATCTAGTAGTATCTATTCTTATTGGCATATTTTAATGACTAATGTACTTTTCTTGACTAATGCGTGTCAAGTTAAATTGATCGATGTTGCTAGATATCCCTTTTGTTTTGTCTTGGACGGGATACATTTCAGGCTACAAGGCTTGGTGCATCCCTGAAGAAACTAGGCAACAGAAATATGGATGGCTTGATAATGTATTGAATTTTAAGGTTCTTTCGTATATTGCACTTGTTCTGAAATATTGCTGAGATCATTGATTATTGTGCTATGTAACTCACTATTGTTTGAGCTTTTAGCCTTTTCTGCCAAACTATGATCTTGATGAACTGTGCCGATGCAGGCACTTGCTGGTACCATTGGTTTACTTCACTCCCCTTGTTTTGCTTTATTTGTCTTAGTTCTAAGGTTCCCCCAATCTTCCCTTTACGCCACTCTGACTCTCCATCGTGGAAGAAAGCGGCTATGAATTTACTTCTAGCATACTTGGAGTCGTAAAGTAGGATCAGGTCTTGGCAAGCTGGTCTTTGAACATTACCTTCACTGTTCTTATGCAAATTTTATCAACTAATGTTTTATTTCAGGCTACAAAGGATTTTTTTAATTTGCTATGAAACTAGGCAACATAAATATGAAATGCTTGATAATGTACTGAATGTTTAAGGTTCTTCCATATTTCGCCCTTAAGCTGATCCTGAATCTTCTTGAGGTACTTTATTATTTTGCAGTCACATACTCCAGTATTCTTTGAGCTTGTAATCTTTCTGCCGCAAACTGTGATCTTGATAAACTGTACCGATGCAGGTACTGGTGGTAGCATTACTTCAGTTCCCTTGTTTTACCATGTTTGTCCTAGTTCCGTGGCTCAAACAATCTCTGTTGCCAAGCGAGTTTTCGCATAGTTATTCTTAGGCGAAGATACACATATACTGGCACATTTTATTCCCATTCTCTTTTTCTTTTGTCTTGAAAATCACATTGAGTTGCTAGTACCTAGTAGCAACATTCTTCAGAGTTATCTGCCTGTAATTCATTGTGTTTGAAGGAGTTTTTAACTGAATGTGGCCACGAATAAACTAGGCAACACAGATATGAATGGCTTGATAATGTATTGAAATTTTAAGGTTCTTCCATATATTGCACTTGTTCTGGAATCTGCTTGAGATGCTTGATTATGGTGCTCTATAACAGTCTGAATATTGTTTGAGCTTGTAGGCTTCTACCAGTCCGTGACGCTGTTAAAATGTACTCATGCAGCTTCTGTTGGAAAGTTATAGTTACACCTATGTGAAATAAGCAAGAAAAAATATATAGCGGTACAATTTATTCATATTTTCGTTGTCCTGAGAATACTAGAGCTGCTCACATTCTTCAGTTCGATGCCTGCTAACGCAATTCGTTTTTTTTTTTTGTCTTTTGACATTTGCAAATGCAAGTCATTGTGCTAAAGGTTTGAGCTATTTGTTGGTCCTTTACTCAGTTGGACATGTGAATTGAAACCGTGTTCTTAACAATTTTCTTGAGATTCATAGCTTCTTTAAACTACCATTTCCCCTAAATTTCCAGTGGAAAAATTGTGTAACGCCGTACTGTCCAGCATATGGCACGCTATCTTTTATAGCTGCTCAGGTCGCACAAGTAGTTTTCTGTTGTCAGTCTGCGGCGTGGCATCAGGTGAAAAAGATTCATATTGCTGTAGATAGCCATTATGTTCAGTCACAGGCCGCAGGTCGAGAGGGACTATATATATTTTAAACGGTGCATTGGGTTGAATTGTTCTGACTTCATAGTTTATGGTTGTAGTAGATCGGAAGATGAATACTGGGCCTTAGCTTATGTTCCTGCTGCTATTTTTGTCTTCCCCTGAAGGAAGTCAGGAAGAGGAGATGGATTTTTTTTAGAAGACATGCATAGGAGATTGATTTCTGCTCGTGCTAGTATTTTTTTCATCGCCTCATCGCTCAAGGAAGGAAGGAAGGAAGGCAGGCAGGCAGGCAGGAAGAGCAGGTTCAAAGAACATCAGTGGGTCAACTTGTGCAAGAGAAGGTTGGAAGTGAGGTTGTAAGTTGGCACTAACCAGACTAGGTTCTGTACTCCGTATGTACTATGTATCTGATCATCTTTGTAGGCTGCTACCTGGATTGTGACTGGTAGCCAGGTTAGTCCTGCAGTGGTATATCTGTTGTTAACTTGCTAGTAATGAGAAGCCTACTGCTGCATGGCATGTATGTTCTACTTGGGGAGATTATGTGTTGTGGCTTTTGTCTCTTCTTTCTGGAGTGTTTTTGTTTACTGCACTGTTATTTTGCCGTAAGATACGTCGCAGAATCTTTGTTCATGTCTGCATAACTGGTGGTGCAATTGTGTTGTGCTGCATTCATATACTGGAACCGATTGCTGCTTTGAAAGCACAGATCTTGTCTGAATTTTCGACTGTATCTTTGGAGCTTTGGGAGGGTGGGATGCACATATATAGGGCTGATGCGTGTACTTTTAGTTGGCAAAAAAGAAAAAAAGAGGGTTACTAATTTGTTGGGTGCGGATATATAGGGCTGGAGACCCACCGGCAAGCCCAACAAATTCAGTGGAGGGGACGCCCGCGCAGGGCATCGGCGCTTATGTTGTCAAGGCCAAAGCGCCGGGAGAAACGACTAATTTTGGTGTGATCCCTCGTAAACTCCCAAAGGAGAACGAGATGGTTTAGGGTTAGGGACGCGCACCTTACGGTGTCTGCTCATTACGCGGGCGCCCCTCCAGTCCACACTTCGCCCTCTGCTAGTTGCGCAGCGGCCAGACGCGCGAGTATATAAGCTGGACGGGAGCTCTGTAAGGAAGCGAGGTGGGACTAAAGAACGAGCGTACCCGGCGTTTGCCGTGGAGCCTGCAATGATGGGCCGCCGAGCGATGGATGGGCCTCACAGTAGAAGCACGCCTGCGTCGAAAGTTTGACCACGGGAAGAAGTGGGCTTTGGGGTACATGATCTTTTCTTTCCTGGAACAGAAGACTGAAGACACTCTTCACAAAACAAAAAACAAAACAAAAAAAAAGGACTGTAGACACGTGCTGGTCCCCTCGAAAAAAAAAGATCCGCTTTGCAGATCGAGCACCTGCCTGCAAGCAATCTTTGTATGTCAGCTGATGAATCAAACAAGAAACAACCAAGTAACATGACCCTCAAGAAAACTGACCATTTCGTTGGGTACACAAGAAATTTGGGACGCCGGAGCGAAATTCAAAATGGGGCATCCAAAATTTTGATAATTGTATATGACTAATATAATGGTAGAATACTTTCACTCAATTATATAACTTCGGTACTTTACTTTGTGTTATTTCGTACAGCAGTTGGCACTAGTTGAGACAATAATGCTCAAAGTGTAACCATCGAAGCAGTAGATTGAACTATCAAGAGCATATCTTATCACTTCTTATGGTTTTTAGCATCATCGGAATCATATTGTCTACTCCTACTCCTACTCCCTCCGTTTAAGGCATTTCTATTTTATTTTATTTTGCGGGTAAGACATGAACTTTATTAAACGGAAGGGTTACACTGCGATCAAGTTCTAGTAACCGGAGAGCATCATCCGGTCCAGAGCTTAACCAAAACAAGGTACGGTTCTGCACTCTCGCAAGATTTGCCAGAGAGTCGCTAACTCTAACCTGAATACGATCGACTTTAACAAAGTTGCAAACACTAAATTGAGAAGCTAAATCTCTAATATCATGAACTAAGTGAAAATATGGAGATCTGTCTTGGCCTGTTGAGTTCACTACATTGATATGCATGGAACAATCCGATTCCACAATGATAGGAAGTTGAGTCATCTGAAGAGATCTTTCCGGTCCTTCCTTGCACGCAACGAGTTATGCTTCAAGAGGGCTTTGGCAGCTCGGTAGATGTGTACATGGCATTTCTATTTTGACCACATATGTTTTTAAAAAGTGTATTTAGACCCGGTTTATACATAGATTCACTCATTTTACTACGTACGTGGTTAAAATTGAAATGTCAAGTATTTCTATTTGACGACATGAGTATCCTTGTTTCACAAAGCAAGCAGAAATCATTTCGATTAATTCACACAATATACCGAAACAGGCTTTCGTCCTGCTCTATAAATAAAGACCAAACGGCCGAACCGATACAATGTGACAGGAGCCACCTCTTACAACGGAAGCAAATCAAAGATAGAGAAAAGAAAAACAAGGACATCCAAACTTGCCACCGAGGACACTAGAACGAGCCAAAAGGACGAGGCTCCACGACGGCGCCCCCAAGAGAGTACCGATGTATCACGTCACCGACATCGAGACCGGAAAGGTCAAGGCTTTTCACCTGGAGCTAGACGAGACTCCACGACGACGCCCTCAAGAGGGTATCGACGTAACACATCGTCGTCGTCGAAACAAAATGGTAAGGGTTTTCACCCGGAGCCATACAGTTGGGAAGGTAGCCACAACAGCGCCCCCAAGAGTGTAACGATATCTGCAGGCATGCCGCCATTGGTTCCAAAGCGCAGAGCTTTCGCTCAGAAAAACCTTCACACAACGAACGTCCACTCGGGCCGCCCACAGACCCCGAGAAAGGACTCCAGAACACGATCTGGGAAAGGTCGCCACCAACTCCAGGAGTCCACACCGCCCGCTCATTGCCATCCACACGGCCAATGGACAAATCCATCACCACCGCCACGTCGCTCGCCGTAAGAGAAGCCCGTGAAGTCCACCTTCCAGGGCCGCTGCCCCGACGTCCGCGACTTCAAGCCGAGCGACCAACCGATTGCGAGGTCAACCTTGAAGGTGATTGGAGCCGGTGCAGGTCGAGGCCTATGAGGGTAACATCCGCATACAATGGGAGGAGATCGTCGTCCTCCACCGCCCTAGGCGGTCGCCGACCGGACGCAGTAGCAGGGTCGGTGAGGTCCATATCAGCCCCACCAGGTCCATATCAGACCCGACTATCCCCACCACCGTGCTGCAGTACCGAGGACGCAGTTGTTCCTTGTAGATCAGGGAAGCCTAGGCCCGTAAAACCCAGATCTGGCCCATAGGGCCTAGGTATGGGCCGAGCAGCCAGAGCCCCCTCCCTGACCCCCCTCTTCTATGTCTCCTTGCTGCCCTCAACCTCCTCCATCTCTACCCACTGCCGCCGAGGCGAAGCCCGTCAGAGCCTGGCATCGGTTGGCCCGCCACCAGGAGGAAGTCGGAGCCACGTCCGAACAAGCACCGCCGCCAAAGACGCCGCCATCGCCCGGACGCGCCCTACCTCCGCAGAGCCGACACGCCGTCGAGCCCCCTGCCGATCTTGGCGCTCCGAGCCGCCCCCATGGCCCCCGCCGTTCGAGCCACAAGGAGGGAGGGGATGCCCCCTCCCCCTCCCCCCCGCCGCCTGCACCCGGACTTAGCCCGGCGAGGAGGAGAAGGGAGGGCGGGGTCTGGCGAGAGGGGGTTAGGGTTTCCCTCCCACGCCGCCCACGGGAGCGACGAGGAGGGAGGAGGGTCTTCTCGACCGATCAGATCTCATTGACACAATATATGTACATGAATTCTAGGATTATGCAGATAAATAAAACATAAGAAGATCAAACCTTGAAATTTATGTAGAAGTCTTAACCTTCCACGTGACATCAACCATCTTCAGTAATACCTCTACGTGAAGTCTGAACCTTCCACCAAACGCCAAGTAAAAGACTCCCGTGCAGGCGACCCTGGGAGCGACCCAAACCCTAGCCGCCGGGTCTTCCGGCCCTCCTCCCCGCCACCGTCACCGCCGGAGCCTGCGGCGGCGGCGCTCGTCTTCCAAAGGAAGCGGGCAGAGCGTTGGTCTTCTGAGCGGAGGAGGTCGCGTTTTTTGGCGCGGGCACGCCGGGGCGGCGGCCCCGGAATCTCGGTGCGCGGCGGCGGCTTCTCCGTGCTGGCGGAGAGTGGAGCTCCGACCGCTCTGGGTCCCGTGGGTGGCAGGGTGGCTGTGTGGTGCGGTGGTTGTTGGGTTGTGGTGCAGTGTGCATCTTGGGTTGCATTGGGACGGATCTGCCCGTCGAGGCGTTTTAGGGCGGGTATGCAGCCTCGCTTGGTCGCAGGCAGTGCGGCGGAGGCACGGCCTGGGTCGCGGGGAATTGTGCGAGCTGTTATGTTGTCTCCGGTCGCCGACAGCCGTTGCGGCGCGCGTGGCGTGCGTCGTCGCGTCTGGTGCGGGACTACGACCAGGATCCGTGGTGGTTCTTGGCCATGGGCGACGCTCCTCTTTGCCTTGCCGGCATGGTGCTCGGCATGGCGTGGCGGCTGGTGCTGGGTCCGGTGATCCTGCTCTTGGTGGGTTGGTGTTGGAACTGCTTGCCTTCGTGTTTGTGTGCCGCTGGAGTCTCCACGAGGTGCGGGTGGCTGAGACGGTCCGTGATGCATCTCCTTGTCGACGGGCTCGTTCGGTGGTGATGGAGAAGGTAGTTGGCGGGCTTTCCTGGAGGAGGAAGCCGGGGCGGCGGCTCCGGAGTCACGGCTAGATCGTGGTCGGCATGCTGCCCGTTGTGGAGGGAGGTGCCGCGGGTGTTGCGGCATGGCGTGGTTGGTGGTCGGGCCAGTCCCCGTGGGGCGGTTCACGGGGTTTGCGGCACATCACCGGGCAAAAACCCTACACCGATGTTCGACCGGGGCCGACGACGGCGACGCCTCCGGGCGCCGCGTCCTTCTTGAAGGCGGCGTCGAGGCGGTGCTCTCGCTTCTCTGTGTCGGGTTCTCCGGGGGAAACCCTGGATCCCTCGCGGGATCGGGTGAGGGCGGCGCTCTTGCGTCGTTTGCCTCTTGGGGCCTCGCCTTGGATGTTCCACTGGCCTGTGGGAGCCGTGGGGTGATGGTGGTTGGTGGCGGCATCTTCGTCGTCGGCTAGGCGGTGCGCGGCCCTAGGGCCGGCGTGGATGTAGGAGCGGCGGCTCCGAATGACTTGCGTTGAGGTTGCCTCCGCCGTGTTTAGTGTCGGCTTTGGTTGCTAGGGCAACTTGGTCGTCGGCTAGTTTGAGGGCGCGGCCTTGGGGCCTGCGTGGATGTCGTAGCGGCGGCTCCGGGGTTTTTTCTTGCGTTGAGTTTGTCTCCGCTGTTGTAGTGTCGGCTTTGGTTGCTAGGGACGACATGGTCGTCGGCTAGTTTAGGGGCGTGGCCTTGGGGCCAGCGTGGATGTCGGAGCGGCGGCTCCGGGTTTTCTTCTTGCGTGAGGTTGCCTCCGCGTGGTAGTGTCGGCTATGGTTGCTAGGGCGACATGGTCGTCGACTCGAGTTGTATCTTTTTTTAGTCCTCGTCATTCCTGTTTGCTTCTTCTATATATCAATACAAAAAGCAAAAGCTTTTGCCTCATTTCAAAAAAAATCCACCGAAGAGCAATTTATAAAAAATTAATTTCTGCTACTGGTTCATTGGACCATTGTCGAAATACTGGTCCAACAAGACTCGAAATTTATCGGTCCATCTGGTCCGGGTTTTTTTAACCACAAATGACCTCTATTCGCGGCGATTGTCGAGGCGACTAGGGTTTTGCTCCTTCACGGTGGATTCTCTCGCCGCGAAGTCTTCGTGTACCCATCTCCGATCGTGATCCCGACTGGACTCCGAGTCAGAGTATTCGCATCCCTCTACGTTCTTTAAATCGCGACGATCCAGTAGGGGAACTCAACGGGGATCAGCGCTTGGGGAAGGCAGATGGCGAGCTCTTCGTCTCAGGCGAGCGAATCGGGCTCGAGGAAGGAGGAAGCAATCGATGACCTACTGAACCGACTGGGCATCGATGAGGATGAGATCGAGGACCTTGTTTTTGAGGAGGAGGAATCGGCTCCGAAAGTGGGACTAAAGTGGATGGCTTTGGCTAGGGTTCACACAACGAACACTTTCAGCCCACAAACGAACAACACATGCGAGTTGCATGGAGCCCTGCAAAGGAAATTGAGTTTCATCATCTCGAAGGTAATATATTCATTGTTCAATGTTTTTGCCTTGGGGATTGGTTAAAGGTGGAGCAAGAGGGACCTTGGCTGTTTCGCCAGAACGCCGTCTGCATTGAACCGTATGATGGGCTGGAACCAGTGGAGAATATCAACCTGAACTATATAAAAGTGTGGATCCAAATCCACAAACTGCCGATTGGGTACAGAAACGAAACCCTAATAAAAAATTTAGTGGAGAAGAAAGTGGGGAAAGTCATGAAAGTGGTAACAGATGTCCCAGGTGCTGGCAATTTTGTGCGCGTACGTGTCAGAAATTCTCTCGCTCGTTTTGTATCAATCTCTCGAGCGGGTCAAAGAGTGATCTACGGCATAAAGTACGAGAAGTTCCCAAAATTCTGTGGTGCATGCGGTTTCCTTGGACACACGCATCTGGAGTGTGGCTCCGGGGAGCATGCCGAGGAAAATCTGAAGTGGGGAGATTTTTTGAAGGCTGATTGGGGGGCATGGCACACTAGGGGCTATAATAGCAACAGAAATAACCCACGAGGCGGCTTTGGTGGTCGAGGGGAAGGCTATGAGGATCAGTTGGGAGGTAGAGGAAGAGGGAGAAACTACCAAGGTCGAGTGGCTAATACTTCGTCTTGGCGCCATAACGCAATCCCCCAACTAAAGGAGGGAGAATTCCCGGAAGGCCCGACAGATGATACTGCCAGCAGTCCTGCTAAACCTACTGATTTGGAGATGCTAGATCGAGAGACCTCTGATTCGTCAGCTAAGAGGAGGATAGACATGGGCAATAACAGTTCGGATCTTATATATGACGAGGAGGGTAATGTGGTTGATAAAGAGACACCAATGGAAATTTCTGAACAAGGTGGCACGAGGGCGGATGGGACAGAAGAAACGGAATGCACAAACGCTCAAAGAAGGCTAGAGCTATCTCCCCTTCACTAGGATCGGAGGGCTCTGAGTCCGTCCGGACGCAATGAAAATATTATGTTGGAACTATCGTGGCCTCAACAATGCCGCGGCAGTTCGAGCGCTTCTGGACGTCCTGAGGCGCTATAATCCAGATGTGGTGTTCCTGTCAGAGACTCATCTTGATGCTTATCCGGCTGAATGCCTGAAGAGAAGATGTCGAGACATCGTGGTAGAATTCATAGACGGGGATGCCATGAGACTACCGATAGAGAAGTGGGGGACGTGATCGTATGATGAACAATGAAACAGGGTTTTACCCAGGTTCGGTACGTCGCAGTAAAGCGGCGTTCCTACTCCTGCAATCTCACTATTCAGGACTAAGACTGGAGTAAACATAGTACAATGTGAGGTTAGGTTTAGCTACTCGACAAGGATCCACCTCTCGGCGAGTTAGCCTCTAGCTTCTTGTTTATCTTTCTTATCTCCCGCCCGGCTTTATATATAGCCGGGTTAGGGCTTACAGAAAAGGAAACCTAGAAGACTATGGTATGTGCTAACTTGGAAAGCAAGGAATCCGTCTTCTACTCCAAGCCGTATCACGTGGGCCGTGATCCGGGTTCTTCTAGAATCCGGCTTCCGTGCGTCAGCTTACTGGGCTGCCTAATAGACCATGATCCATTACCATTTAGGCCACCCTGGTAATCCGACACTTTAGACCACTATCTGATATACCCCTAATTGGTATATATCCGACAGTAGCCCCCAAGAAGGATTAAGACTTCGATTTGCCGTCTTTCGTCAGATTTGCATTCTTTCCGAGAAATGCTGACTTTCTGTCTTGATTCTTCTTTTCCTTTAAACCATGCGATAACGCAAAACTCGGATTTCGGAAAATCCGGCTTTTCTTCCACGAGCCTTTGCGGAGAAGGAACTTCATACGTCAGCGCTTTAATCATGCTGACGTCTGGGACGTTTGGGGTTTCGAGCGCGAAACCCTGAAACGTATCTCTGACAGATTCTCGCGGAAAACGAGGAGATAGCAATAATCACACGTCGTCTCATTTCCCGGAATTACCGGCGAGTGACACGCGTTGATCATCCAACGGTCAAAAGAGCCGTTAGCACGTATCGTGACGGATTTCTGGCTATAAATAGCCATCTCCATCCTCTTCGGCAAACCTTCCACTCCCCAGTTCTTCACGCCTCAAGCACTCAGCGCCCGTGCTATTGTGAGCAGAGCAAGTCCCAAGCACGCGCTCGCAACCGCGCCGTTCGCAAACCTCGCCGGAGTGCACAGATTTCTCCTCGTGCCGCCCGGGAATGGCATCTCTGAACGCTTCCCCGGACCGCTCCGTCGCGATGGAGATCGATGAAATCATCAACACGATGGACCCCATGGTGGACTCGCCCCTCCGCGCCACCGGCGACGAGCCGGAAAAGACCGCCAGCGGCCAGGCCAGCGAGGATCCGCCTCTCGCTGCCACGAATCTGACTGCGTCCTCCTTCGCGCCGTCTCCGCCTCTCGCTCCCGAGACGGCGGAGGAAAAAATACTTCTCGTCGGAGAAGAGCTCGCTGCTGCGTCTGCCGCTGCGTCTGTCGCCGCCGGGGCCGAGGACGAAGGGGAAAATGCCGGCAATTGCAGCCAGAGTAGTATTCCTCCCTCTCATCTCCCGACAATGGAGAAACAGGGGTTAATCTTGAAGAGCAAATGGCGGAGCACGAAAGAAGAGTCCGAGCCCCTCCCTAAGGACGGGGAACGAGTTCTGCTTACATCCCACATCCTTTGAGGTATGGGTTTTCCACCGTCCGCCTTTTTCCTTCAGGTTTTGAACCACTACCACATTCAACCCCATAATCTGCCACCCAACTCCATCCTCTACTTAGCCGGATTTCAATCTCTTTTCGAAGGGTATCTAGGTTTAGCTCCTAGGTTAGACTTCTGGCAATATTGCTTCGGGGTTAAGCGAAACCCTTCCGAGGGCGCACTCCCTACTTGCGGGACCATATCCTTCACCCTGCGTAGATTCAGGGAGGATTGGTTCCCCAAGATCAAGACCTCGGAATCCGTAAAATTCTGGACGGGTTCTTTCTTCTATCATCCTGATGTTCCTTTTCCCGAAAAAACCACCGGGGTTCCACTTTTCGCCAATACCGCTGCCGTTCCCCAAGAAAATTGGGGGACAGAAGCAGTGCAATCTCTGCCGCCGCATCTTCTCAGGATCAAGCGGCGCATCGCAAAACTCGTCGCCTCTGATCCACCTCTAACTGACATGGACACAATTCTATGCTGGTTAGAGAGGCGAATTCAGCCTTTGGCTGATCATGGCGCCCGCCCCCTGTGCGAATACACGGGAACCTCTGACGCTATGCGGACGACAAACAAGCCTTTATCGGCAAGAGACCTGCGAAAACGCGTAAACCAATTGGTCGCCTCGCGCGATCAATATGAGGAAAGCCGGCCAATGTACACGGCATCTAACAAGGCCCCAAAGGTACGTTTTTCGCCTTTTGAGTTTGTATTCTTTTTGCTTTCTCGGATTTTATTTTAACCCGGCCTTTGCCTCTTTGACAGATCCTTGAACTCTCTGAGTCGGATCTTGCTACTGATGCCGAGTTGGACGCACTGCGCACCAACTTCGCTGGCGGCCGTAAGCGCAAGAAGATTTCCGCCTCGCAGGAAATTATCGATCCTGACGGTGTCGCCGTCGCTACTTCCAGGTTTGTTATCCAGGTTTTCTCGATTTATCGGAGCTTTTTTCCCTTGTCTCAGAGATTTAACTTTTCGGCATTTCTCTTTTTTAGCCTGGCCCCCCTCAACTCTGAAGTCTAAGAAGCTAAAAAGTATTAAATCTGTGGCCAACAGAGGTCCACACCCTTCTCCTGCAACCTCCCCGGATACCCAGTGGCAACTGCAGAAGAGCATGTTGCTGCCCCCAACGCCGAAACCCAGCAAACCAGCCAGCCTATTGTGCCGGAAACGGACACGAGGGAAAAGGCGGTCTCGGAAGTGGGAGGTCCCTCTCGGACAGCTGAGGAGGAACCTATTCCCACCTTTCATAAGGATTTCAAGAGTATCAACGAGGGTCTTAACGTTGCCGGGTCTCTATTTGCAGAATTTGCAAAGGAGTTCACAGAAAACTTGTCAGGTTTACAGCGGATGAGCCAGGTAATATCTCTAGCCCCCAAGCAATAAGTCAAAAGCATGCTTTTAACTTAATGCTTTCATCCTTATTATGCCTGCTGTTAACTTAAGTTTTTTGTTTCTTTTCCGTGTTTCAGCAAACCGCTAAAAGCATGAACCTGGAAGTTTTCGGCAAGCTTACCGTCAAGAATAAGGAGGTTAGAAACCTTCTCTCTATTCTTGACGTTAAGGAGGCGGAGTTGCCATCATCTCAGCGTCAGCTGGAGGAAACGACAGGTATCTGATTTCTCTGTGTTATAATTTTATGCCTTTTCCTAAGTATTTTTCCGAGTTTTTCTAACTCGGGATTTTTACTTGCTTTTCAGCTGATTTGGCAAGAGCCAAGCAAATTGCCGAAGATGCCGGCAATGCCGAGAACCTCCGCCGGGAAAACATGGACCTTCATAAGGAAATTATGAGGGTTCAGAAGGAACTGGAGGCCAGCCAGTTGGTTGTTGGCATTGCTCAATCCAATGCCTCCAACCAAGCTGGGAAGGATAAGGCAACTATCCGAGACCTGGAGAATGCCTTGACCCTTCGCCTGGAGGAGGGCTCCGAGATGTATAAAATTCTCGGTAAGTATTCTACTTTTACCGGACTTTCGACGTTTTATAATATTTCTCTGCTTTTTCCATAACACTTTGGTTATTTGTCTGGAAAACAGAAGATGACCCAGCTCTTACTCGGATTGAAAAGATCCGAGCCTTTGGGAAGGTCTTCACCGCGCTCAAGGCTGCGGGGATGTTGCTTATCAACAAGTTCCTTCCCGCTAGGACTGGGGAGTTCTCGGAAGTTGAGAAACTTCCGGGAGCTATCGTGGAGGTGGCGGAGTCCAAGGAATCCACCTTGCGCTCCGCGGCACGTGGTGGTGCGCGCATGGCTCTAGGGCTCATGCGCATGCACTACCCCTCTGCCAAATCTTGGCGCGTGGCATCCGGCATCCCGCGAGGATACACGGAAGCTCAGCGAACCAGCATCTTTGATGAGATCAAAGGTCACGCCACCAAGATTGCTTCCATGGTTAACATCTCCATCTCCTATCCGGAGGAGGCAATCCCGAAAACTTCCGAAGAGTCCTCCAGCGAAGATGACTCGGATGCTTGAAGGAAAATTCCGGGTCCTGGGTAGATAGGAAATAGGAGCATTACCGAACTTATGTTGTAAACATTATTGTAATGCTTCTATTCTTTTGAATGAAAAAGTACTCCGCCTTTTTGCAGCAATGTTATTTAACTATTTGCAAGTATTTCGGTTTATTATTATTCCTTTATCTTCTAAATTCTCTGGTTTGTATGCTTTAACTGTCCTTAGTGCTTGAAATGGCTCGATAGCGTTGTAATCTTCATGCCGAGCGACTGGGTATGACCGATCAGTCTGAACTCGGGAACATGGATCATGCTAAAGGCATTTTTTCTTACTAGCTCCAGTGACCCAGCACAAAAACAATCAGATAATATTTAGAGAACAATAAGGAATTTTTGTATGAAACTTAGGCACGCAGGTACAATCTGGGTTTCCTTAAGCCGTTTTTAGGCTGAAAATCATTCAGTTTTTTAACGCCGAGCACGCAGGCACAATTCGGGTTAACATTGAGTATTTTGAAAGATCATTGGGAAATAGATAAGGTGGAAATATGCTTTACTATAATAAACATGTAAAAACATAGAAGTATGGATTCCGACAACTTTATTTCAGGATCTCAAAGATGTTTACATAGATATTGAACTAAGTATAGAAGGGACGTAACTGCTGGATGCTCCATGGCCTCTTTGTCTCTCCTAGTTCATCATCTATCTTTCTCTTTCTTTTGCGATTCGGCTTCTCGGGATGATCTACCATGTCTTGAATGTCTACAAGATAGTATGATCCATTTTTCATAGCTTTGCTAATGACGAATGGTCCTTCCCATACTGGGGCCAATTTGTGCTTTCTTTGTTGTACCAATCTTAGCACTAGGTCACCTTCTTTAAAAGAACGAGGCCTGATTTTCCGACCATGATAACGTCGCAAACCTTGCTGATATATGGCGGATCTTTGAAGCACAAGCTCTCGTTCTTCTTCTAAGAGATCGACGGCATCCTGTCGTGCACTTTCGGCATCTGAGTCATCGAAATCCTGAACTCTTGGACTGTCATGGATCATGTCCGTTGGAAGAATTGCTTCCGCACCATAAACTAGGAAAAACGGGGTTTGCCCTGTTGATCTATTTGGTGTCGTTCGAATGCTCCAAAGCACAGATGGTAATTCTTCCACCCATGCTCCAGCTGCTCTATGAAGGGGAGATTCGAGTCTTGGGCGTATTCCTTGTAGGATTGAGATGTTCATTCTTTCAACCTGTCCATTGGATTGAGGGTGTGCCACAGATGCAAGATCTAGGCGAATTCCCGTTTTTCGGCAATATTTTGCCAACTCTCCAATGGAGAAAGTTGTCTCGTTGTCGGTTATTATGCTATGTGGAACGCCATATCTCATGACTAAGTCAATGATGAAATTTCTGGCAGTTACACCGTCAAGTTTTTTTATGGGTTTAGCCTCCACCCACTTGGTATATTTATCCACTGCAACGAGTATATGTGTAAGTCCGCCTTTTGATGTTTTGAATGGTCCCATCATATCTAGCCCCCAGACCGCAAACGGTCATGTAATAGGGATAGTTTTGAGTGCTTGGGCTGGCATATTTGTCTGTTTGGCGTAATACTGACATCCAGCGCATGTATTTACTATGCGTTCAGCATCTGTCTTGGCGGTTAGCCAGAAAAATCCTGCACGGAATGCTTTCTTAACTATGCTTTTTGATTGAGCATGATCTCCGCAATCTCCAGCATTAATTTCTTGCAGGATTTCTCTTCCTTCTTCTGGCGAAATACATCGTAGAAAAAATCCGGTAGTACTGCGTTTATACAGGCAATCGTTGATTACTCTGTATCCTTTGCATCGACGCTGTATTTGTCTTTGCAAGACTTCATCTGATCCATCCGGATACTTCTGATCAACTAAGAAGTTTAGATATGGAATTGTCCATTCCGGGTTAACGAGCATGACTTCGATTGACTAGGAAACCAGAGGATAGTCGACATCTCCACCTTTTATAGATGGCTCGTACAGATGCTGGAAGAACACACCTGGTGGTAGGATTTTCACCCTTTCGGATCCCATGCGGGCTAATGCATCCGCGTTCCAATTTTCTTCCCTTTTGACGTGAAGTACTTCAAATCCTAGGAAACAAATTGCGAACTCGTCCACCGTTCTCTGATATTCGGCCATGATGGGACTTTTGGCATCCCAAGTTTGGTTGAGCTGGTGCTCTACCAAATATGAGTCGCCATAGCACAAGATACGTTTAACACCTATTTCTTTTGCAATATGCAAGCCATGAAGCAGGGCTTCATATTCTGCCACGTTATTACTGGCATTGAAGTGTATTTGTAATACATACTCCATTGTGTCTCCTTTGGGGGATTTTAGGATTACACCAGCTCCCACGCCTTCCTTCATCTTGGATCCGTCAAAGTGCATGACCCAGTATTCTGACTCCGGCATTGGTGTATTTTCCATTGCTTCTGTCCAATCGGCGACGAAATCTGCCAACACCTGGGATTTTATCGCCGTTCGGGGTTGGTACTTAATGTCGAACGCAGCTAGCTCGATGCCCCATTTGGCTACTCGACCTGTTGCGTCTGCATTGTTTATTATATCCCCTAGTGGTGCTTTACATACCACTGTTATGAAATGTCCTTGGAAGTAATGACGAAGTTTCCGAGATGCGGAAAATACGCTATATGCCAGTTTTTGATAGTGTGGGTAGCTTTGTTTAGACTCGGAAAAAACTTCACTTACATAATACACCGGGTGTTGATCTGGTATGCTTTGATCGTCTTTCCGCCTTTCCACAACTATTACTGCGCTGATAACCCGGTTTTTAGCTGTGAGGTACAATAACATGGGTTCTTCGTCTTTTGGGGATGCCAAAATCGGAGGTTTCATCAAAGTTTCTTTCAACTGGGTTAATACTGCATCTGCTTCTTCTGTCCATACAAACTTGTCGGATTTCTTCAACAATTTGTATAATGGCAGAGCTTTGTCCCCTAGCCGGCTAATAAACCTGCTAACGGCTGCTGCAGAACCCGTCAATCTTTGTACATCTTTTACGCACGTGGGCTTTGAGATATTTAAGATTGTTTTGATCTTTTCCGGGTTTACTTCTATTCCATTATGAGAAACGATGAAACCCATAAGTTTTCCTGAGGGAACCCCGAATACGCACTTTAAAGGATTCAATTTCATCTTATAAGTGCGTAGATTTTCGAAAGTTTCTCGCAAATATTCAAGGAGTGTGTCTTTTTCTTTGGAAACGACGGCAATGTCGTCCACGTAAACGTGGACATTTTTCCCAATCTGACTATGCAAACATCGTTGCATGCAACGCTGGTAAGTTGCACCTGCGTTCTTCAGGCCAAACGGCATGGTTATGTAGTAGTACGTTCCATATGGGGTATGAAAGAAGTTTTGATTTGATCTTCTTCCTTCATGCGTATTTGATGATACCCGGAATGTGCATCCAAAAAGCATAAAAGCTCAGAGCCAGCAGTGGCATCTATTATTTGATCGATTCGCGGTAACGCAAATCTATCTTTTGGACACAATTTGTTCAGGCCAGTATAATCTATACACATCCTAAGGGCAGTAATGTCTTTCTTTGGACTAATACTAGGTTTGCGGACCATTCAGTATGTATAACTTCCCGGATAAAATCTGCTGCTAATAGCCGGATAATTTCCTTGCCAATAGCCTTCCGTCTTCTTCCGTCGAATCGACGGGACCTTGTTTGACGGGTTTGGATCCTGGAATCACCCTAAGTTGGTGCTAAGCAACTTCCCTGGGTACGCCTGACATGTCAGCTGGACACCATGCAAAAATGTCCCAGTTCTCACGGGGGAACTTGATGAGCTCGCTTTCCTATTTGTCGGACATCCCAGTTCCTACTACGACAAACTTTGTCGGATCTTTAGGATCTAGGATTGCCTGTCTTGTATTCTCGGAAGTTTTGAAGCTATCTGCCGGCTTCCAGCTTTCTTTTCCTGCCGGCATTTCTGTCGGCGACACTTCTTTGGCCAGCTCCTTCAGTTCTTCCTTTGCTATCACTTTTTCTGCGCAAAGGTCGTTTTCTTTTTCCAGCTCGTTTGCCAATTTTATGACTCCACTTATCGTGATTACTCCTCCTTTTGGTCCCGGCATCTTCAGCTTGTTATAAATATAACATGATCTTGCCATGAATTTGGCGAAAACTGGGCGTTCGAGTATTGCGTGATACACACTCTCGAACAACACAACTTCGAAGGATACTTTTTCCTGACGGAAGTGATCTTTCTCTCCGAAGGTTACATCTAGGGAAATTTCACCTAGGGATCGTGCTTGTCTGCCGGGAACGATGCCGTGGAAACGTATGTTGCTGTGATTGAGCTTGGTCTCGGAGATTCGCAGGTGCTTCAGTGTATCCAGGTACATTATGTTAATGCTGGACCCCCCGTCCATCAGCACTCTTTTTAGCCTAGTGTTTTGAACAATAGGGCTTACAACTAGAGCTTCGTGCCGGGTTCTGGGATATTTCCGGAATGATCAGACTGATCCCAGGTAATTGGTGTATTTGAGTACTTCAAGAATTTCGGGGTTGCAGGGACAACCGCATTTATTTCTCGAAGTGTTCTCTTTGCCACCTTTGCTGAGGGAGTTGCCAGGAAAATTAGGTTGCATTCTCCGTCAACTCTCGGAAACTTAGGCTCGCCTTTTCGCTGTTGTTCCAGGATTTTTTCGTCAGTGTCCGATTCACTGTCTTCTTTTTTAGCTTCTGGCTTTTGCTTGGAGAATTTCCTCTTGGAGTTCTTCCCTTTGCTTCCGGATCCTGCACTGCCTTTCATATGCTTGTTTAGCCGGCATTGTGCGTTAGTATGAGTGGGTTTCCCAAATTGCGAGTGGTGGACACCGTTTTCCGACTTTATTCTTTCCCACTCTTCTTTGGTGTAATTTATCGGCTCTGTGCTTTGTCCTTTCCACTTGCTCCCATTTTCTCTTCCAAAGGCTATGTTAACTTCTTTGGGCTTTTGCGTTGCTTCAGGAGTTGCTTTTTTCTCACGGTGAGGGGTCTTTTTGGCTTGGATCAAAGTGTCGATATTGCCGCCTCTCGCTCTGCTGTCGTCTTCGGCCGCTGCGTGCTCATTGGCGGTCGTAAACATAGATATGAGATCTTTGTCCTTTTTGGAACTGATCATTAACGGTACGAGCCCGGGTTTTAAGCCATTGACGAAAGCATGCATTGCTTGTACGTCAGTTGCTCCACAGCAACTATTGTTCATTGCAGTCCATCTTGAGATAAAATCCACGTATGGTTCATCTTCAAACTGGGTGCAACGGTTTAGCTGGTTGATGCTATTCGGGCGCTTGTAAGTTCCCCGGAAATGCTGAGTAAAAACTCTAGCCATATCATCCCAGTTGTCGACAGTTCTTGATGGTAACCCATTGATCCAACCCCTGGCTCCATCCAGTAACATTAGGGGGAGGAATTTTACTGCCTCCAGGTCTGTCCCATTGTTGATCTGGACGGCTGTGTAATAGTCTGAGAGCCAGGTATCCGGGTTTGTGCTACTGGTATATTTTTGATACGTTGGACCAACTTTGGCAAACCCAGAATGCAGAGTTATCCTTCGGATCCTGTCGGTAAAACACTTAGGTCCAAAGTATAAATCATCTCTTTCCGCTCTGTCAATGTGTGCGGAGTATCTGCCGGCTGAATGGACAGAAGGGGATCTGCTCCTTTCTTTTCCATTGTGGCGCGGACGCATTTTTCCGGGATTATCTCTGTTACCTCCGTGATCGTGTCCTTTGGGATAAGGTGGAGTTCTACTCCTGTGTCTTTCCTTATTCCTGGTGGCCGTCCGGGATCTCTCACGCCTGTGAGGTATATCCTGTCTTCCAGCTTTTTCAGCGGGTCGTCTCGGAGGCGGCATCGCTTTTCCGTCCTTCCGGTTTTGCTCTTCCCGATCTCGGGGATTAATTCCATCTTTCGGTAGATAGGATCCGGTTCTGGACGCTGCATCCTTGTTGTCAGGGTTTTTCTTGTCCTTTCTCGGATCTGATTTCTTCTCTTTCGAATTGTTTGAATCTCCAGGTTCTTCCGGTCCAGGTGCCCTAGCGGCGCATGTAGCTGTTTTGCATAGGGCGGAGTCGTCGTGCAACTTCCCTGATCGCTCTTGCCCTCGTTGTTGTTGTTGTTGTAATGCTTTTCCTAGGAAAGCATATGTAACATCCCAAGTATGAAAAACAACCCTACAATGCTTGCTCCTTGTTTAATTTTAGTTTGCATCATTTCCATCATGAGCATTGCATTTGTTCTCAATTGATTTCACTTGTTTTCCATTTGAAATTCAAATCAAATTTCAAAATTTGGTTCATACTTGGTATGTTCCAATGTTTCAAAATAGTTTCCAAACAACAACAATTTATTTGTTTCCAATAAACTTGATTTTTTCATACTATTAACTTGCTTAAGTTTCAATATTTCAATTATTGCCAAAATTCAATCAAATTCATTTAAATTACAAACAGCAACAAAATTTAAATTTTTGAAAAATAAAAGTTTGCACAACTGGGCTTTTGCAATAAAGAGCTAATTAAAATTTATCACCAAAAATTTTGAAGCCCAAAACCCTTCTAATTTCTCTCCTTTTCCTTTTCATTTTTTTCTTTCAGCAAAAAAAAAGAAGAGAAAACATAAAAACGGGCTGGGGGAGGCAGACCAGGCCAGCCAGCTGGGCCAGCCCAGCCCACCTTCCACCCCAGCGCGCAGCGCGCGCGGCCCTCGGCCCCTTCTCCCTCCTCCGTACGGAGATCGTCACCTGAGGACAGCAGGGCGCACCACCGCACCCCACCTCCACCTGCTCCCTCTCCTCGCCCTTTTTCTACCCCCGAGAGCCCCAAACCCTAGCCATCCCTCCTCTCCTTCCTCCTCGCGCCGCCATCATCTCCTCTCCTTGCTGTTTTCCCCTTTCTTCCTCCTGTTTTCCCCGAGAGTGATAGGGAGGGTCGCCGCCGTCGACACGCCGCCATGGTGCATCTCCGGCCACGCTAGGGACACGGGTACCACCACCGGGACCTCTACTACCTCTACGACCGCAACGTCGAGCACGAGCTGCCTCCACGACGCCGGAATTCCCCTGTCTCCTCGCCGGCCTTTTCTGAACCTCAACGTCGTCTCGTCGCCTCCGACCATGGCAACCTCGTCCGGCTACTTCAACACACTCACGGTGAGCCACCGCTTCCATCCGAGGCATTTCCCCGTCGATCCGTGCCTAGTTGCGCAGGTGCTATCTCTGAACCCGAGCACCTCCGCCATGATCGCGCTCTGAGCAAGCCTTCGTGCCTCTGCTGTTCCTCCCGCCACCTTGCACGTGTCGCCTGCCCCTCCTAGTTCACCCCTGCACCCACGCAACACCCTAGCACCGCCGATTTGTGGTCAACGACGGTGAGCGAGCGCCGCCGTGCCGTTCGTTTCCGCCACGGACTGAACAATTGGGTTCAGTTTCGTCAGATAAACGAGCACGCTCGATATACACCTCAAAACCCCACGAACCCCTCTTCTGTCACGAAACAATCAGCAGCGCAGTGGCACACGCGCTGCGCACGCACGCCCGCATCGCGAGTTCGAACCCCCGTTGCGCGAATAAAAACCCCCTTTTGTAACAGCCCAAGTATGAAAACCTACCATTTAGAATGTTTGATTTCTTGTTATTAAAGTATTGCATCATGTCATCATATTGTTGCATTTGTTTCTTTTGTTTTACATCTGTTATTCTTTGTTTTCACAATGAAAATCAAACAATTTCAACTGCTTTGTTTTCATACTTGTTCTGTTACAACTTTTGGAATAAAAACCACAATGAAAACAACCAAATTGTTTCCTTTTATTCCATAATGCTCACTTATCAAATTAATGGTTTTATTCAATCAATTAAATCCAAATCCAATTTTCAACTCAAACCCAAGGCATCAAACAGAACCACTTTGAATCTATGTAAATCTCTAAATCAATCAATTCATTTTAATCACTTTAATGAATAGGGGTCACCCTAAGAAAAACCCTGTTTTCAATATTAATCCATTAATTAACATCTTCTTCCAATTCAAACCAACTGTATTCAAACAGAACCCAATTTGAAACTATAAAAATAACAACCAAAACATTCTTTTATTCTTTGTTTCCATTTGAATCTTTTGGGTCACCTTATTAAAAGGTTGATCTCATTAATCATTTTCAAATCTTCAAAAATCATCTCAATTGATTTATTTTTCCAAACAGTACAAAAATTTAAACCTTTTCGAAATCCAAACTTGTTAACTGTTTGAAATTAACATAATAAACCCACCCTAATTTTCTAGGATTTTTCCTAACAATAAAAGCTAACAATTCCTTCCATTTCTATTTGCTACAAAAAAAACCAGAAAAAGCAAATAAGAAAAAGAAAAGAAAGCGAGCAGCAACTAACCTAACTACCCCCCGGCCCAGCCCAGCTAACCCCCGAGCTGGCCCAAAAAACGTTTCATCGCCGCCCCCGTCGTCTCTTTACAGTACGACGTCGAATTCATGGTGCCACGGCGGCAGCCACGGACTCCGACGGCAGATCCGAGGTCTGAACCCCCTATAAGACCCCCCTAGGTCTCCGCACCCTATCCCTAACCCTAGCTTCGCCCCCCACCTCCTTCCCTCTCCGCCGCGGCGCTAATTTTCCTTCTCTGCCACTGCCCAACCTCGCTGAACCTCACTACCGCCGCCAAACGCCGATGATCGCCGCCGGCAGACCATTGCTCCCCTCCGTTGAGCAGCGGGAATGGATCCGCCGCTGCTCCGTGACCGCCCTCGACCTCTCCGTTGCTCCCGAGTTGGCGTGTAGCGCCGCCGCCGTCCGTGACCTCGCCGGCGAGCCCACTGCATCGACACTCTGCTACACCTGCAGCGCAGGTGAGCGTCACCGTCTTTTTCCCCTTGCCCCCTACTTCTCTGCACAAGCACACTCACGCACACGAGCCCACGCCCAGCCAGCACGCCACGCCCGGCGCAGCGCACGCACGGCGAGTCCCTGTCCGCCGTCGCCGCCCGCTCGCCTGACGGAAGTGCAGCGATGCCTGAACCTGCACGCCAAAATTCAGTTAGGTCGTAACTGAAGAATAACCCCCCGCCTGTTCCCTTCTATCACCAAACACAAACACATCACAGTGGCAGTGGCCCTTGTGCGCGCACTGGAGGGTGTGGGTTCAATCCCACCTCGCGCGTCCTTTTTCGCGGATTTTACCGCGGTGGCCAGGCCCACGGGTCAGCGACCCTCTGCGCCACCTCACTGCCTCACACGCCACGCTGGCCACCAGGCCCACGGGGCAGTGTCTGTGGGTAGGGTACAACTCTGTAACAAATGTTTGCACGTTCTGTTTTTATTTCCAAAATCATTTAAATGGCAGAATTAATCCCTAGAAGCAAAACCTTAATATCTTTTAACCTATAACTCTAAATAATAAAGGTTATATATGTTTTCTGTTCCAAATTAATAGATCTATCCAACTATGCCATTTGTGTACTGTTTTGGATTTCCCAAATGCATTTAAAATTCAACTTTGAATAATTCAAATGCAATTTCTTAAATTCCATAACTAATTCGTTACTAATCCAATAAATACAAATAAAATATGTTTTCCATGCTATTTCAAATAACCTTTTCAAATATAATTTTTGTTTCCTGTTTTGAATAATTAAAATTGTCTAAACAATTTAAACCTTGTTTAATTCATTCAAATGTGATAAAATCATAACTTGCTCAAAATAAAATATTTTTGAACATGCAAAATATGTTTGCAAATCATCAAAGTGTGAACTTTTCAAATGTGAGTTTGAATTTATGTTTTGAACAAATAAAAATTCAATTAAATTCAAACTTGTTTTAAAATCATTTAAAACTTGTTTAATATTGTTTAATTCCTAATAAATTCATCCTAATTCCAATTTCAATATTTGAAACATGTAATCCACCTAAAATTTGATGTTCTTTTCAAATATAAATTTTGTTAATTGTTTTGCACACTTTAAATTGATGAAAACAATAATTGTTTGTGTGACATGTTTAAGTAACCCAAAATTGCTAAACTTACTAAATGATTTCCAAAACTTGTTAAATCCTTTTATCACTTGCATCTATTATTGTTATTTGCTGTTATTTTGTTGTTACCATCATGCATGCATCATGCTAAGCAAACTATCACATGATAATAACTTGTAGATCATTTGTTTCCATTTAATTCATGGATTCTTGCCATATGCAATCCAATTGCATATGGGTCCATTTAAATTGTGTTATCATGTTATCTAGTTCATTTTGATGCAACCATTAACTTGACATGCATCATCCCATGATTGTGCACTATGCCATGATATTGATTGTCTACCTTTTCTGCATTGTCTGTTTGCTTCTTCTCGGATAAACGACGACGTTGAGACCGACGATCCTTACGACACCCCTTCTAAGGAGTTAGCTCAGTACCAGGCTACTGGGTTAGCAGGCAAGTTATCACTCACATGAACCATTGTGTTCCTTTTCAACCCTGGTTACCGATACTTTCCGTTGTCTATTTCTGCTAGCCTTAGTGGTAGTTGTTTCTGTTACGAACCTATCACATGAATCCTTTAACCCTGATATTGCCTCACCACCACTCCTACAACCCTATTGATTGAGCCAGTGTCTTACTAGCATGCTTAGGTTATTTTGCTCGAGTCTGTTACCCGTTACTTCCAGTTACTATATTTTCATTATGTTCTAGGGGCTCGATGTTTAATCAATCAATCATGCTAATGTTATTATTAATAATAATTTGATGATAAGGCACCGGCAGGAGGCCCTGTGTGGTTTTGAGGCCTGCTAGTGTCGACCCTAATAGGAAAAGGGTCTTGTCTACTGATCCATGATGAGCGCACTACCCGCATGTGGGAAGCGAGTATGGGTGCCCCCCTCAACTTGACCTGATTCGCATCTCGTCCAAATCGCCTCATTTAGTTCGTGTTTTCCATTTGCCGCATGCATGTTTTTGCGAGCCCAGGCCAGGGTGGAAATTTCGTAGTCGGCATATAGGGGGACACGTTCTTAGAGTGCTATGAGGGTCCATTTTCTTCTGGGCTCGATTAGCCGTGCGCCCAAGGTGCTTTGGGCTTGATGCGAAGAATGGTTGGTTGTGTTGAGTGCCCCGCTTGGTGGGGTGATCTCCCATCTGGCGGGTTATTCATACGTGTACGGCCAAATTGGTGCAACCCTGCAGGGATAATCTTCTCGAGAAGCCGTGTTTTCCGCGGTTATGGATTACTTGGTGAAAGTACTGGCTAACAAGTACTCGGGACAATTTAAACATAATGATCAAACCTGTTACACCCAATGATTAATAACTTGACTAGTAATAGGTTGATGACACAATAACTTGATTCACCTTTAATACAACTGTGTGAGTTATCCTCGGATTGCTTCTTTGGATAAGGGGCGAGATCCAGGATGGGTTTGTTGGAAGTTATCTTTCAGTTGGTTACTATACTCGATCTTATCTCCTTTCTGTTAGCCGGAAGTGGTAGAATCTCTGTAGGTTGTTAGCGCAGCCAGTTGCAGCATCTTTTATATTCCCTTTCCTCCGTTGAACCCAAGGCATCTGTGCTTGGTGTTGACGGGTTACATTTTGGTGAACTGTGAGTCTTGCTTGCCAGTACGTTTATGTACTGACCCCTTTGGGGCTGTGGTTTCCGCAGACCTACGTTTCCGAGGATCTACATGGTGGCTACTACGTGGAGTATGACGAGACTGCTGACGAGTAGATAGCGGACCCGGGCAGGATCCGAGACTTCGTGGATGGGCTCCGTCTTTTCGTTTCCGGCCTCTTAGGCCTATTTGGATCTTGTCTGTACTCAGACATGTTGAATGCTTCCGCTGTGATGTAATGATGAATTGTTGGGACATGTGTCCTCTGGATGATTGTATTTGCTATCTCTGCTCTAATGAGAGCTATTTGCAACTTATTTTCATCTATTGTGTCGTAGAGATCTGTTGTGATATCACTTGTTCCAATGCCGTTGACGTACCATGTGTGTATGTTTGAAGTACGTCAATGGAAGTGTCCTGATTTCTATGGGATAGTTTACGTCGACGCTGAACAGATAGGGGTTGGTTGTCACACATACGTGTGTTGGCCTACTCGTAAGAGGACGCGGGTGCCGGTAAGCCCCGTAATCCAATCTACTACTGTTCAACGGAACGGCGAGTATCCTCTAGAAGTCCGGGTGCGACAAATGGTATCAGAGCCTGTCTGCCTGTAGGATCCCTTTTTACTGGTCGCAGTTGAGTCTAGAAACTATTTTGTAGCTATATAGGAAAAATGAAACGTGAGAGTAGGAATTCTGTTCTTTTTCTTCTTTCCCCACCCACCCTCCCTTTTCTGGTAAGGAAGTGCAACGTTGTTTTCCCTTCTCATCTAAACTTTCAAGTTAGGATTTCACAAATCCTGGTTTCTCTAGGATGGTTATATCTACTAGACCATAGGAATGGAGGTGGTTGTGACGTGATTTATCATGTTGCCTACTCACGATTGAGAACGGAGGCGTGTAAGCCCCGGAAGCAGATCCTCTATTCCTTAAGCAGTAGATATTGATCCTTTAGAAGCCCGGATGGGTTTTCCGTAGTACCTCAGGAGTTTTGTTCTCGTTTTTCCCGGTGTTGCTTCGTTATCCTGTTCTTCTAAAGAACATTTCGTCTGTTGAAATCTTGTCGTTGTTTCCACTTCAAATCTTCTACCGGCGTCTAATCAAAACTTCCTCGTAAATTCTTATCCAGCTAAAGTGTTATTTGATACCGGAGCATCACATTCCTTTGTGTCAAAAATCTTTGCAACAACATACAACCTAATTCTGGTTCCACAAAGCAATCAAATCTCTGTTCACTCTCCGGGATTTCAAATGTTGACTTCCAAGTTCAGTCACAGAATCAAATTCTAATGGGAGGCCACGTATTCCTCGTTTCTCTCATAATGCTTGGCAATTCTAACATTGATGTCATTCTTAGTTTTGGATTGATGTTAATAACTCTGTTCCACCCTTATTACAGATAGTCTATTCTCCAAATGAATCAAACTCTACTCAGCTTTACACCCTAGATACAAAAACCTCTCCCTTTACTTGAAAATGTTCCGGTGGTTTGCAAATTCCCTGACGTCTATCAAATGTGCACGATGTGTTTCACGTGTCACAGCTCAAGAAGATCTTCCCAAGAAGTTTCCGGACTTTTCTTTTCTCAGTAGGAATCTCGGGGCGCGATTCCTTCAAGGGGGGGCGTTTTGTAACAGCCCAAGTATGAAAACCTACCATTTAGAATGTTTGATTTCTTGTTATTAAAGTATTGCATCATGTCATCATATTGTTGCATTTGTTTCTTTTGTTTTGCATCTGTTATTCTTTGTTTTCACAATGAAAATCAAACAATTTCAACTGCTTTGTTTTCATACTTGTTCTGTTACAACTTTTGGAATAAAAACCACAATGAAAACAACCAAATTGTTTCCTTTTATTCCATAATGCTCACTTATCAAATTAATGGTTTTATTCAATCAATTAAATCCAAATCCAATTTTCAACTCAAACCCAAGGCATCAAACAGAACCACTTTGAATCTATGTAAATCTCTAAATCAATCAATTCATTTTAATCACTTTAATCAATAGGGGTCACCCTAAGAAAAACCCTGTTTTCAATATTAATCCATTAATTAACATCTTCTTCCAATTCAAACCAAGTGTATTCAAACAGAACCCAATTTGAAACTATAAAAATAACAACCAAAACATTCTTTTATTCTTTGTTTCCATTTGAATCTTTTGGGTCACCTTATTAAAAGGTTGATCTCATTAATCATTTTCAAATCTTCAAAAATCATCTAAATTGATTTATTTTTCCAAAAAGTACAAAAATTTAAACCTTTTCGAAATCCAAACTTGTTAACTGTTTGAAATTAACATAATAAACCCACCCTAATTTTCTAGGATTTTTCCTAACAATAAAAGCTAACAATTCCTTCCATTTCTATTTGCTACAAAAAAAAAAACAGAAAAAGCAAATAAGAAAAAGAAAAGAAAGCGAGCAGCAACTAACCTAACTACCCCCCGGCCCAGCCCAGCTAACCCCCGAGCTGGCCCAAAAAACGTTTCATCGCCGCCCCCGTCGTCTCTTTACAATACGGCGTCGAATCCATGGTGCCACGGCGGCAGCCACGGACTCCGACGGCAGATCCGAGGTCTGAACCCCCTATAAGACCCCCTAGGTCTCCGCACCCTATCCCTAACCCTAGCTTCGCCCCCCACCTCCTTCCCTCTCCGCCGCGGCGCTAATTTTCCTTCTCTGCCACTGCCCAACCTCGCTGAACCTCACTACCGCCGCCAAACGCCGATGATCGCCGCCGGCAGACCGTTGCTCCCCTCCGTTGAGCAGCGGGAATGGATCCGCCGCTGCTCCGTGACCGCCCTCGACCTCTCCGTTGCTCCCGAGTTGGCGTGTAGCGCCGCCGCCGTCCGTGACCTCGCCGGCGAGCCCACTGCATCGACACTCTGCTACACCTGCAGCGCAGGTGAGCGTCACCGTATTTTTCCCCTCGCCCCCTACTTCTCTGCACAAGCACACTCACGCACACGAGCCCACGCCCAGCCAGCACGCCACGCCCGGCGCAGCGCACGCACGGCGAGTCCCTGTCCGCCGTCGCCGCCCGCTCGCCTGACGGAAGTGCAGCGATGCCTGAACCTGCACGCCAAAATTCAGTTAGGTTGTAACTGAAGAATAACCCCCCGCCTGTTCCCTTCTATCACCAAACACAAGCACATCACAGTGGCAGTGGCCCTTGTGCGCGCACTGGAGGGTGCGGGTTCGATCCCCCCTCGCGCGTCCTTTTTCGCGGATTTTACCGCGGTGGCCAGGCCCACGGGTCAGCGACCCTCTGCGCCACCTTACTGCCTCACACGCCACGCTGGCCACCAGGCCCACGGGGCAGTGTCTGTGGGTAGGGTACAACTCTGTAACAAATGTTTGCACGTTCTGTTTTTATTTCCAAAATCATTTAAATGGCAGAATTAATCCCTAGAAGCAAAACCTTAATATCTTTTAACCTATAACTCTAAATAATAAAGGTTATATATGTTTTCTGTTCCAAATTAATAGATCTATCCAACTATGCCATTTGTGTACTGTTTTGGATTTCCCAAATGCATTTAAAATTCAACTTTGAATAATTCAAATGCAATTTCTTAAATTCCATAACTAATTCGTTACTAATCCAATAAATACAAATAAAATATGTTTTCCATGATATTTCAAATAACCTTTTCAAATATAATTTTTGTTTCCTGTTTTGAATAATTAAAATTGTCTAAACAATTTAAACCTTGTTTAATTCATTCAAATGTGATAAAATCATAACTTGCTCAAAATAAAATATTTTTGAACATGCAAAATATGTTTGAAAACCATCAAAGTGTGAACTTTTCAAATGTGAGTTTGAATTTATGTTTTGAACAAATAAAAATTCAATTAAATTCAAACTTGTTTTAAAATCATTTAAAACTTGTTTAATATTGTTTAATTCCTAATAAATTCATCCTAATTCCAATTTCAATATTTGAAACATGTAATCCACCTAAAATTTGATGTTCTTTTCAAATATAAATTTTGTTAATTGTTTTGCACACTTTAAATTGATGAAAACAATAATTGTTTGTGTGACATGTTTAAGTAACCCAAAATTGCTAAACTTACTAAATGATTTCCAAAACTTGTTAAATCCTTTTATCACTTGCATCTATTATTGTTATTTGCTGTTATTTTGTTGTTACCATCATGCATGCATCATGCTAAGCAAACTATCACATGATAATAACTTGTAGATCATTTGTTTCCATTTAATTCATGGATTCTTGCCATATGCAATCCAATTGCATATGGGTCCATTTAAATTGTGTTATCATGTTATCTAGTTCATTTTGATGCAACCATTAACTTGACATGCATCATCCCATGATTGTGCACTATGCCATGATATTGATTGTCTACCTTTTCTGCATTGTCTGTTTGCTTCTTCTCGGATAAACGACGATGTTGAGACCGACGATCCTTACGACACCCCTTCTAAGGAGTTAGCTCAGTACCAGGCTACTGGGTTTGCAGGCAAGTTATCACTCACATGAACCATTGTGTTCCTTTTCAACCCTGGTTACCGATACTTTCCGTTGTCTATTTCTGCTAGCCTTAGTGGTAGTTGTTTCTGTTACGAACCTATCACATGAATCCTTTAACCCTGATATTGCCTCACCACCACTCCTACAACCCTATTGATTGAGCCAGTGTCTTACTAGCATGCTTAGGTTATTTTGCTCGAGTCTGTTACCCGTTACTTCCAGTTACTATATTTTCATTATGTTCTAGGGGCTCGATGTTTAATCAATCAATCATGCTAATGTTATTATTAATAATAATTTGATGATAAGGCACCGGCAGGAGGCCCTGTGTGGTTTTGAGGCCTGCTAGTGTCGACCCTAATAGGAAAAGGGTCTTGTCTACTGATCCATGATGAGCGCACAACCCGCATGTGGGAAGCGAGTATGGGCGCCCCCCTCAACTTGACCTGATTCGCATCTCGTCCAAATCGCCTCATTTAGTTCGTGTTTTCCATTTGCCGCATGCATGTTTTTGCCAGCCCAGGCCAGGGTGGAACTTTCGTAGTCGGCATATAGGGGGACACGTTCTTAGAGTGCTATGAGTGATGGAGGGATGATAACCCGGTAGGCCAAACTCCAAGGAGTAACCCGGCCCAAAGAACGGTGCGCAGGATCCGGCTAAGGATAGGGAAGCTTGTGGAGGCCCAAGTTTGTAGGCCCAGCAACCCGGATTGTGGATTATTGTAAAGGAAAGCTAGGGTTTGTGCGCCGTGTCCGGGTAGGATCCAGGGTGCGCCTTGGGGAATAAGCCAGGGGGTGCGGGTGCTTTATAAACCGACCCCCAGGTCTAGTTTAGACAGAGATCTTAGAACCCTAGCAATAGCGCTTGGTATCGAGCATCCAGTGTAATCCTAGAGTTGAGTTGTTATATCGAGATTGGAGACTCGGCGACTTTGATTGCCGGCTACCAGATTGAATCGCACCATGTTTTCCTCTGAGCTAAACCCTCTCCCAAATACCTGTGTCGTCTTGCCCCAAGATCAGTTACCCCCGGTAACATCTGCCGTGATTATCCCACGACAGTTGGCGCCCACCGTGGGGCCTGCGTCCAAAGGTGTTTACATCACGGGAGAAGCTCGGAAGAATATGGAGAATCTCGTCGTCGGAGAAATCTACATCGACCGCAGAGGAAAAAAGATGGTGGACGATTCCGGCTGGGGGCCAGAGTCGGATCACCTCGAATCCGGATCCGTCGTGACGATCGGCCGGATCAACATCTTCGTCGGTATGGTACGAACGTCTAATTTGAAAGGACAATATCATGTGCATACTACAGGAACTTCTAGCAGGAACAAAGAGACGTCAAAGCAAGCGGCAAACTCAGTTTCATCGGCCGCGCCGGGATACCTTAGATGGGCAGAACAAGAGATAACGTGGAGTAGAAGAGATCATCCGGAAAAAGTAGAGCGTCCAGGAGTCTTGGCATTGGTGGTCGCTCCACAGGTTAATGGTTACGAACTGAAGAGGGTCCTGATGGACGGTGGAAGCAGCATATACATCCTTTATTGGGAAACCTTCTTACGGATGAGTCTCAAAGAGTCCCAGTTGCAGAAAAGTTCGACAATCTTTCATGGGATCGTGCCGGGTCACTCGGCGAGCCCCGAGGGAAAGATCACCTTGGAGGTTGCTTTTGGAGAATCGACGGATAATTATCGAGTTGAGTGGCTCATGTTTGAGGTGGTCAAATTGCGCAGTCCTTATCACGCGCTGTTTGGAAGACCGGCTTACGCCAAATTCATGGCTAGGCCGTGCTACGTGTATTTGCAGCTAAAGATTCTGGGTCCTAAACGGACCATCACCATACATGGGAACCGGGATATAGCGGCCGAGTGCGACGAAGGAGATTCGGTTATGGCTGAGAAAGCATGCAGAAAGGAAGAACTCGAATATTACCGGTCTCAAGTGAACCCGGATGATAGAACAGCCTTGAACAAGCCAAATACCGAGGACGAGAGAGCAAAATTCAAGGCAGCACAAGACACCAAGAAGATAGATTTCGTTGAAGGCGATTCCACTAAGCAGTTTACCATAGGGTCTAACTTGGGAAAAGAGCAGGAGGAAGCACTTGTGGAGTTTATTCGTTCAAATGCAGATGTGTTCGCCTGGACACCCAGCGATATGCCGGGTATCCCTACGGAGTTGGCCGAGCACAGCTTGCATGTGGATCCCAAGTCCAGGCCCGTGAAGCAGGGCTTGAGGAAAATGAATGAGGAAAGAAGGAAGGCTATAGGCGAAGAGATCGCTCGGCTATTGGCAGCCGGCTTTATCATGGAAGTATTTCACCCGGATTGGCTGGCAAACCCGGTTCTAGTGATGAAAAAGACCAATGAGTGGAGGATGTGCATTGATTTTACGAGTCTCAACAAACATTGCCCCAAGGATCCGTTCGCACTACCCAGGATAGATCAGATTATAGATGCAGTAGCTGGAAGCGATTTATTATGCTTCCTGGACGCATATTCCGGGTATCATCAGATTAAGCTCAAGAGGGAGGATTGGGAGAAAACATCATTCATAACCCCTTTTGGGGCCTTCTGTTATAAAACCATGACGTTTGGATTGAAGAACGCCGGTGCAACTTACCAACGGTGTATTCAAAAGTGCTTCGAAGACCAAATCGGACGCAACATCGATGCCTATGTGGATGATGTGGTCATCAAGACCAGGAAGGCGGAGACGTTTATCGATGATCTAAAGGAGACGTTCAAAAACTTGAGGAGGTACCAGATGAAGCTTAACCCGACAAAGTGCGTGTTCGGAGTTCCAGCCGGGAAATTACTCGGTTTTATAGTTTCCGAGAGAGGAATCGAGGCAAACCCGGATAAGATCAAGGCCATCCAGGGTCTGAAAAAACCAGAAAATTTGAAGCATGTTCAAAAGCTCACGGGCTGCGTAGCAGCCTTGAGCCGATTCATATCCAGACTCGGAGAAAAGGCAATACCCTTGTACCGGCTCTTGCGGAAATCAGACAAATTCGTGTGGGATCAAGAGGCGGATGAGGCATTCGAGGCATTAAAGAAGCAGTTATCGGAAGCACCAGTACTAGCAGCGCCGGGTCCTAAAGAGCCTATGTTGCTGTACGTGGCAGCTGGCCCCCGAGCCGTTAGCGCAGTAGTCGTTGTGGAGCGTAAAGAGGATGGGAAAGGTTACCCGGTTCAGAGGCCGGTTTATTATGTCAGCGAGGTATTATCAGAAGCAAAGCATCGCTATCCACATTGGCAAAAGCTGGTGTTTGGGGTCTTTATGGCTAGCCGGAAATTGAAGCCGTACTTCCAAGAACACCCCATAACAGTGGTCAGTTCAATACCAATGTCGGATATCATCAGGAACTCAGACGCGACGGGAAGAATAGCCAAATGGGCGATAGAGATGGGGGATTATCACATCAACTACGAACCCAGGTCAGCAATCAAATCTCAAGCTTTAATTGATTTCGTTAACGACTGGACACATACAGGCATGACTACAACGGTTCCAAATTCCGAGTCATGGATCATGCACTTCGATGGATCTAAGCAATACGAGGGATCAGGAGCTGGGGTGGTGTTGACGTCACCCAAGGGAGATAAACTAAGTTACGTACTACAAATCCACTTTGACTGTTCCAACAACGTGGCCGAGTATGAGGCCCTATTGCACGGCCTAAGGGTAGCCAAGGAGATGAACATCAAAAGGATACGGTGTTTCGGAGATTCGGATCTTGTGGTACAACAGGTGTCAGGAACTTGGGATAGGAAGGACGCAACTATGGCAGCATACCGCAGGGAAGTTGATAGGGTTGCAGGATGTTTTTCCGGGTATGAGGTGGAGCATATAGACAGAAGAAAGAACGAGGCAGCCGACGCGCTCGCTAGACTCGGCTCGCGCAGAGAGCCGATTCCACCTAACGTTTTCCTGGATGAATTATGGCGACCATCGGTTAAAACCGAGTCAGAGGAGGAATTGGCAAACCAAGACCCGGATTCAAGACTTGTGGCTACAGTACGCACTGTTCCCGAATGGACAGAACCGTTTTTGGCCTACCTGTCGCGGGGCGAGTTACCACAGCAGGAGGTGTTAGCAAGGCAAATTTTGAGGCGAGCAAAGGGATATTCTATCATCAATGGAGAATTATACAAGAGAAGCGCAGCAGGAGTCTTCTTGCGCTGCGTAGCGCCAGAAGAAGGCCGACAGATTCTCAAGGAAATCCATGAAGGCGACTGTGGACATCATGCATCCACAAGGTCTCTTGTGGCTAAAGCTTATCGACACGGATTTTTCTGGCTCACGGCTCTAGCGGATGCGGAACGATTGGTAGCAAGGTGTGACGGATGTCAAAGGTACGCTCGCCAAACCCATGTGCCGGCTATGGAGTTACGGACCATCCCGTTAACTTGGCCGTTCGCTGTCTGGGGTATGGACATGGTTGGCCCCTTTCATATGTCACCATGCAAGAAGACACATCTTCTGGTGGCTATTGATAAGTTTACCAAGTGGGTTGAGGTTATGCCAGTTACTAATTGCGAAGCAGCTACATCAGTCAAGTTCCTGAAAAGGATTATCTACCGGTTCGGGTATCCCCACAGCATAATTACCGACAATGGAACCAACATGTCCCTTGGTGAGATGGAGAAGTTCTGTGGCAACAATGGAATCCGGCTTGATGTTGCATCGGTGGCTCATCCGCAGGCCAATGGACAAGTGGAGAGAGCAAACCAAGAATTGCTTCGCGGGTTAAAACCACGATTGCGAGTTCCCTGTATCAGGGCTGCTGGTGCATGGGTCGAAGAACTTCCTTCTGTGGTTTGGGGTATCAACACTACACCTAACAGATCCACTCAGATGACGCCCTTCTTCATGGTCTATGGTGCGGAGGCAGTGTTACCAAGTGACATTATTCACGACTCACCGCGAGTATCAGCTTATGTCGAAGTGGAGAACGAAAAAACCCGGCAGGACGCCGTAGACATGTTAGAAGAGCAAAGAGAACAAGCCCTGGAAAGATCAGCCATATATCAGCAAGATCTACGGAGGTATCATAGCCGGCGCGTGAAAACCCGGGTATTCCAGGAAGGAGACTTGGTTTTGCGCCTGGTACAGTCAAATGAAGGAAAGCACAAATTATCACCACCATGGGAAGGACCATTTATCATAAGCCGGAATCTGCATAATGGATCATATTACTTGATAGATGCAAGGGAAGAGTCGGCTACAGTTAACGACACCGCACATACCACTTCATCTATGCAAGAAAGAGATAGACCATGGAACGTGGCTCAGCTACGTCCATATTATACTTAAAAAAGATTATATTGGCAAATGGAATTGCACGATGTAATAGGCAGCAGGTTTTCAGACGTACTCTTTTCCTATCCAGGGTACCTTTGGGGACTGGACGGGTTTTTAATGAGGCGGCTTGCTGACCTAGATTTTTCATATCAAGTAAAGAGATGGTTATCAAGAAAAGAGATGGTTATTATCAGGTTATGTACTCTCAGTATGATGCGTATATCTAGGTCTTGGGGGCTGGTCGCTTGAATAGCACAGTTACAAACTCAAAGACCCGGCCATGATGCCTATGAGTTATAAGGGCCGATTACTTGCAAACGAGTACGACTACAATCTTATAACCGGACAAAGAAGTCCAAATTCCTTGGCTATTCTTACTTAAGCTCGATGTGACTCGCATTAAAGTGGCATGATTTGTTCGCTTACGATCGCAGTCAGTCATGAAACCCGACGGGGCTTGGCTGGCTACGTTTTCGTATGGATGTAACAACATGGTATCCACGCGAAAGCCGGCTTACAGTACAAGATAGTCAAAAGGGTCATCTAAACCACAAGTTATGCAGAGTACAAGGCTGAACAGCTGGAAACTCAACTACTATTAAGCGTAACTTCAAAACCTATGTGAAACAACTCAGGGATCATTGTGAAATTAGCAGTAGGCAGTTCGTTCCCCTTTCAAGATCAAGTGTCCTAGACTCGGCGATCTGGGTCCGGGTGGCTTGAAACCTTGAAAAGAGAAAAAATGGCTTACTTGTATAATTCCCAAAAACCCAAATATCCGAGTCTTGGGGACTTGGGGACTTCGAAGCAAAATCCGCTTGTCAATACCATGAGACCCGGAAATTGAGTTTTCACAAAAGGAACAATAAAGAAAGCCAGATATCGAGAACATATGAGCTCAATAATGGATAAACTTAAAAAGGCCGGAACAGGCATCGAGTATATCAAGACCTTAGCGTGCATTACAAAATCCTGGTGAAAAGATATCAAAGGTGCACAGGCGCACCACCCAAAATATAACTGTTTTAAAAAAAAAGTTTGTTGACCGACAGGTGCATAAGAAGAGGCATGAGAAATCATATATCACTCGACGTTCATCTTGGCCTTGCCCTTGCCATCATTGGCGGTAGCAGCAGCACCCGGATCAGCGGTACCAGCCCCTGCAGGAGGTGGAACGACTGGTGTTGAGGTAGCAGGGGCAGAGCCGGCTTCAGCTTGCTTCTTGGCAGCCTCCGCCCTTATCGCAGCAGCTTCCTCCTTCCACCGAGCCAGCATATCATACGGCTCAGGAAGATCTGATTTAATTGCTTCACCGGCAGCATCGTATGCTGGAACAAGTATGTTAACATCCAGTTCATCAGCAATTACGCTGGCCGGGTAACGGACCTCCTTCTGGACGGCCTGAAAATCCTTCACCGAGAACTTGGATCCATCAAGCTTGAACTCTGGAAAGCCGCCCATAAGCTTCACTAGCTCGAGCTTGGGGAGATAAGCCTTGGCAAGTGCAAGGCCCCGGGTCACTCCAACCCGGCAAGACGAGCGCTTCCAGTGCCAAATCCACTCGGGAATAGTGGAGAAGGCATCCAGCATCCTCTTCAGATCAACATGTCCTCTACCCGGCCACCGCAATTCCTCAAGGATCCATTTGGTTCCGGCACATAGCTGCCGGATAACGTTCTTCATGGTTTTCAGCTTGGCCATGTCATCCTCTTCCGGCATGGTTTCGTCCGGGCCTGAAGAAATGGAGACGTAAGTCGGGAAACTACCGCTATCTATCAAAAAGATAAACCCGGAGGAGGAAACGTACCAAGTAAAGCACGATATGTGTCCGATATTTGGACGGAAAGGCTTGTCAGGTCATCTTCTGCTCGGTGAGCCCTCTTTCTATATTTCCTCATTATCAATCTATTTCTCCTGGCTTCGGCTTCGGCTGCTTCGCGTAAAGCTACCTCCTTTTCGACGAGCTTGGTGGCGTCCGCCAGTTTCTCCTCAGATTGAGTTACGAAAGCCTGCGTGCATGCAAACAAGGATCAGTTGGGCAGGGAAGCAAGTTATCAGTCGCTTGTATAATAAAGTCCCAAGTAAATTATGAATCAATTCACTCGGAACTTGGGGACTGGACAAAGGCATAAGCAACATTAGTCGGATTTACCTCGTGTTTGGCTATCAAAGCTCCCAAGATGTTTTCTTCATTAGCCCTTAAAGTGCGAAGGGTTTCCAGCATCTGGGCAAATGTCAGTTCCTCGGATCGAGTACCGGAAGAGCCGGCAGCTTGGTCATTTGGTGGGGGGCTCTCCCCGCCCTTGGAGTTGAGACCCGGACAGTTTGGGTGGCCGGGTTGGGAGAACTCATCCTTGTATCTAGAACTTTGATCTCCTCGTCTACTGGTTCCGATGAGGAAGGAGATCCGGCAGCTCGGGGAAGTGGATTGTTCAGAGGGCCTTGTCCCTGGTTATTCGCCGTGTCACCGCCAGTTGCGGCGTCTGCATTGTCAGTCGGTTTCTCCGCCTGATGGTTATTTGCTTCTATGTTTTCCGGGTCACTGACGACGGCTTGAGCGCTAAAAGAAAGATGAGAAAAGGCGGTTATTAGTGATGATGGTGGCTTGAGTGGAAATTTGTTAGGTGTAAAAGGAAATCATGTAGCACAAACTTACCCGGCATTCACGGTGTAATCAGGCGGGAGCTCGCCGCTGGAAGCAGATGAGGTCGCCACGGGAACCACCAACGGGACCCGGAATTGCCCGGCACGTGGATGGTTAGGAGAAGGGTGGCGTTGAGGAGAGTCGGAAGGACGAGGCGGAGGAGCACCGCCACGAGGGACTGAGGGGGTAGAGATACCCGGGTTAAGGGGATCTTCACCCGGGGAGCTCCGAGTTACTCTGCGCTTGACTGGGAAAGAATCCTTCAAGCACGATGAATTTGATAATTGATGGTTAAGTCGTCGCATGGCATCAAAGGAATAGGGTTCAGAGGATAATGAGGAAAAAGGAACCTTGGACACTGCTCCCCTGGCCTTCCTCTTGGCTCCGACTGTTGCCTCTTGGTCAGACTCGGTTGCCTCCGGATCATCCTCGTTGGTCTCACCTTCATCCTCCAGTCCTGTGAACCGGGTGTGTGTTCGTTGGAAAAAAGGTAAACGGGAGGAAAATAATACAAGTAAAGATATACAAATTCTATGCAAATACCTTCACTCTCATCAGCCGGCTCGTCCTCTTCTTCCGGGTCTCTGGAAGGGGGGAAGGGTTCAACTCTCCAGAAAGGGTCATCAGCCTAAGACAAAAGAATGAGATCAAGGGTTAGAAGTTGTATCAAGTCAAAATGTGGAAATAAGTTATGAATGACGGGTATTACCGCTGGAGCCGGGTTTTCCCGAGTAAACGGGGGTAACCCGGTGATGCCCTTTATCACCTCCAGTTTCTCCGTTAAGAAGCCCTTGATGGTCTTGTTAGTATCGCCGGTCGCAAAGTTCTTGGTGGAGTAGCGGAGTGCATCTGTGGTGTGTCCCGAATACTCGCACATCAGTTTGGTGCGGATGGAGTTGGGTTGGATCCGGAAATCAACCCATGTTTTTACTAAATTTAGCCCGAGGAGGCCTTGGGCTGAAAGGATGGCTATCTTGGCTAACGAGGGAAGGATTGCCTCTCTATCCGAGTCTGGTGCAAAGGCGTTGAAAGACTCGGAAGGCTCCAGGAGATTTTCCGAGTAACCCGGCAGTTTCTTTTCGCCGTCGGGGGAGGTATCGTGGCAATAAAAGAAAGACAGCTGCCAGTGTTTGACGTGGGAGTTCAAATTGAGGGTTGGCATCGGTGAGTTCTTGCGGCGTTGGATGGATACCCCGCCGCAAGTAAGGAGTGCTCCGTCGCCGCTTTCGCGGCACGGCTTACACTGGAATAGTTCGATGAAGAGAGTCAAACTTGGCGGCATGCACAAGTACGACTCAGATAGAACGATGAAGTGGGTAATATTCAACATAGAGTTAGGCCCTATGTCGAATACCCGGAGGCCATAATGGATTAAGACCTCCCGGAAGAAAGGGTGACCCGGAGGACGGAATCCCCGGGTCACATGCTCTATGAAGCAGATTACCTCGTTATCAGCAGGTGTGGGCCGGGTCTCGTTGCCCGGAGCCCTCCAGTGAATGTCCTTTTGAGAAGGGAGAATTCCTAATTCGGCTAGCTCGTCCAATTTGGCCTTCGTAGCGGTGGAACGCCCCCAGTTAGCGGATATGGTTTGGGTAGCTTTCGCCTGAGCCGGCTGTTTTCCTTGTCGTTTGGGAGCCATGGGGTCAACCTGCAAAGCACAAGAAAAAGGAGGCATATGAAATAAGATCCGGGAATGTTGGATTATCCGAGTATAAGGTATCAAGAAAGTATGAAGCTAAAAATTATCCGGGTATCACGCTATGAGGTGGGGATTACGAGGTATCCGGGTTTTAAGTACAATCATGGAAATTATTGGTCACTTACGTATGGAAAGGCATTTGGGGAAGACGGATGGTTGCCCATGCGTCTACTGCAAGCAAAATAGCTGGAAAAGGAAGATTTTCCGGGTGTTAACGCAATGAGCGGAAAATCAAGGGGGAGTGGATCTAGATGGGAAAGTTTGCGAGCGGTTTTGCGGGAGATTTGGTGATTAGCAATGGTAGGAGGATGAGTTGTAACTATTCTGAAGGTGGTTAGAGGAGTTGGCGAGCATCAAATCGGTCTAATTTGATGAAATCGGGAAAGTGATTCATGGGTTGACCTAGATCCGATCTTGGATGAATTGAAAAATTATGGTGCTAAATCAAACGAATGTGAGAGGCTTACTGGAAAGATTGGAGTCCGGCGCGACAGCGGCGAGCGGTGTGGATCGAATGCCCCTTCGCGATTCCTGGCAAGAGGAGCCAAGGCGCGACGGTGGCACTTGGCGGCGGTGCGAGATGGCTCGAGGGCGCGGCCGGCGGTGATCTTGCTTCGACGACAAGCACGAACTTCTTGCGGTGGTGCCGCGAGGGTGTAAGGAGCAAAGGGGGAAAGGGGAAGCTGAGGCGCAGTGATGAGTTTAGGGTTACCCACTATGTGCTATTTATAAAGCAAGGGTGAGTCTACCTCAACGGCCCGAGGCCGGAAATCGTGGGGTGACGGTTATCCCCGTGGATTTTGCGAGATATGCGTCAAATATTGAGCAAGGCATTGGGATGAAGGGAAGAAGGGGATCAACCCCGTGATATCGGGATCGATTATCAAGTATGAGATCTTGACATTTTTATCAAGGTTTGGACCTGGAAAATTAAACCAAAGAGTTTGGGGAAAGGCCGGGTTACTATATGGCCACCATGGAGTTAGGCCTAACCACTTATCAAAGCATCTTAACCCGGCCTCCACGTGCCTATGTGTTTGATATCTTTGCAGGGAATAGCGAGCGCTTCAAGGAGGATCCATGAAGCCCAGGCTATTCTGGGGACTACTGATGGAGGGATGATAACCCGGTAGGCCAAACTCCAAGGAGTAACCCGGCCCAAAGAACGGTGCGCAGGATCCGGCTAAGGATAGGGAAGCTTGTGGAGGCCCAAGTTTGTAGGCCCAGCAACCCGGATTGTGGATTATTGTAAAGGAAAGCTAGGGTTTGTGCGCCGTGTCCGGGTAGGATCCAGGGTGCGCCTTGGGGAATAAGCCAGGGGGGTGCGGGTGCTTTATAACCGACCCCCATGTCTAGTTCAAGACAGAGATCTTAGAACCCTAGCAATAGCGCTTGGTATCGAGCATCCAGTGTAATCCTAGAGTTGAGTTGTTATATCGGAGATTGGAGACTCGGCGACCTTTGATTGCCGGCTACCAGATTGAATCGCACCATGTTTTCCTCTGAGCTAAACCCTCTCCCAAATACCTGTGTCGTCTTGCCCCAAGATCAGTTACCCCCGGTAACATCTGCCGTGATTATCCCACGACAATGAGGGTCCATTTTCTTCTGGGCTCGATTAGCCGTGCGCCCAAGGTGCTTTGGGCTTGATGCGAAGAATGGTTGGTTGTGTTGAGTGCCCCGCTTGGTGGGGTGATCTCCCATCTGGCGGGTTTATTCATACGTGTACGGCCAAATTGGTGCAACCCTGCAGGGATAATCTTCTCGAGAAGCCGTGTTTTCCGCGGTTATGGATTCTTGGTGAAAGTACTGGCTAACAAGTTACTAGGACAATTTAAACATAATGATCAAACCTGGTACACCCAATGATTAATAACTTGACTAGTAATAGGGTTGATGACACAATAACTTGATTCACCTTTAATACAACTGTGTGAGTTATCCTCGGATTGCTTCTTTGGATAAGGGGCGAGATCCAGGATGGGTTTGTTGGAAGTTATCTTTCAGTTGGTTACTATACTCGATCTTATCTCCTTTCTGTTAGCCGGAAGTGGTAGAATCTCTGTAGTTGGTTAGCGCAGCCAGTTGCAGCATCTTTTATATTCCCTTTCCTCCGTTGAACCCAAGGCATCTGTGCTTGGTGTTGACGGGTTACATTTTGGTGAACTGTGAGTCTTGCTTGCCAGTACGTTTATGTACTGACCCCCTTTGGGGCTGTGGTTTCCGCAGACCTACGTTTCCGAGGATCTACATGGTGGCTACTACGTGGAGTATGACGAGACTGCTGACGAGTAGATAGCGGACCCGGGCAGGATCCGAGACTTCGTGGATGGGCTCCGTCTTTTCGTTTCCGGCCTCTTAGGCCTATTTGGATCTTGTCTGTACTCAGACATGTTGAATGCTTCCGCTGTGATGTAATGATGAATTGTTGGGACATGTGTCCTCTGGATGATTGTATTTGCTATCTCTGCTCTAATGAGAGCTATTTGCAACTTATTTTCACCTATTGTGTCGTAGAGATCTGTTGTGATATCACTTGTTCCAATGCCGTTGACGTACCATGTGTGTATGTTTGAAGTACGTCCATGGAAGTGTCCTGATTTCTATGGGATAGTTTACGTCGACGCTGAACAGATAGGGGTTGGTTGTCACACATACGTGTGTTGGCCTACTCGTAAGAGGACGCGGGTGCCGGTAAGCCCCGTAATCCAATCTACTACTGTTCAACGGAACGGCGAGTATCCTCTAGAAGTCCGGGTGCGACACCTTTTTACTTCTCTTTGCCACGCGCGCAAGCAGGGCCCATCTGTCATTGACAGTGGATGCCACGCACGCACACACCCACACGCCACGCACGCACCAGCTGGGCACTGGCCCACTGCCAGTGACCCAGAGGCTGCTCTGCCCTGCGTAGAAAAGGTTCCAGGGCCCTATCTGGAATTTCTTTTTCGCAACTGGAACAATATTATTCCAGGGCCCTGGAACAATATTAATACTTTTAAAATTGCAGAAGAGCCCCTGTTTTTTAAATTCAAATATCTTTTGCATTTCAAATCCAAATAGGGTAAATAAAATATGTTTTCTATACCAAATTAAATTCTCTACATGCTACAACCATTTGTATACTGTTTTGAACATTTCAAATGGTTTCAAAAATTCAAATTCAAACAACTCTTTCAAATTTGGTCAAATTCATAACTAATTCAAATTTAATTCAAATGACACATGTAAAATATGTTTTCCATGCAAAATTGAATAAGCTTTCCAAATATAAATTTGTTTCCTGTTTTGAATAATTAAAATTGGTTAAATAATTTAAATCTTGTTTAAATCATTTAAAATTGCTAAATTAATAACTTGGTCAAACTAAATTCTTTTTGAACATATAAAATATGTTTTCCATTCCATTTTTTCATGAACTTTGCAAATATCAACTTTGTGTTCTGTTTTAAATAAATTAAATTGTTGAAAACAACTGTTTCTTAATTAATGCATTTAAAATTGTCAAATTAATAACTTGCTCATTTTAAATCCATTTTTCAACAAATGAAATATGTATTCCATCTAAAATTTTGTGTTCTTTCCAAATATGAATTTTGTTATCTGTTTTGAACATTTAAAATGGGTGAAAACAATAAATGTTTGTGTAACTCATTTAAGAAGCCAAATTTCATAACTTAATAAATAAAATTCCAAACTTGGTAAACAACATTTCAAATTGAATCTATTGTTGTTTTCTCATTGTTTTCATCATCCATGCATCATTCCAATCAAGTTTCACATGATGGTTATTTGTAGATCATTTAATTCAACCTTAATTCATGGGCCTTTCTATATGTAACCCAAATTGCATATGGGCCCATTTAAATATGTTTACCATGTCAACTAGCTTATCTTAGATGCATCAATTAAATTGTCATGCATCATCCCATGTTTGTGCATTATGCCATGTTAATGATTGTTTGTCTCTCTGCGTTGTTTGTTTGCTTCTTCTCGAATAGACGGCGATGTTGAGACAGACGAGGTTTACGACACTACTTCAGAGGAGTTAGCCCAGTACCAGGCTACTGAGTTTGCAGGCAAGTATTCACTCACATGAACCATTGTGTCCTTCCCACACTGGATACCGATACTTTCCGTTGTCTAATCTGCTAGCCTTAAGATTCGTTGCTGGTGTTTCGATCCTATCACATGTTATCCTGTAACCCTGATATAGCCTATCCTCCACACCTATAACCCTGTTGCTTGTTGCCTGTGTCTTATTAGCATGCTTAGGGTTGTTTATGCTCGAGTCTGATGTCCGTTATTTCTTTTACCATATTTATTATGTTCTGGGGGCTCGATGTTAAACAACAACCTGTTAATGTTTGAGGTAATGCTAATTTGATGATAAGGCACCGGCAGGAGGCCGGGTATGGTTTTGAGGCCTGCTAGTGTCGAACTCAGGAAAAGTTCTTGTCCTCTAGATCCATGATGAGCACGCTAACCGCATGTGGGAAGCGTGTATGGGCGCCCCCTCAACTTTGATTCGATTCGCATCTCGTCCAAATCGCCACACTTAGTTCGGGCTTTCCATTTGATGCACGCATATGCAGGTACGAACCCTTGGCGCCAGGGTGGAACTTTTGTAGTCGGCATTTAGGGCGGCGTGGTCTTCCAGTGCTATGAGGGTCCCCCTTTTCTTCGTGGGGGCTCGATTAGCCGTGCACGCACAGCACGTGGTTCTTTGGGCTTGATGCGAAGAAGAGTTGGGTTGTGTTGAGTACCTCGCTTGGTGGGTTGATCCCCCGTCTGGCGGGATATTCTTACGTGTACGGCCAAATTGGTGCACCCCTGCAGGGTTAAATCTTCTCGAGAAGCCGTGTTGTCCGCGGTTATGGATGACTTGGTGATAGGGCTGGCTAACAAGGATTAGACAACTTACACCTAATTAATAATAATTTGACTAGTAATAGACTTATTGACACAATAACTTGAACCCTCATTAATCCAACTGTGTGGGTTATCCTCGGATTGCTTCTTTGGATAAGGGGCGAGATCCAGGATGGTTTTTTTTGAGGTTAGTGGTAGTTGGTTCCGATGCACTATCTTATCCCTTTCTTTTAGCCGGATGTTGTAGCGTGTCTCTGTAGTTGGTTAGGGCAGCCCGCTGCCGCACCTTTGTATCACCTATCTTCCGTTGAACCCAAAGCATCTGTACTTGGTGTTTTCGGGTACACTTTGGTATCTTGTGCGTCTTGCTTGCCAGTACTCGTCTGTACTGACCCCTTTGGGGCTGCGTGTTCTGCAGACTACGTTTCCGAGGATCCCCATGGTGGCTACTACGTGGAGTATGACGAGGCTGCTGACGAGTAGATAGCGGACCCGAGCAGGATCCGAGACTTCATGGATGGGCTCCGTACTTTTCGTTTCCGGCCTCTTAGGCCTATTTGGATCTTGTCTGTACTCAGACACTTTGGATGCTTCCGCTGTGATGTAATGATGACTTGTTGGGACATGTGTCCTCTGCATGACTGTATTTGCTATCTCTGCTCTAGTGAGAGCTATTTGCTACTTATTTCTATTTCTTTGTGTCTTAGAGATTTGTTGTGATATCACTTGTTCAAATGCCGTTGACGTACCATGTGTGTATGCTATGAAGTACGTCAATGGAAGTATTCGGATTTCTATTGGATGGTTTCACAGACGATGAATAGTAGAGGATGGTTGTCACAAGTTTACGTGTTGGCCTACTCATATTGAGATGCGGGTGCAGGTAGGTGCCGTAAGCCATTTATCTACTGTTTAACGGGCTGTGAGTATCCTCTAAAAGTCCGGGTGCGACAAATGGTATCAGAGCCTGTCTGCCTGTAGGATCCCTTTTACTGGTCGCAGTTGAGTCTAGAATCTATTTTGTAGCTATATAGGAAAAATGAAACGTGAGAGTAGGAATTCTGTTCTTTTATTTCTTTCCCCACCCACCCTCCCTTTTCTGGTAAGGAAGTTCAACGTTGTTTTCTCTTCTCATCTAAACTTTCAAGTCAGGATGTCACGTATCCCGGTTTCTCTAGGATGGTTATATCTACTAGACCATAGGAATAGAGGTGGTTGTGACATGATTTTTCATGTTGCCTACTCACGATTGAGAACGAAGGCACATAAGCCCCGGAAGCAGATCCTCTATTCCTTAAGCAGTAGATATTGATCCTCTAGAAGCCCGGATGGGTTTTCCGTAGTACCTCAGGAGTGTGTGGTCTCGTGTTTCCCGAATGTTGCTTCGATATCCTGTTCTTCTCAAGATCCTTTTCGTCCGTTGGAACCTTGTTGTTGCTTGCCACTCCAGTTTTTCTACCGGCGTCTAATCAAAGCTTCCCCCATCATCTGCAGATGGATCTCAAGTTCTACCCGCAGGTGGTTCGTATGAATCGTTGCGAGAGCACTGCCGGTTATCCCGAGATGTTGAGAGACATGGTCACTTTTCTGGGGTTCCGTTGGGCACCAGAGTACCAGGTCTACGAGCAGCAGCGAGAGTTTGACCAGACCTACTACCAGGCTATCGTCTACATTCTGTCAGATGATGGCATGAGCGTAGTCCACCGCTACGAGGCAGTGGGTTCCACAGTGGATATGGCTGTGCAACAGGAAGCTTATGTGAGCCTCACCGTCCTTCGTGCTGACTACTTGGGATTTGACGATTCTATCTATCGCCACATCCCCCGTGGTTACATCACTTCGGAGAGAGCTCACTTCACTCTCTACGACAACTTGGATGTTTACGAGCATGATAACTCCAGGCTGCACACCACCGCTCAGTTTGTGAGACACAGTGACGCAGTTGCCCGCACACTATCTCAGGAGTTGGCTTCAGTCAGAGAGCAGCTTTACCTTGCTTTGACTCGTCTGGCGACTTACACCACAGACTTTGTTGGAGACGAGCGCTTTGCACGTTTCGATCAGCCAGTTGGGCGTCGTCTGCCAGATGCTGGAGGTTACGAGCCGATCAGAGGTCCACTCCTTAACCTTGGTGCTGGTTACACTGGGATTCCCCGCTTTGGAGCACAAGGAGTCGACGCTATGTACTTCACCACGCCTAGAGTCGGTCTCAGACCACGTCAGATCTACGTGGATCGTCGTTCCACCTACTTTCGTGGGCGTGATCCTCACCGTACCTCTCGCCGTACTCCTAGCCGCCGTCCTGCGTGATGAGCATGGGAGTACCGATGTATCCATCCTTAGCTATGTTTAGTTATCCTTTGGCATTCGAACCATTTATGGTGTGTTGGATATTCTGATGCAATTGAACATGTGATGGTGTACCTTTTGGTTATCTATTCATGCGTCAGAGTAATCTATCTTTCGGTTGCCAAGTCTATCCTTTTCTATTGTTGTGCTAAAATGCATTTCCATTCAGGATGCCGCCAACAAGGAACAACACGCCTGAGCCACCGCCAATGGCGGAGCTGTTGACTCAGATGACCCAAGTCATGACGCAGATGGCCCAGTTTCAGGCTAATCAGCACATCAACCAGACAGCTCCACGAGTCAGCATCAAAGAGTTTCTCAGTCTGGGCCCAAGAGCTTTCGTGGCCACACGCGAGCCTCTGGACGCTGATGAATGGATCCGTGAGATAGCCAAGGCTCTGGAGATTGCACACGTAGCTGAAGAAGACAAGGTCAAGTATGCCTCCTATCTGCTGAAGGGTCAGGCAGCTACTTGGTGGGAAAACTTCCAGGCCATGAGAACTGGGATGCCAGTCACGTGGGATCGTTTCAAGGAAGCCTTCCTGAAGCACGACATTCCAGATGGTCTGATGGAAAGAATGCGTGAAGAGTTTTGCTCTCTCAAGCAGGGTAAGTTGGACGTCATCGGGTATCAGAGTGAGTTCAATCGCCTCGCTCGATACGCTGGAGATGAGGTGTCCACTGAAGCTAAGAAGATGGCAAGGTTCCGCAGAGGCTTTAACCCGGAACTCAAGTATGCCCTCACCAATATCAAGGCCAACAGTTTCGAGGATCTCGTTAACACCGCGCTCAATGAAGAAAATGGGCGCAAGGCGTTCGAGGAGTCTCGCAAGCACTCGCGTGAGGGTGGTTCCTCCTCCAACATGACCACCCCTCCGCAGAAGCGCCGCATCTGGGTACCAAATGGTGCTGTCACTCGGGCTCCATATGCCCAAGCTTCTCCAGGCTTTGCTCCCCGCCCACCCAACCCTGCTCAGATGCATGATCAAAGGGCTTCGACGGGGCAGCCAAGGCAAGGTCCTCCTCGTGTCGTCACATGCTACAAGTGCAAGCAGACGGGGCACTACGCCGACAAGTGCACGCAGAGGCAGCTACCTCCACCACCACCTCGTCCTAACACAAACCAGGCAATGGTGCGGGCTCCCCCTCCTAAGGCCTTCAAATCCAACAACAGGCCTATCAGGAGGACTCCAAGGGTGAATCATGTCAAGATCGACAAAGCTGAGGAAGCTCCTGACGTCGTTCTCGGTACATTTCCCGTAAACTCTATTCCAGCTAAAGTGTTGTTTGATACCGGAGCATCAAATTCTTTTGTGTCAAAGATCTTTGCCACAACAAACAACCTAATTGTGGTTCCACTAAGAAATCATATCACTGTTCACTCTCCGGGATCTCAAATGTTGACTTCCAAGAAAAGTAAGGACAATCAAATCCTAATTGGAGGCCACATATTCCTTGCTTCTCTCATGTTGCTGGGAAATTCTGACATCGATGTCATTCTTGGTATGGACTGGCTGAAGGCCAATAAAGCAAGAATTGACTGTGCTCAAAAGTCAATAACTCTGTCCCACCCTTCTGGCCAGATAATCTATTCTCCACATGAATCAAGTTCCATTCAGCTATGCACCCTCAATGCAAAACCTCTACCTTCACTTGAAAATGTTCCGGTGGTTTGCGACTTCCCTGACGTTTTTCCAGAAGAGTTGCCAGGAATGCCTCCGGACAGAGCTGTTGAGTTCGTGATCGAACTTGAACCAGGTACTGCACTAATCTCTAAGCATCCCTACAAGATAGGAACTCCCGAGCTGAAGTTGTTGAAGGAACAAATTGATATGTACATGGAAAAAGGTTACATTCAACCTAGTTCCTCGGCTTCGGGATGCCCAACTCTTTTCGTTGCGAAGAAGGATCAAACAAAGAGACTCGTTGTTGACTATCGTCCTCTTAACGAGAAGACCATCAAAAACAAGTATCCAATTCCTCGTATCGATGATCTTTTTGATCAACTTGCTGGAGCCTCAATATTCTCCAAGTTGGACTTGAGAATGGGTTACCATCAAATAAAGATCAGAAAAGAGGATATTCCAAAGACAGCCTTCACCACTCGCTACGGTCTATATGAATTCACCGTCATGTCCTTTGGTCTCACCAATGCGCCGGCGACCTTCTCTCGACTCATGAATTCTGTCTTCCATGAATACCTCGACAAGTTCGTTGTGGTATATCTTGATGACATTCTTGTCTACTCAAAATCCAAGGAAGAGCATGAAGAACATCTTCGTCTCACTCTCATGAAGCTTCGCGAGCATCGTCTCTATGCCAAATTCTCCAAATGTGAGTTCTGGATTTCAGAAGTTGCTTACCTTGGTCATGTCATCTCTGCCAAGGGCATAGCCATTGATCCAGAAAAGGTTAAAGCAATTGTTGATTGGAAACCTCCAAAGACGGTGAAGCAAGTAAGAAGTTTTCTTGGCTTGGCTAGCTATTGCCGTTGCTTCGTCCCAAACTTCTCCAAGATTGCCAAACCTCTCACTGACCTCACAAAGAAGGACAAGAAGTTCGTCTGGTCTCCACAATGTGATGAAAGTTTCAATCTCCTGAAGACTAAACTCACTTCTACACCAGTTCTGGTTGGCCCAGATCGTACCAAACCTTTCCAAATATGTTGTGATGCTTCTCTCCAAAGTCTAGGTGCAGTTCTTATGCAAGAACGTCAAGTTGTGGCTTATGCTTCACGTCAGTTGAACACACATGAGCTCAATTATCCCACTCATGACCTTGAACTTGCAGCAGTTGTGTTTGCCCTCAAGAAATGGAGACAATACTTGTTGGGTAATCGCACTGAAATCTTTTCCGATCATAAGAGTCTGAAATACATCTTCACTCAACCAGATCTAAACCTCAGACAAAGGAGATCGATTGAAAAGATTAAAGACTTTGATCTTACCATTTCTTACACTCCAGGCAAGGCTAATGTTATGGCCGATGCTCTCAGTCGCAAGTCGTATTGCAATAATCTCATGATCATGGAAAGCCAACCTCCTCTTCATGAAGAATTCCAGAAGCTGAATCTTGGTCTTGTTCCTCAAGGCTATCTTGCAAACTTGACAGCCAGTCCAACTCTCGAGGACAAGATTCGTTCTGAACAACTTCGTGATGCTGAAATCAAGAAGATTGTAGAGCACATCAAAGCAGGCAATGAGAAATTTGAGTGCTTCTCAATTGATGACAAGGGAACTGTGTTCTTCAAAGGACGCATTGCAGTTCCTCAAATTCAAAGTCTCAAAGATGTCATTCTCAAGGAGGCTCATGAAACTCCTCTCTCCATACACCCTGGAAGTACAAAGATGTACCAGGATCTCAAGACACTGTATTGGTGGCCTAGCATGAAACGTGAAATTGCTCAATACGTTTCTGAATGCGACGTTTGTCAACGTGTTAAGGCAGTTCATCAGAAAACAGCCGGTCTTCTCCAACCTCTGAAAATCCCTGAATGGAAGTGGGACATGATTGAAATGGACTTTGTCACTGGTTTTCCAAAGTCCAAGAGGGGCAACGATGCAATCTTCGTTGTCATTGATCGACTCACTAAAGTTGCTCACTTCTTTCCTGTCAAAGAGACAATCTCAGCTAGTCAGTTAGCAGAGCTCTACACAGCAAAGATTGTTCCTCTTCATGGTGTTCCATTGGAAATAAGCTCAGGCCGTGGAAGCATCTTCACTTCTCATTTCTGGAAAAGCTTTCAAGAATCCTTGGGCACCAAGCTTCTGTTCAGCACAGCCTACCATCCTCAGTCTCAAGGGCAAGTCGAAAGAGTCAATCAGATTCTCGAGGATATGCTCAGAGCATGTGGTCTCTCTTTTGGCATGAAATGGGAGGAATGTCTTCCATATGCTCAATTCTCCTACAACAACAGCTTCCAGGCAAGCCTAGGCATGGCACCATTTGAGGCTCTCTATGGCCGCAGATGCAGGAGTCCAATCAATTGGTCTGGAGCTGGTGAACGTTCACTCTTAGGCCCTGACATTGTTAAGGAGGCCGAAGAGAAAGTTCGCATCATTCGTGACAATCTGAAGATTGCTCAATCTCGTCAGAAAAGCTACTATGACAGCAAACACAGGGACATGGTCTATGCAGCTGGAGACTAAGCATATCTCCGTGTAACTCCCCTCAGAGGCACTCATCGTTTTGGTGTCAAAGGAAAGCTTGTACCAAGATATATTGTCTCAAGGCGTGCGGAAAATGCCTATCGTCTTGAACTTCCAGAAAAGCTATCCAAGGTGCATGATGTGTTTCACGTGTCACAGCTCAAGAGGTGCTTCAAAGATCCAGGTCGTGCAGTTGATCATGATTCAATTGATCTGCAAGAAGACCTCTCTTATGAAGAGCATCCTGTTCGCATTCTCGATGAGACCGAGCGTAAAACTCGCAACAAGAGCACCAAGTTCTTAAAAGTGCAGTGGTCTCATCATTCCGATAAAAAGGCAACGTGGGAGACCGAAGAGGATCTTCGCAAGAAGTATCCGGACCTTTTCTCTTCTCAGTAGGAATCTCGGGGCGCGATTCCTTCAAGGGGGGGGGGGGCGTTTTGTAACATCCCAAGTATGAAAAACAACCCTACAATGCTTGCTCCTTGTTTAATTTTAGTTTGCATCATTTCCATCATGAGCATTGCATTTGTTCTCAATTGATTTCACTTGTTTTCCATTTGAAATTCAAATCAAATTTCAAAATTTGGTTCATACTTGGTATGTTCCAATGTTTCAAAATAGTTTCCAAACAGCAACAATTTATTTGTTTCCAATAAACTTGATTTTTTCATAATATTAACTTGCTTAAGTTTCAATATTTCAATTATTGCCAAAATTCAATCAAATTCATTTAAATTACAAACATCAACAAAATTTAAATTTTTGAAAAATAAAAGTTTGCACAACTGGGCTTTTGCAATAAAGAGCTAATAAAAATTTATCACCAAAAATTTTGAAGCCCAAAACCCTTCTAATTTCTCTCCTTTTCCTTTTCATTTTTTCTTTCAGCAAAAAAAAAAGAGAAAACAGAAAAACGGGCTGGGGGAGGCAGACCAGGCCAGCCAGCTGGGCCAGCCCAGCCCACCTTCCACCCCAGCGCGCAGCGCGCGCGGCCCTCGGCCCCTTCTCCCTCCTCCGTACGGAGATCGTCACCTGAAGACAGCAGGGCGCACCACCGCACCCCACCTCCACCTGCTCCCTCTCCTCGCCCTTTTTCTACCCCCAAGAGCCCCAAACCCTAGCCATCCCTCCTCTCCTTCCTCCTCGCGCCGCCATCATCTCCTCTCCTCGCTGTTTTCCCCTTTCTTCCTCTTGTTTTCCCCGAGAGTGACAGGGAGGGTCGCCGCCGTCGACACGCCGCCATGGTGCATCTCCGGCCACGCTAGGGACACGGGCACCACCACCGGGACCTCTACTACCTCTACGACCGCAACGTCGAGCACGAGCAGCCTCCACGACGCCGGAATTCCCCTGTCTCCTCGCCGGCCTTTTCTGAACCTCAACGTCGTCTCGTCGCCTCCGACCACGGCAACCTCGTCCGGCTACTTCAACACACTCACGGTGAGCCACCGCTTCCATCCGAGGCATTTCCCCGTCGATCCGTGCCTAGTTGCGCAGGTGCTATCTCTGAACCCGAGCACCTCCGCCATGATCGCGCTCTGAGCAAGCCTTCGTGCCTCTGCTGTTCCTCCCGCCACCTTGCACGTGTCGTCTGCCCCTCCTAGTTCACCCCTGCACCCAGGCAACACCCTAGCATCGCCGATTTGTGGTCAACGACGGTGAGCGAGCGCCGCCGTGCCGTTCGTTTCCGCCACGGACTGAACAATTGGGTTCAGTTTTGTCAGATAAACGAGCACGCTCGATATACACCTCAAAACCCCACGAACCCCTCTTCTGTCACGAAACAATCAGCAGCGCAGTGGCACACGCGCTGCGCACGCACGCCCGCATCGCGAGTTCGAACCCCCGCTGCGCGGATAAAAACCCCCTTTTTTACTTCTCTTTGCCACGCGCGCAAGCAGGGCCCATCTGTCATTGACAGTGGATGCCACGCACGCACACACCCACACGCCACGCACGCACCAGCTGGGCACTGGCCCACTGCCAGTGACCCAGAGGCTGCTCTGCCCTGCGTAGAAAAGGTTCGAGGGCCCTATCTGGAATTTCTTTTTCGCAACTGGAACAATATTATTCCAGGGCCCTGGAACAATATTAATACTTTTAAAGTTGCAGAATAGCCCCTGTTTTTCAAATTCAAATATCTTTTGCATTTCAAATCCAAATAGGGTAAATAAAATATGTTTTCTATACCAAATTAAATTCTCTACATGCTACAACCATTTGTATACTGTTTTGAACATTTCAAATGGTTTCAAAAATTCAAATTCAAACAACTCTTTCAAATTTGGTCAAATTCATAACTAATTCAAATTTAATTCAAATGACACATGTAAAATATGTTTTCCATGCAAAATTGAATAAGCTTTCCAAATATAAATTTTGTTTCCTGTTTTGAATAATTAAAATTGGTCAAATAATTTAAATCTTGTTTAAATCATTTAAAATTGCTAAATTAATAACTTGGTCAAACTAAATTCTTTTTTAACATATAAAATATGTTTTCCATTCCATTTTTTTATGAACTTTGTAAATATCAACTTTGTGTTCTGTTTGAAATAAATTAAATTGTTGAAAACAACTGTTTCTTAATTAATGCATTTAAAATTGTCAAATTAATAACTTGCTCATTTTAAATCCGTTTTTCAACAAATGAAATATGTATTCCATCTAAAATTTTGTGTTCTTTCCAAATATGAATTTTGTTATCTGTTTTGAACATTTAAAATGGGTAAAAACAATAAATGTTTGTGTAACTCATTTAAGAAGCCAAATTTCATAACTTAATAAATAAAATTCCAAACTTGGTAACCAACATTTCAAATTGAAGCTATTGTTGTTTTCTCATTGTTTTCATCATCCATGCATCATTCCAATCAACTTTCACATGATGGTTATTTGTAGATCATTTAATTCAACCTTAATTCATGGGCCTTTCTATATGTAACCCAAATTGCATATGGGCCCATTTAAATATGTTTACCATGTCAACTAGCTTATCTTAGATGCATCAATTAAATTGTCATGAATCATCCCATGTTTGTGCATTATGCCATGTTAATGATTGTTTGTCTCTCTGCGTTGTTTGTTTGCTTCTTCTCGAATAGATGACGACGTTGAGACAGACGAGGTTTACGACACTACTTCAGAGGAGTTAGCCCAGTACCAGGCTACGGAGTTTGCAGGCAAGTATTCACTCACATGAACCATTGTGTCCTTCCCACACTGGATACCGATACTTTCTGTTGTCTAATCTGCTAGCCTTAAGATTCGTTGCTGGTGTTTCGATCCTATCACATGTTATCCTGTAACCCTGATATAGCCTATCCTCCACACCTATAACCCTGTTGCTTGTTGCCTGTGTCTTATTAGCATGCTTAGGGTTGTTTATGCTCGAGTCTGATGTCCGTTATTTCTTTTACCATATTTATTATGTTCTGGGGGCTCGATGTTAAACAACAACCTGTTAATGTTTGAGGTAATGCTAATTTGATGATAAGGCACCGGCAGGAGGCCGGGTATGGTTTTGAGGCCTGCTAGTGTCGAACTCAGGAAAAGTTCTTGTCCTCTAGATCCATGATGAGCGCGCTAACCGCATGTGGGAAGCGTGTATGGGCGCCCCCCTCAACTTTGATTCGATTCACATCTCGTCCAAATCGCCACACTTAGTTCGGGTTTTCCATTTGATGCACGCATATGCAGGTACGAACCCTTGGCGCCAGGGTGGAACTTTTGTAGTCGGCATTTAGGGCGGCGTGGTCTTCCAGTGCTATGAGGGTCCCCCTTTTCTTCGTGGGGGCTCGATTAGCCGCGCACGCACATCACGTGGTTCTTTGGGCTTGATGCGAAGAAGAGTTGGGTTGTGTTGAGTACCTCGCTTGGTGGGTTGATCCCCCGTCTGGCGGGATATTCTTACGTGTACGGCCAAATTGGTGCACCCCTGCAGGGTTAAATCTTCTCGAGAAGCCGTGTTGTCCGCGATTATGGATGACTTGGTGATAGGGCTGGCTAACAAGGATTAGACAACTTACACCTAATTAATAATAATTTGACTAGTAATAGACTTATTGACACAATAACTTGAACCCTCATTAATCCAACTGTGTGGGTTATCCTCGGATTGCTTCTTTGGATAAGGGGCGAGATCCAGGATGGGTTTGTTTGAGGTTAGTGGTAGTTGGTTCCGATGCACTATCTTATCCCTTTCTTTTAGCCGGATGTTGTAGCGTGTCTCTGTAGTTGGTTAGGGCAGCCCGCTGCCGCACCTTTGTATCACCTATCTTCCGTTGAACCCAAAGCATCTGTACTTGGTGTTGTCGGGTACACTTTGGTATCTTGTGCGTCTTGCTTGCCAGTACTCGTCTGTACTGACCCCTTTGGGGCTGCGTGTTCTGCAGACTACGTTTCCGAGGATCCCCATGGTGGCTACTACGTGGAGTATGACGAGGCTGCTGACGAGTAGATAGCGGATCCGAGCTGGATCCGAGACTTCATGGATGGGCTCCGTACTTTTCGTTTCCGGCCTCTTAGGCCTATTTGGATCTTGTCTGTACTCAGACACTTTGGATGCTTCCGCTGTGATGTAATGATGACTTGTTGGGACATGTGTCCTCTGCATGACTGTATTTGCTATCTCTGCTCTAGTGAGAGCTATTTGCCACTTATTTGTATTTCTTTATGTCTTAGAGATTTGTTGTGATATCACTTGTTCAAATGCCGTTGACGTACCATGTGTGTATGCTATGAAGTACGTCAATGGAAGTATTCGGATTTCTATTGGATGGTTTCACAGACGATGAATAGTAGAGGATGGTTGTCACACGTTTACGTGTTGGCCTACTCATATTGAGATGCGGGTGCAGGTAGGCGCCGTAAGCCATTTATTTACTGTTTAGTGGGCTGTGAGTATCCTCTAAAAGTCCGGGTGCGACATCATACACCCCTTGAAGTTTTTCACCATTGGAGTACAAATCGTTGTTGAGGATGGCGAACGCTGCTTCCGCGTTTTCTGCTGCGGTTTTGTATATTGGCTTGCCTTTGGCATCTTTGCCGTTTACTTTCTTTTTCCAATATGGGTTGTGAAACCTTTCCTTTGGCGGCAGTACTTCCGGTCTTGCGATTCCGGGTAACCGTGTAGGTTTAATGCCAGATCTATTCCTTCTCTCGTATTCCTCAATTTCTTCCTGCTTCAGTTTGATGTCAGCCTGGGTTTTTTGGAGGTGTTCTCGAGTTCGGAATAGATGTTGTTGTTGTCTCTGGAGAGCTTGTCTCCGTGCTTCCAGCACATCAGGGGGCTCGTGTGGTCCCACTGGTGTTTGAAGTAAATCTTGTTCGTCTTTATCTGACATAGGCGAAACAGAGATTTCCTTCGTTTTCTTCTCCGCGGGTTTAACCCCACTTCCTCCTCCTTCTTCCAGGTTTTCATTGGCTGGATCGGCCAATTTTTTCTTCCAGAGCTTGTACTGGAGTTTTTTCGAAGCTTTGTGCTTTTTCTTGGAAGAGGGAGGTTTTTTACCAGGTTCGTCCTCTGTCAATTCTTTGACATCGGGGTATTTTGGAGAGGTTTCTCCTTCTTCTCTCTCTTCCTCTGGCGGAGGCGTTCTAGGGATTTCCTGACTGTCGGCATCTGTGTTTTCAGCCGGTTTTGCCATCAGTACTTCATGGAATCCCTCTTGGAAAGATTTGACTTTTCTCTCGAAAGCGTCTTCATCTTCGTCTTCGGTATCGAAGTGATCCGATCCGGGTTCTGACTCTAATCTCGCCTCGATGGAGGCTAGCATAGAGTCAGCTTCCGAGTTCGTCGTTATATTGACGGATGTCGAATCTTCCACCTCTGTTGTGGGATTGTTGTTTTCTACCTCTTCCACGGGATTATTTTCATCCGTATTTTCGGCGATCTCGGATTGCACCATGCCGATAAAGTGCGATTCAGTAGTATATCGACGATCTGACCAAAATCCGGCGTCATAGTCGTCTTCGACTGGGTATAGGGCGGGTGCGATAAATTTGCCTCCGCCACAGAATCCCATTGCTTCTGCAGTTAATCCGATAAAGATGTTTGCGGATCCAATCGGTAAAATGCAGTCACTTACCAGATGATTCCGCGCTGTCGAGACATCGTAGTAGAATTCATAGACGGGGGTGCCATGAGACTACTGATAGAGACGTGGGGGGACGTGATTGTGCGAAGGACAATGACACAGGGTTTTTACCCAGGTTCGGTACGACGCAGTATTGCAACGTTCCTACTCCTGCAATCTCACTATTCAGGACTAAAGCCTGTCAATACAGAGTACAATGTGAGGTTCTATTACGATGTCTTGACAGTTGGCGCCCACCGTGGGGCCGGCTACGTCAGGCGTTAAGTTTCGATCTGGGATACTCGGCGGAATCGGCAGTTCCATAACTGTCGGAAGCTTGGAGTTCGACAACGACGTTGGACGCTTCCTCGATAATGGATCTTACATACCGGCGCAAAATCATCTGGTAAGTTCCTGCGTGTTACAGATTGGATCTGCAAATATCTTTATCGGATTAACTGCAGAGGCCATGGGGTTTTGCGGTGGAAGTAAATTTATCCCACCCGCCCTATACCCAGTCGAAGATGACTACGATACCGGGTTCTGCTCAGATCGCCGACATACAAGTGGATCACACTTTATCGGTATGGTGCAATCCGAGATCGCCGAAAACACAGATGAAAGTAATCCCGTGCAAGAGGCAGAAAACAACACTCCCACAACAGAGGTGGAAGATCTGACATCCGTCAACATCACGACGCACTCGGAAGCTGACTCTGTACTAGCCTCCATTGAGGCGAGATTAGAGTCGGATCCCGGATCAGATCACTTCGATACCGAAGACGAAGATGAAGACGCTTTCGAAAGAAAGGTCAAATCCTTCCAAGAGGGATTCCATGAAGTACTGATGGCAAAACCGGCTGAAAACACGGATGCCGACAGTCAGGAAAGCCCTAGAACGCCTCCGCCACAGGAAGAGAGAGAAGAAGGAGAAACCTCTCCCAAATTCCCCGATGTCAAAGAATTGACAGAGGAAGAACCCTGCAGGAAACTTCCCTCTTCCAAGAAGAAACACAAAGCTGCTAAAAAGCTCCAGTATAAACTCCGGAAAAAAAAAATTGGCTGATCCAGCCAATGAAAGCCCGGAAGTAGGAGACGCAAGCGGAGTGAAACCTTCGGAGAAGAAAACAAAAGAAATCCTTGTTCCGCCAATGACAGAACAAGAAGAACAAGAGTTACTGCAAACACCAGTGGGATTGCACGAACCCCCTGAACTGCTAGAAGCCAGGAGACAAGCTCTCCAAAGGCAGCAGCAACATCTATTCAGAACTCGTGAACACCTCCAAAAAACCCAGGATGACATCAAGCTCATGAAGGAAGAAATCGAGGAATACGAGAGAAAGAATAGATCTGGAATTAAACCTACAAGGTTACCCGGAATTGTAAGACCGGAAGTACTGTCACCAAAAGAAAGGTTTCACAACCCATCTTGGCAAAAGCAAGTAAACGGCAAAGATGCCAGAGGCAAACCTATATACAAAATCGCAGCAGAAAATGCGGAAGCAGCTTTCGCCATCCTCAACAATTATATGTACTCCAATGGTGAAAAACTTAAAGGGGTGTATGCTTTCTTAGGAAAAGCATTGCAACAACAACAGCGGGGGAAACAGCGATAGGGAAGTTGCATGACGACTCAGCCCTATGTAAAACAGCTACATGCGCCGCTGGAGCACCTGGACCGGAAGAACCTGGAGATTCAAGCAATTCAAAAGAGAGGAAAGCGGATCCGAGAAAAGACAAGAAAAATCCCGACAACAAGGATGAAGCGTCTAGAACCGGATCCCATCTCCCGAAAGACGGACTTAATCCTCGCGATCGGGAAGAAAAGCACCGGAATGACGGAAAAGCAATGCCGCCTCCGAGGCGCCCAGCTGAAAAAGCTGGAAGATAGGATATACCTCACAGGCGTGAGAGATCCCGGACACCCCCCAGAAATAAGGAAAGAAACAGGAGTAGAACTCTACCTTATCCAAAGGGGCAAGATCTCAGAAGAAATAGAGAGAATCCCGGAAAAGCGCGTTCGCGCCACAATGGAAAAGAAAGGAGCAGATCCGCTTCTATCCATTCAGCCGGCAGGTACTCCGCACACATGGATAGAGCGGAAAGAGACGATTTATACTTTGGACCTAAGTGCTTCACAGATAGGATCCGAAGGATAACCCTACATTCTGGCTTTGCCAAAGTTGGTCCAACATACCAAAAATATACCGGTAGTACAAATCCGGATACCTGGCTCTCAGACTACTATACAGCCATCCAGATCAACAATGGGACAGACTTGGAAGCTGTAAAGTTTCTTCCCCTAATGTTACTGGATGGAGCCAGAGATTGGATCAATGGATTACCCTCCAGAACTGTCGATAGCTGGGATGATATGGCTCGAGTATTTACTCAGCATTTCCGGGGAACCTACAAACGCCCGAATAGCATCAACCAGCTAAACCGTTGCACCCAATTTGAGGACGAACCATACGTGGATTTCATCTCAAGATGGACGGCAATGAAGAATAGTTGCTCTGGAGTAACTGACGTTCAAGCAATGCATGCTTTCGTCAATGGCCTAAAACCCGGACTTGTACCGTTCATGATTGGTTCCAAAAAGCACAAAGATCTCGGATCTATGCTTACAACTGGCAATGAACACGCTGCAGGCGAGGACGACATCAGGGCAAGAGGAGGCAATATCGATACACTGATACAGGCCAAAAAGAACCCTCGCCCTGAGAAAAAAGGAACTCCAGATGCAGCACAAAAGCCCAAAGAGGTCAACATAGCCTTTGGAAGGGAAAATGGGAATAGGTGGAAAGGACGCAGTACGGAACCGATAAACTACACCAAAGAAGAGTGGGAGAAAATAAAGTCAGAAAACTGTGTCCACCACTCGCAATTTGGGAAGCCCACCCATACTAACGCACAATGCCGTTTGAACAAGCATATAAAAGGCAGTGCAGGATCCGGAAACAAAGGGAAGAATTCCAAGAGGAAGTTTTCCAAGCAAAAGCCAGAAGCTGAGAAAGAAGACAATGAATCGGACACTGCCGAAAAAATCCAGGAACAGCAGCGGAAAGGCGAGCCTAAGTTTCCGAGAGTTGATGGAGAATGCAACCTAACTTTCCTGGCAACTCCCTCAGCAAAGGTGGCAAAGAGAACGCTTCGAGAAATAAACGCGGTTGTCCCTGCAACCCCGAAATTCTTGAAGTACTCAAATACACCAATTACCTGGGATCAGTCCGATCATCCCGGGAATATCCCTGAACCCGGCACACAAGCTCTAATCGTAAGTCCTATTGTTCAAAACATTAGGCTAAAAAGAGTGCTGATGGATGGAGGATCCAGCATTAACATAATGTACCTGGATACACTGAAGCATCTGCGAATCTTGGAGACCCAACACAATCATAGCAACATACGCTTTCACAGCATCGTCCCTGGCAGACAAGCACGATCCCTAGGAGAAATTTCCCAAGATGTAACCTTTGGAGACAAAGATCACTTCCGGCAGGAAAAAGTATCCTTCGAGGTTGTGTCGTTCGAAAGCGTGTATCACGCGATACTCGGACGTCCAGCTTTTGCCAAATTCATGGCAAGATCATGTTATATTTACAACAAGCTGAAGATGCCAGGGCCCAAAGGAGGAGTCATCACCATATTTGGAGACTTCAAGTTGGCAAACGAGCTGGAAAAAGAAAACACCCTTTGCGCTGAGAAAGTCATAGCAAAGGAAGAGTTGAAAGAGCTGGCCAAAGAGGTATCGCCGACAGAAATGCCGGCAGGCAAAGAAAGCCGGAAGCCTGCAGATAGCTTCAAGGCTACCGAGAACACAAGGCAGGTAATCCTAGATCCCAAAGATCCGAAAAAATTCGTCGTAGTGGGAACTGGGATGACCGACAAATAGGAAAGCGAGCTCATCAAGTTCCTCCATGAGAACTGGGGTCTGGCGAGAGGGGGTTAGGGTTTCCCTCCCACGTCGCCCACGGGAGCGACGAGGAGGGAGGAGGGTCTTCTCAACCGCTCAGATCTCATTGACACAATATATGTACATGAATTATAGGATTATGCAGATAAATAAAACAAAAGAAGATCAAACCTTGAAATGTATGTAGAAGTCTTAACCTTCCACGTGACATCAACCATCTTCAGTAATACCTCTACGTGAAGTCTGAACCTTCCACCAAACGCCAAGTAAAAGACTCCCGTGCAGGCGACCCGGGAGCGACCCAAACCCTAGCCGCCGGGTCTTCCGGCCCTCCTCCCTGCCACCGTCACCGCCGGAGCCTGCGGCGGCGGCGCTCGTCTTCCAAAGGAAGCGGGCAGAGCGTTGGTCTTCTGAGCGGAGGAGGTCGCGTTTTTTGGTGCGGGCACGACGGGGCGGCGGCCCCGGAATCTCGGTGCGCGGCGGCGGCTTCTCCGTGCTGGCAGCGAGTGGAGCTCCAACCGCTCTGGGTCCCGTGGGTGGCAGGGTGGCTGTGTGGTGTGGTGGTTGTTGGGTTGTGGTGTAGTGTGCATCTTGGGTTGCATTGGGACGGATCTGCCCGTCGAGGCGTTTTAGGGTGGGTATGCAGCCTCGCTTGGTCGCAGGCAGTGCGGCGGAGGCACGGCCTGGGTCGCGGGGAATTGTGCGAGCTGTTATGTTGTCTCCGGTCGCCGACAGCCGTTGCGGCGCGCGTGGCGTGCGTTGTCGCGTCTGGTGCGGCACTACGACCAGGATCCCTGGTGGTTCTTGTCCATGGGTGACGCTCCTCTTTGCCTTGCCGGCATGGTGCTCGGCATGGCGTGGCGGCTGGTGCTGGGTCCGGTGATCCTGCTCTTGGTGGGTTGGTGTTGGAACTGCTTGGCTTCGTGTTTGTGTGCCGCTGGAGTCTCCACGAGGTGCGGGTGGCTGAGATGGTCCGTGATGCATCTCCTTGTCGACGGTCTCGTTCGGTGGTGATGGAGAAGGTAGTTGGCGGGCTTTCCTGGAGGAGGAAGCCGGGGCGGCGGCTCCGGAGTCACGACTAGATCGTGGTCGGCATGCTGCCCGTTGTGGAGGGAGGTGCCGCGGGTGTTGCGGCATGGCGTGGTTGGTGGTCGGGCCAGTCCCCGTGGGGCGGTTCACGGGGTTCGCGGCACATCACCGGGCGAAAACCCTACACCGATGTTCGACCAGGGCCGAAGACGGCGACGCCTACGGGCGCCGCGTCCTTCTTGAAGGCGGCGTCGAGGCGGTGCTCTCGCTTCTCTGTGTCGGGTTCTCCGGAGGAAACCCTGGATCCCTCGCAGGATCGGGTGAGGGCTGCGCTCTTGCGTCGTTTGCCTCTTGGGGCCTCGCCTTGGATGTTCCACTGGCCTGTGGGAGCACTAGTAGGGAAAGGGCTACCAGTGACGAACAAATATCAGCTACCGCTGGCGAACTTGTGTTCGCCAGCGGTACCACGCCAGTGGTAGCAGGTTACCGCTGGCGAACACCAGTTCGCCAGCGGTAGTGCAGGTCACCGCTGGCGAACAAGACTTTGTTCGCCAGCGCTATGTTCGCCAGCGGTAGCTCCGCTGTTCGCCAGCGCTATCGGTTCGCCAGCGGTAGCCAGGTTGTTCGCCAGTGGTATAGTTCGCCAGCGGTAGGTATTGTGTTCGCCAGTGGTAGGTTTCACAGGTTTGTATTTTTTTCTTTTTTTTGTTATAACAGTTTATATATTCTGATTCTGTATATATTCCCAGGTCCAAATACATTCAAATTCTATAATTTATAAACTTTCACACATATAAATCACTGATAGCACATCGATAAATCATAGATACATATGCATCCATCCATAACGAATTTAACACATCGATAACGATATTAACACATCTATACATATGCATCCATATCCAATTCTCATAAGTACGAATACAACACATTGATCTCAATAATATGTCGGAAGATTTCGAACCCAAAATATAGCCATCTAATTAGTTCAACGATTACAAAGGTATGACTACTACATATCTATGCAACGTACGCGCGATATAGAGATCAATCGCAAAGAAGACTAGCTAGATATACGGTCCGCCTCCGCTTTAGCTTCCGCCTCCGCTTGCGATCTTTCGCTAGGGCCAGCGCGCCGTCCACTTCTTCATCTCTCTGTAGACCAAGATAAAAGCATTAGACCGGCAAAGGAAATCACAAGTTCTTATTAGGAGCAATTCGTAACGAATCGAATACATACCGTCGATCATTTCTTCCTCGATGTTGTGATCTTCTGTTTCTTCTCCGGCGGGAACGGAAGAGCACCTTCTAACGAGTTGAATGGTCTCTCGTCAGTCTGCTCTAGCACATATTGTCGCAACTCATTGTTAGATGGTGGGGTACCGTTCCAGTGGAAGCTAGATCCTGAAGTTACTACATCCTTATAGATGATTGTGCAGATCTTGCGCTGGATGCGACCAAAGTTTTGTCTGTACTCAGCATCAGACCATTCCACCATGCTGCGAGACCATTTGTCCACAGCAGACATGTATTGCAGACTATGTTGGTCCTTCACGATCTCCGTCATGTGTTGGATGAGGTACCATGCCTCCATTTGGCCGCCTGGCGCCTGCTTGGGGCAGGGAAACTCTGTTCTGTGTCTGAACACATATTTTCCTTTAATTTGTTTCGTCCTGTCGCAGAATCCTTCCCCCCTTATGTAGCCATCCATAGCATCATTGAGAACAGACTTGATGAGGGTGTAGTTCTTCTCCTTCATCGTACTCCCGGAGTCGAGATATACTGCGTGCGCGTCTCTCGGGTAGAGCATGATGAGGGTGCCGTATTTGTTTCTGCGCAAAACAGGAGAGTCCATATATATAATCCTCAAAAATTGTATATGCGCGAACTTATGTAAAGATGGGAAATATAACTTACTCAGGAAAGTAGGGCACGAGGGTGATCCTCTTGTTCATATGGTTAGTGAGCAACACTTGTTCGAGGTACTTTGTCGCTTTTGCCCTACCCTTGGGGTTGTTCAAGTACATGTCGTGCATGTAGTAGGGGTCTGCTAGCCCGATGTTTCTGACATTCTCTACGGATAGCTGATGCGCCAAGCTGAGCGTAAACAGACGGACGATTGACGAGTGGAGTGCTTTCATGTGGAACATCCGGAAAATGTCGTCAAATCTAATGATGATCTTGTTTGCGTTGCCTTCAGTGACAAATCCCGCCGTAGATGGCACCTTTGCGACCAAAACCGGCAGCGTTGGATTTTTCTCTTTGAGAAGCACCTCCTCCATATATAGTACACCGTCATGGACGCTACGCATATCACCTGTCAGCAAGGCGACCAACCTCGGCGGAAGCATCGGTTTCCCCATCTCATGGATCTGATGCCAGTCGGTTATGGGTATCCTATCCAATACACGTCCTGTCTGCGGCTTAGACTTGGTCCCCTCCACCGGTTGGCTCATCGATGCAACGGCAGGAGCCTTCTTAGTTCTTTTCCGTGCATACTTGATGTTAGGCTGAGTCTTATGAAATACATCCGCTACCGCCTCTTTGAGGGCATCCTGGCTGATGACTTCTTGCTCGGGGACTCCCGGCTCTTGAGAAGAGAAAAGACGCTTTGTGCATCGATATTTATCCGCTTCCTCCGCTGGCAAGAGAAGTTGATCAAGATCATCCAGGCCGGGCGCCCCCTCGTAAGGATCGTCGACGAGGTAGTCATTCGGGTTCTCATCTTCGTCGCCGTCGTGCTGCACGGACTTTGCAGGTGAGAAATCCTTGTGTTGGCTCGGGTGCCCCGACCCCTGGACCGGTGTTGGAGTGTTGGCAGGAGTACTTTCCAAACGAATTAGTGATTTCGGCCAGGTCAATGGCCAAACCAAGCATTGCTCCAGGTTCAACTCGCTGTCGGCTGCGGGTGGTTGGTTCGGAGGATCGAGAGCACCGCAACCAGGGAGCACCCGACTTAATGTCACTCTGAACACGTCCTCGGGCATACGAACGCCGTGGGATACGCGGTTCAGAGGTGTGATGATTTTTCCTTTGGCGACGTCCTTTAACTCGCCGTTCACATTAAGGAGCAATGTGCATCCCGTCTCGTCGGCCTGCGAAACGTCGCGCGATCGTTGTTAGAGACTGATGCCGTCACGAATCAAGTCATAATATATAATTAAGCAGTGCACATTGAATTACCGTGAGGGCATTGAGCTCGGACAAGGGGGATGGACCGCTAAGTGTCGGCGGCGGCGTTGAAGAGATGTGGCGGGGCGGCGACGGATCTTTGCGACCTTCCGGCTGAGGGTTGGGGGCCGGCTCGTTCCGCGCAGCAGACGCCACGACGGGGGCCGCGTTCTGCGGCGCCACGACAGGGGCCGCGTTCTGCGGCGCCACGCCGGGGGCCACGTTCTGCGGCGCTGGCTGCACCATTTGGGCTATGTTTATCTGCGGGAGCGGCCCTTGTCCTCCACCTAGCATCCACGGCGCTAAGGACTGAGCGACGGTCGAACAGATGGTAGGGAGGAGCTCATTGAGCCTCTCGTTCACAAGCTCGTCGACCGTCTTCTCCGGGCCCTTGTTCCGCTCCTTGCGCTTTTCCCTGGTGTCGGGGTAGTATTGCGCATGCCGATGACCCTTTCCGAGGCCATGCACATGGCTACGATTCGGCTTCTTGTCAAGGGGCACTCCCTTCATCGCGTTAAGCGCCCTAATGAAAGGGGTGTCATACGGGTCCTTGTTCGTCGTCGCCGAGGACCCCCCGTCAGATTGAGATAGGCGTTCTTTTTCTTGTTCCTCGAGCAGCTTGACCTTCTCGTTCAACACAAGATCGCCGGGCTTTTTGGGATCTTCCCTGTAATGGGCCCTGACAAAATTTCTCACCTGCGGGTCGGTGATCTTGTCAAACGGGTTCGGCCCTTCTCTCTTCGAATCCTCCTTGGCCCATACTTTCTGCTTCCCAAGGTAACCCCGGCTTCCGAGATTGTGAGGGCCAATGTTCTTTTTTCGCTGTTCTTTCCCCCATTTAGTCAGCGCAATCCTTTCCGGTTTGAGTTCGTCGATCTTGAATTGGGCCAAGTCTTCCTCGGAAATGGAGGGCCACATCTTATGGATCTCATCAAAATCCTTACCCTTCGCAAGCATCTGCCGCAAACTGGATCTCCAAGTCGTAAACGCTTTGGCGAACTTGTTCAGTGCTAAGGAGTTGACCAGATTCTTCTTCAGGTCCTGGTTGTCGTAAGGATCCGGGAATTTATACCTTGTGTGCAGCTTCTCAATCAGCAGGGCGGCATGAGCCGTGTTTTCTTTAGCTTTGAGGTGCTCCATGTTAACGTTGCCGAAGTCTCGAGCTATGCAGCCTATCTGGTTTCCATAGCCCTTGGCATAACTCTCCGGCTCGAGGGGAGCACCGCTGGGGTCCACTTCCGTGAACTCTTCCCGCATGGTGGCGAGCATGTTGTGCCGCCTCTCTTTGCGCCTAGCCGCCGCCTCGCTACCGGAGGCGGTATCCCCGGTGCCACTACCGGTTTGATCACCTTCTGCGCCCGATGTATCGTTGTGTGGCTCTAGCTCCTGGCGAACGGTTTCGTCCATCTCGTCGTCTGCATCGTCGCCCTCCATCTCTAGATCCGGGTGCGGATCTACGGGTCCGCCTCCCGCGCTTAGCATGGAAAGCCACGCATCGTCGTTGTCTCCGCCGTGTCCGAGACCAGAACCACCCGCCTCGTCGTTGTGAGCCATATCTAATGAAGGAGAGAAAACCCGAAATAAGTTCAACAAATCCTACAATTTAGACGATGTACCCCATATGAGTCCAAATTTCTCGGACACTCTAAGTTGTGATATTTTTAGCAAAGATCATGCCAAAATTCACGGAAAATTTCGGCATGACCTTTGCTAAAAATATCACAAATGGAGTACCCAAATTTGCCGGAACGGAAATTAATCAACATTCCGGCAAATAGGGACTCACGTGGGGTACCTGCACATAAAAACCCACCCCTCATATAATCCCACCCCTCATATTATCATCGTCATCCACACGAAGGTGGGCACATATCAATACGACCACACCATCACCACCATCCATACACCACGCCATCCATCACAACCATCCATCACCACCATCCATCACCACCACCCATATCACCACGCCATCCATCACAACCATCCATCACAACCATCCATACACACCATCCATCACCACCAACCATCACCAACAACCAAAAACAATTGCGACATAACATGGGCACAAAACTATGATTTCTGTTAAGATATATAAGCACATGGGCACAAAACAGAATGAATTTTTTTCTGTTTCAAAAATGGCAGAATTGAAATTAGAACAAGTTTGTTCTACCAAACTCATCCAAATGATCTCAAAATTTTACCACGGTCTCTTTATGTTAAATGAGAATTTACTGCAAATTTTCATAAAGTTTTTAATTGTTTAAGGGTCCCAATTAAATTCTGCAAACTAACAGTAACTAGAAAAGCAGAAAAACAGAAAAAAAAAACCAAAACAGAAAAACAAAATACACTTTCAGGTGTGTGGCTGGTAGGGTATTTGTAGGTGGGAAGGGGAGCCTTTTTGTCAGCTTCACTTACCCTTACATTCCTTACAGTTTGGGCAGCAATGGCCTTGTCAGATTCAGACAAAAACGTAGTGACACACTCAAATCTCAACAAAAGCTAAGGAAATAAGCCACCTTTCAGCCGATTGATCTTATTTCCTTGATAAGCCTAATTTCAAGGCTGGAAATGCTGGATAAATAAGTCCTTAGGTAGGATCATTTTAAGTACTCAGCTTTGTGTCATGCACATAATGTTTCCAGGTGGAGGGCCTTTTTTAAAATTACGGAAAGGAAAACCAATTTCAATAAGATCCAAGGATCTAGCTTCCTTTAGAAATTTATATAGCATCAGTAGATGCAAGCATAAGATATCAGGGCTCTGCTACACAATGATTAACTCAACCTTTCCATGGTAGCATGATTAATTTGCAGTGGCATTTATCACAATTCCCTCTTAAGTATCACAGTACAAATATGTTAAAAAAGCAAGTTATATCACCCATTCACCCGTTACATTCCAACTGGTTAGCACATGAAGGTTTTCATGACTTTGGAGTCAATAGTATGTCTGGTCTTCAAGCTGGCGAATGGATAATGTACCATAGGCCTGTGGTTCTGTAGTAGTAGTGTAAAAAAAAGATACTTTGAAGAATTGTTTGTAACTTGATGCTTGCTATATAGTGTTGGCAATTCTGCAGCATTTGTGACAATCCGAGTGCAATTCTACATGACTTATCAATTGTACGATTCAAAAAAGAAAAACTCATCAATTGTAGGAGAACTGCCGAACCAACAATGTTTTTTCTAATCATTTGTCAAGTTGTGTTGAAAAGATTGTCAAGAGGGATTAGAGATGGAAATAAAACATGACAGTGGAGGCCATCATAAAGAAAATCAATAGCTAGTGTTTTTACAACCTGCAAGGCAGGAAAGTCATTTGGGCATAGCCTGTCTGCTAATTTGATCCTATTTTAGATTCAGAAGAGGTTAGATGCTGACTGTGCTAGCAGACGTTCAATTTGACTCGATTTTATGTCTCGGCCTTGTATTTTTTTTTCAGGGTTTTAACAAATAAAAGCAGTTGAAGCAAACGATGGAAAACCACTGCCGCTAGTCCAGAGAAAGCTTTAATTGGTCTCAGTGCTAGAGCAATTGGAGCATGTTTTGGAAAATCACTATAAGAAAAATATCATTCATGACATGCACAAGAATTCACTTGTGTTAAGGTTTGCAACATATTTGGCTCTTCTGAAAACAGTACACTGTTTGCTGAATAAGGAAAAACACTGTTACCTCGTTCAGGATTTCTGTCGAACACCTTCGAGGCAGTGCTCGGGGCAGTGCTCGGGGCAGCAGCGAGGCCGAGGAGGTGGAGGGGAGGGCAGAGAGGGAAGGGGAGAGGGATGGCGTGGCCGGAGAGGGAGGGAGGGGCGCGCGAGAGAGAGCAGAGGTGGCCGTGGCAGTGCGCGGCGCGGGCAGAGGTGAGCAGAGAGGGAGGGGCGCGCGCGCGAGAGGTAGGGAAGGGCAGGGGCGCGCGAGGAGAGGGAGGGAAGGGCAGTGGTGGGGTGGGCTCGCCGGAGAGACGAGAAGGTCGCCGGAGATCGCCGGCCGCTGTGTGCTGTGGTGAGCGCGCGCGGTTGCTAGCTAGACGTCCAAACGACTAAGTCTCGTACTAGTGCAGAGAGAGGGAAGGGCGGGGGGCCCGCGCGTAAGTGACACAGCGGTACACTACCGCTGGCGAACAAGACCCCTGTTCGCCAGCGCTATGCCCATACCGCTGGCGAACAAAGCTTTGTTCGCCAGCGCTACCTTTTTTTTTGAATTTATTTATTGTATTATTTTTTATTAGTTTTTCTTTGACAAATATTACTGTTTTTAAATTATTCAAAAGACATTTAATTTATAATAATTCAAACACATTTATGTGTCTGAATTATTTCTTTATTTTGAGAAGCATTACTGTTTTTTCTTTATGTTTTATTTTGGTTTCTTTATTTGTTTAAATTATTCAAATACATTTCATTTATAATCATTCAAACACACAGTACAAATTAATTTCAGACACATTACAATTAATAATGTTTTATTTTGTTTTCTTTATTTGTTTAAATTATTCAAAGACATTTCATTTATTTAATTTCAAACACATTACAAATAATACTGTTTTATTTTGTTTTCTTTATTTGTTTCAATTATTCAAAGACATTTCATTTATAATAATTCAAACACATTGCAAATTAATTTCAAACACATTACAAATAATAATGTTTTTTTTTTGTTTTCTTTATTTGTTTAAATTATTCAAAGACATTTAATTTATAATAATTCAAACACATTACAAATTAATTTCAAACACATTACAAATAATAATGTTTTTTTTGTTTTCTTTATTTGTTTAAATTATTCAAAGTCATTTAATTTATAATAATTCAAACACATTACAAATTAATTTCAAACACATCACAAATAATAATGTTTTTTTTGTTTTTCATTATTCCCTTTATGTTTTCAATTGTTTTCCAATATTTCCTTCTTGTTTTCTGTTTTCATCATTTTGGTTTTAGTTGTTTTCTATTGTTTTTTCTTTATGTGTTCTATTGTTTTTCGTTGTTTCCTTCTTGTTTAATTTCTATTTGGTTTCCTTTATGTTTCAAATAATATAATTCCACACATTTGAAATAAAGAACAAGGTACATTAAATTTATAATAAGTGCACATCGATATCAGACTAGTTGATCCATGCATATACATAGTTTCGTCGCATACAATTGGCAGAAAAATATATACATAGTTTCTCATCAGTGTTTGATTTTTTTGCCTTTTTTGGTCGAAGTTGCATAATTTAACCCCACATTATGACTTCTTCTTCTGAATGGAAGACCATGCCTAGGTAGCGTAGTTCTGCTTCTTCTTGTTGTGTATGTTGCATGACTATCATCATCATCTTCTTGATCATCGTCAATATTTGGGTCGCCGAACGTGTCGAACTCGTCCTCGTCAACGACTCCATCCATTCCGATGATATTTCTTTTCCCTCTCCTCACGACAACACGGCTAGGCCTTGCGGGGTCTGTTATGAAGAAGCATTGTGACACATGCTTAGCCAATACCCATGGCTCATTTTGCGCTGTGACATTCGCGCTTGATGAGGTTCCGGCTTCGGGAATAACCATGGTTGTAAAGTATTGGTCTTCTTTCCTGACGGTCGACATCCTAGCCCATCTGACGCGGAACATAGGCACCTTCTCTCCAGAGTAGTTAAGCTCCCATATCTCCTCGATCCTTCCGTAGTATCTTAACTTTTTGTCACCGGTGTAGGATTCCATCGTTACCCCTGAGTTTTGATAATCGGAAGTTTTGTCTTTCTCCTCTGTGTAGAAAGTGAACCCGTTGATATCATATGCTTGAAACGTCGCTAGGTTGGGAGCTGGGCCATGTGCCAAGGCGTACAATAGTTTATTTTTCGCACAATCCCTTGGCGGTGGATTAGCGACGATCACATCTTTAAACCAACGCAAGAAAGTGGAGTTATGCTCTCTGATTATTTCTCCTTCGGTCCTCCGCTTGCCTTGTTCACTGTACTTTTTCATAATCGAGCTCTTGTGTTTTTCCACCCAAGTATCGACCATGTCAATGTGTTGAAGAGCTACTAAATTTGCCCTGTTAAAGTCGGTGCGTCGACAAGCCCGATCCACATGCACTTCTCTACGTCCATTTTTGTGACCTACTCCATCGAGCTTGCCAATGTGCTTGTTTCTGGGCAGACCAACTGGGTCCTCCACGTCCATATGATTCGTGCAGAAAGAGATGCACTCTTCGGTGAGAAAGCCCTGAACGATGCTTCCGTCCGGACGAGCTCTGTTGCGAACATATCCTTTGATGACCCCATTCATCCTTTCAAACGGCATCATGTTGTGCAGGAACAACGGCCCGAGATGGATGATATCGTCCACGATATGGACCAACAGATGAACACATATGTCAAAGAATGATGGTGGAAAGTACATCTCAAGCTCGCATAGTATCACGACAATCTCTTCCTGCAGCCGTGAGATCTGCTTCCCCGTGATCGACTTTCGAGATATAACGTCGAAGAAGTTACAGAGGCCAAACAGGGTTTCCCGGACGTGTTTGTCCATTATTCCGCGGATCGCAACCGGAAGTATCTGCGTCATCATCACGTAACAGTCATGAGACTTCATCCCGCTAAACTTTTGTTTCTGCGCGTCGAGGAATCTGCTTATTAGCCCTGAGTAACCGCTAGGGACTTTGACTCCGAGAAGGCACATCATCAATTTTGTGATCTCGTCCGGACTAAGAGTGAAGCAGGAGGGGGGCAGTAATAGTCATTCCTCTTAACCCTTTTGGCCTTGCGACCATCCGTCTCCTCATCACACGATTGATCGCCGTCGTCATCATCCGGGCGTCCCCCCTGAAGATCTACCCTAATACCAAAATATTTCAGGTCGTTTCTTGCTTTCACCCCGTCTTTGGTCCTCTCCGGCATGTTGAGCAGCGTGCCAAACAAACTTTCAAACACATTCTTCGTGATATGCATCAGATCAAGGCAGTGAGGCGTATCGAGAAAGGGCCAGTATGGCAAGTCCCAAAACACCGACCTCGTCTTCCATACATCCAGAAGCGGTTTTGGCGCCTTTTGCTTCTTTCCAGGCTCTGGGCATTCCTTCCAATCATTCAGCAAATTGTAGATTTCTTCGCCGCACCTCTTACGTGGAGGTCCACGGAGCTCATCCTCACCGTTAAAAAGGTCTCCTCGCCTTCTCCACGGGTCTTTGTTGGGTAGCCACCTTCGATGGCCAACGAAAACTGTTTTCGAAGACCCAGGATCTTTCGGAAGTTGCATAAACGTGGGGTCATCCATGCACCTCACGCAACCGATATGTCCGTGGCACACCTGGCCCGCCACATATCCGTAGCCTAGTAGGTCGTGAACCGTACAGAGTAAGACAGCTCTCATTGGGAAATATTGTTCACCGAAGGCGTCCCATGTGTTCACCCCTTCCTCGGCCCATAGCGTTTCCAGCTCATCTTTAAGCAGCTTCAGGTATAGATTTATGTCGTTGCCTGGTTGTTTCGGCCCTTGAATTAGCATACTCATGTGAATATACTTCCTCTTCATGCACAACCAGGGAGGGATGTTGTACATCCATACAAACACGGGCCAGGTGCGATGGGTGCTGCTCTGGTTGCCAAACGGATTGAGTCCGTCGGTGCTCACACCCAACCTGATGTTCCTTGCCTCCGCCCCGAACGTTGGATATTCACAGTCAATTGCTTTCCATTGACTTGCATCTGAAGGATGTGTCAGAATTACTTTTTCACTTCGATTTGGATCTTTCAAAACTTTATTCCTCCTTTTCGCGTGCCAGCGCATGAGCTCTGCTTCCTTGCGGTCCGCGAAATACCGTTGCAGACGGGGAATGAGCGGAAAGTACCACACAACTTTCCGAGGAGCTTTCTTCTTCCCTTTCTTGTATCGAGCGGCGCTGCAAACTGGACAAATGGTTTTGTTCGCGTCCTCTTTCCGATAAATGTAGCAATCGTTGATGCACACATGGTATTTTTCGTGAGGTAAATCAAAGGGGCACACGACTTTCTTGGCCTCGTCGCAACTTTTAGGACAGGTGTTGCCCTCTGGAAGGACATCGTGCCAGTATTGCAGGCTTGCATCGACGCTTATGTCGCTCCATTTGTATCTTGCCTTCATCTGCAGAACATCGAGGGCCACTCTCAGGCGGGACTCTCCCGGACCGCAGCCTGCATACAACGGTGTCTTCGAGTCTATCTCTAGTTGCGCCAGCTTCGATTGCTCTCTAGCAGCAGATATCGAGTTAGTCGTCTTTCTCAAAAGCAGTTCTTTCAGATGAGGGGTCACGCACAACTTCCGTTAGGGGTGTCCTGTGTCCTCGGGATCGTTCTCCAGCGTCTTGTCAGACATCTTCTTCCATGATCAATGGTGCTTGGTCATGAGCTGATCTTGGTCCTTGCTGTAGTTTGGTCCGCGCGTAGTTCTATTCGATCGTTGCTATTTGGTCCTGTTGCACTTCATTTTCCCTATCCGCCGCCCGGCCCCATGGACTTCATCATCTTATCATCACTTACCCACTTGACTGTTATACCCATCCATGAAACCATACCTTAGGAGGTGACTGAGCAAGGCCTCCGGTAAAGGGATTGAGCAAGCCCCCTAGTTTGCACTTTCGACATGGACATCGTATCTCCTTGCGACCATTTTGTAACATGTCTTCTGTCGCGTGTCTCAAGTAACTATTCACCGACACGTTCACTCTAACGACCACCATTAAATGTCGCCTGCACGAGAGCGCGCGCCGATATAATTAATATTAGAACGAAACATAATATATATATATATTTCGATATTCACGGGAAAAAATCGGCATGACCTTCCTACAAATAGGAGGTTATTAGGGAGTGCCCAAACTATGCCGAGACGGAAATGAATCAACATTCCGGCGATAGTTGGCTACTCAATTTCTTTCCACAACAAATTGCGCACACATGCATTTATCGTCTCCATCACACGACCATTGTTGAATCCGGTGAAATTTCACACATATTGCATTTTCGCGTGTACCCGGACAAAATTTATATACAAACTCATTAATTATATATTATCATTCATCCCACCTCAAATGAATAGATGGCCACACGATGATATCCGGAGAAATTTGGAGCTTTGGAGAGAAAGGGGTTAATTCTAGATCTAGATGGCTAGGGAGGGAAAATTTGGGGTAGAAATGATGTTAGGAGGGAGATAAACATATATATACCAACTAAAATAAATTTAGTTGGTTCAAAATAGAGTAGGAGGGTGGAGAAATTGGCATAATTTCGAGCTAGAGAGAGAAGAGGGGACAAGGTGAAGAAGAGAGAGTGGAGGGGAAAGTGGGTAGGTGGGGGTGCCACTTTATGGCTAGGATCTGGGGATTACCGCTGGCGAACAGGTGCTTCTGTTCGCCAGCGCTAAGATGCGTGCTGGGCCCACATCTTAGCGCTGGCAAACAGAAGCACCTGATCGCCAGCGGTTGTGGGCGTAGCGCTGGCGAACAATAAACGTCGTTCGCCAGCGGTAAAATGAGGCATCGGCTGTAGTATTTCAAAGCGCGCGCAGGTGGGGCCCAGACTTAGCGCTGGCGAACGAGGGTGGTTGTTCGCCAGCGGTAGTGCTGGCGAACACGTATTCCTGTTCGCCAGTGCTGTTAGCGCTGGGCAACTACAACTATAGTTCGCCAGCGGTATGGTGGTGGCTATAAGCCATTCCCTACTAGTGGAGCCGTGGGGTGATGGTGGTTGGTGGCGGCATCTTCGTCGTCGGCTAGGCGGTGCGCGGCCCTAGGGCCGGCGTGGATGTAGGAGCGGCGGCTCCGAATGACTTGCGTTGAGGTTGCCTCCGCCGTGTTTAGTGTCGGCTTGGGTTGCTAGGGCAACTTGGTCGTCGGCTAGTTTGAGGGCACGGCCTTGGGGCCTGCGTGGATGTCGTAGCGGCGGCTCCAGGGTTTTTTCTTGCGTTGAGTTTGTCTCCGCTGTTGTAGTGTCGGCTTTGGTTGCTAGGACGACATGGCCGTCGGCTAGTTTAGGGGCGTGGCCTTGGGGCCAGCGCGGATGTCGGAGCGGCGGCTCCGGGTTTTCTTCTTGCGTGAGGTTGCCTCCGCGTGGTAGTGTCGGTGGTTGCTAGGGCGACATGATCGTCGACTCGAGTTGTATCTTTTTTTTAGTCCTCGTCATTCCTGTTTGCTCCTTCTATATATCAATATAAAAGGCAAAAACTTTTGCCTCGTTTCAAAAAAAAACCACCGAAGAGCAATTTATAAAAAATTAATTTCTGCTACTGGTTCATTGGACCATTGTCGAAATACTGGTCCAACAGGACTCGAAATTTATCGGTCCATCTGGTCCGGGTTTTTTTAACCACAAATGACCTCTATTCGCGGCGATTGTCGAGGCGACTAGGGTTTTGCTCCTTCGCGGTGGATTCTCTCGCCGCGAAGTCTTCGTGTACCCATCTCCGTTCGTGATCCCGACTAGACTCCGGGTCGGAGTCTTCGCATCCCTCTCCGTCCTTTAAATCGCGACGATCCAGGAGGGGAACTCAACGGGGATCAGCGCTTGGGGAAGGCAGATGGCAAGCTCTTCGTCTCAGGCGAGCGAATCGGGCTCGAGGAAGGAGGAAGCAATCGATGACCTACTGAACCGACTGGGCATCGATGAGGATGAGATCGAGGACCTTGTTTTTTAGGAGGAGGAATCAGCTCCGAAAGTGGGACTAAAGTGGATGGCTTTGGCTAGGGTTCACACAACGAACACTTTTAGCCCACAAACGTTTGAACAATACATGCGAGTTGCATGGAGCCCTGCAAAGGAAATTGAGTTTCATCATCTCGAAGGTAATACATTCATTGTTCAATGTTTTTGCCTTGGGGATTGGTTGAAGGTGGAGCAAGAGGGACCTTGGCTGTTTCATCAGAACACCGTCTGCATTGAACCGTATGATGGGCTGGAACCAGTGGAGAATATCAACCCGAACTACATAAAAGTGTGGATCCAAATCCACAAACTGCCTATTGGGTACAGGAACGAAACCCTAATAAAAAATTTAGTGGAGAAGAAAGTGGGGAAAGTCATCAAAGTGGTAAAGATGTCCCAGGTGCTGGCAATTTTGTGCGCGTATGTGTCAGAAATTCTCTCGCTCGTTTTGTATCAATCTCTCGAGCGGGTCAAAGAGAGATCTACGGCATAAAGTACGAGAAGTTCCCAAAATTCTGTGGTGCATGCGGTTTCCTTGGACACACGCATCTGGAGTGTGGCTCCGGGGAGCATGCCGAGGAAAATCTGAAGTGGGGAGATTTTTTGAAGGCTGATTGGGGGACATGGCACACTAGGGGCTATAATAGCAACAGAAATAACCCACAAGGTGGCTTTGGTGGTCGAGGGGAAGGCTATGAGGATCAGTTGGGCTGTAGAGGAAGAGGGAGAAACTACCAAGGTCGAGTGGCTAATACTTCGTCTTGGCGCCATAACACAATCCCCCAACTAAAGGAGGGAGAATTCTCGGAAGGCCCGACAGATGATACTGCCATCAGTCCTGCTAAACCTACTGATTTGGAGATGCTAGATCGAGAGACGTCTGATTCGTCAGCTAAGAGGCGGATAGACATGGACAATAACAGTTCGGATCTTATATATGACGAGGAGGGTAATGTGGCTAATAAAGAAACACCAATGGAAATTTCTGAACAAGGTGGCACGAGGGCGGATGGGACAGAAGAAACGGAACGCACAAAACGCTCAAAGAAGGCTGGAGCTATCTCCCCTTCACTAGGATCGGCGGGCTCTCACGAAGAGTCCGTCCGGACGCAATGAAAATATTATGTTGGAACTGTCGTGGCCTCAACAATGCCGCGGCAGTTCGAGCGCTTCTGGACGTCCTGAGGCGCTAGAATCCAGATGTGGTGTTCCTGTCAGAGACTCATCTTGATGCTTATCCGGCTGAATGCCTGAAGAGAAGATGTCGAGACATCATGGTAGAATTCATAGACGGGGGTGCCATGAGACTACCGATCGAGAAGTGGGGGGACGTGATCGTATGATGAACAATGACACAGGGTTTTACCCAGGTTCGGTACGTCGCAGTAAAGCGGCGTTCCTACTCCTGCAATTTCACTATTCAGGACTAAGCCTGGAGTAAACAGAGTACAATATGAGGTTAGGTTTAGCTACTCGACAAGAATCCACCTCTCGGCGAGTTAGCCTCTAGCTTCTTGTCTATCTTTCTTATCTCCCGTCCGTATTTATATATAGTCGGGTTAGTGCTTACAGAAAAAGAAACCTAGAAGACTACAGTATGTGCTAACTTGGAATGCAAGGAATCCGCCTTCTACTCCAAGCCGTATCACGTGGGCCATGATCCGGGTTCTTCTAGAATTCGGCTTCCGTGCGTCAGCTTACTAGGACTCCTAATAGACCATGATCCATTACCATTTAGGCCACCCTGGTAATCCGACACTTTAGACCACTATCTGATATACCCCTAATTGGTATATATCCGACAGTAGCCCCCAAGAAGGATTAAGACTTTGATTTACCGTCTTTCGTCAGATTTGCATTCTTTCCGAGAAATGCTGGCTTTCTGTCTTGATTCTTCTTTTCCTTTAAACCATGCGATAACGCAAAACTCGGATTTCGGAAAATCCGGCTTTTCTTCCACGAGCCTTCGCGGAGAAGGAACTTCATACGTCAGCGCTTTAATCATGCTGACGTCTGGGACGTTTGGGTTTCGAGCGCGAAACCCTGAAACGTATCTCTGACAGATTCTCGCGGGAAACGAGGAGATAGCAATAATCACACGTCGTCTCATTTCCCGAAATTTCCGGCGAGTGACACGCGTTGATCATCCAACGGTCAAAAGAGCCGTTAGCACGTATCGCGACGGATTTCTGGCTATAAATAGCCATCTCCATCCTCTTCGCCAAACCTTCCACTCCCCAGTTCTTCACGCCTCAAGCACTCAGAGCCCGAGCTACTGTGAGCAGAGCAAGTCCCAAGCACGCGCTCGCAACCGCGCCGTTCGCAAACCTCGCCGGAGTGCACGGATTTCTCCTCGTGCCGCCCGGGAATGGCATCTCCGAACGCTTCCCCGGACCGCTCCGTCGCGACGGAGATCGATGAAATCATCAACACCATGACCCCATGGTGGACTCGCCCCTCCGCGCCACCGGCGACGAGCCGGAAAAGACCGCCAGCGGCCAGGCCAGCGAGGATCCGCCTCTCGCTGCCACGAATCTGACTGCGTCCTCCTTCGCGCCGTCTCCGCCTCTCGCTCCCGAGACGGCGGAGAAAAAAATACTTCTCGTCGGAGAAGAGCTCGCTGCCGCGTCTGCCACTGCGTCCGCCACCGCCGGGGCCGAGGACGAAGGGGAAAATGCCGGAAATTGGAGCCAGAGCAGTATTCCTCCCTCTCTTCTCCCGACAATGGAGAAAGAGGGGTTAATCTTGAAGGGCAAATGGCGGAGCCCGGAAGAAGAGTCCGAGCCCCTCCCTAAGGACGGGGAACGAGTTCTGCTTACATCCCACATCCTTCGAGGTATGGGTTTTCCGCCGTCCGCCTTTTTTCCTTCAGGTTTTAAACCACTACCACATTCAACCCCATAATCTGCCACCCAACTCCATCCTCTACTTAGCCGGATTTCAAGCTCTTTTCGAAGGGTATCTAGGTTTAGCTCCTAGGTTAGACTTCTGGAAATATTTCTTCGGGGTTAAGCGAAACCCTTCCGAGGGCGCACTCCCGACTTGCGGGACCATATCCTTCACCCTGCGTAGATTCAGGGAGGATTGGTTCCCCAAGATCAAGACCTCGGAATCCGTCAAATTCTGGACGGGTTCTTTCTTCTATCATCCTGATGTTCCTTTTCCCGGAAAAACCACCGGGGTTCCACTTTTGGCCAATACCGCTGCCGTTCCCCAAGAAAACTGGGGGACAAAAGCAGTGCAATCTCTGCTGCCGCATCTTCTCAGGATCAAGCGGCGCATCACAAAACTCGTCGCCTCTGATCCACCTCTAACTGGCATGGAAACAGTTCTATGCTGGTTAGAGAGGCGAATTCAGCCTTTGGCTGATCATGGCTCCCGCCTCCTGTGCGAATACACGGGAACCTCTGACGCTATGCGGATGACAAACAAGCCTTTGTCGGCAAGAGACCTGCGAAAAAGCGTAAACCAATTGGTCGCCTCGCGCGATCAATATGAGGAAAGCCGGCAAATGTACACGGCATCTAACAAGGCCCCAAAGGTACGTTTTTCGCCTTTTGAGTTTGTATTCTTTTTGCTTTCTCGGATTTTATTTTAACCCGGCCTGTGCCTCTTTGACAGATCCTTGAACTCTCCGAGTCGGACCTTGCTACTGATGCCGAGTTGGACGCATTGCGCACCAACTTCGCTGGCGGCCGTAAGCGCAAGAAGATTTCCGCCTCGCAGGCAATTATCGATCCTGACGATGTCCCCGTCGCTACTTCCAGGTTTGTTATCCAGGTTTTCTCGATTTATCGGAGCTTTTTTTCCTTGTCTCAGAGATTTAACTTTTCGGCATTTCTCTTTTTTAGCCTGGCCTCCTCAACTCTGAAGTCTAAGAAGCTAAAAAGGCTTAAATCTGTGGCCAGCAGAGGTCCACACTCTTCTCCTGCAACCGTCCCGGATACCCCAGTGGCAACTGCAGAAGAGCATGTTGCTGCCCCCAACACCGAAACCCAGCAGACCAGCCAGCCTATTGTGCCGGAAACGGACACGAGGGAAAAGGCGGTCTCGGAAGTGGGAGGTCCCTCTCGGACAGCTGAGGAGGAACCTATTCCCACCTTTCATAAGGATTTCAAGAGTATCAACGAGGGTCTTAACGTTGCCGGGTCTCTATTTGCAGAATTTGCAAAGGAGTTCACCGAAAACTTGTCAGGTTTATAGCGGATGAGCCAGGTAATATCTCTAGCCTCCAAGCAATAAGTCAAAAGCATGCTTTTAACTTAATGCTCTCATCCTTATTATGCCTGCTGTTAACTTAAGTTTTTTTGTTTCTTTTCCGTGTTTCAGCAAACCGCTAAAAGCATAAACCTGGAAGTTTTCGGCAAGCTTACCATCAAGAATAAGGAGGTTAGAAACCTTCTCTCTATTCTTGACGTTAAGGAGGCGGAGTTGGCATCATCTCAGCATCAGCTGGAGGAAACGACAGGTATCTGATTTCTCTGTGTTATAATTTTATGCCTTTTCCTAAGTATTTTTCCGAGTTTTTCTAACTCGGGATTTTTACTTGCTTTTCAGCTGCTTTGGCAAGAGCCAAGCAAATTGCCGAAGATGTCGGCAATGCCGAGAACCTCCGTCGGGAAAACATGGACCTTCATAAGGAAATTATGAGGGTTCAGAAGGAACTGGAGGCCAGCCAGCTGGTTGTTGGCATTGCTCAATCCAATGCCTCCAACCGAGCTGAGAAGGATAAGGAAATTATCCGAGACCCGGAGAATGCCTTGACCCTTCGCCTGGAGGAGGGCTCCGAGATGGATAAAATTCTCGGTAAGTATTCTACTTTTACCGGACTTTCGACGTTTTACAATCTTTCTCTGCTTTTTCCATAACACTTTGGTTATTTGTCTGAAAAACAGGAGATGACCCAGCTCTTACTCGGATTGAAAATATCCGAGCCTTTGGGAAGGTCTTCACCGCGCTCAAGGCTACGGGGATGTTGCTTATCAACAAGTTCCTTCCCGCTAGGACTGGGGAGTTCTCGGAAGTTGAGAAACTTCCGGGAGCTATCATGGAGGTGGCGGAGTCCAAGGAATCCACCTTGCGCTCCGCGGCACGTGGTGGTGCGCGCATGGCTCTAGGGCTCATGCGCATGCACTACCCCTCTGCCAAATCTTGGCGCGTGGCGTCCGACATCCCGCGAGGATACACGGAAGCTCAGCGAACCAGCATCTTTGATGAGATAAAAGGTCACACCACCAAGATTGCTTCCATGGTTAACATCTCCATCTCCTATCTAGAGGAGGCAATCCCGGAAACTTCCGAAGAGTCCTCCAGCGAAGATGACTCGGATGCTTGAAGGAAAATTCCGGGTCCTGGGTAGATAGGAAATAGGAGCATTACCGAACTTATGTTGTAAACATTATTGTAATGCTTCTATTCTTTTGAATGAACAAGTACTCCGACTTTTGCAGCAATGTTATTTAACTATTTGCAAGTATTTCGGTTTATTATTATTCCTTTATCTTCTAAATTCTCTGGTTTGTATGCTTTAACTGTCCTTAGTGCTTGAAATGGCTCGATAGCATTGTAATCTTCATGTCGAGCGACTGGGTATGACCGATCAGTCTGAACTCGGAAACATGGATCATGCTAAAGGCATTTTTGCTTACTAGCTCCAGTGACCCAACACAAAAACAATCAGATAATATTTAGAGAACAATAAGGAATTTTTGTATGAAACTCAGGCACGCAGGCACAATCTAGGTTTCCTTAAGTCGTTTTTAGGCTGAAAATCATTCAGTTTTTTAACGCCGAGCAAGCAGGCACAATTCGGGTTAACATTGAGTATTTTGAAAGATCATTGGGAAATAGATAAGGTGGAAATATGCTTTACTATAATAAACATGTAAAAACATAGAAGTATGGATTCCGACAACTTTATTTCATGATCTCAAAGATGTTTACATAGATATTGAACTAAGTATAGAAGGGACGTAACTGCTGGATGCTCCATGGCCTCTTTGTCTCTCCCAGTTCATCATCTATCTTTCTCTTTCTTTTGCGATTCGGCTTCTCGGGATGATCTTCCGTGTCTCGAATGTCTACAAGATAGTGTGATCCATTTTTTATAGCTTTGCTAATGACGAATGGTCCTTCCCATACTGGGGCCAATTTGTGCTTTCTTTGTTGTACCAATCTTAGCACTAGGTCACCTTCTTTAAAAGAACGATGCCTGATTTTCTGACTATGATAACGTCGCAAACCTTGCTGATATATGGCAGATCTTTGAAGCACAAGCTCTCGTTCTTCTTCTAAGAGATCGACGGCATCCTGTCGTGCACTTTCGGCACCTGAGTCATCGAAATCCTGCACTCTTGGTCTGTCATGGATCATGTCCGTTGGAAGAATTGCTTCCGCACCATAAACTAGGAAAACGGGGTTTGCCATGTTGATCTATTTGGTGTCGTTCGAATGCTCCAAAGCACAGATGGTAATTCTTCCACCCATGCTCCAGCTGCTCTATGAAGGGGAGATTCGAGTCTTGAGCGTATTCCTTGCAGGATTGAGATGTTCATTCTTTCAACCTGTCCATTGGATTGAGGGTGTGCCACAGATGCAAGATCTAGGCGAATTCCTGTTTGTCGGCAATATTTTGCCAACTCTCCAATGGAGAAATTTGTCCCGTTGTCGGTTATTATGCCATGTGGAACGCCATATCTCATGACTAAGTCAATGATGAAATTTCTGGCAGTTAAACCGTCAAGTTTTTTGATGGGTTTAGCCTCCACCCACTTGGTATATTTATCCACTGCAACGAGTAGATGTGTAAGTCCACCTCTTGCAGTTTTGAATGGTCCCATCATATCTAGCCCCCAGACCGCAAACGGTCATGTAATAGGGATAGTTTTGAGTGCTTGGGATGGCATATTTGTCTGCTTGGCGTAATACTGACATCCAGCGCATGTATTTACTATGCGTTCAGCATCTGTCTTGGCGGTTAGCCAGAAAAATCCTGCACGGAATGCTTTCTTAACTATGCTTTTTGATTGAGCATGATGTCCGCAATCTCCAGCATGAATTTCTTGCAGGATTTCTCTTCCTTCTTCTGGCGAAATACATCGCAGAAAAATTCCGGTAGTACTGCGTTTATACAGGAAATCGTTGATTACTGTGTATCCTTTGCATCGATGTTGTATTTGTCTTTGCAAGACTTCGTCTGATCCATCCGGGTACTTCTGATCAACTAAGAAGTTTAGATATGGAATTGTCCATTCCGGGTTAACGAGCATGACTTCGATTGACTAGGAAACCAGAGGATAGTCGACATCTCCACCTTTTATGAATGGCTCGTACAGATGCTGGAAGAACACACCTGGTGGTAGGATTTTCACCCTTTCTGATCCCATGCGGGCTAATGCATCCGCGTTCCAATTTTCTTCCCTTTTGACGTGAAGTACTTCAAATCCAAGGAAACAAATTGCGAACTCGTCCACCGTTCTCTGATATTCGGCCATGATGGGACTTTTGGCATCCCAAGTTTGGTTGAGCTGGTGCTGTACCAAATATGAGTCGCCATAGCACAAGATGCGTTTAACACCTATTTCTTTTGCAATATGCAAGCCATGAAGCAGGGCTTCATATTCTGCCACGTTATTACTGGCATTGAAGTGTATTTGTAATACATACTCCATTGTGTCTCCTTTGGGGGATTTTAGGATTACACCAGCTCCCGCGCCTTCGTTCATCTTGGATCCGTCAAAGTGCATGACCCAGTATTCTGACTCCGGCATTGGTGTATTTTCCATTGCTTCTGTCCAATCGGCGACGAAATCTGCCAACACCTGGGATTTTATCGCCGTTCGGGGTTGGTACTTAATGTCGAAAGCAGCTAGCTCGATGCCCCATTTGGCTACTGTCGCACCCGGACTTCTAGGGGATACTCACAGTCCGTTAAACAGTAGATAAATGGCTTACGGGGCATACCGGCACCCGCATCTCAATATGAGCAGGCCAACACGTAAACGTGTGACAACCATTCTCTTACTATTCATCGTCTGCGCAAACCATCCCGTAGAAATCCAGATACTTCCGTTGACGTACTTCAAAACATACACACATGGTACGTCAACGGCGTTTGAACAAGTGATATCACAACAGATCTCTACGACACAAAAGATGGAAATAAGGTGCAAATAGCTCTCATTAGAGCAGAGATAGCAAATACAATCATCCAGAGGACACATGTCCCAACATAACATCATTACAACACGGCGGAAGCATCCAAAATGTCTGAGTACAGACAAGAACCAAATAGGCCTAAGAGGCCAGAAACGAAAAAACGGAGCCCATCCACGAAGTCTCGGATCCTGCCCGGGTCCGCTATCTACTCGTCAGCAGTCTCGTCATACTCCACGTAGTAGCCACCATGGGGATCCTCGAAAACGTAGTCTGCGGAAACCACAGCCCCAAAGGGGTCAGTACATAGACGTACTGGCAAGCAAGACTCACAGTTCACCAAAGGGTAGCCCGTCAACACCATGCACAGATGCTTTGGGTTCAACGGAAGAAAGGGGATATAACAGATGCTGCAACTGGCTGCTCTAACCAACTACAGAAACATGCTACAACTTCCGGCTATCAGAAAAGGGATAAGATAGTGTATCGTAACCAACTACCAACTAACTCAAAACAAACCCATCCTGGATCTCGCCCCTTATCCAAAGAAGCAATCCGAGGATAACTCACACAGTTGGATTAATGATGGTTCAAGTTGTTGTGTCAATAAGCCTATTACTAGTCAAGTTATCATTAGTTAGGTGTAAGTTGTTCTGAGTACTTGTTAGCCAGTACTTTCACCAAGTAATCCATAACCGCGGAAAACACGGCTTCTCGAGAAGATTTAACCCTGCAGGGATGCACCAATTTGGCCGTACACGTAAGAATACCCCGCCAGGATGGAAATGCACTTCCACCAAGCGGAGCACTCAACACAACTCAACTCTTCTTCGCATCAAGCCCAAAGAACCCCGTGCAGTGAGCGCACGGCTAATCAAGCCCCACGAAGAAAAGGGGACCCTCATAGCACTCTAAGATCGTGTCTCCCTAAATGCCGACTACAAAAGTTCCACCCTGGCGCCAAGGGTTCGCACCTGCAATATGCATGCGGCAAATGGAAAACCCGAACTAAATGAGGCGATTTGGACGAGATGCGAATCGAATCAAATTGAGGGGGGGGGCGCCCATACTCGCTTCCCACATGCGGTTAGTGCGCTCATCATGGATCAGTAGACAAGACCCTTTTCCTAATTAGGGTCGACACTAGCAGGCCTCAAAACCACGCCGGGCCTCCTGCCGGTGCCTTATCAGCAAATTATTATTACCTCAAAATTAACAGGTTGTTGTTTAACATCGAGCCCCAGAACATAATGATATAGTAACAGAAAGTAACGGGTAACAGACTCGAGCAAAACAACCCTAAGCATGCTAGTAAGATACGGGCTCAAACAACGGGGTTATGGGAGTGGAGGTGAGGCTATATCAGGGTTAAAGGATAACATGTGATAGGATCGAACAGAAGCAACGATTCATAGGGCTAGCAGAATAGACAACGGAAAGTATCGGTATCCAATGTTGAAAGGAACACAATGGTTCATGCGAGTGAATACTTGCCTGCAAACTCAGTAGCCTGGTACTGAGCTAACTCCTTAGAAGGGGTGTCGTAAGTATCGTCTGTCTCAACGTCATCGTGTATCCGAGAAGAAGCAAACAAACAACGCAGAGAACAAACAATCAATAACATGGCATAGGGCACAAACATGGGATGATGCATGACCATTTAATTGATGCAACAAGATAAACTAGTGGACATGGTAACATAACATAATTAAATGGACCCACATGCAATTGGATTGCATATGGAAAGCCCATGAATTAAGGGTGAAACAATTGTTTTACAACTAAAAAATAGGTGAAAGTGGATTAGCATGATGCATGGATGAAGAAAACAACAAAATAACAACAATAGAATCAATTGGAAATAAGGTTCAACAAGTTGGGAATTTGTTTATTAAGTTTTGGAATTTTGGTTCCTTAAAGGTGTCACACAAGCATTTATTGTTTTCACCAATTTTAATTGTTCAAAACAAATAACAAAATTCATATTTGGAAAGAACACACAATTTTAGGTGGAATACATGTTTCACTTGTTGAAAAAGGATTTCAAATAAATTATTTATGAATTAAACAAGTTTAAGCAAGAATTAAATGAATTTAATTCAAACATGAACTTATTTGAATTTTTATTTGTTCAAAACATTAAGTGAGATTCATATTTGAAAAGCTTATACTTTTATGGTTGGAAAACATATTTTATATGTCCCAAAAGAAATTAGTTTGACCAAGTTATGAATTTAACAATATTAAATGATTTAAACAAGGTTTAAATCATTTAACCAATTTTAATTATTCAAAACATGAAACAAAGTTTATATTTGGAAAGGTGGTTTAATTTAGCATGGAAAACATATTTTATTTGTTGAAATTGGATTTAAAATGAGCAAGTTATTATTTTGGCAATTTTAAATGCAATAATTAAGAAAAAGTTGTTTTCAGCAATTTAAATTATTGAAAACAGCAAACAAAGTGGATATTTGGAAAGTACATGAAAAGTTGATTGGAAAACATATTTAGTTTGTGGAATTTGGAATTTTTATGACCAAGTTATGATTTTTGCAAAATTAAATGAATTAAGCAAGTTTTCAAATTTTGCACCAATTTAAAATATTCAAAACAGTAAACAAATTTTATATTTGGATAGAGCATTTAATTTTGTATTGAAAACATGTTTAAAAAGTTGAATTTGGAGTTAATATGAATTATTTATGCAATTTCCAATTTTTGGTGTTATTCTGCCATTTTTAATTCACTAGGGACTTAGAAAAAAAAATTACAGGGACCTAGAATTAAACTGCAGGGACTTGTGTGTGATTTCTGTGAAGTTTCTGTACAAAAACAAAAGGAATAAAAAGTTTTGGTTTATTTGTGGGAGGGGGAATCGAACCCCTGCCCTCTGTTGTGAGCGCAAGGGACAGGTACTAGTGCGGTGAGTGCGTGCTTCTTGTCAGGTAAGGCTCGGTGGGGGGGTTAAGGTTCAGAATCTTGCGCGGATTTTAACTGAACTGAAATATTCAGTTAAGGCCATCGACAGGGAACGAGGCAGAGGTCGCCGGCGGGCGTGCTGGCCGCTGTGCTGCGCCGTGGGGCGCCGTCCGTGGGGGGGTGCGGTGCTGTGGGGTGTGAGTGTGCTGCGGGAGAGAGAGGAGGTGAGGGAGGAAGGGGACCGAGGGGCTCACCTCGAGGCAGTACAGGAGGAGATCGGGGCGGAACAGGGTGGCGACGGCGACGGGGAGCGGACGGCGGCGGCGCCACAAGCCCTCCCGGCCCGCGCCGAGGGGGTGGAGAGGAAGAGGGCGGTGCGGGGATTCCATTCCCGCACTCGCCCTGGCCGGAGGGAGGCTCCATCGTCGTCGATCACCGGAGCAAGGGGCAATGGCGACAGGTTGTGGTTGGGTTCAGAGGAAGGGGAGGTGCAGAGCAGATGGAGGACTCGGAGGGGGAAACGGCGGTGAGAGAGGGAGAGGGAGGAAGAAAGGCAGGGTTAGGGTTAGGGGTCGGCCTAGGTCTTATGGAGGGGGAGGAGGTGGTGATCGCCGTTCCTCCTCTGCCCTGTACCGACGTGGACACCTTCAGATGGCGCCGTACAGGGAAGAAGATGACGCTGAAGAGGTAAGCAGGCCCTGGGGGTATGGGCCAAGGGGGAGCGATGGGCCTGCCCCTCTCTCTGCTGCTGTTGGCTTTTTATTTTTTTATTTTGTCCTTCTATTTTTTTTGTGCTGAAATGTAATAGGAAGAAAAGGAGATAGATTTGGGGTAGAATATTTTAGGGAAAAAATTTGTTATAGCTATTTAGGATAACATCAACCACTTGCCAAGTTTTGTTTTACAAAAAGTTCAAAAGATAAATGCTGTTTGTAATTTGATTGAGATTTGAATTAATTTGAGATTAAGTGACGTATTGAAAACAAAATTCAAATAGGGTGAACCTTAATGTTTAAATGGAAACAAATGACTGTAATTCTTGTGTAATTATCATTAATTCCAAAAGGTTGCTGTTTGGGAGTTTATTTGAATTTGAATGCAAATTTAATTAAGTGGATTATTGAAAACAACATTAAATGGTTTGAACCTTAGGTTAATGGAAACAAATGATGGAAGTGTGTTGTCATTTTCATAATTTCCAAAAGGGGTTGATGTTTTGGGAATTAATTGAATTTGAAAGGGGTTTGGTATTAAATGAATTTTTGATAGAAACAAAATAATAGTTTTGAAATCACACTTTAATGGAAACAATTGATTGTTTTGATTTGAAATATCATTTTGGAAAATTGTAACATCACAAGTATGAAACAACAGGTTTGCAATTGGATTTGAAATTCAAATAGAAAACAAGGAAAACAAAGGAAAACAGTTGGAAAACAAAGCAAAACAGAGGAAAACAAATGGAAAACAAGCAAAACAAATGCAATGAATCATGATGCCAGATAGCAAACATTCTAATGGCTATTTTTCATACTTGGGATGTTACAGCTACTCGACCTGTTGCGTCCGCATTGTTTATTATATCCCCTAGTGGTGCTTTTACATACCACTGTTATGGAATGTCCTTGGAAGTAATGAAGAATTTTCCAAGATGCGGAAAATACGCTATATGCCAGTTTTTGATAGTGTGGGTAGCTTTGTTTAGACTCGGAAAAAACTTCACTTACATAATACATCGGGTGTTGATCTGGTATGCTTTGATCGTCTTTCCGCCTTTCCACAACTATTACTGCGCTGATAACCCGGTTTGTAGCTGTGAGGTACAATAACATGGGTTCTTCGTCTTTTGGGGATGCCAAAATCGGACCTTTCATCAAAGTTTCTTTCAACTGGGTTAATACTGCATCTGCTTCTTCTGTCCATACAAACTTGTCGGATTTCTTCAACAATTTGTATAATGGCAGAGCTTTGTCCCCTAGCTGGCTAATAAACCTGCTAACGGCTGCTGCAGAACCCGTCAATCTTTGTACATCTTTTACGCACGTGGGCTTTGAGATATTTAAGATTGCTTTGATCTTTTCCGGGTTTACTTCTATTCCATTATGAGAAACGATGAAACCCAGAAGTTTTCCTGAGGGAACCCCGAATACGCACTTTAAAGGATTCAATTTCATCTTATAAGTGCGTAGATTTTCGAAAGTTTCTCGCAAATATTCAAAGAGTGTGTCTTTTTCTTTGGAAATGACGGCAATGTCGTCCACGTAAACATGGAAATTTTTGCCAATCTGACTATGCAAACATCGTTGCATGCAACGCTGGTAAGTTGCACCTGCGTTCTTCAGGCCAAACGGCATGGTTATATAGTAGTAAGTTCCATATGGGGTTATGAAAGAAGTTTTGATTTGATCTTCTTCCTTCATGCGTATTTGATGATACCCGGAATGTGCATCCAAAAAGCATAAAATCTCAGAGCCAGCAATGGCATCTATTATTTGATCGATTCGCGGTAACGCAAATCTATATTTTGGACACAATTTGTTCAGGCCAGTATAATCTATACACATCCTAAGGGCAATATTGTCTTTCTTTGGACTAATACTGGGTTTGCGGACCATTCAGTATGTATAACTTCCCGGATAAAATCTGCTGCTAATAGCCGGATAATTTCCTTGCCAATAGCCTTCCGTCTTCTTCCGTCGAATCGACGGAGACCTTGTTTGACCGGTTTGGATCCTGGAATCACCTTAAGTTGGTGCTCAGCAAGTTCCCTGGGTACGCCTGACATGTCAGCTGGACACCATGCGAAAATGTCCCAGTTCTCACGGAGGAACTTGATGAGCTCGCTTTCCTATTTGTCGGACATCCTAGTTCCTACTACGACAAACTTTGTCGGATCTTTAGGATCTAGGATTACCTGTCTTGTATTCTCGAAAGCTTCGAAGCTATCTGCCGGCTTCCGGCTTTCTTTTCCTGCCGGCATTTCTGTCGGTGACACTTCTTTGGCCAGCTCCTTCAGTTCTTCCTTTGCTATCACTTTTTCTGCGCAAAGGGCGTTTTCTTTTTCTAGCTCGTTTGCCAATTTTAAGTCTCCACTTATCGTGATTACTCCTCCTTTTGGCCCCGGCATCTTCAGCTTGTTATAAATATAACATGATCTTGTCATGAATTTGGCGAAGTGACAACTTCGAAGGATACTTTTTCCTGACGGAAGTGATCTTTCTCTCCGAAGGTTACATCTAGGAAAATTTCTCCTAGGGATCGTGCTTGTCTGCGGGGAACGATGCCGTGAAAACGTATGTTGCTGTGATTGAGCTGGGTCTCGGAGATTCGCAGGTGCTTCAATGTATCTAGGTACATTATGTTAATGCTGGATCCCCCATCCATCAGCACTCTTTTTAGCCTAGTGTTTTGAACATAGGGTTACAATAGAGCATGAGTCAGGGTTATGGGATATTTCGGGATGATCAAGAATGATCCCAGGAATTGGTGTATTTGAGTACTTCAAGAATTTCGGGGTTGCAGGGATAACCGCGTTTATTTCTCGAAGTGTTCTCTTTGCCACTTTTGCTGAGGGAGTTGCCAGGAAAATTAGGTTGCATTCTCCGTCAACTCTCGGAAACTTAGGCTCGCCTTTTCGCTGTTGTTCCTGGATTTTTTCGTCAGTGTCCGATTCACTGTCTTCTTTTTTAGCTTCTGGCTTTTGCTTGGAGAATTTCCTCTTGGAGTTCTTCCCTTTGCTTCCGGATCTTGCACTGCCTTTCATATGCTTGTTTAGCCGGCATTGTGCGTTAGTATGAGTGGGTTTCCCAAATTGCGAGTGGTGGACACCGTTTTCCGACTTTATACTTTCCCACTCTTCTTTGGTGTAATTTATCGGCTCTGTGCTTCGTCCTTTCCACTTGCTCCCATTTTCTCTTCCAAAGGCTTGTTAACTTCTTTGGGCTTTTGCGTTGCTTCAGGAGTTGCTTTTTTCTCAGGGCGAGGGGTCTTTTTGGCTTGGATCAAAGTGTCGATATTGCCGCCTCTCGCTCTGATGTCACCTTCGGCCGCTGCGTGCTCATTGGCGGTCGTAAGCATATATCCGAGATCTTTGTGCTTTTTGGAACCGATCATGAACGGTACGAGTCCGGGTTTTAAGCCATTGACGAAAGCATGCATTGCTTGTACGTCAGTTACTCCAGAGCAACTATTCTTCATTGCAGTCCATCTTGAGATAAAACCCACGTATGGTTCATCTTCAAACTGGGTGCAACGGTTTAGCTGGTTGATGCTATTCGGGCGCTTGTAAGTTCCCCGGAAATGCTGAGTAAAAACTCTAGCCATATCATCCCAGCTGTCGACAGTTCTTGATGGTAACCCATTGATCCAATCCCTGGCTCCATCCAGTAACATTAGGGGGAGGAATTTTACTGCCTCCAGGTCTGTCCCATTGTTGATCTGGACGGCTGTGTAATAGTCTGAGAGCCAGGTATCCGGGTTTGTGCTACCGGTATATTTTTGATACGTTGGACCAACTTTGGCAAAGCCAGAATGCAGAGTTATCCTTCGGATCCTGTCGGTAAAACACTTAGGTCCAAAGTATAAATCATCTCTTTCTGCTCTGTCAATGTGTGCGGAGTATCTGCCGGCTGAATGGACAGAAGGGGATCTGCTCCTTTCTTTTCCATTGTGGCGCGGACGCGTTTTTCCGGGATTATCTCTGTTACCTCCGTGATCGTGTCCTTTGGGATAAGGTGGAGTTCTACTCCTGTGTCTTTCCTTATTCCTGGGGGGCGTCCGGGATCTCTCACGCCTGTGAGGTATATCCTGTCTTCCAGCTTTTTCAGCGGGGCGTCTCGGAGGCGGCATCGCTTTTCCGTCCTTCCGGTTTTGCTCTTCCCGATCTCGGGGATTAATTCCATCTTTCGGTAGATGGGATCCGGTTCTGGACGCTGCATCCTTGTTGTCAGGGTTTTTCTTGTCCTTTCTCGGATCTGATTTCTTCTCTTTCGAATTGTTTGAATCTCCAGGTTCTTCCGGTCCAGGTGCCCCAGCGGCGCATGTAGCTGTTTTGCATAGGACGGAGTCGTCGTGCAACTTCCCTGATCGCTCTTGCCCTCGTTGTTGTTGTTGCAATGCTTTTCCTAGGAAAGCATACACCCCTTGAAGTTTTTCACCATTGGAGTACAAATCGTTGTTGAGGATGGCGAACGCTGCTTCCGCGTTTTCTGCTGCGGTTTTGTATATTGGCTCGCCTCTGGCATCTTTGCCGTTTACTTGCTTTTGCCAAGATGGGTTGTGAAACCTTTCCTTTGGCGGCAGTACTTCCGGTCTTGCGATTCTGGGTAACCGTGTAGGTTTAATACCAGATCTATTCCTTCTCTCGTATTCCTCAATTTCTTCCTGCTTTAGCTTGATATCAGCCTCGGTTTTTTGGAGGTGTTCTCGAGTTCGGAATAGATGGTGTTGTTGTCTCTGGAGAGCTTGTCTCCGTGCTTCCAGCACATCAGGGGGCTCGTGTGGTCCCACTGGTGTTTGAAGTAAATCTTGTTCGTCTTGATCTGACATAGGCGGAACAGAGATTTCCTTCGTTTTCTTCTCCGCGGGTTTAACTCCGCTTCCTCCTCCTTCTTCCAGGTTTTCATTGGCTGGATCGGCCAATTTTTTTCTTCCGGAGCTTGTACTGGAGTTTTTTGGAAGCTTTGTGCTTTTTCTTGGAAGAGGGAGGTTTTGTACCAGGTTCGTCCTCTGTCAATTCTTTGACATCGGGGTATTTTGGAGAGGTTTCTCCTTCTTCTCTCTCTTCCTCTGGCGCAGGCGTTCTAGGGCTTTCCTGACTGTCGGCATCTGTGTTTTCAGCCGGTTTTGCCATCAGTACTTCATGGAATCCCTCTTGGAAAGATTTGACTTTTCTCTCGAAAGCGTCTTCATCTTCGTCTTCGGTATCGAAGTGATCCGATCCGGGTTCTGACTCTAATCTCGCCTCGATGGAGGCTAGCACAGAGTCAGCTTCCGAGTTCGTCGTTATATTGACGGATGTCGGATCTTCCACCTCTGTTGTGGGATTGTTGTTTTCTACCTCTTCCACGGGATTATTTTCATCCGTATTTTCGGCGATCTCGGATTGCACCATGCCGATAAAGTGCGATTCAGCAGTATATCGGCGAACTGAGCAAAATCCGGCGTCATAGTCGTCTTCGACTGGGTATAGGGCGGGTGCGATAAATTTGCTTCCGGCATAGAATCCTATTGCTTCTGCAGTTAATCCGATAAAGATGTTTGCAGATCCAATCGGTAAAACGCAGACACTTACCAGATGATTCCGCGCCGGCATGTACGATCCGTTGTCGAGGAAGCGCCCGACATCGTTGTCGAATTCCAAGCTTCCGACAGTTATGGTACTGCCGATTCCGCCGAGTATCCCAGATCGAAACATAACGCCTGACGTCGCTGGCCCCACGGTGGGCGCCAACTGTCGAGATGTCGTGGTAGAATTCATAGACGGGGGTGCCATGAGACTACCGATAGAGAAGTGGGGGGACGTGATCGTATGATGAACAATGACACAGGGTTTTACCCAGGTTCGGTACGTCGCAGTAAAGCGGCGTTCCTACTCCTGCAATCTCACTATTCAGGATTAAGCCTGGAGTAAACAGAGTACAATGTGAGGTTAGGTTTAGCTACTCGACAAGGATCCACCTCTCGGCGAGTTAGCCTCTAGCTTCTTGTCTATCTTTCTTATCTCCCGTCTAGCTTTATATATAGCCGGGTTAGGGCTTACAGAAAAGGAAACCTAGAAGACTACGGTATGTGCTAACTTGGAAAGCAAGGAATCCGTCTTCTACTCCAAGCCGTATCACGTGGGCCGTGATCTGGGTTCTTCTAGAATCCGGCTTCCGTGCGTCAGCTTACTGGGCCGCCTAATAGACCATGATCCATTACCATTTAGGCCACCCTGGTAATCCGTCACTTTAGACCACTATCTGATATACCCCTAATTGGTATATATCCGACATAAGAATTTGGATGGATTTCTCAATTGTACAAAATAGTGAAGAAAGAAGTGGAGGTATTATGATTCTTTGGAAGAAAGAGGTCAGATTAACTCAAATCTATTCGCACCCAAATTATATAGAAGTTACAGTGGAAGGGGAAAATCTGAGGACTTGGAGATTTACGGGGATGTATGGTGAACCACGTTGGCAAGACAAATACAAAACTTGGGACAGAATCCGTTCTATTCATGCATAGAATAACTTTCCATGGCTTCTCATGGGGGATTTGAACGAAATCTTGTTTAGTCATGAAAAGGAAGGGGGTAGAACAAGACCGAAGAGGTATTTGAAAGCTTTTCATGATACAATTGATGACCGTGGGTTGCATAACCTTGGTTTCGTTGGTGATTTGTTTACGTGGCACAAAGGAGACATACGACAACGCCTCGATAGGGGACTAGCCAATCCTTCCTGGAACCAATGGTTCGAAAATGCAGCGGTTCTACATCTCGAATATAACCACTCGGACCATAGGCCAATTTTGCTGGACACTGAATTCTATAGCGTAGGCCCTGCTATCCCGTGGGGCAGGCTTCCTTTGTTTGAGGCTAAGTGGTTTCGTGAAGAGAGCTTCCGAGAAGTGGTCCAAAAATCATGGGAGGAGGCGGGGCGGGGCGATGCCCGATCGACGTCCTCGGCCGATTGAAGGCCATGCATAACGGGCTACATGCATGGGACCATGCAGAGTTGCGGCAGCCCAAGAAGAAGCTGCGGGCGGCCCAACGAGATCTGGAACGGGTAATGAGAGGCCCAATCAATGAAGACAATAATAGAAGGAAGTTCGAATTAGCGCAGCTGATTGAAAAATTACTGGAACAAGAAGAGATTTCTTGGAGCCAAAGAGCGCGAGTAAACTGGCTCAACAATGGGGATAAAAATACAAAAAATTCCATCACTATGCATCTTCGAGGAGGAAGAGGAACTATATTAAAAAACTGAAAAACCACGAGGGCAGCCTGGTGGAAGGTACGGATGCTCTAAACCCTGTGATTCAGTCCTATTTTACTAACATTTTCTCCTCTGAGATTAATCAGACAGATCCTAGTTTCCTGGAAAAAATTGTTCCCCGGGTATCTCATGACATGAATGAGAGGCTTATGGCTCCTTTCTCAGCAGAAGATGTGAAGAAAGCTGTGTTTAGCATTGGGGATCTCAAGGCCCCCGGCCGGATGGACTACATGCTATATTTTTTAAGAAATTCTGGCATTTGATTGGCACAGATAGTACTCATGCAGTTCTTCAAGCTATAAATGATAGAGCCATCCCGGAAGGCTGGAATGAGACAATCATTGTCTTAATTCCCTTTGCAATAAGATCAATTATGTTCATTGCATAATAAACTCCGCAGGTTTGTGTGTGACAACTATGTCGATCAGTTTTTAAAGACGCCCAGAAACTATGTCTACAGATTCCGACCAAAGGTTGATGATCCAGAGGAGGTATCACAATTTCGTCATATCTCACTATGCAATGTAGTTTATAAAATCATTTCGAAATTGATTGCCTCAAGGCTTAAGGTGATGTTACCGGAAATAATCTCTCCCGCTCAAAGTGCCTTTGTTCCTAGAAGACTTATCACTGATAATGTTCTGGTTGCTTGTGAATGCATTCATAAAATCAAAAACAAGAGGAAGGGCAAGACAGGAATATGTGCAGTAAAATTGGACATGCACAAAGCTTATGACAGAGTCGAGTGGATTTTTTTGAGGAATATCTTGAAGCAAATTGGGTTTCACGAGAATTGCATTGAACTAATTATGGCTTGTGTCACCTCGATGACCTATTCTGTGAGATTTAATTCTCAGGTGACCGAGGGTTTCACCCCTACGAGGGGATCCGACAGGGAGACCCCCTTTCCCCATACTTATTCTTGCTTTGTGCGGGGGGATTATCGAGTTCTTTGTTGCATGAAGAGGAGGTCCGTGGCATAGAAGGGATAAAGGTGTGCAGGAATGCACCGTCAGTATCACACTTATTATTTGCTGATGACTCTTTAATTATCTTGAAAGCAGATTATTCTAATGCAACCTCATTGCAGCGGGTCCTTGATGACTACTGTGCAAATTCTGGACAGTTGGTCAGTTTAGGGAAATCAAGCATCTTTTTTAGCCCTAACACGGATGTTGATACAAGAATTGAAATTTGTAATATTCTGAATATTAATAATGAAGCTCTATCGGACAAGTATTTGGGACTTCTAGCAACAATTGGGGCGGATAGGAGTGATTGATTCCTTCATTTTGTGGAGAGGATTATCCAAAGAATCAAAGGTTGGAAGGAAAAACAACTATCAATAGGAGGTAAAGAAATTTTTCTTAACGTCGTGGCTCAATCTGTTCCTGTTTATGCAATGGTTGTCTTCCTGCTACTGAAAAAAATCTGCAAGAAAATGACTGATGTGATAGCCCAATTTTGGTGGGGAGACGATGATCAAGGTAAAAAGATGCACTGGTTCGCTTGGTGAAAACTTTGCTTCCCTAAAAGTGAAGGAGGGATGGGTTTTCGGGATTTCCATGCATTCAATCTTGCCATGCTAGCCAAGCAGGTGTGGAGGCTTATTACTAACCCAGATTCTCTCTGTGCTCAAATACTTCGTGCAAAATACTACCCCTCGGGTGACATATTGAGTGCAGGGCCGAAAAGTGGGAGTTCCTTCACATGGCAAAGTTTACTGGCTGGAATTCAGACTTTTAAAAGGGGCTATATATGGCAGGTTGGAAACGGAAATTTAATCAAAATTTGGAGCGATCTGTGGATCCCTCAAAGTTTAAACCGGAGAGTTACAACGCAGCGAGGTGCCTCCCTTCTCACTACAGTTGATGAGCTTATATGCCCGACAACGGGACAGTGGGATCAGGTACTGGTCACAAGCCTCTTTAATCCCGTGGATGCTCGGAGAATCTTACAAATACCGCTAAATTTAAATGCCTTTGATGATTTCATTGCTTGGAATGGCAATCGGAGTGGGATGTTTACGGTCCGATCTGCATATCACATGGAGTGTTAACATCAATATAATGGCCAGACTTGCCACTCCTTGGTACAAGGCACGGCTGTGACAGTCCTATTTGGAAAACTCTATGGCGGCTAAAAGTTTCTGCTAAAGTGAAGATTTTCTGTTGGCGAATTATGCATGGTATCATACCTATAAGAGCAATATTACATTCTAGGCACATTGGTGAGTCTGACCAATGCCCACTGTGCTGCCTCCATTCGGAGGACATGCTTCATTTATTATTCACCTGTATTGCCGCGAGGAGTATTTGGCGTGAACTTGGTATTACAGGTACCACTACTAGTGCTACTCATAGTGGTAGGTCGGGCTCAAAAGTTCTGGAAGACCTCCTTACGAGGGGAGCTACCCCGATCCCAGGTTATTCATCGCTGAATCTTCAGGAGCTTGTCGCTACGGGCTGCTGGTATATATGGTGGATGCGGCGGCGCCGATCACATGGTGAGACCGTCCCCCTGCTCACAAGTGCGCCATTTCCATTAAGGCCATTACGGCTAGCTATGCAATCTCTTCCTCGTCAAAAGACTCTATGGTGAAGACTACTTGGTCAAAACCTAGAGCAAACGCATGGAAGCTGAATGTGGATGCTTCCTTCTCGGAGGAGGGGGGGCTCGGGGGCAGTTGGATGTGTTATTAGAGATGATCATGGGGTTTTTATTGCGGCTTCGTCACACTATGTGCCACATGTGACATCCGCAGCTACGGCTGAAGCCCTCGCTATGAAATATGGCCTTGAGCTGGCTCAACAGAAGAGGGCTAATGTTATGGAAGCAGAACGGACTCATTGGAAGTCATACAATATTGCTCTGGACAAGAAGACAATTGGAACGAGGCAATAGCGATTTATGCTGATTGCATCTCGATAGCTGGGGCAATTGGAAGCGTGGAGTTCAACCATTGTAGAAGAGAGTGCAACAAGGTAGCTCATGAACTTGCTAGAGAGTGTTCTGTCTCGAAAACACAATGTAATTGGGACGATGAGCCCCTAGCTTTCTCTTGCAATCTCTCCTGAACGATGTCGGGGCAGCAAGTTTCTTACACTCTTTTCCTAACCAGGGTACCGAAAGGGACCGAAAGATTTTTAATGAGGCGGCTTGCTTGCACCCTTAATATAGTGTTTAAATTTCAAAAAAAAAACTTTAACGAACAAGTTTACATCATCTAATTGGAGGGCCATCCATCCAGACCGATGAAGGGGACGTAATACATAAAGCTGTCGAATGACGAAGTCAAGGAAAGAAAAAGTTTTTAGAATAACTGGCGTGACAGGACACGACTTGAATAGTGATGATGGTTTTTACCTGAGGAACCAGGCAAAACGATTGAGACTGGTCTGCTGCTCGTCAAGCACGGCTATTGCTAGCATAATGAACATGACTGGGTCAAAACATGGTCAGTCGGAGAAAAGGGAAAAACAAACCAGGGACGCCATTTACACATTCAGTAAGACTACATGTACTAGCACAACTAACAGGACAGTGACAGATCGCTTCCTCGAAGTGACACACTAAATCAAGCACATCAGCAGACAATTCTAAGATTCTGGTATCCACCTCACCAGCTAGCTAACCTTGCAGCAGCGACCGGTTCTAGAAGCTCTAACGAGGATGAACAGCAGCCACACTTCAAGGTCTGCTCATCTTCCAAACTGGATTAATACACTTGCTAGATGACAAGGGAGTCTTAGAAAATTTGCGACAATCGATTGGCCTTCGTTAAACTAAGTCAATCGAGAAAAAAAACACACATTAATCAACCAGGAAAAAACACATCAGCAGACAATTCCAAGATTCTGGTATTCTAACCTTGCAGCAGCGACCACACTTCAAGGTCTGCTCATCTTCCAAAAGAGACACCATCTGGTAACAAGATGACAAGGGAATCTTAGAATATCTTTGGCGAACCAACGGCCTTCGTTAATCTATTCCAAGTCCACGCTTCCCCCCTGGAGCTTCTGCCGCCGGAAAACATTTAGCTGCCTTCACAACATTCTTTCTCCCCCTGTAACAACACCACAGCAGTCGGCATCATACCAGTCAGATATTGACATTTCTGTTTACTAATATGAATCAACCAACATCAAACAAAAATAACATAAAGAAGGGAATATGCTAACTACCTTCGACTGCAACTAGAGTGGAATCGAATAGACATAACATCAATCAATCTTGAAGAAATAATTAATCAACCAGGATTTTTTTTAATCACATGTCTTAATTTTTAACATAAGATTTCATTCCGTTAACCCATCTATCATTCCAGCACCACAAAGGAGATGGGCCTCTATACCACTCTAAGTGCAGTACCAGGTCAAACAAGACTTCTTCATGGAACTAGCCATATTGGAGATGCTTTAAAAACCTCTCTATCCCACCACCACCACCACCACCATTGGTTACTCAAGTCCGGCCTCTCATCCTCCTTCGAGCCCTGGCTATCCTTCCAAGCTCTCATCCATGGCTCCTTTCTTCTTCCTCCTGATCCTATTCGGCCAAATCCTTCTCTGCGCGGCTGTCGACACCATCAACTCCACCACACCCTTGAGTGGTATACAGAAGATCATGTCCCGAGGCAACAAATTCACCTTGGGCTTCTACACCCCACCTCCAAGCAACACCACATCTTCCAGCTCCAGAAACTACTATATAGCCATATGGTACAGCAACATACCGACGCTGACCACCGTGTGGACGGCAACCACCGACGTGCCGGTGTCAGACCCGACCACTGCCTCCTTGGGCATCGCCAGCGATGGCAACCTTGTCCTCCTTGATCAAGCCAAGAACCAGCGGCTATGGTCGACCAACGTAACCATAGCCTCGAACCTCTCCACCATGGCCATCATCAGGGACAGCGGTAGCCTCGACCTCGTAGATGCCTCCAACACATCGATAAGTTACTGGCGAAGCATCGACCACCAGACAAATACCTGGCTTCCGGGGGGCAAGGTCGGGCTGAACAAGGTCACGGGCGTGAACCAGAGGCTTGTTCCTTGGAAGAACAACGCAGACCCGTCTCCTGGTGGCTTGTTCTCTCTGGAGCTAGACCCCAACGGCACAACACAGTATTTCATCCAGTGGAACAAATCCATAAACTACTGGACCAGTGGCACCTGGAAAGGCAATACCTTTAGCATGTTGCCAGAGATGACGGCCGGTTACAACTACGACTTCCGGTTCATCAACACCGCCACGGAAAGCTACTTCTTCTACACTATGAAGGATGATGCAGTCCTCTCCCGTCTCGTCATGGACGTGAACGGACAGATCAAGCAGTGGACATGGGTGGAATCCTCGCAGCAGTGGATCTTGTTCTGGGCGCAGCCACGGTCGCAGTGTGAGGTATATGCGCTCTGTGGGGCATATGGCAGCTGCAGCGTCAACGCCCTGCCCTTCTGCAACTGCATCAAAGGGTACAGCCAGAAGGTTCAGAGTGATTGGGATCTTCAGGATTACAGTGGTGGGTGCAAGAGGAACGTGCCATTGCAGTGCCAGACCAACTCCAGCTCCGGACAGACTAAGCCTGATAAGTTCTACACTATGGCAGGCGTGAGGCTACCTGAAAATGCTCAGGGTGCAGCGGGCACCAGTTCTGAAGAGTGTGAGGTGGCTTGTCTGAAGAGCTGTGCATGTAGTGCTTACACTTATAATACAAGTGGCTGCTTTGTTTGGCCTGGGGACCTGGTGAACCTCCAAGAACAATACAGTGGAAATGGAGTAGGCACACTCTTCGTTAGGCTTGCAGCATCCGAGCTGCCAGACTCAGAAAAGAGCAAGACAGCAATCATTGGTGCACTTGTCGGTGGAGTTTCTGCAGTTCTGATAGTTCTTGGTACTGTGTTCTTCTTCCTATTTCAGAAACGTCGTCGAGACAGGGCTCTTCGGATATCCAAGACTGCTGGGGGCACACTGATTGCCTTCAGGTATAATGATCTACAGCATGTCACCAACAACTTCTCAAAGAAGCTCGGGGCAGGTGCTTTCGGCTTGGTGTTCAGAGGGAAGCTCCCGGATTCAACCTTCATCGCTGTGAAGAGGCTCGATGGGTTCCATCAAGGGGAGAAGCAATTTCGTGCCGAGGTAAGCACGATTGGGACAACCCAGCATGTTAATTTGGTCCGCCTTCTTGGGTTCTGTTCCGAAGGATTAAGGAGGCTGCTTGTGTATGAGTTCATGCCAAAGGGCTCCCTTGAGATGCAACTGTTCCCTGCAGGTGAGACGCCCGCATTAAGCTGGGCCACCAGGTACCAGATTGCACTTGGAACAGCAAGAGGCTTAAACTACCTGCACGAGAAATGTAGGGACTGCATCATACACTGTGATGTCAAGCCAGATAACATACTCCTGGATGAGTCCTTCGTACCAAAAGTGTCTGATTTCGGTCTAGCAAAGCTCTTAGGCCGGGACTTCAGCCGTGTTCTGACGACGATGAGAGGAACAAGGGGTTACCTTGCACCTGAATGGATCAGTGGCGTGCCCATAACGGCCAAGGCAGATGTATTCAGCTATGGCATGATGCTCTTTGAAATCATATCAGGCAGGAGGAATGCTGACCATGGAGATGAAACTTTCTTCCCAACCTTGGCCGCAAGCAAGCTCCATGAAGGGGAAGTGCAGACCTTGTTGGACCCCAGGCTGAATGGAGATGCAAATCCTCATGAGCTCACAAGGGCTTGTAAGGTTGCTTGTTGGTGCATCCAAGATGACGAAAGCACCAGACCAACGACGGGTCAGATCATCCAAATCCTAGAGGGGCTCCTTGAGGTGAACATGCCTCCTGTTCCAAGATCATTGACTGTTCTTGGTGAAAGCCCCAATGTCATAAAATTCTTCTCAGATCTGTCTTCAAGCCAGACTTCCCAGACACAGAACAGGACGACAACTTCCCACACACATAGTGCTACTTCAGGCAGTTCACAGTGCTAAACTTTGTAACCAGTGAGCCCAGCAATTTATGAGGGCGGGGAATTTATATGTTTGAAGAGTGCTACTATGTGTGACTGGAAGTTGTACATCTGTAGTATGCTCAGCTTTTATGTCGTTCTATGTATCTATTTAAACACTGCAATCTCGCAGCAGAGTTGAATAAACAATATGAAAGCAGGACTGCTATTACATTTAATATTCCGAATTTTCCATTTTTGCATACTCAAAACGTAGTAGAAAAAACACGTAAAAAACATGGTAGGAAAAACAGAGCTTTATCCCATACGCTAGAATCTGCATCATTTGGGTGCTATACTTACGTCAAGCAACTATATGATGCTAAGAGGAACAAATTATTCAATAGCAGTACAAGAAGAGTATTATAACAAATTTTAACAAGTGCAGTTGTCAACCAACAGGAGAAGTTCTAGGAGTTGGGGAAAAAGTCCTTTGACCAAATTTAATAGGAGTAACTATTTTTCATGGCGAATGTCTGCTTTTCCTTGAGCACAAGTCATGGAAAAAGGTGATCATTGTTATGGTATATGTGGAATTGGTGCATGAAACTTAGCACTCATGGAATAATTTTGATTGTGCTAGTTGGCAGAAGCACATCCATTGTTTCACAAAAGGAAATTCCACTTAAGTGAGAAAGCTAGCGATAGAGAGAACCATTATCTGGGAAGACAAGTCAAGTCAAATGTTAAAACTGGCAATATAGACCGAACGAAATCAGCAGACACTTTGCCTCTCAATGGGATATTTTTGAACGAAACCTCTCCAGCAGGTAAATCCCTTGTGTATAGGCTTATAGAATACCACACACCTGGCAGTTGTGTGCCAAAAGATGGCCTTTCCCAGGAATATATGGTCATCCTTTTCTGCTCATTTATGACTTATTTCCACTTGCATAATTAAATCTGCTGTGATTCATACAATCTGCAGGGTCCAACCCCTTTCTGATCTTACAGCTGTTACATCACAGGGCAGAAACCTAGCTGAGTTTTTTCTATTCAGGTAATAGTGGAAATCTTTAACCTGATATTTGGTTCAGAACACTTCAAAGAATGCTTGTGCGTGTGTTAACAAACAAAGATTATTTTGGTCTGGGTGGCCAACCAAGACAATCCTGTCTTGAGGATGGGAGTCAGCTCCTCCTTGCGGATGTAGGCAGTGTGCACTTGTGTGTGTGGTGGCATGAGTAGGATGTGGATATGTAATGAGTGTCCTTGTACTACTAATACAGTAATACTCACAGCAAATTATATTGTACTTATGGACAGCTTAAGTTGCGGGTAAATATATACTAGAGTTATCCTCAGCAAATATTTTGTTCAACTGCTGGTATATAGTTCACTGCGTAATTCCGTTAACTGAACACAATTTGTTTGTAATAATAGAGCAGCAGTACTCCTGGAACCAGTGACATAACTGCAGTATTTCTTCCAAGATTAAGCAACTTGAAGTCACTTGCAATATTTCTGATTTGTGTAGTTTATTCTGCGGGGGTCCCATCTATATAAAGAATAATTCCACATGACTGTTTTCCTCACTTTTGCATTTAAAATGCATTTCATCTTACACCACTTAAGCTAAGTAAATGCACTACCGGTTCAGCCATTTGCTTGTGGTAGCAAACCCTGCCTATCAGAGAATTGTAAATGGTACCTTCAAAGTGTTGCCTTTGCTCCAACGCCCATGGGCCACTGGTCAGGTCCACCGCCTCTGTAACCTCGAACCGAGGCTGGCGAGTTCAAAATCCCAAGTACATCCAATCATGTCCATGAAAATGTCTTCCTCTCTGACTAGCAGACACTAGGCAGCACACATGGCCAGAGAAACCTCATCCTTTCTTCGGAAATGGAGTTGTAACATAAAAAACACTCCCCTTCAAAAAAAACATAAAGGCTGGTGAGTTCATGTCTTGATAGAACCTCAAAAGCTCAGAATATACATGGAAATATCTTTCCCTCTGACTAGCATGTGCTAGACAGCAGGCACGGTCAGAGAAACCTCAACCTTCTTCAGGAGTAGAATTTTAACATAAAAAATCATTCCCCTTGAGGAAAAAACAATGGAATTATTTCATAAACAAACAATATTTTCATTCGACAACCTTCTGTGCCTAACAAACATGATGAAGACAAACTTAACTTATGAATTCTCACTAGTTCACTAGAGCATCATTGATATATGCTACAATGCTTAGAACTAAGCCTACATTGGGGTGCACCGGTGGGAGAGCAGCACAAAATTTGGCCGGGCAGCCTCCCAGCCACCCCCAAAGCTGTCCGTTTTGGGGGGTGCCGGACACATTTTAGGCGCTCCCGCTGGAGATGCTCTTACAACTAAGCCTAAACGGCTAAAATGTTAGCTAAGTCACAGAACAGGGTAACATACCATCCAAATTCCCTCTTATAAAAATATAAGTTCTTTATCGCGACCCTCAAATATCGTCCGAAAAAAGCCATGTCGGATGCCATCGGCCGTGATTCCTCACCCATGTCACTTGCTCCGCTGTCTTGTCTCTCACATTGTAGACCATGCATTTGATGTACACAATGCATTTGACAAGGCCACCCACACAATGCAATCAGTCTTTCTCAGTCATAAAGTAGATGCAATCTTCTCGAGCTCCACATGGGGTTTGGAGCAACTCAGAGCAGCCTCGACTGACAAAGAGCGCACGCCCCACTAACGTATCCACCTTGCTCCAACTCCAATGGCCGCTGATCAGGTCTACCGCCTCCGAGACCTCAAACTGAATCACCAAAGGGCTCCAAAGGGAGGACGGTACCTCCTTATCAATCCGCTGTTTCACCATTAGCAGCCGGTCACCAGATGCGATGAGGTAGAAGTAGATCCATGTTCCGATGGCACTCAAGCAAGGGGCCACATAGTTTATTAGCGTGGCAGATATGCATTGGACTGATCTGACGGCGTTCTGCTCATCATTCATGTCCAAGAGATGGAGCTCCAGTTGTGGAGGGCCGGCGTCATTGCCTTTTCAGGTGAGGACATAAAGCTTCCCCTGGAAGACTGCAACCTTGCCAGATGCGTTCAAACCATTCACAGGGGGCTCTCATGCCATGTGCCTCACACCTCGCGGCTGCTTGCGAGGAATGATAGTAATGACACTGAACTCATCTTTGATCAGAAAAGCGACAATGTGGTCAGAGAGTACCACCTTGTGTATCCTACAAGAGCTGTAGTCAGCGAAGCTGACATTCAGAGGGGTGATCTCCCTGGAGTAAAGGTTCACCAAGCAGCGGTGGCCGTGCGGTTGCTGAGGAAGAATGTGTTGCCTGTGGAGACACGGATTACGATTTTGTCCAAGCAGAGGCTCCTTGGCTTGGCAGGAGGTGCAGAGCGCCGTCAGGGAGGGTGAGGAAGGTGTCGTCACGGAGGAAGATCCATGGGAAAGGCTGCGGGCGCGGGGCGGAGCGCCACGGGCGGTAGACGGCGCAGAGGCAAACGCGAACGCTGTCGGCTGGGAGAGCACGAGCTCCGGTGGGAGTTCCGACCACGGCGCCGGTGGAGTGCGTCGAAGCAGAGGCGGCGCCAGAGCAGCAGTAAAGCCGTCGTCGCCGCCTCCCAGGTGCGGACCCGCCGGGGCAAGCTCTCAGGTGATGGATTTCGCCACATTGCCTGGTGAAGCGAGTCAATCGTCGCCACCGAGGCCGATGTCGCCTTGCTGATTGTGGCACTCAGGCCCGCGCCGAGCAGCGCCTCCGTCGCGTGTTTCTGAGCGGGCGAGCAGCGCCGTCGCAACCTCGGCACAGATCCGCTCCACCGCGCCGCCGAGAACAGTGCTACAACATTCGCTCTCGGGCACGCGGCGGCGGAGGAGGAGCAAAGAGAGGGATTTGGGACTCTGTCTGCCACATGCGATTTTCCGCCAACGCTCGGCCAAAACTGGGGCGGGCAAATCTCACGCCAAAATTTTCGCGTGCCCCAGATTTGGCAGGGCGAACCTGGGCACAAACCAAACAGCGACTGTGGCCCTGTGGATCTGGTTTATGCAGAGGAACGAACGGTGCGTGTGAGATGGCTAGTATCGGGCCAGATGGAACTACTAGAACCAGGGCTGTCACTTGCTCAAATTGCAAACTTAAAGGGCACAAGTACAACACATGTACACAACCATTAAAGGCTCATCTCCCTATTAGGAAGACAGTCCATTTTGTTAATGATAATCCATATTTCTGTGTCGTTCTAGAGTAACCGACAACTGCCTGAGTACATGGACACGCCAACAGATCCAACACCGCAGCCCCCACCACCACCACAGCGTCAAGTACCATTTGCACCACCTCGGCAAGCAGCAGCTCCTACACCACGGCCACCTCCTCCTACACCACAACCAGCTGCAGCAGCTCCACCTCGACAAGCAACACCATTATCTCAACAAGGTGCAGTTGCACCTCAGCAAGCTCTAGCTCCATCTCGACAAGCAGCGCCGCTTCCTCGACAAGCTCCGGCACCACCAAGGCCAAAGCTCCCTTCTCTCCGTGGACGAAGACGACGGCTTCATTACATCGAAACCCGGATTTATGGTTATTTCACAGCAAGTGATGGACAGGGACCAAGTAATGGGCAGGGACAACATGAGGAGGAAGAAAACTAGAACCAATAGTTGTATTAGATGACAAGAGCCATGTTGATTGCAAAACATCTCCGACTCTTACTTTTGTATGTGCCGTGAGACACTAAATCTGAAGCTAATTTTGGTTGGGGGCATGTTTGTCTTGTCAAACATCCTCTGTTTTTGATTGATATGGTCCGAAAGTGTATGACTGCCAATACATATATATATATAAGTATGTTTCAAATGCTCTATCTTTGTATGAGATGTTTCCTGATGATTTTTGCAAAATTTTACGAAATAAATCATCTGTCAAAAGGTCAAAAGCTCAACAAAAAAAATCTGTCAAAAAATTATGTACGTGAAAATAATTAGCATGCTGGCACAGGTTTGCTAAGCATCAGGGCTTGAAAATATTCCATTTGGTGCCAAGAGGCCACAGTGGCGTCCTGTAGGTGGGCCCGAGTAGTTAATTAACTGTCAAAACGGAATTTGTGTTCTGTGCAAGTAATTACCCCAAACATTAGGCGTTTTGTGCAAAAAAAAAATATGGTTTGCGGTTTGGTGCAACAAAACCCCAATACTTCGTGTTATGTGCAATTTCCTCGGGCCAGATGGAACTATTAGAACTAGGACTGTCACTTGCTCAAATTGCAAACTTAAAGGGCACAAGTACAACACATAACACATGTACACAACCATTAAAGGTCATTCTCGTTATTAGGAAGATAGAACACAAGGTAATTAGTTTGTAGATGTTCCTCTAATGTTCTGTTTCTATCTATGCATCCTTTTAATATTTTTCACTTTGTGTTGGTCCATTTTGTTAATGCTAATCCATGTTTATGTGTCGTTCTAGAGTAACCGGCAACTGCCTGAGTACATGGACACGCCAGCAGATCCTACACCGCGGCCTCCACCACCACCATAGCGTCAAGTACCATTCGCACCACCTCAGCAAGCAGCAGCTCCTACACCACGGCCACCTCCTCCTACACCACAACCAGCTGCAGCAGCTCCACCTCGACAAGCAACACCATTATCTCAACAAGGTGCAGCTGCACCTCAGCAAGCTCCAGCTCCATCTCAGCAAGCAGCGCCGCTTCCTCGACAAGCTGCAGCTGCATCTCGGCAAGCTCCAGCACCACCAAGGCCAAAGATCCCTTCTCTCCGTGGACGAATACGACGACTTCATTACACCGAAATCCGGATTTATGGTTACTTCATGTAACACCCGGGGGATTTCCCCCAAATAGAATTCTTGATTGCTTTTTCTTTTTGCATAACATTGCATCATGCATCATTTGCATTGCACTTTGCTTCAAACCATTCTGGAAAATTCAAACAAAATTAAACATTCAAAAATGATCATTTGGGTTCCAATACAAATTGCAAACAAACCATTCAAATTGTAATCCACAAATTGGAATTTCAAATATTAAAATGCTTGGTTATTTCAAAACCCTTTTATTAAAACCCTATTTTGCTAATTCCAATCTAAATTCAAATAATAACCTATTTTGAATATTTTCAAAAAGCAACACTTGTGCACTGGTGCATTTGGGTTGTATAACCTATAAAATTTAATCTCATAATTTTATAACCCCAAAACCCTTCTATTTTTCTCTCTCTCTTTCATCTCTTACAAAAAAAAAAGGAAGAAGAAAAAGAAATGGTGGAGGAGGCAGCCAACCGACCAGGCCCAAAGGCCCAACCGGAGGCCACCTACAACCCCACCAAGTCGGCCCCAAGCCCACCTCCTTCCTCATCCGTACAGCCAGGCACGAGGAGAGCTCCCTGTCGTTTCCTCCAAAAGCAGCAGCAACCACCGCACCCTCCTCACCTGCTCCTCCACGCTCCCCTCCTTATCTTCCCCTCCTCCAAGAAAGCTCCTCCCAAACCCTAGCCACTCCTCCTTCTCCCTCGCCGCCGCCACCAGCATCCCTCCTCTTCCTCTACAACTCCCTCTTCTCTGAATCCTTTTTTTTCTGAACCTGGAACAAAAGCATCCATGGCCGAAACTTGGAGAGCACCGCGCCGTCGTTGTGGTCGTCTTCGGGCTCTGATCTCTGCGGGGATGGAATCCCGGCACCTCCCTCGTCGTCGTCAATTCCTCGTCCGGCCCTGGGAGGGTTCAGGGAGGCCACACCGTCGTCATCCCCCGGCGACGAACCTGCTGCTCTGAACTTCCTGAACCGGAGCCACACCCTCCATGGCCGGAGTTTGGCGGCGATGGCACGGCCACCACAGACGTCGAAAGACCCCGGTTCCTGCGGGAATGGAACCGGGGCGCGACCTTCTTCCTCTGCGCCTCCACGCCGTGGCCGGAGGGCGCCTGCGACGCCCACGCCGTCCACCTTCTTCCCCCGGCGCGCTGCTGTACCCGAGGACGTCTCCGTCAGGCTCGGGTGTTCCTCTTCGCACGCCGGCCCTCCTCGACCCGCGGTGAGCCCCTCCGTCCCTCGGGACTCCTCCTCCGCCTTCCCTTTTGCTCTGGACGCGGCGCCCTCGTGCGTCGCTGGCTGCAGGTCGCCGGGGCCTGGAGCTCCAAGCTCTCGCCTTTGGGGGGGGCATGGACTCAGTCCTTTGCAAGCACGGCACACCCCCACACCCTCCACCTTGGTTCTGAACATCACGGACACGGAAGCCCCGCCGTCGCGCGGTTGCTCACCGTCGATCTCTGCCGCCACCGATCTGTCTCCGTGCACGACTGAAGGAAACTTCAGTTTCGTCAGAAAAAGGGAGAAGGTCGAAACTCCACTTCAAAACGCGTCGAGCCCCTAGATCTGACACGAAGCAAACACTACCCCAGTGGTACCATCCCATACCTATCCGCCCCGAGGGTGCGGGTTCGAATCCGTTGTAGGGCAAATTGCCCACCTTTTTGGGCTTTTCAACCGCAACACCCTGGCCCCACCTGTCATTGACCCCGGTGGCCACCTCACCATCCACCCACGCCACAGTGGCGCCTACGTGGCCCCCTGGCCCGCCTGTCATCGACTGGGGGCGGCTGCAGAGCTGCGCCAGATCCAGATCTGGTGGCAGACTCGCAGAAGGGCCCATGGCCTTTCCGTTTTTGCAACGAAGCCCTCACAATCTCTGTTTTTCCTCACAATAGGTCCCTGCCTTTTCAGAAAAGCGCCCCTAACTTCAAATGCACATAACTAATTCATTTTAACTCCAAATTTGAAAAGTAAAATATGTTTTCCATGCAGAATTAAATAAACTTTCCAAATATAAACTTTGTCTTCTATTTTGAATAATGTAAATTGTTGAAAACAATAATTCTTTGTTTAATGCATTTAAAATTGCCAATTTAATTACTTCCTCATTTCAAACCCAAATTCAACATATAAAATATGTTTTCCATTCAAAATTTCCTGACTTTTCCAAATATGCAATTTGTTTAATGTTTTGAATAATTAAAAATTATAATATATTCTGTACTTTATTTAATTCATTTAAAATTGCATAAATCATAACTAATTCAAATTAAATTCAAATTTAATGTGTAAAATATGTTTTCCAATCAAAATTCTCTGTAATTTTCAAATATACAATTTGTTTACTGTTTTTCCTAATTAAAAGTGGTGCAATAATTCAATGCTTTAATTAAACCTTTTAAATTGCAAAAATTCATAATTAAATATTTAAAATTCCAAATTTGGCAAATGAGATATCACATTGAAGCTAATGTTGTATACATTCTGTTTTCATCATCCACCATGCCATTTAATCACTTCAACCTAATGTTTGCTTGTAATTCACTTAAATAACTATGCATGCATCTGGGATTTTCCAAATGCAACCTTATCCTTGCATTTGGGCCCATTTAAAATGTTTCATCATGTCTTGTATTTATTTTGATGCACCCTTTAACTTGTCATGCATATAAAATAGGATCATGCTGGATCTTTTGCCGTAGTAGTAATTGTTGCATCCGGTGTATATTCTAGTTCGTTGCTTCTTCGCGGATAGGACGTTGAGATGATGTGAGCAACGACAAGTTCTGCGGATGTACCTCTACTTGCTGGATCTCAGGCAAGTATACTCACTTGCTACCTATGTTGCCTTTCCTCACTTGTTACCGATTCTTTCCGTTGTCTTTATGATAGCCTAGTATTTTCGATGCTTGTGTTCCGACCCCATCACATGTTTACCCTGCTGCCACGATATTGCCTTACCTCCACACCTATAACCCTGTTGTTGTTGGCCTGTGTCGGACTAGCATGCTTAGGTTTGTTTGCGCCCGAGTCTTGTTCTCCTTTGTCGTATCACCTGTTTAGTTTGATAGTTGGGTTTCAATTTAATCAACAACATGTTAATGCTTGGGGTAATAATAATTTGATGATAAGGCACCGACAGGAGGCACTACGTGGTTTTGGAGCCTGCTAGTGTCGAACTTAGGAAAAGAGTCTTGTGCATTGATCCATGATGAGCGCGCTAACCGCATCTGGGAGGTAGTATGGGACCCCCCTCGACTTAGACCTGATTTGCAGCTTGTCCGAAGAGTCACACTTAGTTCGGGTGTTCCATTTGCTCATATGCATGAATGGGTGGGCCCCCCCATGGTTACTGTTGATGATGATGATGATGCATATAGGGCGAGGCCTGTGGTGCCGGGGGGTGTGGTTTTCACCCTTGTGCTTAGGTTAGGTCGGACTGGCCGGGACCTTATAGCTCCGTGGCTCCTAGGACAGGTTGTAGAGACGGTTTGGGTCGTGTCGAGCCAACCTGAGTTTTAGTTGGTGGCTTGAGTGTGTACGGGTACTGTAGCGCACCCTGCAGGGATGAATCTTCTCGAGAAGCCGTGTTGTCCGCGGTTATGTGGCGACTTGGTGAAAGTGCTGGCTAACAAGTACTCAGACAATTTACACCTAATGATAATAACCTGACTAGTAATATAGTATTACCTTCACCATAAAAATGAATGTCACCTTAATCAACAGCGTGAGTTTCCTTGGGTTGCTTCCTTAGTTGGGGGTAACACTGGATGGGTATTGTTTGGTGAGTAGTTATAGTTGGTTTTGTCGTTCTATCTTATCCCTTTCTTTTAGCCGGAAGTTGTAGCGTGTCTCTCTAGTTGTTGGTGCTGCCCGCTGCCGCTTCTTTGCAATAATCCCTTCCTTCCGTTGTACCCAAAGTATTTGTATCTTGTGATGATTGGTTACGCTGGTATCTTGTGAGTATGGTTTATCCACTTGCCAGTACTTAATAGTACTGACCCACGAATCCTTTTCGTGGCTGCATATTCCACATTGCAGTCGACGGGTTTGAAGTCTGACGACGTTAGCTTGGGAATCCCTCCGGCTTGGCCTGGGCAGGGATTGGACGCCATCGGTTATCTTCAGGACTCTTAGTCCAATTTGTATCTTGTCCGTAGTCGGACACTATGTTGTTTCTTCCGCTGTTATTTGGATCTTTGTATTGTATCAGTTGTATCCTTGACTCGTTTGAGTCGTCTTGTATATATCTTTTCTGTTGTTGTTGCAGAATATTCGTGAACTGTTGTAATGTTATCACAAGTGGCAACCTGAAATCGGTTATTATGCGGATTTGGGTGGAAATGCCGAAATCTGCATAGTGCCCGATCCCGGGGCGTCACACTTCACAGCATGTGATGGACAGGGACCAAGTAATGCGCAGGGACAACATGAGGAGGAACAAAACTAGAACTAATAGTTGTATTAGATGACAAGAGCCAAGTTGATTGCAAAAGATCTCTGATTCTTACTTTTGTATGTGTCGTGAGACACTAAATCTGAAGCTAATTTTGGTTGGAGGCATGTTTGTCTTGTCAAACATCCTCTGTTTTGGATTGATATGGTCCGAAACTGTATGACTGCCAATACACATATATATATAAGTATGTTTCAAATGCTCTATCTTTGTATGAGATGTTTCCTAATGATTTTTGCAAAATTTTACGAAAAACATTATCTGTCAAAAGCTCAAAAGATCAAAAAAAAATCTGTCAAAAATTATGTACGTGAAAATAATCGTCATGCTGGCAGAGGTTTGCTCAGCATTAGGGCTTGAAAATAGTCCGTTTGGTGCCAAGAGGCCACGGTGGCGTCCCGTAGGTGGGCTCGAGTAGTTAATTAACTGTCGAAACAAAATTTGTGTTTTGTGCAAGTAATTACCCCAAACATTGGTGTTTTGTGAAAAAAAAAGTTAGGGTTGTGATTTGGTGCAACAAAATACCCAATACTTGGTGTTATGTGCAATTTCCTCGGCCAGGCACGGCCTGGACTCGAGAGTGAAAGCACGGCCCGAGGCGGCCTGAGCCCGAGGCGGCACAAATCCTTCCGTCGTGTCGGGCTGGCCCACGTGCCTAAACCAGAAGAACACGGCCCGTCCCATTACGTGCCTGTCCCGGCTAGCCACGGGCCCAAATGCCTGTTTTGGGCCATTTGGCCTGTTTCTTTTGCCCGTTTCGTGCCCTTTGGCTTGTTTTTTTCCGATAATTCAGAAAATTGAGAAACAAAGTCATAAGTGTCCTTAGAGCATCTTTAGCAGAACCCGTAAAACGCCGAGACCCGGAAAAGGCCGGTGGGTTTACGGGTTGGGGGCGCAGTTTCAGCCGTAGCAGAGCCCTTATAACGTACCCGGCCCGTAAACGGTTTTCGGTCGCGTGAGAATCCGAGGCGCGGATCCCTACAAGTAGTGCCCGTGCGGCCATTTCAAGTCACGCCCCTCATCCCTCCACTGTCACCGACGATCAATCCATCAGCGCCGCCACACACCTCCGACGAGAAATTAATCGTGCCTCCACCCAGATCCAGCTCCGTCGCGCCTCCATGCCACCAAAGGTGAAGACCCCGAAGCGCGAGCCCGCCTCCCGCCCCGCGTTCGACCCGTCAGATCTGTCTGACGAGGCGCGATGGAGGGAGGTACGGTCCGACGCTGCGCGGAAGAGGGCGGCGCATGCCTTCAGCAACCGCCATCACCCCGTGCCGGAGTCCTTCCAGCATCGCCCCTCTCCCTCCTCCCCCCCCCCCAGTTTGACCGACTCCGAGAAGTCGCGAGGCGCGGTGAGGGCAGCTCCTCCGGCGCGAGAAGCTTCTCCTGCGCACTTGTGAGGACGGAGTCGCCCGAGGTGGAGCCGCTGCCAGAGTACGACCCAGCGGCATTTGGCCCACCCTTCTCCGACGTCGAGTTTGTCCCCGACAATGCGGTGGATGTCGTCATGGCGACCTTCTGCCAACGCTCTGCAGCGGAGGAGGAGGAACTCTAGGCGCAGCATCGCCAACAGCTCGAGGTGAACGCGGTGCTCCTCTAGAAGGGCATCGCTGCCTCTCTCGAGGAGCCACTCTACATCGGCTCCTCTGATGAGGAGTGAGCGGTGCCGCCATTTTTTAGCCGTGCCACCGCGATATTTTGGGGATCGGCACCGCCCCTGGGTGGGCTAGGGTTAGGGATAGGGCTAAGACTAGTCCGATGATCACCGTCGGCTATAATCATTGTAATCGGTGGTAGTTGCCGCCTCTTTTGTATCTAAATTCGTGGCAAAATCATATAATTGAAATATGTGGGTTATGTTTACGACGCTGCTACCGACCGATCACTCGAAACTGGAAAAAAAAAACTAGAACGCGAACTGAAAAACGTGTTTTCAGTTCCGCGTTTTAGGGGTCCTGCTAGAGATGAGCATCTCTAGGAGACACCGCAAAATGCTAACCAGTATAACCTTTTAAACAGATTACCTTTTCTCGCTTTTAGGGGATGAAAACTACGTGATTTACATACGACGTTTGGTGTCCGATATTGGTACGACACAACGTGGCCAAATCTACTGACGTTAAATCCGAATCTGGTAGGAAAACCAAGGCCATCGATGCCTGTGTGCTGCGTGCGTGACCGAGCGTCGTACAAGAATCGTACGTAAAACGTCGTATGTATAGCATCGCCGGCCAGAATAGACACCATAAAAGTGGATCGTAAAAATGAATATTCTTTATAGTCTTCTTCTTCCTCTCAACGCATCTATGCATTTTTCAATCCTCTTCACCTAAATATGATATTTGTATGACTGAATCTGTCGCATTTCTTCGTTCCTAAGATAGCTAGCATGCTAGACTACCAGAGCGGATCAATTGGGTCGACGTGGATGTAGCTAGCTGCTACGTACTCCCTCCGTTCAACAAGAGATGACTTCTGTTTGTGGATGTATGTAGACACTAAAACATGTCTAGATATATCCATATTTACACAAATGGAAGTCATCTATTGTTGAACGGAGGGAGTAAATGCTAGTACGATCGATGGAAGCTAGCGGCTTCTAGCTAGGTACTATTAATTGACATACGATCCATCGGAAAGCTAGCTCAACTAGCTAGCTAGGAGGAACGCGCCCACGGGACACATGACCAGCGCGTGCCATCTTATCTGCACCGTCATGTATTGAGCGCCGCGAGTAGAGATCTTCGAATCTTAGAACGATAGTGCTATACAATTTTGGTGTAGGCGCGAGAAATGGATGGCTGGAATATTTTGTATGAACGACGGCGTGGGGAGTGGACAGAGAATTACCGCTAGTTTGTGGCTTGCATACCGCCCTCCAAATGGTATATATAAAGGCCGAGGACTCGCATTTTCAGTGGTTGAAAAACGTTTATAGTTCTGTGGACTTTTACGGTGTCTATTCTCGACAAAACAAATTGTTCGAAACCGTAAACCCGCCGAAATTTTATAATTTTTAGCTTCCTGCGCCGAAATTGTTCGAAACCGTAAACCCGTCGAAATTTTATAATTTTATGAAAGTGGAGTAGAGAACAGAAGGAAAGGGAAACAAAATGGCAGGAAAACCCGTTGTGTAACCTCGGCATCAAGGCAACACTACGGGGCAAAAAACCTACCCCTACACTATGAGTTCACCACACAAAGGGTACCAACAAAGTCAAGCCAGCCAAAGTGCAAAATACACCGCAACACAGGGGGCCAATAGCAACGACACATAACGAGCCACAGTGCCAGCACACAGAAAGACAGCAAGGACCTAAAAACCCCAACCAGCGAACTTCAGTTTCCAGTGATCCTGACCATCCTCGAGCTTTCTCCTGCCGTAGACCTTGCACCTTCAGCCATCGACGCCAAGCGATCCGCCTTGTTCATCAACTGATCAGCGCCACTAATGATCGCCGCGCGGTCTTCCTCACCATAGAGACCTTCCCAGTAACGCAACAGGGAACACACATAGAACACAGAAGCCAGGGGAGATCTCAGCACCAAATTATCAAACGTAATCCTATTTCTCATAATCTAGATAGCCCAGCAAATTGCTGCCAAAGCCAGCATATGATACCGCGACCCAGAAGGGAAAAAAGCATAAAGCCACGCCATGCTTTGCCACAACGAGTTAGGACAGCATTTTGCCAAGCATCGAACCAAAGCACCCCCAAACCACCCTCGCATGAGAGCAAGTGAAAAACAAATGATGAACATTTTCAATTTGATCACAAAAAGAGCAAACAAGGTTCCAGTCCACTTCCTTTTTTTTCAGGTTATCACGTGTAAGAACAACATTTTGAAATAACTACCAGAGGAAAACTTTAATCTTTAAGGGAATTTTTGCTTTCCAAATCCACTTGTTGTTCGAGCCAGCAATGTTCTTCTCAAGCTCCTGATACATAGAATTGGTGGAAAATTTCTTGTTGCCAGTAAGAATCCAGATAACCACATCTTGCTCACTCGATGAAACATATTTTTTAGCTTCCTCCATGATGAATCTCCATTGTTCACCCAAACTATCATTAAACCTTCGACGAAAAGGAACATCGAATTCACATGATACCACTTTTTTAAAGGTCTAGTCCTGCCCCTGACAAATGCCATACATCATAGGATACGACACTGCCACTGAACCATTATTCAGCCACCCATCTTTCTAAAAACGCACCATGTTGCCCTTTTTTAACATAATATTACTACCAAGGAAATAGGCCTCTTTAACCGTCATAACGTTTTTCCAAATAGGGGACTCAGTCAACCTAAGTTTCACATTGGCCACCGTTTTATTTCTAAGGTATTTTGCATGAACAATTTGTTGCCATAAGCCATGATTGCAAATGTGGATGTGTTGGAAACCCTAAGAGGAGGGTTTGATGAGCAAGCAGTAAGAATTTTCCTCAGTTAAGAACCAAGGTTATCAATCCTGTCGGAGGAAGAGTATCTCGGGAAGGTTGATGCCACTGACGATGGTGATGGCGCCTCACCGGTGTCAGCAACAACATGGAACCTGCACACAACACAACCAAAATACTTTGTCCAACGTTATTGTAGCATCCCAAATTTTGCTACCATAGGGTTGTGGTGTTGTGTTCATGTCATAGCATGCATTAAAAATTTGAACCAAGTTTTAATTTGAATTTAAGTGAAACTTGCATAAAAATCACTTAAAGTGATCACTCAAAAATTGTTTTCAAAACATTTTCAAATTGGGAAAACAAAAAGATGGCAAGCTTGGAAATTTTATAAGGTTTCCAAAAAGTATTTTTGCCGAATTTTATTCCTGCAAAAAGGGCCCCAAAACTTTGTTTTCTGTCCTATTTTAAAAGAGATAAGGACCTCAATGCAATTTCATCGTTTTCCAGGGGGTTATTGTATTTTCCCTTTTCTTTTTGGCTTTCTTCTAGCTCTGTCCAGAAGGAAAGCAGGTGCGTGGCCGCTGTGTAGGTCGTCGTTGCCACGTCCTGCTCGCCGCCTTGCAGAAGACGACCACGAGCGTCGTGCCCTGTTTCTCTCCTCTCCGTATCGCTCTCTCTCTCTCGGTGCCTTCTCTCTCTCTCTCTCTGCAGCCCTCAAGCCCGAAACCCTAGCTCATCGCCGGCCGCCGCCTATCACCGTCGCCTCGAGGTCCGTCGAGCCCCATCGAGTGTCCAGGAAGCCCCGTCGTCCTCTCTTGCATCTCCTGGACCAATGAATCGATACGGGAGGCTGTAACGCAGGAGATCGAGGTCATCCCCTTCGCCTCCGACCGCCGCCGTCCACCGCACGACGCGGGCAACTCTAGCACCGCCCCACATCTCCGCCCATCGCGTCGGGTTCCCGGTGAGCTCCTTTACCTCCCGGTGCCGCCCCCTTGCTTCCTCTTCCTCTGTACATCGCGGCCGCCGTGCGCCATTTCCGGCCTCCGCGGGAGGTGCTCGTCGGAGTTCCTCCGATGACCATTTGGTGAAATCTCCGCCGCCCACGCGTTCAACATGTTCTCCTCCACACCATGATGCCCTTTGATTTGAACTTCGCGTGTGGAGTTGATCGATTGCATGTTCTACAGAGGAGAGCTCCTCCGAGTGATGTCAGCGTGACCTCACTGTGACGTCACAAATCCTTTTTTCTTAATTTCCAGAAATGTTTAATGATTACAGAAAAGTAATTAATTTTAATAATTCAATAACTACTGTTTTATAATTCAGAAAAATGTGAAAATTATATGGAAATGATAACAAAATTATACTCTACATGAATATGCCATTTTCATATGTGTTTGACCAAGTTGAAAAATGAGTCTTATTTAATGTTGTTTAAATCATTTAAAAATAAAGAAAATAAGTTTTTATTCAATAAAATTAGAAAACTAAAAGTTATATACCAAATTGCTCAAAATGACAAATGCAATCCAGCTATGATGTTTTCAAACCCATTTGAGCTTTTAAATTGTACTCACTTCCAGAATTGTCCGAAACACCCTCCGGGGTCCATTTCGGGGCTAATTTCAACTTAATCGCATAATTGCCATATGAACCCTAGCAACCCAAAGAACATGTTTAGGGCTTATTTAAGTGCATTAACTTGCTCACGCATACATATTGCGCATTGCATCGATGCCATGTGTTGATTGTTGTTTTTCTTGTTTCGGTGTTTGTTCCCCCTCGGTAGAAGTGACTCCGAAGAGAAGGCCAACAACTCCAATGGCGAATACTTGATCCTAACCGACAAGTCAAGCACTTATTCCTGAAGACTTTATCTGGTTTTCTTGAAGCAAGGCAAGCATAACCTCTTATCTGCCCATATATGATTTCGAAAGACTTTTGAATCTCGTACATTGCATTCGATTCCAATGTATTTTGTGTCAGTAGTTAGAGTTCTCCTATACCATACATAGCCTACTTATTCCTGATCCACTACTCCTAGCAGCTATAGGTTTGCTTGTGTTCATCGCCAAAGCCTTAAATATGCTATGCTTAGTCATACATGCTTGTTATCTCTGCTCCATCCGGTTGATGATTCAGAGTACGAAAGAATCTAGTATGATAGGATGTTGTGGAAAGTTAAGATCAGTTGTTTAACATGATTTAAAGGTGTGGATGACGAGACCACAGAGGGTCTGTGGTGGTTGTCTCGTTCATGCCCCTAGGAGCGAGTTCTCGTCTTCGAGCCAAGACTGAGCGTGCATCCACATGGGGTTTAGATTCCCCTCGGTCTCAACTTTCCTAGTTTGTTCCATGAGTTGACTAGTTTGGGCTTTCCATTTGGATTTGCGGGGATATTAAAAACCTTTTCAAAACTAGGACGTGGGGATGCATCGACGCTCTGCGGGTAGGTAACCGTCGAGCATTGCGCACAACGATAGAGACCCGGCAGGAGATGGCCACTCCCTATTGGCGGACCATCTCTACTCGGAGCGACTCATGGAATAGGCGAAGTAAGGGAAAGGTCGTGGTCAACCACCCTCTGCCGGCACTTCCCGGACTAGTGCTAACCCGGTGGCACTAAGAGTCGGTTGATACGTGTGGTTAAAGTTGTACACCCCTGCAGGGTTAAATCTTTTCGAAAAGCCGTGTCCGCGGTTAAGGACGACTTGGTGACGGATTCTGTGATCATAGACAACTTAAACGGAATGCTTAAAACTTGCTGATAACGAATAAAGGATGCATCCTCGGAGATGTCGAGAGGGGTTACCTTGTAGCATGAGGTAGTGAAACAACTGGAGGTGGTGATCTTTGAAGCACGAGGTGCTGATATGTTTCGGTGGATTAAAAGATGATGATACCAGTAGTTGAGTAGCTTTCTCATTTGTTTTCAAAATACTCCATGAGACGTGCTATTCCTTCCTCAACTTGGAAAACAAAGATGGCTTTACGCAAAACAACCTTCATAACTCTTTCTAAAAGAAGCAGATATATAATAGGTTAACTAAGTCTTGTTGAGTACCTTCCGTACTAATGTTTGCTTCAACTTGGTTCAGGTGAAGTTCCTCAGTTCGGTGGTGTTTCGATGTGGACATCGACGAGTAGTTTGGGGTTCCCAGGTAGCAGCCTGGAATCTATGGGCTGGGACGTCGCCTTATGTTGCGGCCTCTTAGGCCTTTTTGGTTCTTGTTGATTAGCAACATAATTTGCCTTCCGTTGTCTGATGTAATGTTGGTTCGTGTGACCTCTGCTTGTAAGCTATACTCTAGTAACATTTGTTTAATACAACTTCAATGTCTAGAGTGCTGCTTTGATCGGTTGTTGGGTTCGAGCCCGTTGTTATACAGGTTTGGCTATGCCTGCATAGTTGTCGTAGTCAAGGGGTTGTGGAGCCGATGATCCATGTCCGAGCCCGTCTGCCGATGTGATTCGGCCTGGGGCGAGGTAACCCCAGTAACCGTCGATTGTTGTTGCACTTTCTGGACACATAGCATATCTGTATAACTTTGGTCCCGTTCCTTCAGTTTCATCCGACTCGTGGATTCTTGGGTATACATATCTGGTTATGACTAGCATGGACACAAGGAGTAGTAGACCGGGGATCCGGACTACGTGCCGATGAATCCGGTCTGCCTGCCGTTGTTTGTTGCGGCCGGGGCTGGTAACCCTGAAGCCCTTGTGAGTCCATTGCTAGGAGCACATGACAGTTTGTATATCTCTGGGTCCGGGGTCTGACAAAAGTTGGTATCAGAGCAGGACTGCCTGTAGGAAAACCTTACTGCTTGGTCGATGTTGAGTCTAGTGTTTGTGAAAACTATTTTGAAACCTCAAATGAATTGTGAAAAACCTTCTTAGGATTCTTTTTGCTCCGTATCTGGTATCGCTCTAACTCTGGGTCTCCTTACCTGTTTTGGATTTGAAAAGGTTTTGCTATCCCTTCTAGTCATTCAAAACCTAGGTGCCTTCTTTGGCAATGACGTTGTTACCCAAGTTGACCTAGTGTTAAAGTTTCTAGAGTCGTGTGTGTTCCATGCTCCTCTATCTCTTCAACTGGGAGATCCCTTTCCATCCTAATCTCTCAGAGTTGTTCGAATTCCACACTCACATGTTCCTAATTTTCAACAATAGAATCTCGAGATTTTCTTTTCATATCGAATGTATCTGTTATTCTCTGCTCAAACTCTTCCGGAGTTATGTTTGTCCTTTGAAAGATACTTCGTGATTGCTAATCATAGTGTCCTTTAAGACACTAAGAGAGTAGTTACTTCTTTCTCTTGGTTTTTAACCTTTGGACTTGAACCGAAGGTCCCGGAATGTGCTGAATTGCGGTGAGTTGAGTCATGTGATTTCTTAACCATGTAATGCTTAACCCAAGTTCTGTTCCTTTGGATCTTGAGGAATCTATTTTACCTCAGGGTGGCTAGGTAATCTCAGCTCCAATAGCCATAGGTTTTCTCTAGGAATCAAGAAGGGATCACAACAAGAGTGGTCGTCATGAAATCCACATCTTCGTTCTTAATTCAGCTATATCGATCCTCTAGCATGGGTATTACAAAAGAGTATCACATGTGCACTCCCCATGGCCTCTGGTTTTCCGGAGCATGTTCCTATCGTATAGTTGCTCTCAAATCTCCATCCGTTGTTCTGGAACGTAAGTTGCATACGTGTGTCGTAGTCTTCCAATGCAATTGCTCCTGTGTTCCGTCAGAATATTCCACCTTGGTATGTAAGGAGAAACAAACTCCAGCACCTCGCCCATCTCTAGGATCAGGTCAAAGTTTTGTAATTCGCAGACTAAAAAAGTTTAATTAGCTTCTATTTTGTTCTACCTCCGAGTATCACACTCTTATATATCAAGAGGTCGTGCTGATTTTCATGGCCCTAATGATGAAGTGATGCTCCTACACATCTTCACTCCCCTTCCTCCAAGCTTGAATGCTTGAGTATGATGGGTATGTGCTATGAGATGTGTATCAGATATTCCTAGCAATTCTTATTGCTTTGAAAAATCTAAGATACATTTGTATCCTTCTTAGCACTATTGGTCACCCGGTCTCTACTTAAAGTTGACTGTGTTACAAAATCCGTTCATGCCGGTGTAAATTATTGGTCAAAGAGTTAGGTTAATACCGATGCTCTCAAGATCATATCAGTTGCTTTGAAAAGCAAGCCTCCTTTCGATCTCCAAGACATACCGGTGGGTTGTGATATTCTGGTTGTCTTTCTAGAAGTATCACCAGGTGGTTACCTGACCGTGATGTCTAAACAAAGGGTAATTTGAATTGCTCCTTTCTCCAAGAAACTATGATGGGCACCTTGGACTATTTGGTTGAGCTTAAACAACAACTTGGAGAGTTGAAAGGCAAAATCTCCACCTAACTTGATCCTTTGTTAAGGGGTGTCTAGTTCCCTTGTGTTGAAGCAGGATAGTAACTCCCTAGTGGACATGCTATCATCCTAACCTTTGATTTGATTTGGGCTATCATCTAACCGAGGCCAGATCCAAGGACTATCTTTATGGTGGTTTCACTCCTGGTGTTTTACCGAGTACCCCTTCATGTCCTATGGTCTCACCCAATACCTTGCCTTGTTCATATATCATATGAATCCCTCTGCCTGGAGTATCTGGATAAGCGTGTTGTCAAGCCCAATGATGACATACCTATTTATCCAAGTTGAAAGAGGTTCAAGTTGAACACTTGGCACTAATATTGGAAACTTTTGAGAACCATCTTTGTGTCATCACGAAGCTGTGTTCTGGATGTTCGAAGTAACTTACCCGGTTCATGTGCTTACGGTGAAAGTTGTCGCCATGGATCCGAGTAAAGTTTTCTTGTTCTCTCGGGAATAACCTCCAGTCGGTCATGTATGTGTGGGCTATTCTTGAGATGGGAGGTTGTTACCTCCATTCCTTGGAAAAGTTCGTGTCCACACCAAGCCACTGACTAACTATTCGTGAAAGCGAAGAAGTTTCAGAACTTCGTTATCTTTGTACCGTCTTCCCAACAAGGACTCCGGTGTGTTCTTCTGCAAGTAGACCATGTAGGTGCAACCGTCTTTCGCAAGGTGCTAATACATGAGTTTTGCAATCTCGCTCATCTTCTCGAGCTTGACATCGTAGTCCATATCTTGAGAATCTAGTAGATGTGTCCAGTTGGTAACCGGTGCAAGCTTTTCAATCAAACACGTTGAGTCTCAGTTATTCAACCCACTAACCAGAGCTGAATCTCAAGCAGCAACGATGGTTGGTGTTTCCTCAAGGGTATTGAATCAGGTCTTTCCAAAATCTGGCATGGTTGATGTTGCGGTTGACACAATTAGCCGGAAGGCCTAATGTCATATTCCCTTGAATCCGTAAGAATAGCCACTCTCCGTGAGAGTTCTGGTGTGGCTCAATCCTAACAAGTTTTCCTCCCCATTCTTCCAAACCGAAGTTCATCTTTCACTTGATGACCTATAAAAGGTTCGTCATGAGCCTGCTGTCGGTATCTATAACATCAGGAGAACCTGGAAGTTGATTCTTCCAATGTCTCTTTGTCCATCCTCCAAACCTTTCTTTCAGTGGAAACAAGTTCATCATGAGAACCATCTCGTGGTGCTTTGTAACCGCCTTTGATCAGTTCCCTTTTTCAAGTTGGTTGTACTTGAAGTTCTAATCATCTCACACATTGTGTGAATTTGTCAGTCACTTCAGCCTGGGATCTTGACCATGTGGTAGATGTATCGCTACGTCCAAACCACAATAGAAAAGAGATACCTTAATTCCTCCCGGTGTTCCAATCCCCGTTGGTTACCAATCCTTATGGTGTGACCAAGAATTTCTTCCTCGTTACGGTGTTCCAACATCTTCTAGTTACTCATCTTCTGTTGTGAAGTAACATCATGACCTTTGACAAAGATCTCGACAAACTTTGACGGAATGAAAGTTCTATTATCTTCTGTGTCCACTCCCAAGAGTGAACATGATCCTGTATCAAATTTTCTCTAACACACACGAATTACAGTGTTTTCTCGTGTTTTCCCTCGTCTACAGATATTACATTGTGGTATCCAAGACCATCCTCTCCATCTTGGTTTTCTGTTTGAAGAAACCTCGATGTCATAAGTTGTTCCATATTTCTTTTTCAAAAGGATTTAAAGTCTTGTGAAAAGCTCATATTCTAAATCCTTTCAAGACTAATCGTCCGCAAACTTGAAACCTTCCCCTATTCCCTCTGTTATCTTGATGTGTTTCATGCCGATAACTCAAAAGTTCTTTATGAACATCCATATCATGAGTTATCCATGAGATACTCGATCTTCGTGAAGATCAATTCCTAAGAGTTTCCCTCTTGTCTAAGGTATATGCGTTCAATACTTCACGATGCTACGGATCAACCTCTTCAAGAAGAAAACCGCAAGATTCGATAAGATCGTTCAAAACCGGTGTTCCTTCTTTCTTCTCCTTCGAGAATCTCGGGACGAGATTCTTGTAAGGGGGGTAGATTTGTAACATCCCAAATTTTGCTACCATAGGGTTGTGGTGTTGTGTTCATGTCATAGCTTAAAAATTTGAACCAAGTTTTAATTTGAATTTAAGTGAAACTTGCATAAAAATCACTTAAAGTGATCAATCAAAAAAAAATTCAAAACATTTTTAAATTGGGAAAACAAAAAGATGGCAAGGTTGGAAATTTTATAAGGTTTCCAAAAAGTATTTTTGCCGATGTTTATTCCTGCAAAAAGGGCCTCAAAACCTTGTTTTCTGTCCTATTTTAAAAGAGAAAAGGATCTCAACGCAATTTCATCGTTTTCCAGGGGGTTATTGTATTTTCCCTTGTCTTTTTGGCTTTCTTCTAGATCTGTCCAGAAGGAAAGCAGGTGCGTGGCCGCTGTGTAGGTCGCCATTGCCACGTCCTGCTCGCCGCCTTGCAGAAGACGACCACGAGCGTCGTGCCCTGTTTCCCTCCTCTCTGTATCGCTCTCTCTCTCTCTCTCTCGGTGCCTTCTCTCTCTCTCTCTCTCTCTCTCTCTCTCTGCAGCACTCAAGCCCGACACCCTAGCTCATCGCCGGCCGCCGCCTATCACCGTCGCCTCGAGGTCCGTCGAGCCCCATCGAGTGTCCAGGAAGCCCGTCGTCCTCTCTTGCATCTCCTGGACCAATGAATCGATACGGGAGGCTGTAACGCGGGAGATCGAGGTCATCCCCTTCGCCTCTGACCGCCGCCGTCCACCGCACGCCGCGGGCAACTCCGGCACCGCCCCACATCTCCGCCCATCGACTCGGGTTCCCGGTGAGCTCCTTTACCTCCCGGTGCCGCCCCCTTGCTTCCTCTTCCTCTGTACATCGCGGCCGCCGTGCGCCATTTCCGGCCACCGCGGGAGGTGCTCGTCGGAGTTCCTCGGATGACCATTTGGTGAAATCTCCGCCACCCACGCGTTCGGCATGTTCTCCTCCACACCATGATGCCCTTTGATTTGAACTTCGCGTGTGGAGTCGATCGATTGCATGTTCTACAGAGGAGAGATCCTCCGAGTGATGTCAGCATGACCTCACTGTGACGTCACAAATCCTTTTGTCTTAATTTCCAGAAATGTTTAATGATTACAGAAAAGTAATTAATTTTAATAATTTAATAACTACTCTTTTATAATTCAGAAAAATGTGAAAATTATATGGAAAATGATAACAAAAATATACTCTACATGAATATGCCATTTTCATATGTGTTTGACCAAGTTGAAAAATGAGTCTTATTTAATGTTGTTTAAATCATTTAAAAATAAAGAAAATAAGTTTTTATTCAATAAAATTAGAAAATTAAAAGTTACATACCAAATTGCTCAAAATGACAAATGCAATCCAGCTATGATGTTTTCAAACCCATTTGAGATTTTAAATTGTACTCACTTCCAGAATCGTCCGAAACACCCTCCGGGGTCCATTTCGGGGCTAATTTCAACTTAATCGCATAATTGCCATATGAACCCTAGCAACCCAAAGAACATGTTTAGGGCTTATTTAAGTGCATTAACTTGCTCACGCATACATATTGCGCATTGCATCGATGCCATGTGTTGATTGTTGTTTTTCTTGTTTCGGTGTTTGTTCCCCCTCGGTAGAAGTGACTCCGAAGAGAAGGCCAACAACTCCAATGGCGAATACTTGATCCTAACCGACAAGTCAAGCACTTATTCCTGAAGACTTTATCTGGTTTTCTTGAAGCAAGGCAAGCATAACCTCTTATCTGCCTACATATGATTTCGAAAGACTTTTGAATCTCGTACATTGCATTCGATTCCAATGTATTTTGTGTCAGTAGTTAGAGTTCTCCTATACCATGCATAGCCTACTTATTCCTGATCCACTACTCCTAGCAGCTATAGGTTTGCTTGTGTTCATCGCCAAAGCCTTAAATATACTATGCTTAGTCATACATGCTTGTTATCTCTGCCCCATCCGGTTGATGAATCAGAGTACGAAAGAATCTAGTATGATTGGATGTTGTGGAAAGTTAAGATCAGTTGTTTAACATGATTTAAAGGTGTGGATGACGAGACCACAAAGGGTCTGTGGTGGTTGTCTCGTTCATGCCCCTAGGAGCGAGTTCTCGTCTTCGAGCCAAGACTGAGCGTGCATCCACACGGGGTTTAGATTCCCCTCGGTCTCAACTTGCCCAGTTTGTTCCATGAGTTGCCTAGTTTGGGCTTTCCATTTGGATTTGCGGGGATATTAAAAACCTTTTCAAAACTAGGACGTGGGGATGCATCGACGCTCTGCGGGTAGGTAACCGTCGAGCATTGCGCACAACGATAGAGACCCGGCAGGAGATGGCCACTCCCTATTGGCGGACCATCTCTACTCGGAGCGACTCATGGAATAGGCGAAGTAAGGGAAAGGTCGTGGTCAACCACCCTCTGCTGGCACTTCCCGGACTAGTGCTAACCCGGTGGCACTAAGAGTCGATTGATACGTGTGGTTAAAGTTGTACACCCCTGCAGGGTTAAATCTTTTCGAAAAGTCGTGTGCGCGGTTAAGGACGACTTGGTGACGGATTCTGTGATCATAGACAACTTAAACGGAATGCTTAAAACTTGCTGATAACGAATGAAGGATGCCTCCTCGGAGATGCCGAGAGGGGTTTCCTTGTAGCATGAGGTAGTGAAACAACTGGAGGTGGTGATCTTTGAAGCACGAGGTGCTGGTATGTTTCGGTGGATTAAAACATGATGATATCAGTAGTTGAGTAGCTTTCTCATATGTTTTCAAAATACTCCATGAGACGTGATATTCCTTCCTCAACTTGGAAAACAAAGATGGCTTTACGCAAAACAACCTTCATAACTCTTTCTAAAAGAAGCAGATATATAATAGGTTAACTAACTCTTGTTGAGTACCTTTCGTACTCATGTTTGCTTCAACTTGGTTCAGGTGAAGTTCCTCAGTTCGGTGGTGTTTCGACGTGGACATCGACGAGTAGTTTGGGGTTCCCAGGTAGCAGCCTGGAATATATGGGCTGGGACGTCGCCTTATGTTGCGGCCTCTTAGACCTTTTTGGTTCTTGTTGATTAGCAACATAATTTGCCTTCCGTTGTCTGATGTAATGTTGGGTCGTGTGACCTCTGCTTGTAAGCTATACTCTAGTAACATTTGTTTAATACAACTTCAATGTCTAGAGTGCTGCTTTGATCGGTTGTTGGTTTCGAGCCTGTTGTTATACAGTTTTGGCTATGCCTGCATAGTTGTCGCAGTCGAGGGGTTGTGGAGCCGATGATCCATGTCCGAGCCCGCCTGCCGATGTGATTCGGCCTGGGGCGAGGTAACCCCAGTAACCCCTCGACTGTTGTTGCACTTTCTGGACACATAGCATCTCTGTATAACTTTGGTTCTGTTCCTTCAGTTTCATCCGACTCATGGATTCTTGGGTATACATATCTGGTTATGACTAGCATGGACACAAGGAGTAGTAGACCGGGGATCCGGACTACGCGCCGATGAATCCGGTCTGCCTGCCGTTGTTTGTTGCGGCCGGGTCTGGTAACCCTGAAGCCCTTGTGAGTCCATTGCTAGGAGCACATGACAGTTCTATATCTCTGGGTCCGGGGTCTGATAGTTATAGTGAGGTTGTCAACCTCACCGGTCTTGCTGAAAACAAAGATTAGACGTATAGTGTGGAAAATGGTGTATGCTTGCAGTAAGTAAAGAAAGCAGGAAATTGTTGTAGTTTGTTTAACAGTGTAAGAAAATGGACCGGGGTTCATAGGTTCACTAGTGGTGTCTCTCCATAAAAATAACATGCTGGGTGAACAAATTACAGCTGGGCAATTCACAAATAGAGGTTGCACCGTAGTGCACATTATAACATGATGAATACTATGATATTTAGTGCGGGCATTACAACAAAATACATAGACCGAAATCCATCTGCATCTATGACTAATAATCCACCCTCAGGTTATCATCCGAACCCCCTTAGGTATTAAGTTGCAAGTAACATATAACTGCATTAAACAATGTGTGTAATGTAAGAAATGATTGTACACGCGGGCACTCACACCGCTGTTTTCTCCCTAGTGGCAACAACACATCCTCCCCCGTCACATTTCTGTCACTCGAGCATAGGCGAAAAGGAGGCATGAACCCACTATCTAGAATAAATACTCCCTCTTGGAGTCACTAGCAAATACTTGGCTAGATCAACCACTAGCAACGGAAAGCATGCAAGATCACAAATAACATATGCAATAAAGACTGTAATCAACTTTGCATAAGTTCAGTATTTATCGGATCCCAGCAAACACAGCATATAAAATTACATAAGATCAATCTCGATCATGATAGGCAGCTCACGAGATCTAAACATGGAGGCATATGAGGAGAAGACAACCATCTAACTACTGCTATGGACCCTGTAGTCCAGGGATGAACTACTCACGCATCACTCCGGAGGCAGGCATGGTGATGTAGAAGCCTTCGGTGATGATTTCCTCTCAGGCACGATGCCGGGAGGTAGCTCCAGAACCCCCCTGATCTAGGGTTGACGACGACGACGGCTGCGGAACTTTTCGGGGATTTTTTATCAGGTCTTTAGGGTTTTCCATCCGGGGGGAATAAATAGGCAAAAGGGCAAAGGCGGTGGAGGCATGGGGGCCCCACACCCATAGCTGGCAGCGGCCGGGGGGAGGCCGCGGCACCCTATGGTGTGGCTCCTGGTGCCCGTCTTCGACTCTCCTTCGGTCTTCTGGATGCTTTCGAGGAAAATAGGCACTTAGGGCTTTGTGTGGTCCAATTCCGAGAATGTTTCCAGAACAACTTTTCTGAAAGCAAAAACAGCAGAAAACATGGAACTGGCACTTGGCATCTTGTTAATAGGTTAGTCCCGGAAAACGTATAAAAATTCTATAAATAAGGGGGGAAACATGTAGCAATTGGCATAATATGACCATGGAGCATCAGAAATTATAGATACGTTAGAGACGTATCAAGCATCCCCAAGCTTAGTTCCTACTCGTCCTCGAGTAGCTAAACGATAAAACACAATAATTTCTGAGGTGACATGCTACAATCATAAACTTGATTATTATGATGTAAAAGCATATGTATGTTGAGATCATAGAACTTCAAACACAAACATGATAAATAGAACTTTAATAATAAAACATAGCAATCACTTTGCATCATGAAGAGTATCTTAAATGAAGGATCATGGATAATAATGCAAAGAAAGATAAACATTTTTTTTCCAGATATAGAGAACGCATGGAAAATTGGTATTTCACTAGTCCTTAAGACTGGGACACAACATAAATGCCAGGACACTTTCAAAGTTCATGAGGAATACTAGAAAAAATAATTTAAGAACAAATAATATCACATCATGAAGTAATTATTTATGTTTATGGGACAAATGCACATAGAACTCAGAATAGCAAAAATGCTCTCTCAACTGTGCATAGAGTTAGAAGATGGAGACTCAACATAAAAGTAAAAGAAAGTCCCTTCGCAGAGGGAAGCAGGGATCACTCATGTGCTAGAGCCTTTTATTTTATTAAAGATATGTATTAAAAGATTGACACTCCTCCCATCCATCTTTCACAAACCATGGCTAACTGAATCCTCGGGTGCCTGCCAACAATCATATACCGTGGAGGAGTGTCTATATTTTAGGAGAGGTGTATGTTAATGTCAACAAATGGTAAACAGACAATACAGTACGTCACAAGCCAACTGTATTCACAAGAGCGGCTCCCATTGTGAAGGTCGCAACTGGTGTAGAAGGTCATTCCTCTTTCTCTTTTGTTTACATAATTATGCTTTGACTGATAAATCAGTGGCAAACATAGTGAAGAGAATTTGTTTGTATTAATTTGGGGCTGGGCACCCCACTACCAGCTCTTATATCATTTGGATAAGCGGATGAATCCACAAGTCGAGGGTGTGAAATCGAATCAACAAGTGAGATACAAATTCTCTATTGACGTCCTCATGAGCAAAAACAAGAACACAAAACAGGAATAATTTTAAAGGTTTTAAAGGTAACACATGAGCAATTTACTTGGAGTGGCAGTGAAATACCACATGTAGGTAGGTATGGTGTATATAATGAGAAAACTTTGGTTTAAGGAGTTTGAATGCACGAGTAGAATTCCATACTAAGTACAGGTGGAGGCTAGCAAAAGACTGGGAGGGACAAATCAAGAGAGCATAAGAGCCATAATCATGCACAACGACATAAGCACCATTAATTAAAGTATAAGCGGTATCACAAGTTCAAAAACTAAGTGGTCATGGAGTCTATTCGTGACTGGTTCGTAGTCATAAACATGGTGTGAGCATGCGCCAAGTCAACCAAATAAAACATTTTGATGCTTTAGTATGACAAGAAGAACTCATGAATCTTTCAAGACATATTAAATGCTCTCAACTATTTAAGGCTATTCATGCTACTCAATAACCACAAGGCTTTGAAACTAAAATAACATTTAGCATGGCATGAAAAAGTTCTAGCCAAAGTCTATACAAGCTTCTACTAGCACTGTTAAAAATTCTACATCAAGCAGCAATTTCTTTTCCCAACAAGCACCATGCAAGATATGTTTTAACAAAAATACTCTTTATGATACAGCAAGCAAACATGAGAGTACTCATATAACACTACTAAAATTAACGGCTCTGATAAGAGATGCATGTAAAACAGGAGCTAAATAAATGCAGCAGCCAGACAAAGTCTAAGAGTACAATGTATTCTCATGGAAAATCGGAGCGTGTCACCCTCCAATAAAAGAATGTTGGGGTCCAATCAGGCTTATTGTAAAAATAAAAACAAACTGAAAGCAAAAATAGAAGACGCTCCAAGTAAAGCACATAATGTGTGACCGAATAAAAATATAGTTTCACCAGAAGTGACCTGATAATTTGTTGATGAAGAAGGGGATGCCTTGGGCATCCCCAAGATTAGACGGTTGAGTCTTCTTGGAATTTGCTGGGATGTACCACCGGGGCATCCCCAAGCTTAGGCTCTTCACTCTTCTTTATCACATCATATCATCCTCTTCTCTTGACCCTTGAAAACTTCCTTCACACCAAATTTCTCACAATCTTCATTAGCAACGTTAGTGCAATCGAAATAATAAATTCACATGGTACAGTTTAAACACAAGCCTAGCACTCAAAAACACATTAGCTAATGTCACAACTTCTCTTAAAACTCCTTTTCTCAAAAAAACACCAAAAGAAAGAGATTAAGATGCAAATGCAATTATAGGCAGAAATCTGCCAAAACAGAATAGCAGGTAAATATCGATTTTTTCGAAAATCTTCTGTTGCTCAAATCAAAAAGTGGTAAACTAAGAAAAGTTGCGTATATATCTTAGGATTAAGCACAACAAAGCTCAGGTCATTTTGATTTTTCTGTGATTTCATACGTATTTAACAGTGGACAGCAGAAATATGTTTCCTGCGCAGAAATCCGAAATATGGTCTCAACTTTCCATTAGAGGATTTACTTGGCTCAACAAAAACACAAAAGAAAAGATACAGCGGGGTTGCTAAGGAAATAGACAACAATCAGGTGAAAAGCACACAAAATAAAACAAAGAAAAACTGATTGAAAACAGAGAAATAAAACGGGTTGTCTCCCGATAGTGCTTTTCTTTAACGCCTTTGAGCTAGGCATAGAAAGCAACTCAAGTATTTTCAAGTGAAGAAGCTTCAACTTCATAACTTGCTCTAATAATAGAGTCAAAAGGTAGCTTCATCCTCTTTGTAGGAAAGTGTTCCATACCTTTCTTGAGGGGGAATTGATATGTAATACTCCCCTCTTTCATATCAATAATAGCACCAACAGTTCAAAGAAAAGGTCTTCCCAAAACAATAGGACAAGAAGCATTGCATTCAATATTCATAACAACAAAATCAACAGGGGCAAGGTTATTGTTAACCATAATAATTACATAATCAATTCTACCAAGAGGTTTCTTCTTAGCATTATCAGCAAGATGAACATCCAAATAACATCGTTCCAACGGTGGTAGATCAAGCATATCATAAAGATTTTGAGGCATAACAGATATACTAGCATCAAGATCATACAAACCATTGCAATCAAAATCATTTACTTTTATCTTAATGATAGGATCCCAACCATCATCTAATTTCCTAGGGATAGATGTTTTAAGTTCCAGCTTTTCTTCCCTAACTTTCATGAGAGCATTGGTAATATGTTTAGTAAAGGCCATATTCATGGCACTAGCATTGGGACTTCTAGCAAGATTTTGTAGAAACATAATAACTTCAGAGATATTGCAATCATCAAAATCAAAATTATTATCATCAAAAGTAATGGGACCATTATCTCCTACATCTCTAAAAATTTCAGCACATTTATTAGAAGCAGTTTCAGCAATTTGAAGCAATTTAGCACGTTTCACCGAAGGAGTAGGGACTTTATTAACACCAACTACTTTACCATTGATAGTAGGAGGTTTAGTAGCACTTGGAGCTTCAGTTTTACTAGTGGTTGTGATAGTACAAACTCTAGAAATATTATTCTTTCTAGCCAATTCATCTTCTCTTCCCACCTAGCACGTAATTCAGCCATCAACCTAACATTATTATCAATTTGAACTTGGATGGCATTCAAAGTTTTACTTTGTTTAACATCTTGTGGAAAAACCTTCAGTTTTAGAAAATCAACATCAATAGCTAGGTTGTCCACTTTAGAGGCAAGAACATCTGTTTTACCAAGCTTTTCCTCAACAGATTTATTAAAAGCAGTTTGTGTGCTAATAAATTATCTAAGCATTCTTTCAAGATCACAGATAGAGCTTTTATTTTTATTGTAAGAATTTCCATAAGAATTACCATACCATTATTAGAAGGATAGGGCTTATAACTGTTTCCACTAAAATTATTTCTTTAAGCATTGTTGTGAAAATTATTATTTCTAATAAAGTTTACATCAACATGCTCTTCTTGAGCAACCAAAGAGGATAAAGGAACATTATTTGGATCAACTTGAGATTTACCATTAACAAGCATAGAAATAATATCATCAAGCCTTTCACTCAAAGAGGAGGTTTCCTCAACAGAATTTACCTTCTTACCTTGTGGAGCCCTCTCAGTGTGCCACTCTGAATAATTTATCATCATATCATCAATAAGCTTTGTTGCATTGCCCAATGTGATGGACATAAAGGTACCTCCAGCAGCTGAATCCAATATGTTCCTTGAGGAGAAATTCAGCCCTGCATAAAAAGTTTGTATAATTATCCAAGTAGTCAGTCCATGAGTGGGACAATTCTTCACCATAGTTTTCATTCTTTCCCAAGATTTAGCAACATGTTCATTATCAAATTGTTTAAAATTCATTATGTCACTTCTCAGGGATATAATCTTAGCAGGAGGATAATATTTTCCAATGAAAGCATCTTTACACTTAGTCCATGAATCAGTACTATTTCTAGGCAAAGATAGCAACCATTCTTTAGCTCTTCCTCTCAAAGAGAAAGGAAATAATTTCAGTTTAATAATATTTCCATCCACATCTTTATATTTTTGCATCTCACATAGTTCAACAAAATTATTAAGGTGGGCAGCATCAGCATCAGTACTAATACCAGAAAATTGCTCTTTCATAAATTTATTTAATAAAGCAGGTTTAATCTCATAGAAAGCAGCAATAGGAGCAGGTGGAGCAATAGGTGTGCAAATAAAATCATTGTTGTTTGTGCTAGTGAAGTCACACAACTTAGTATTCTCAGAGGAACTCATTTTAGCAGAATAATAGGAAGCAAATAAATAACAGCTATAAAGTAGACTATTTTTTTTGTGTTTTTAATATAGAGAAGAAAAACAAGACAAAAATAAAAACAAGACAATTAAAAAATAAAGAGGTTCAGCGTGAGAGACTCCCCTTTCCAGAAGACTTCTTCCTCCCCGGCAACGGCGCCAGAATTCTTTGATCGCAAATGTGGATGTGTTGGAAACCCTAAGAGGGGGGTTTGATGAGCAAGCAGTAAGAATTTCCCTCAGTTAAGAACCAAGGTTATCAATCCAGTATGAGGAAGAGGATCTCGGAAGGTTGATGCCACTAACGGTGGTGATGGCGCCTCACCGGTGTCAGCAACAACGTTGAACCTGCACACAGCACAACCAAAATACTTTGTCCCTACGGTATAGTGAGGTTGTCAATCTCACCGGTCTTGCTAAAAACAAAGATTTGACGTATAATGTGAAAATGGTATATGCTTGCAGTAAGTAAAGAAAGGAGGAAATTGTTGTGGTTTGTTTAACAGTGTAAGAAAATGGACCGGGGCTCATAGGTTCACTAGTGGTGTCTCTCCATAAAAATAACATGTTGGGTGAACAAATTACAGCTGGGCAATTGACAAATAGAGGTTTCATCGTAGTGCACATTATAACATGATGACTACTATGATATTTAGTGCGGGCATTAAAGCAAAATACATAGACCGAAATCCATCTTCATCTATGACTAATAATCCACCCTCAGGTTATCATCCGAACCCCCTTAGGTATTAAGTTGCAAGCAATAGATTACTGCATTAAACAATGTGTGTAATGTAAGCAATGATTGTACACGTGGGCACTCACACCGTTGTTTTCTCCCTAATGACAACAGCACATCCTCCCCCGTCATGTTTCTGTCACTCGAGAACAGGCGAAAAGGAGGCATGAACCCACTATCTAGCATAAATACTCCCTCTTGGAGTCACTAGCAACTACTTGGCCAGAGCAACAACTAGCAACGGAAAGCATGCAAGATCACAAATAACATATGAAATAAAGACTATAATCAACATGTCATAAGTTCAATATTCATCGGATCCCAGAAAACACAGCATATAGAATTACATAAGATCAATCTCGATCATGATAGGCAGCTCACAAGATCTAAACATGGAGGCATATGAGGAGAATACAACCATCTAACTACTTCTATGGACCCGTAGTTCAGGGATGAACTACTCATGCATCACTCCGGAGGCAGTCATGGTCATGTAGAAGCCTTCGGTGATGATTTCCTCTCCGGCAGGGTGCCGGGAGGCAGCTCCAGAACCCCCCCTGATCTAGGGTTGACGACGACGGCGGCTGCAAAAATTTTCGGGGATTTTATTATCAGGTCTTTAGGGTTTTCCATCTGGGGGGAATAAATAGGCGAAAGGGCAAAGGCGGTGGAGGCCTGGGGGACCCACACCCATAGCTGGCGCGGCCGGGGGAGGTTAGTCCCGGAAAACGTATAAAAATGCTATAAATAAGGGGGGAAACATGTAGCAATTGGCATAATATGATCATGGAGCATCAGAAATTATAGATACGCTGGAGACGTGTCAAGCCATCCTGTGTCTCAAGCTTCCACCACCACTTGCATAAGATACTAATATTCTGTCTCCTCGGGTTATTCACCCCCAGACCACCCTTATTCTTCGATCTACACACCCGAGTCCATTTGACCATATGATACTTTTTCTTCCCCTGTTCCCGGACCAAAAAAAAACTTCCTACGGTGTTTATCGAGCTTCTCGATGAGGCCCTTGCTAAGTAAAAACATCGACATATAGTAATAGGGGATACCAGAAAAACTCGAGTCCAGCAACGTCAGTCTCCCCCCAGAGGATGCTGCATCCCCAATCCAGGCCTCTAGCTTTTTTTATGAAATTTGCATCCAAAAAATCCCAATCAACTGTTTTGAGATTAGAAACCGAAACAGGAACCCCCCAAGTACTTCAAAGGAAGCTGCCCAACTTGACAATTAAAGAGATCAGAGTAAAACATCGCAATATCATTGTCCCCCCAATCATAAATATTTCACTTTTTTCAAAATTGATCTTAAGCCCAGACATAAGCTCAAAGACATACAGCAAAAGTTGTAGGTTAACAGCACGATCCACGTCGTGAGAAATACAGAAAACTGTATCATCGGCATATTGCAAGATGGAAACTCCATCCTCCACAAGATCAGGATCCAGGCCAGAAAAAAGACCATTATACTGAGCACGCAACACCATCTTAGTCAACACCTCTCCAGCAAGATTAAACAGAATGGGGGAAAGGGGATCGCCTTCACGAACCCACTTAGCACTTTGGAAATACTGCCCAATGACATTATTTAATTTAACACTCACAGTCCCATGATGCAAAACTTTACCAATCCAAGAACACCACAGGTTATTGAAACCTCTCACTCTAAGGCAGTTAAGTAAAAAATCCCAATTGACCTTATCGTACGCCTTCTCAAAATCGATTTTCAAAAAAATCCCCGTTTGCTTTTTAATATGAACATGATGCATAACCTCATGCAAAGAAAGAACCCCGTCCATAATGTTTCTGTCTTTAATAAAGGCATTTTGCTGTCCACTGACCAGCTTATCAGTAAACGGCTTGAGCCTAATCGATAGAGTTTTGGTAATCAGCTTATAAATGCATCTTAACAGGCAGATGGGTCTGAACTGAGTAATCCTATTAGCATCATAAGTTTTAGGTAGCAGGGTGATGATGCCGTAATTAAGACGCTGAACGTCAAGGGATCCATTATAGAAATGATAGAAAAGGTTCATCACATCACTTTTAACAACTTCCCAACAATGCTGATAGAACTCAGATGGTATGTTATCAGGCCCCGGTGCCCTGTTAGTTTCCATAAGAAACAAGGCATGTTTCAACTCCCCCTCAGTGAACGTCCTAGTGAGAATGATATTATCATCATGAGATAACATTTCATGACCGGACCACAAATCAGGTGAGATCCCAAAAAGATTACCAGGAGGAAGACCGAAAAGATTTTTGTAATAAGACGTAGCAAGTTTTAAAAGGTTGTCAGTTCCCTCAACATCAACCCCATTATCCTCAAGAGAATGCACTGAGTTTTTTCTCTTCCCCCCATTAGAGATTCTATGGAAATAAGCCGTGTTCAGGTCACCTTGTAACAACCACCAGGCGTGCGCCCTCTGATGCCAATAGTTTTCCTCCTCGGCATCAAGATTAAAAAGCTCCACTTGAATAAAGGCTTTCCGAGCAAAAACATCAGGAGACAACTCCTCTTCTTCCTCGAGACTTTCTAAGTTTTGCAGATCAACTTTAAGATTCTTCTTACGTTTTTTAAAATTTCCAAATAAATTGGACCCCCAGCCTTTGAAAAACTTTTTAACTCTTCTTAACTTGATATTTAACACATCGGTAGGGTCGATCGAATTAACAGGTTTCCCCCAAATCTTCGCAACTTTAGGCAAAAAATCAGCGTTGCACAACCAAGAGGTATCAAATTTAAACTCCCTTTTCACCCGAGGTGCGGGTGGTCCACCGTGCTCAAGCAGCAAAATGTTATGATCAGAGCAATCCCTCACTATCTTCCTAAGCATGACTAAAGGAAATAATGCCTCCCAGTCCGGGGACATAAGCACATGGTCAAGCTTTTCTAACGTAGGGTTCCTCTGTTGATTTGACCAAGTGTATTTGCCACCCGTAAGATACACCTCCCTCAAACCCAGAGTACGAATGATAGAGTTAAACACCCCAGAGGAGTGAGGAAGAGTCGTCGTTTTATTTTTCTCAGAAGAAAACCGCGGGATATTAAAGTCCCCTCCAACAATATAAGGACAATCCATAGAATTGCAGAAAACAGAAAGCTCAGAAAGAAAAGCTCCTTTCAGGTTCTCGTGCGCAGGACCATAAACCACAATCACAACCCAACGATTTTTTTAACCTTGTCCCAAAAATTCATAAGGATCATAAACTCCTGACGGTTTGCACCTCCAAGGTTTCATATTTGGCAACACATAAAATACCACCGGACTTCCCAACCGAAGGAATCCACTTCCAAAAGAACTTATTGTCAGGGTCCAATTTTCCGAAAAAAACTACTATCATAAGTTTTCTTCATCATCTCCTGTAAACCAATGAAATCTAGGTTACAATACTTCATGATATCTATGATACAGGTGGCCATCCATTTCTTTCCACCCCCTAGAATTCCAAAAGGCCGACGTCATTTAAAAAGATGAGGATTTTCTTACATCTGACAGGTCTACTAGGGGCCAGAGTAGACGTGTCAGCACGTTTTTTACTCCTAGTAACAGGTTTACTAACAGTCACACTTTTCCTACCGCCAGGTTTCCTTTATTTTTTTATTTTTAACCAAAGTAAAAGATTTATCCACCACATCCTCATCTAACCAGGTAAGACAAACATGAGTCCTTGAGCCAGTATCATGCACAACAACCAAAGTAGTAGAACTAATATGAGTGTTCTTATTAATCAAATTACCCCTAGTATTTTCCATTTCACGCAACAAATCAATATTCTCAAAGTTATCAGAAGGTAAATCCACTCCCATCAATGAATCTCTACTCATAATTTTAAGATTCGAAAGAACAGAAAAAGCATTATGGGATGGAAAACTGTTACCTTCCAGATTCATCTTCTTTGAGACCTCTTCAGCACGTTGAAGGACTCTGTGCATTTTCTCCCTAGCATCCCTACCACCCTCGACAACTGATGTGTCAGGTTGCTCCATCGACACCTTTTCTTCAGAGGAGACTCCATGCTCAGAAGGAGGAGACTGAACAAAGTACTCTTGCCTTTCTACCAGGACTAGAGGAGACTCCATATCCAGTTCCTCAACCACCAGGTTATCGGGCCAACTTTTACCCGAGACCACTGAAGCATAGGAAATCAGAGCCATATTTTTTACTTTTCGCACTCACATCAGGGGACACATTCTCTTTTTTAACTGAAGGAGTAATAGGGGCAGAAACCTTCACATGATAATTCTGCAGTGTCTCGGCACTAGGAGAGCAGACCTGTTTGGCCCCCTCTAACACAGTATGCATCAAGGAACACTTATCACTCATAGTATCCACCTTCGGGCTAGCTTGGCCCCTGTTTTCTCTAGCAATTTCATCAATCAGCAATTCATTATGATCATCATCAGTTTCTTCTTCGGACACATGCTCAGAAATAGGTTGCAAGGTTTGAGACATGATTCTGTCCATCCCAGTTCTACCAGAAGGGATCAAAGTGCGGTCAGCTTGACCTCTAGGAGATGCAGCTGAAGCAGCAGAAAATTTGTCAGTTCTAGCGCGGTTAGGGGAAGCCTGTGACTCGACATTACCAATAGGAATAGCCAGTTTCACAGCAGGTGGCCCTTGCACCACGATGGACTCAATTTCATACGAGAAATCATAGATGAAATCCCCAAGAACACCCTCAGCAACAGAAAGAAGTTGTGCTACATCTCTACAGCCCAGGAGAATTCTACAGTACTCGGGTTTAAGCAAAGTGGCCTGATCCACCTCTAGCGTGACCCCAACCAGAGAGCCAACATAAGCCACATGAGCATCACATCGCTTCTCAACATGAATATTGCGAATCCTAACCCAAGCTTTGTGCATGGGACCTTTAGCCCCAACTAAAGCGGACCAAGGAGACAAGCTAATCACAGCCTTGCTAAATCTCATATCCATGCGTCTACCAATATAGCACGCACGCTCCACCTCTTTAGGATTAGGAACACGCATAGGAAATTGCGTTGCATTAATAGATCTAGCGGTACACCTCCAACTAGACTTCAAATACTCATTAAACTCCTGTTCAAGCTCTCGAGCAGTAGGTTTCCCTTCCACGACAATAATGACTAAGCTAGACACCCCCTCCTTAACTTGCTTGGCAGAAGATGAATTAGGAAAGTAAAAGACCCCATGCCCTGGGGATTGAAACACACACATCGCAGCGATGCACTCCCACGGGAGGACCGCTTGGCAGATCTGAGCAATGTGTCCCAGCTGATTGCATCTCTCACAGCGAACGGTAGGGCAGCGGGCAGAAAAGTGTCCATTACCATTACAGTGGAGACATGACGAGGAAGAAATCACAGACGATGCAGGAGGTTTTCGTGTCGCAGGTCCAGTCGAGGAAGAGCCACCTCTGTCTGCTTGCTTGCCCTTGGCGGCTCCACCCTGCTCGCTGCGCGCAGCAGCCGCATCCCATCTCTCAGATCCGGAGGAGGAGAGGTTCCCTCCAGATCCCGTCGATGGTGTGCGCTGCCACACGTTATTGTGCGCCGCCTGCTGCGGGGCGTTGTTGTTGGCGACTCGCCCCCCGCCGCCGACGTTATTGTTGCCGCCGCGTCGCCCACCGAACTTCCCCCCGCCATCTCCCATTGCCGTCGACGGGGAGCAGAGGTATTGCGAGGGATACGCGGTGGAGAGGATGCCACCTGAGCGAAGGATCTACTATCGCCCCCCACCTTTCCCCGCCACTAGTGAAACGACTCGAGAGAGGGAGGAGGATCACCGAGGTCGAAACCCTAGATCTCGACCAGAAATGAGCGAGGAGGTGGCCGAGATCGGGGGCCTCCGGCTTATATGTCATGCCGCCAGCGGGCTAATGGACCTCCCCTGTAGCACACGGGCTGCGTGGGCCGGTACCGCCGATGGGGTTTGGGGCCACTCCAAGCACCCCCAGCTCATCTCGCCGTGGCGGGACCCAGCGAAAAGTCGCCGACGACATGTCGACGCGCGAAGCGACCACGGAGGCGTGAGCCATGTCCCACCTCTCCCCCACGCGTGCATGGTGCCCCAGAAAAGTTATCTCGACACCAACCTCCACGACCTCCCCTTCCCGTAGGCAGCGAGCATCGACGACTAGCCCGTCAATATCGTAGAGGACGAGACGGGCCGCCTCTGCCCTGAGAAGAAGCGTGCCGTCGCGAGGCGGCGCGAGCGTGTCCACCGGATCAAGTGTGGATGAGAACGAAGTCGACCACCGCGTATCGCACGAGAGCGAGAGCGAGTGCGTCATCCCGTCCGCATGCCAAGTGGACCTGCTTCTGAAACCAGGACGTGAGATGTTTTGCAAACTTATGTATTTCAACAAACTTACAATGATGAGTTCTTCATAATCTGAAACGATGTTTTATTCGAGATCTAACAAGTACAGTATTGTTGTGTAGCAATGCACGGGTACTGCGTGTGCTCTTCCCAGAGCAAATGGTGTTGTCCGACCGTGTGCGCGGAGCTTTGCCATCTCACACGCACCGCTCGTCCCTTTCATCCTGTGTACACAGTGAGTCCCAAATCCCCCTCGCACCCAAACCCCTTCCACCCTCCGCCGCCGCGTGCCTGAGAGCGACCTGAGGAAGGGAGGTTGGAGACGTCTGAATGCTGTAGCACTGCTCTCGACGGCGCGGTGGAGCGCATCTGCGCCGAGGTTGCGACGGCGCTGCTCGCCCGCTCAGAATCACGCAATGGAGGCGGTGCTCGGCGCCGGCCTGAGTGCCACAATCAGTAAGGCGACAACGGCCCTGCTCCGGTGGCTAGGTCTCGCCCTCGGCCTCGGTTAGCCAAGCAGGGAGGCGGCGACGATTCGACACTCTTCACCAGGCAAAAGTGGCAAAATCCCTCACCTGAGCAGAGCTTGCCCCGGCGGGTCCACACCTCCTCCCCACTACAGGCCGCCGCCACCACTATCTCCGGCTTGCCCACCAGACCAGCGTCCGCTGCCGCCTCGGAGCGGATCTGCGCGGAGGCCGCGAGGGGCGATCCAGTTCCGCTTAGGAAAAATGCACGGCGGCATTGTTGCGATGATGCTCGGAGCAGCGATCAGCATCCTGCTCCGGTGGCTAGGTCTCGGACTTGGCCTCGGCTGGCCACGCACGGAGGCGGCGACGACGGCTTTACTGCTGCTCTGGCGCCGGCTGCTTCGACGCACTCCACCGGCGCCGTGGTCGGAACTCCCACCGGAGCTACTGGGCCTCGTGATGTCCCGCCTGCTCTCCCAAGCCGACCGCGTCCGCCTCCGCGCCGTCTGCCGCCCGTGGCGCTCCGCCCCGCGCCCGCAGCTGTTCCCGTGGATCGTCCTCCGCGACGACACCTTCCTCACCCTCCCCGACGGCGCTCTGCACCGCCTGCCAAGGCGACTCTGCTTCGACGACCTCGTAATCCGTGTCTCCACAGGCAACACGCTCTTTCTCAGCAACCGCAACGGCCACTGCTGGTTGGCCAACCCTTCCTCGGGGGAGATCACCCCTCTGAATATCAGCCTCGCTTGCTACAGCTCTTGTAAGATCCACAAGGTGGTACTCTCTGACCACATTGTCGCTTTTCTGATCAAAGACGAGCTCAATGCCATTACTATCATTCCTCGCGAGGCGCGGCCAGGTGCGAGGCACATGACATGGGAGCCCCCTGTGAATGGCGTGGATGTCACCATCGACATTGCAGCCTTCCAAGGGAAGCTCTATGTCCTCACCCGAAAAAGCAATGACGCCGTTCATCCACAACTGGAACTCCATCTCTTGGACATCAACGAGGAGCAGAACGACATCAGATCAGTCCAATGTATATCTGCCGCGCCAATAAACTCCGTGGTCCCTTGCTGGAGTGCCGTCGGAACACGGTTCTACTTCTACCTCGTCGCGACTGGTGACCGGCTGCTAATGGTGAAACAGCGGATTGATAAGGAGGCACCGTTCTCCCTTCGGAGCCCTTTGGTGATTCAGTTTGAGGTCTCGGAGGCGGTGGACCTGATCAGCGGCCATGGGAGTTGGAGCAAGGTGGATACGTTAGTGGGGCGTGCGCTCTTTGTTAGTCGAGGCTGCTCTGAGTTGCTCCCCACCCCATGTGGAGCTCGAGAAGATTGCATCTACTTTATGACTGAGAAAGACTGGTTGCATTGTGTGGGTGGCCTTGTCAAATGCATTGTGTACATCAAATGCATGGTCTACAATGTGAGGGACAAGACAACGGAGCAAGTGACATGGGTGAGGAATCAAGGCCGCTGGCATCCGACATGGCTTTTCCCAGACGATATTTGAGGGTCGCGATAAAGAACTTATATTTGTATAAGAGGAAATTTCGATGGTATGTTACCCGGTTCTGTGACTTAGTTAACATTTTAGCCGTGTAGGCTTAGTTGTAAGAGCATCTCCAGCGGGAGCGCCTAAAATGTGTCCAGCACCCCCCAAAACGGACAGCTTTGGGGGTGGCTGGTAGGCTGTTCGGCCAAATTTTGTGCTGCTCTCCCACCGGTGCACCCCAATGTAGGCTTAGTTCTAAGCATTATAGCATATATCAATGATGCTCTAGTGAACTAGTGAGAATTCATAAGGTAAGCTTGTCTTCATCATGTTTGTTAGGCACAGAAGATTGTCGAATGAGATTTTTGTTTGTTTATGAAATGATTCATTTGTTCTTTTCCTCAAGGGGAATGATTTTTTATGTTAAAATTCTACTCCTCAAGAAGGTTGAGGTTTCTCTGACCGTGCCTGCTGTCTAGCACATGCTTGTCAGAGGGAAAGATATTTCCATGGAGATCTGTTGATATATTCTGAGCTTTTGAGGATCTATCAAGATATGAACTCACCAGCCTTTATATTTTTTTTGAAGGGGAGTGTTTTTTATGTTACAACTCTATTTCTGAAGAAAGGATGAGGTTTCTCTGGCCATTACGTGCTGCCTAGTGTATGCTAGTCAGAGAGGAAGACATTTTCATGGACATGATTGGATGTACCTGGGCTTTTGAATATTGTCGGAAAATGAACTTGCCAGCCTTGGTTCGAGGTCACAGAGGCGGCGGACCTGATCGGCGGCCATGGGCGTTGGAGCAAAGTGGACATGTTGAAGGTACCATTTACGATTCTCTGATAGGCAGGGTTTGCTACCACAAGCAAATCGCTGAACTGGTAATGCATTTAATTAGCTTAAGTGGTGTAAAGATGTAATGCTTTTAAAATGCAAAAGTGGGTAAAACAGTCACGGGAATTATTCTTTATACAGATGGGACCCCCGCGGAATAAAACTACACAAATCAGAAATCTTGCAAGTGACTTCAAGTTGCTTAATCTCGGAAGAAATATTGCAGTTATGTCACTGGTTCCAGGAGTACTGCTGCTCTATTATTACAAGCAAATTGTGCTCAGTTAACAGAATTACGCAGTGAACTATATACCAGTAGTTGAACAAAACATTTGCTGAGGTTTACTCTAGTATATATTTACCCTCAACTTAAGCTGTCCATAAGTACAATGCAGTTTGCTATGAGTATTAGTAGTACAAGCCTACAAGGACACTCATTACATATGCACATCCTACTCATGCCACTACACACACACAAGTGTGCACTGCCTACATCCGCAAGGAGGAGCTGACTCCCATCCTCAAGACAGGATTGTCTTGGTTGGACACCCAGACCAAAATAATATTTATTTGTTAACACGCACACAAGCATTCTGAACCAAATATCAGGGTAAAGATTTCCACTATTACCTGAATAGAAGAAACTCAGCTAGGTTTCTGCCCTGTGATGTAAGAGCTGTAAGATCAGAAAGGGTTTGGACTCTGCAGATTGTATGAATCACAGCAAATTTAATTATGCAAGTGGAAAAAGTCATAAATGAGCAGAAAAGGATGACCATATATTCCTAGGAAAGGCCATCTTTTGGCACACAACTGCCAGGTGTGTGGTATTCTATAAGTCTATACACAAGGGATTTACCTGCTGGAGAGGTTTCGTCCAAAAATATCCCATTGACAGGCAAAGTGTCCGCTGATTTCGTTCAGTCTATATTGCCAGTTTTAACATTTGACTTGACTTGTCCTCTCAGATAGTGGTTGTCTCTGTCGCTAGCTTTCTCATTTAATTGGACTTTCCTTTTGTTAAACAATGGATGTGCTTCTGCCAACTAGCACAATCAAAATTATTCCATGAGTGTTAAGTTTCATGCACCAATTCCACATATACCATAACAATGATCACCTTTTTCCATGACTTGTGCTCAAGGAAAAGCAGACACTCGCCATGAAAAATAGTTACTCCTATTAAATTTGGTCAAAGACCTTTTTCCCGAACTCCTAGAATTTCTCCCGATGGTTGACAGCTGCACTTGCTAAAATTTGTTATAATACTCTTGTACTGCTATTGAATAATTTGTTCCTCTTAGCATCATATAGTTGCTTGACGTAAGTATAGCACCCAAATGATGCAGATTCTAGCGTATGGGGTAAAGCTCTGTTTTTCCTACTATGTTTTTTACGTGTTTTTTCTATTATGTTTTGAGTATGCAAAAATGGAAAATTCGGAACATTAAATGTAATAGCAGTCCTGTTTTCATATTGTTTATTCAACCCTGCCGCGAGAATGCAGTGTTTAAATAGATACAGAGAACGACATAAAAGCTGAGCATACTACAGATGTACAACTTCCAGTCACACATAGTAGTACTCTTCAAACATAAAAGCTGAGCATACTACAGATGTACAACTTCCAGTCACACATAGCTGAACGATAAATTGCTGGGCTTACTGGTTACAAAGTTTAGCACTGTGAACTGCCTGAAGTAGCTATGTGTGTGGGAAGTTGTCGTGCTGTTTTGCGTCTGGGAAGTCTGGCTTGAAGACAGATCTGAGAAGAAGTTTATGACATTGGGGCTTTCACCAAGAACAGTCAATGATCCTGGAACAGGAGGCATGTTCACCTCAAGGAGCCCCTCGAGGATTTGGACGATCTGACCCGTCGTTGGTCTGGTGCTTTCATCATCTTGGATGCACCAACAAGCAACCTTACAAGCCCTTGTGAGCTCATTAGGATTTGCATCTCCATTCAGCCTGGGGTCCAACAAGGCCTGCACTTCCCCTTCATGGAACTTGCTCGCGGCCAAGGTTGGGAAGAAAGTGTCATCTCCATGGTCAGCATTCCTCCTACCTGATATGATTTCAAAGAGCATCACGCCATAGCTGAATACATCTGCCTTGGCCGTTATGGGCACGCCGCTGATCCATTCAGGTGCAAGGTAACCCCTTGTTCACTTTTGGTACAAAGGACTCATCCAAGAGTATGTTATTTGGCTTGACATCACAGTGTATGATGCAGTCCCTACATTTCTCGTGCAGGTAGTTTAAGCCTCTTGCTGTTCCAAGTGCAATCTGGTACCTGGTGGCCCAGCTTAATGCGGGCGCGTCTCACCTGCAGGGAACAGTTGCACCTCAAGGCAGCCCTTTGGCATGAACTCATACACAAGCAGCCTCCTTAATCCTTCGGAACAGAACCCAAGAAGGCGGACCAAATTAACATGCTGGGTTTTCCCAATCGTGCTTACCTCGGCACAGAATTGCTTCTCCCCTTGATGGAATGGAACCCATTGAGCCTCTTCACAGGCCATTTCCACTGTATTGTTCTTGGAGGTCCCCAGGCCAAACAAAGCAGACACTTGTATTATAAGTGTCAGCACTACATGCACAGCTCTTCAGACAAGCCACCTCACAACCTCTTCAGAGCTGGTGCCCGCTGCACTCTGAGCATTTTCAGGTAGCCTCACGCCTGCCATGGTGTAGAACTTATCAGGCTTATTCTGTCCGGAGCTGGAGTTGGCCTGGCACTGCAATGGCATGTTCCTCTTGCACCAATCCTGAAGATCTCAGTCACTCTGAAACTTTTGGCTGTACCCTTTGATGCAGTTGCAGAAGGGCAGGGCGTTGACGCTGCAGCTGCCATATGCCAAACGGAGCGAATACACTGCGACCGTGGCTGCGCCCAGAACAGGATCCGCTGCTGTGAGGATTCCACCCATGTCCACTGCTTGATCTGTCCGTTCACGTCCATGACGAGACGGGAGAGGACTGCATCATCCTTCATAGTGTAGAAGAAGTAGCTTTCCGTGGCGGCGTTGATGAGACGGGAGAGGACTGCATCATCCTTCATCTCTGGCAACATGCTAAAGGTATTGCCTTTCCAGGTGCCACTGGTCCAGTAGTTTATGGATTTGTTCCACTGGATGAAGTACTGTGTTGTGCCGTTGGGGTCTAGCTCCAGAGAGAACAAGCCTCTGGTTCATGCCTGTGACCTTGTTCAGCCCAACCTTGCCTGTCAGCGACCAAGCCCCACGTACCAGGGACACCGGCGCTGTGAAGGAAGGCAACACACCCAAGACGGCGGTGTCGAGGCCCAAGAGGAAGATTAGCAAGCCCAGCTGGTTAGCAGGCCAGGAGTGGGCCACTTGAGCCATGTCAGCCCATCCGCTATGCATAAGGTGAGCTCTTGGCATAACTTGGGTCTCACTTGTTTTATAGAATTCTCCCACAATATATAAATGTATAAGGTGAACTTAAACCATAAGCTGGAACTCACATTTCTTATCATACTTACTACATGCAAGAGATAGAGGAGAGAGGATATTATTTTTCTATTGCTTATGGTAGACCACAAGCTTGAGATGCACCTTAAACTTATGGATGACCTTATTTTTTCCACAATGTATAAGGTGTACTTTGAACCAGGCCACATAGGACTTAAGATGTGAGTTTTCTCACATTGCGGCTTCCCTTAGAGCATCACATCATGGTGCTAAAAAGGCAGGCCTCTTTTGTGCGAAGTGGACATGACCAAGATGCTTAATGCAACCTACCAAACACCCAAAATTCAGACGAGGTGGTAATTTGGAGGCACACTCAAACACATCCTATTGAAGGTATAGCTGGCCATTCGGGCGGCCCGGAGCGACCATTGACAGGCACGCCACGATTGAAGCCCGTCACGATGAGGAAACGTGATGAACCGACACGCGGGCCTCAACCTCTAGGCGTGGCACAACCCATCGGTACTAATACAGCCAGACCACGGCTAGGCACGAAACTATTCGGGCATCATTAGCCAGTTTTAGCCCGTTTAGGGCTCGAAATTAAAAAAATGGACGAAAATTGCTAATGGTGTCGTGCTGGGTCGGGCACGAGCACTAACGGATCCATGTCGTGCTAGGGCCGGTTTAAGCCATGTTGGGCCAATTTCTTGCCGGGCCAATTTTTTCGTGCCTCGGGGCCTGTCTGGCGCTATAATCGAAGGAGGCAGCACTAGATTTACCACCCACCCCAACCCAGCTCTGCCATCCACGGAGGGAGACATCACCCAAAGAGCTTCACACTGTCCAGGCTGTAGGTCGAAAGCAGCCAGAGCCGCATTACAAAAGAGACATAGAGCCATATAGCCATATCGGCAAAGTAAACCCCAACCTGAATTTACAGATATATACTCCCTCAATTTCTAAATGTAAGATGTTTTACCATTTCTCCATATTCACATATATTTACTGGTGTATTTGTGTCGAATATTATGTATGAGTAGGGTTACGGTAGGACTTGGAGTTGTAATAGGTGTGGACAGGATACGGTAGTGTTGTAGTCGTACACGTATATCCTAGGGCCTCTCATATAATGAGGAGCCACCACATGTTGTAATCTATGGCGACTTGATAGCAGCAGGCGCGCAAGGGGAGCCGGCGGTTTGTGCCGGCGACCAAGGCGGCCGGTGCAGCGGTATCAATAGGGAGGAGCGCCCGTAGTCATGCCCCGCAGAGTAGGCGAGTTCGCCGAACTGCGTTACCAAATCTCGGTGTCGTTTTGTTTGCTGATTGCTTGTTCCTCGGTAGATCGACTAAGCGACTACGATTTGTAACAAATGGTATCAGAGCAAGGTTCGAAGGTCGCGGTTTGTTGATCTAGAGGAGTCGAGGAAATTGATAAAGTCGATGTGGACTCGCGGGTGCAATTCCGACGAGTGTTTCCGTCAGGTCGGCAGGGATTGGAAATTTTCCGTCAGGTCGGCAGGGATTGATCCGTGGACTAGGGCTAGATGCATGTGTGTTTCGTGCGTGTGGCTGAAAGGCAAGTGTGCGTGGCAGGCTAGGGCCACAACCAAGAAAGGCAAGTGTGCATGTTGGCTAGGTCCCGTACACGCCTTTGCTTGGCCATGGGCAGAGTACGTACGAAAAGCTAGCTCACGATGGATCGATCAGCAAGGACGAGTTTGGTATGGAAACAAAACAGGGACCGAGTCCCAATGGAAACCGAACGGGGTTCACAGGTTTGTCTCCGAGGCGGAGTCCTGCAGGCTAATAAAAGGAGCAGGATGCGGCCACAGGGATAGACAAGCCGTGGGCAAATCTTTTCAGTGGAAAAAAATGCATCGAGCGATACGGCGAAAGAGCCATCGGAATTAGCTGGCGTGTCGGGCAATTAGAAGGCATCGGAAGTTGAGAGCAAGGACGAGCAGCAGTACGTGAAGCAAAGGCAAAATTATTGCTACGTGCACACGGGTACAGCAACTCGGATATTTTCTTCGCAGGTCAGCCATACAGAAAAAATCATGGCGCCAACGGGTACCAGATTTGAAATGCAAAAGTTCGACGGGACTGGAAACTTCGCGTTATGGCAGACAAGGGTGAAGGATTTGTTGGCACAACAGGGATGCTTGAAGGCGTTGCGGGATGTCAAGCCAGCTAAGATGGACAATGATGACTGGGAGGAGTTGCAGATTCAAACAGCCGAGACCATACGGTTGTGTCTGTCGGATCAGGTCATGTATCATGTGATGGATGAGAATTCGCCGAAAAGGGTTTGGGAGAAATTGGAGAGTCAGTTTATGTCAAAGACTGCGACAACCAAGGTGTATTTGAAGCAAAAGTTATACAGGCTGAAGATGCAGGAGAGGTCGGATTTTGTGGAGCACATGAATACCTTTAATCAGGTTGTCACGGATCTAGCACGTCTGAGTGTGAAGATTGACGACGAGGATAGGGCTATTCTCCTTCTTTGTTCGTTGCCACCGTCCTATGAGCATTTGATCACTACGTTGACGTACGGCAAGGAGACTGTTCAACTTGAGGATGTCACTGCAGCGTTATTGTCCTATGATATGAGGAAGAAGAACAACGCAGAGGAAGGCGCTCATGGTGAAAGTTTGCTAGTCAATGATGGGCAAAGCAGGCAAGGATACGAGGCAGGGAAGAACAAGAAAAAAAAAGGTGCAGTGTCACAAGTGCAAGCAGTGGGGACATATTAAGAAGGACTTCAGATCTCAGTGGTGGGTCAAGTGCTAGTGTAGTAACTCAAACGGATGACTCGGACAACGATATTCTCTTAGTGTCAAATAGACGGTCAACTAAAGGTGAAGCGTGGATGTTGGATTCGGCTAGCTCTTTTCATGCGACGCCCAACAGGGAGTGGTTCTCTTTGTACAAGTCTGGTGAGCTTGATACAACCTACATGGGTGATGACACGGGCCACCGTGTTGCTGGAGTAGGTGACATCAAAATCAAGATGTTTGACGGAGTAGAGCGGGTGCTTCGGGGAGTCAGGCATGTGCCAGGGCTAAAGAGGAATCTAATTTCGCTTGGAGTTCTTCATGATGGTGGTATGATATTCCGTTGTGATCGGAATAAGAAGATCATAAGGATCATGGAAGATAAGGTGACTGTGATGATGGGAGAGAGGACATCTTCGCATCTTTATAAGTTGCGAGGGAGTACTATTGCAGGTGGAGTCATGGAGACTGGAGTTACGGGAGTAGCAGGTGTGTTCTACGGAGACGGCGGGTCTGCGGCAGACTCGTCGAGTAGCTCTCGGTAAGCTACGAAGTAGACAACCCAAGTCCGGAGTACATGGAGGTTTGACGCTTGGACGAACTCAAGGTGGTGGAGGATATTCGCCAAGGTGGAGTTTGTTGTATTTGTGTCGAATATTATGTACGAGTAGGGTTACGGTAGGACTTGGAGTTGTAATAGGTGTGGACAGTATAAGGTAGTGTTGTAGTCGAACACGTGTATCCTAGGGCTTCTCATATAATGAGGAGGCACCACATGTTGTAACCTATGGCGACTTGATAGCAGCAGGCGCGCAAGGGGAGCCGGCGGTTTGTGCCGGCGACCAAGGCGGCCGGTGCAGCGGTATCAATGGGGAGGAGCGCCCGTAGTCATGCCCCGCAGAGTAGGCGAGTTCGCCAAACTGCGTTACCAAATGTCGGTGTCGTCATGTTTGTTGATTGCTTGTTTCTCGGTAGATCGACCAACCGCCTATGATTTGTAACATTTACATGTACTTTCTCCGTTCACTTTTACTTTGTGTTATGGCTTTTCCAAAAATTTCCCTTTTACTTTGCGTTGTATTGTTGATTCTCTAATTTGCCCCCACTTTGGTCATTCTAAGCTGAAAGCGGGGTGGGTGAGTCGCCATGCATGCATTTAATTGCATCAGATGGGAGACGACTAGGAGCTGTGGACCTATACATGCATGGACTGCTACATGCATGTATTAATTACAGCAAGGGCAAATTAGTCTACCCAATGTTTACTTTAGCTTCCGAGCCATATCTTGGTATCTGTTCTTTGCTCAAAACGCAAAGCAAAAATAAACGGAGGGAGTACATCTTATATTTTTTAGCAATGGAGGGAGCACAAGGGGACCGACTTCCCATCCCCATCATCTCCAGTCGGATGCACCGCCGAAGATTAGAGGAGGAGGAGGAGCTGCCAAGTTATCCTGCCTAGTTTAGATAAAACACGCCGATCGTACCAGACGCAACCCGATCATTGTATGGGACAGCTCGGGCAACTCTGAAAGGGAAGGGTGAAGAGAGAGGGGGGAAGCAAAATAGCCAAACTGCCTGGGCCGCAAGTCTGAGTTCTTACTAAGGACGTGTGAGGTTTAACGCATTCGGCTGGTGGGCTAACCCAAACCAGGCTTCGTGCAGCTCGACCAGGCGGGCTATACAAGGCCCTGAGGCCCAATTCCAGGCAGGGGTTTACCACTTTAGTGGTTTGAGGCCTATTGCGTGCGTGATCAGCGCGCCTGACAAGTGACAAGGGATCCAGGGTGGCGGCCGAGCAGCGGCGGCGCAGTGATCAGGGCAGCGCGGTGGACTTGAGACGACAGGTAACTTTTCTCCTGTTTACTTAAAAAGGATACCTTTCTCCCTTGATCTCAAGCCCCAATTTTGCTACTTAACCGTGTATGCAATGTGAATTTTGATCATGAAAGCAATGCGATTTTTTCCCTTGTTCAGGTTAATTAGGTATTTTGCTCGGATATGGCAAGGACCTATGATCCACTGTTGAGGACCGTGGTTAAGGCGCCCGATGGGACAGTAACAGTCCTGCTATCACGCACCCAGAGCCACATGTACAAGGTGTGGCAAGAGATCGAACCTGTAATCTACCTTGGAGTAGGGGCTGGTGTGTGTTGGGCACTTTGGAACTACTTCGGCCGCAAGTCCGCTCTGCGCTCCTACGCACAGTACATGACAGGGAAGACGTGCGCCCCGGTGGTCGGCCGCGACGAAGAGATCGACCGTGTCATTTCCATTCTCTGCTGCAAGACCAAGAACTGCGCTGCGCTCGTCGGCGCCCCGGGGGTCGGCAAGACGGCCATCATGGAGGGACTCGCGCAGCGCATCGCTGCCGGGAAGGTCCCTCCCGAGCTCGCAGAGGCGCGGATCTTGGCGCTTGACCTTGGGGGGATAGTGTCGGGGACCGTATTACGTGGTATGTTTGAGGGCCGTTTGAAGAGGGTGATAAGGGAGGCGGAGAATTCACGTGGCAAAATAATTCTATTCATCGACGAGATGCACATGCTCATTGGCGCCGGTGGGGTAGATGGTATGTGGGGATGCAATGATGCTGCCAATATGTTGAAGCCGGCGTTGGCCCGTGGTCGTATCCGCTGTGTGGGCGCGACGACTTTTGATGATTACCGCAAGTACATTGAGAGGGATGGTGCGCTAGAGCGGCGGTTCCAGAAGGTCCATATCGTGGAACCTAGTATGGAGGTGACCATTGACATTCTGCGGGGCATAAAGCAGCACTATGAACAGCACCATGGCTTGGAAATACAAGATGCCGCTGTTGTCGCTGCTGCGCAGCTCGCTGCCCGCTACATCACTGGTGAGGAACTAATTAATTTACTCCCTACTCTTTCTTGAGGTGATCAGTAGATGGACAATTTTTTTTTTTGAAGATTCTACCTTAGGGAAAAAACCCTACAGTGTAAGACTTTATATCAAGAAGAATTTAAAGGAAAGCCAGAGGTTTTCCTTGCGAGTACAAAATTTAGATGCACAACCTCACCTAGGCACTTAATAACAAGTGTGATGAAAATAAAAATACATGCCTAATTGGTTGTGGCCAGAATGCTAGCTAATTAGACTATCTAACTGAAGGCTGTGATGTGTACCGGCCTCAGTTGCCTTGGATACATGAAGTTGAAACAATTTATGAATCATGTTTAAGTTTCTAATAAATTGCATATGTATAAGTTCATGGGGTAATCTGCACTGCAAAGTTTCTTCTTTGCCGAGTTGCACTCATGAGTGACAGGAATAGATATATATGTTGTTCAATATTGATGGGTTTTGTTGCTGGCTGTACTGTAGGTCGTCAATTTCCCGATAAGGCGATTGATCTGATCGATGGAGCGTGTTCTACTCTAAAAAAGATGATGCGGATTGACAATCAAGAAAAGGACGTGGACGCTGTGAAGAAAACAATTGTTGCACCAAATCATGTCGCGGAAGTAGGCATTTTCTTCTGAATGGCGTGTGTGTACTGTTTCGATCAATGATATATGTTTGTCGTGCAAATTCTAACCTTGTCATCTGAAGGTTGTGAGCCGATGGACTGGAATTCCTGTCACTGCGCTTGATCAAGATGAGAAGGAAAGGTTAATCCACCTTGCGGATAGACTTCATGAGCGAGTTGTTGGCCAGGATGAAGCAGTAAATCTGGTTGCAGAAGCAGTGTTACGTACCAGGGCTGGCCTTGATCATCCTGGCCAACCAATAGGATCATTCCTCTTCTTAGGATTGACGGGTGTTGGGAAGACAGAGCTTGCAAAAGCTCTTGCAGAGCAACTATTTGGCAGTGAGAAGACGTTGGTTCGCATTGACATGTCTGAATATGTTGGGTCTGGAGCCGTGGCACGTCTCATTGGAGCAGCACCAAGGTTTAACTTGTGCAATGTTTGATCACACCATTAGTAGATGTTTAATTGAACTGATGTTAATGCTTGTTTTATAAATTGTTGAAGTTGCATTGGCTATGAAGATGCTGGACAACTGACTGAACAAGTGAGGAGGCGCCCATACAGTGTCATCCTTTTCGACGAGGTGGAGAAGGCAGACCCCTTAGTGCTGAACGTTTTTATTCAACTCCTTGACGATGGTATACTGACTGACGGAAAAGGACGGACCGTAGATTTCAAGAATACTATCATCATCATGACCTCAAACCTAGGAGCAGAGCACCTAAGAGCAGGAATGGCCGGAGAAAGCAAAATGGAATCTGCAAGGGACCTTGTGACGAAGAAGGTTTGTGAATACTACCATGTTGTTGCCGTTATGTCTCTATAGTGACCTACTGACTGTCATATACATATATTTGTTCGTGCAGGTTCATAACCATTTTAAGCCTGAATTTCTGAACAGACTGAGTGAGGTTGTGATATTTGAGCCACTTTCGCACGACAAGCTGAAGGAGATTGTGAAAATCCAGATGAAGAGTGTCATTGAAAGGTTAGCTTCCAAGAGCATCACTTTATCTGTAAGCGATGCTGCATTGGACGTCATTTTGTCAGAATCATATAATCCGGTAAGCGTGCTTTATTTCCAAACTAGTCAAATGATTAGGTATTGTTTTCGTATAACCATGATTTTCTTGTTCGTAAGTTTTGGTAACAATGCATGCTCGCAGATGTATGGTGCAAGGCCCATAAGGAGGTGGTTGCAAAAGAATGTGATGACAGTGTTGTCCCAGATGCTGGTCAAAGGCGAAATGGGTGAAGGATCGGCAATGTGCATTGATGCTATGGACGACAAAAAGGGACTCAAGCACGAAGTGGTAGATCCACGAGGCAAGAGTCCGGTGGCGGAACTTTCAAGCAACTGTGATGACGACAAGAGCTATCGCAAAACACATAGCGGAAAGGAAGGGGAAGGTGACAGAACAACAAGTAGCTAGCTGATGCAGCACGAGCCTAGGGTCTCAGGCATGAATGGAGGGCCTAGTTAATTACTCCTGAATAGCAGAGCTATAAGATATACCATGTAGGAGGAGTTTTTTTATTAAGATTTTTGTGAATTGTTGCGTGAAATAGTACCTCATATCTTAATTAGCATTTGCATAAACTCTCACCATGTATGATGATGATATATAATGTTCAGCAGGTTTGGTAATCAGTAAATAAGTTTGTAGTTAACCAATGGGTTATGCTGCATCCGAGGGAGTTATGTGTCCATGCATCCGGTCTGTCCTCGACCATCTGATCCAAATCGTATGGGCAGTATCAAACTGAAGATTAATTTGTGTTTACACACCCGCTCTGACACCTAAGTCAATGCAACTTTTCAGTAAACCCCTTTACGTGCATTCTCCCTTGATAGATTGAAGTCAAGCAAGCAGATATCCCATGGCCCTTCGCTGGCGCAAGTGGAGGGGTTCCTGGACTCGGTGGCTCGCTCGCCAATGACGCTGCTCCTTTCGGCTTCGGTGTGCAAAAAAAAGAGGAACCTTCAGGCTCGCCCTTCTGCTTTTAAGTTCAGGAGAAGCAAGCGGCTCGCGTTGGACAGGAGGGCCGGCTCCTCGGCGCTTCAGAAGGCACAGGGAAATTTGATCAGGAAGATGGGCGTTGCGGCTGAAGATAGGGGTGCGGCTGAAGATGGGTCTTCAGCACTATATTGAGGTCTTCAACAAGCCCTCTTACTCCCTCGGAGGTGGCCGCCCTTGCCATGCTCTTTAGCATCAATGTGGAGGAGGAGGTGTCATACTCCTAATCGGGTGTGCTCTGTAGATTTGTAGGCGTGTGTTAATCTTGATCCCCTCTGATCTCATTCTAGTGTGGAACGTCCATGGGCTTAACGCCCCGACGCAGCGTGATCTTGTGCGTGCGTACATTGCAGATTCGGGCGCCGTGTTGGTTGCTCTATCCGAAACCAAGTTGCAAATTGTAACATACTTTGATGCTTTGGCTATCCTAGGTCCCCATTTTGACGGGTATGAGTATTTGCCGGCTGATGGTACTCGTGGTGGAATTCTCATTGCTTGACAATCTAATAGATTGGTTCGTTCGGATTGCTCGGCTTCTAATAACACGCTCACCATTAAGGTTTCGCCATCTGTGGGTGAACCTTGGTGGTTCATGGCGGTGTACAGGCCTTCGACGGATCTGGATAAAGGGTTGTTCTTGGTGGAGCTAAAAAATGTGGGGACCGGCTGTCCGGGCTCGTGGGCAGTAGCGGGAGATTTTAATCTTATTCTTCCGCGGACAAAAATCAGGGCGCCCTTAACCGGAGGCTTATGGGGAAATTTCGTCGTACCATCAGCGATCTTTGCCTCAAGGAGGCCACCCTTGTTGGGCGGGCTTTTACGTGGAGTAATGAGAGGGCGTCCCCCACCCTCGAAAGGATTGACCACTTGTTTGGGTTGGTGGATTGGGAGGTGGCTTATCCCGACAATATGTTGACGGCTCTTTCCTCGTCCATTTCGGGTCATGCCCAGCTGCTTATGTCGTTAGCATGCAATATCTCGTTAAAGAGGCGGTTCCAGTTCGAATCATTTTGGTGCTCTCTACCGGGTTTCGAAGTGGAGGTGAAGCGCCTCTGGTGCATGGTCCCAGATGGAGGTAGAGATCCGAGCCCCCTCGTGGAGTTGGATCGTCGTTTGAGGCGCACTACGGCTGGCCTCCGTAGTTGGGGAGAGAGGTAAGTGGGTAATGTCAAGTTGCAGCTCCTTATGGCGCACGAGTTGATTCTCCGTTTTGATGTGGCCCAGGAGAGTAGAGCCTTATCTGCCGCCGAAGCTGCTTTGAGGAGGCAACTCAAGCTAAAATGCCTTGGCTTGGCGTCGCTTGAGCGTACGATTGCCCGTACCAGATTACGGCTTATTTGGCTAAAGGAGGGTGACACTAACACGAGCTTCTTTCACATCCATGCCTCGACTAGGCGCAAGAGAAATTGCATCCGTAGATTCCCTGTGGAGGGTAACACCTCGACGGTCCTGGAGGATCTTGAACGTATTGCGTTCGAATTCTTTGAAAACCGCTTGGGTGGTGCTGTGGATACGCCGAGGGCCATTGACCTCGAGGGTCTTGGATTGGTTCGGCTTGACCTCACTGAGCTGGAGGCCCTGTGGACAGGGGATGAAATCTAGGAGGTCATCAAGGGGATTCCGTTGGACAAGGCTCCGGGCCCGATGGCTTTTCCATGAACTTGTATCATAAGTGTTGGTCGATTGTTAAGCACGAGGTTGTGGAGGCGATCAACTATCTTTATCGCATGAACGACCGTAGATTTGAGAGCCTTAACCAGGCCCTTGTGGTGCTTCTCCCTAAGAAGGAGGATGTAATGGAGATGGGGGACTTCAGGTCCATTAGCCTTGTCCACAGTTTTGGGAAAATATTTTCCAAACTGTTGGCGGTCCGACTGGGGGCTAGGATGCCGGAGCTGGTGTCTGTGAACCAGAGTGCTTTCATCTGTGGGCAATCCATCCTGGACAACTTCATGCTTGTTCAGGGGTGTGATTCGGACGATTCGCATTAGGAAGGTGTCTGCCATTTTTCTCAAGCTTGACCTGGCTAGATCCTTCGACTCAGTTTCCTGGCCTTTCATCCTGGAAGTGCTTCGAGCGAGGGGGTTTTGGGCGAGGTGGTGCGCGTGGATCATTTTGATCCTCTCTTTCACCAGCTCCAAGATTTTGGTTAATGGGCATGCTACGGATAGGATTTGGCACAGGCGTGGATTGCGTCAGGGAGATCCGCTCTCCCCTCTGCTCTTTGTCCTTGTTATGAATGTGTTGGCTGATCTATTTGTGCGGGCCGAGCACACGGGTCTATTCTGCTCCCTGAGGCTGGCGTGCGTTAAGCACCGCCTTTCCTTGTTTCCGGATGATGTGGCGCTATTGATTAAACCTGTGGAGGGCGAGATTCGGCTCGCCTAGGGACTTTTTGAGCTCTTCAAAGATGCTTCGGGGATGTGTGTGAACTTTGCCAAGAGCTCGGCCACATTGATCGGTTGTGTAGATGAGTCAGTGGAGGCGCTCCAGCCTCTAATCCCCTGTGGATTGGTGGCGTTCCCTTGCACCTACTTGGGCCTCCTGCTGGCACCCACGAGGATCCTTAAGCATAGCCTTCAGCCTTATGTGGATAAGCTGGTCAGACGGCTTCCCTCGTGGATGGGTTCCCTCCTGGAGGCCCCTGGGAGATCGGTCCTGATCAAGGCGATGCTTACCTCCATGTCCATCTACCTCCTGATGGCGCTGGAGCTCCCAGTGGGGGTGATTGAGGCTTTCGATAAGGTGTGTAGGGGGTTCCTGTGGTGTGGCAAGGACTCGGCCAAAGGTGGATCTTGCCCAAATGCGTGGAAAGATGTGTGTCTTCCAACTCGGCTCGGGGGGCTGGTGACATGGGGATGCCTTCTGAGTCCCTCTAATAGGCCTATCCGGTCTAGATCAAGTGCCAAGGACCAACACAAGGTACTACCCTGACCTTCTAGAAGGCCCAACTACGGCCCACCCGCAAGACTTGCGGGCCAAGAACTGGGAGAACAACCGACTAGGGTTAGGGTTGGTAAACCTACCCGGGTAAGGATTCGGGACTCATGACCCACAAGTATAGGGGGTGTATCGTCGTACTTTCGATAAATAAGAGTGTCGAACCCAACGAGGAGCAGAAGGTGTTGACAAGCAGGATGGATAGAGGATTCACTTTAAACAATAGCAAAGAGGTTTTTGGTGGTTTTGGATATAGCAGATAAATAAAGTGCGAGTAAATAAAAGACGGTAAATATAGTTGCACCGAGTGGCCCAATCCTTTTGAGAGCAAAGTACAAGCCGGTTTCTCTACTTATGATTACCAAGCGTTTTTGAGGACACATGGGAATTTTGTCAAGTGATTTCGCTTCATACAATTGATTAATATTTATTGGTTTGATAAGTGATGTGTGGGTGAACCTATTCTAATGCACCACCCAACTAGGAATAATACATAATTGTGATTATACCACTCGTAAGCATCCGCAAATACAAGAAAGAAATTAAGATAAATCTAACCACAGCCTTAAAACTCCGGGATTCTACACTCCCTCGTGCATCGGTTTTCTAACGGGGGTTTAGGTTTCTATCACTCCGGAAACCCCATAGTTAGTAGCTAAATATATAATGCATCCTACTAGGCCCATAAAGGTGAAGTATCATGTAGTCGATGTTCACATGACACCACTAGAAGAATAGCACCACAACTTAAATATCAAACCACTAGATATTACTTCAACATAATTCCACTACTAACATCATGACTTCTCCCATTTCCTCAAGAACTAAACGAACTACTCATAAGACATCATATGGATCATAATCAGAGGTGATATAATGGATAATAACAATCTGGTCATAAAGTGTAAACACCGATAAATCTCACAAGCATCAACTACTAACAAGTAATCCACACCGGGAGAGAGATCTAATGTAGAACAACTATAAAGACCCCTAATTTTTAGAGCGGGATGAAGGTGGATGATGAGGGTGATGGTGCTGGTGGTGATTATGTGACGATAACGATCTTGATGATGCCCGGAGTGATGAAGGTGACGATGGCGATGATTCCCCCTCTCCGGGGAGGAATTTCCCCGGCAGATTTCTCCTTGCCGGAGAGATTTTATCTCTATGTTGTTTTCCGCCCCGAGGCGGCGGCGGAATATTTCTTCGATGATATTCTGGGGCTTAGGGTTCCCTCGGGGTCAAGTATGCGAAAGGTGTAACACCTGGGGTGTTCCCCCTAAGTAGAAAGTTGGTTGTTTTCTTTTGCTTTGCATCACATGCATCATATGCATTGCACCATGTTTTCAAAACAACTCAAAAAAAATCCAAACCAATTTAAACTTTCAAAACATGTCTAGAATTTCCAATTGAAAGTTGCAACCTAAACAACTCAACTTGTTTTCAAATAGTTTGAAGTTGATTTATTTAAATTGCTGGTTAAATAAAAACTCCCTCTAATCAACACCCTAAATGGCAATTTCAAATTCACTTCAAAATCAATCATAATGGGCATGATCCAATTGTGGTTTAAACATTAAATTCTTGCAAACCATTAAATTCAATAAGGTTTCATAATTGTTTGGGTTTATTGAATAAATTGTTTAAAAATCAATCTTTATGAAATACAATGGAAATGCAAATAGCAATTTAAAACTCAAATTAATAATTCAAATTTTTGGACTTAATGTGCACAATTGCTTTTACTCACTGTTTGGCAAATTAATAAAATTTATTTATAAAATAAAAACCCCAAACCCTATTTGAAATTCAACTAACAATTTAAAAATCAAACTAATATTTCAAAGTTTTGAAATCAATGCTAACATTGCTTTGACATTTCTGTTTTGAAAACTAATAAAAATATTTCATAAAATAGAACCCTAACACTTATCCTTTTTCTCTCCCTCTCTTCTTTTACAAAAAAAAGGGAACAAAAGAAATAAAAAACAAGTGGAGAGGCAGCCAGCCCATTCTTTTTTCCCTCTTCCCAGCCCATCACCACCCAAGCCCACCTTCCTCCTGGCCCGGTACCCTTTCGGTCGATGTCTTCCTCCTCGAGCTGTCGTCAGCAGCAGTACGAACCACCGCAGCACCACAGGATCATCTCCCCGCCTCCGATGCTGCTCCGTACAAGCTCATCTCCCCATAAAACCCCCTCCTACTCGCTAGCCCTAGCCCCCTGCGTTTTCCTCTGCCGCCGCCATCCTCTCTACCTCCCTCGCTCCTCTCTGTTTCTGTTCCCCCAAAATCCACTGAGAAAATCTAGCGCCAACCACCCTCACCGATCGATCGCCATGGAACACGGGAGCTCCATCTGAGGGCGGGAATGGAACACCGCTGTCCTCGGCATCATCTACGCTGAGGTGGCCGAGCAGGAGCTGTCCCAGGGGGGTCGCCCTTCTTCCTCGTCATCGGTCACCTCGACCGCCTTCCTCGCCATCTGCCAGCGCTTCCTCGACACGAACCTGGTGAGCCCATCTCCTTCCCGTCCTCCTCCCTTCCCCGTTACACGCACCGCACCCCACACGCCCACGCACCACCGCCTCCACATGCAAGCGCACCACCACCACCCCGTCGATCGCCGCCGATCGCTGCCGGCCTCCCTCTGCCAAAAAGCCTGAACCTTGTTCAGTTAAGTTTCAGTTAACGAGCATTAGGCACCTCAAAAGTTTCAGTTTGCTTACCTATACAAACGCAGCGCAGTAGCGCAGTGGCACTGCTTCCTCTCGCACGCGCAGAAGGTCACGGGGTCGAACCCTGGGGAGGCGAAAGCCCCCACTTTTTTGATCTTTTCCGCGCGCCCGCGGCTGGCCCCACGGGTCAGCGACCGTGGAGGCCAGCACAGCTGCCACCCGCGCCCGCGTGTGCGCCAGCGTGGCGAGGGCCCGCGTGTCATCGACCTAGGGTCTCGGTGCCGTTGTGCTGCAACCATTTTGGGCGCAGTATTCGCAGAGAGGCCCAGTCCCCACCTTTTCCTTCACATCCAGGTCCCTAAAACTCACAGATTGGTCCCTGTTTTTATTTTGCCTCTAGAAATTGCAAAACAACTCCAAATTGGAAATGTAAAATATGTTTTTCAGTCAAAATTCAATGTACTTTCTGTTTATCAACTTTGTTTTGCAATTTGGATAATTAAAATTAAGGTTATTTAATAATCCTTAAAAATGACAAACTAAATGGCATAATTAATAACTTTCAAATGGTTGCTCCAAATTAAATACTCAAAACATGTTTTCCATCCCAAATTAAATGCCACACTTGAATATCAACTTTGTTTTATGGTTTGCAACAATTAAATTGGATAATTGTGTCACCTCTTAATTAATGCATTTAAAATTGGTAATATGCTTAACTAAATCATTTAAAATTGTTTTCCAACAAATAAAATATGTTTTCCATGCCATTTTGAACCACCTTTTCAAATATAAAATTTGTTTCATGTTTTGAATAATTAAAAGTGGTTAAATAATTTAAACCTTGTTTAAATCATTTAATATTGCTAAATTCATAACTTGGTCAAATTAAATTCTTTTTTAACATATAAAATATGTTTTCCAACCATAAAAGTATAAACTTTTCAAATATGAATTTGAATTAATGTTTTGAACAAATAAAAATTCAAAATAAATTCATACTTGAATTAATTTCATTTAAATCTTGTTTAAACTTGTTTAATTCATAATTAATTCATCATAATTCCTTTTTCAATATTTGAAACATGTATTCCACCTAAAATTTTGTGTACTTTCCAAATATGAACTTTGTTATCTATTTTGAACAACTTAAATTGGTGAAAACAACAAATGCTTGAGTAACACCTTTAAGAAGCCAAATTTCATAACTTAATAAATAAAATTCCAAACTTGGTAAACCTTATTTCAAATTGTTTCTATGGTTGTTTTCTTTCTGTTTTCCTCATCCATGCATCATGCTAATTCACCTTCACATGTTGGTTAATTGTAGATCAATTAATTCAACCTTAATTCATGGGTTTCCATATGCAATCCAAATTGCATATGGGTCCATTTAAACATGTTATCATGTCAACTAGTTTATAATTGATGCCTCCTTAAACTTGTCATGCATCCATATCTTGATCATGCTGGATCTTTTGCCGTAGTAGTAATTGTTGCATCCGGTGTTTGTTCGAGGTTCGTTGCTTCTTCCCGGATAGGACGTTGAGATGATGTGAGCAACGACAAGTTCTTCGGATGTACCTCTACTTGCTGGATCTCAGGCAAGTATACTCACTTGCTGCCAAATGGCTGCCTTTCATCACTTGTTACCGATTCTTTCTGTTGCCTTTATTCTAGACTTATGTTTCGATGCTTGTGTCTCGATCCTATTATATGTTACCTTGCAGCCATGATATAGCCTTTTCTTCCACTTCCTATTAAGTGTTGTTTGTTTACCTTGTTGGCCCTCGTGTCGTAGTTGCATGCTTAGTGTTGTTTGCGCTCAAGTCTCGTTGTCCGTCTTATCACCTGTTTAGTTGAAAGTTGGGTTTCAATTCAATCAACAACATGTTAATGTTTTGGGTAATAATAATTTGATGATAAGGCACCGGCAGGAGGCCCGGCGTGGTTTTGAAGCCTGCTAGTGTCGACCCTAATTAGGAAAAGGGTCTTGTCTACTGATCCATGATGAGCGCACTAACCGCATGTGGGAAGCGAGTATGGGCGCCCCCCTCAATTTGATTCGATTCGCATCTCGTCCAAATCGCCTCATTTAGTTCGGGTTTTCCATTTGCCGCATGCATGATCTTGCGAACCCAGGCCAGGGTGGAACTTTTGTAGTCGGCATTTAGGGAGACACGTTCTTAGAGTGCTATGAGGGTCCCCTTTTCTTCGTGGGGCTTGATTAGCCGTGCGCTCAATTGCACGGGGTTCTTTGGGCTTGATGCGAAGAAGAGTTGGGTTGTGTTGAGTACCTCGCTTGGTGGGTTTGATCCCCGTCTGGCGGGTTATTCTTACGTGTACGGCCAAATTGGTGCACCCCTGCAGGGTAAATCTTCTCGAGAAGTCGTGTTTTCCGCGGTTATGGATGACTTGGTGAAAGTACTGGCTAACAAGTACTCAGAACAACTTACACCTAACTAATGATACTTGACTAGTAATAGTCTTATTGACACAATAACTTGATCCATCCTTAATCCAACAGTGTGAGTTATCCTTGGGTTGCTTCCTTAGTAGGGGGTAACATTGGATGGGTTTGTTTGGTGAGTAGTTGTAGTTGGTTCTGATACGCTATCTTATCCCCCTCTTTTAGCCGGACGTTGTAGTGAGTCTCCGTAGTTGGTTAGTGCAGCCCGCTGCCGCTTATTTGCAATAATCCCTTTCTTTCTGTTGAACCCAAAGTATTTGTAGCTTGTGATGATTGGCTACGCCGGTATCTTGTGAGTATGGTTTATCCACTTGCCAGTACTTAACCGTACTGACCCACGAATCCTTTTCGTGGCTGCATATTCAACATTGCAGTCAACAGGTTTGAAGTCTGACGACGTTAGCTTGGGAATCCCTCCGGCTTGGCCTGGGCAGGGATTGGACGCTCTCGGTTATCTTCAGGACTCTTAGTCCAATTTGTATCTTGTCCGTAGTCGGACGCTATGTTGTTTCTTCCGCTGTTATTTGGATCTTTGTATTGTATCAGTTGTATCCCGACTCGTTTGAGTCATCTTGTATATCTCTTTTCTGTTGTTGTTGTGGATTATTCGTGAACTGTTGTAATGTTATCACAAGTGGCAACCTGGAATCGGTTATTATGTGGATTTGGCGGGAATGCTGAAATCTGCATAGAGCCCGATCTCGGGGCGTCACAAAAGGGGGCGCCCGAAAGTGGGCCAGGGGGGCCACACCACCCCCAGGCGCGGCCAAGGGGGTGCCACCTGGTGGTGTGGGCCCAGGTGGCCCCCCCTCCGGGTGCCCTTCTGGCTAGCTTCCTCCTCGGGACTTCTAAGACTTCTTCGGTATCCCCCTCTTCTTCTGATCTACTGAAATAGGGTATCTTGACAATGCTTTTACCATAAGATTTCTGGTCCCGGTGTTTATCCTCCAAAAAAATATGAAACTTGCAAAATAAGATGAAAAAACATAAGTAATGCATCATAACATGAAATATATGGATGAATAACAGAAAATAACGATATAAAATAGTGATGCAAAATGGACGTATCAGCTCCGCCCAAGCTTAGACCTCGCTTGTCCCCAAGCAAAACTGAACTCAGTAAACATGACCACAGGTTTATGGAGTGAGGTGTCGATAAATAAAATACGGATAAGAAGCATCACATCTATCAAACAGAAGTAATTTTAGACAATAACTTCCTCTCATATAATTAAACTTGAAACAAGTAGAGGAAGTCACAATAAAGTTGCAAAAGGAAATCATAATTGGTGAAGGCAAACTTCGTTCTTGGTTAGAGAACAATTAACAGTGTACTTATGTTTCAATCAGAGTCTTTATACTAGAGCTTATATTGCAGAGTTTATCATGCTCAATTATAACAGTCTCTTTGCGATCATTGGTAACTTTCAAAGTGGTATTCAAACAGATAAAAACATTTGTACCAAACAAGGAAGAATGAAGGACATGATTGAGTAAATCAACATATAGATGGATGGATCACAACAACTCAAATGCTTGCTTAAGACAGAAATGAGTAGGTTTACTGACTCAACATAAAGGTAAAAGATAGACCCTTCGCAGAGGGAAGTAGGGATTAACTCATGTGCTAGAGCTTTTCATTTGATAAACATAGTATTGAAAACAATTTTGAGAGTGGTGTATGTTTATGTCAACGAATGGAAAACAGAAAATACAGTACGTCACAAGCCAACTAGACTTCACAAGAGTGGCTCCCATTTAAGGACTCAATTGGTATAGAAGCTCATCCCTCTTTCTCTTTTGTTTACACAATTATGTTTTGACTCATAAATCAGGGGCAAAATTAGTGAAGAGAATTTGTATCATTATGTTTGGGACTGGGAACCCCGCTGCCAACTCTTCTATCATTTAGATAAGCGGATGAAGCCACTAGTCCAGGTGTGTAAAGTCCAATCATCAAGTGAGATAAAGATTCTCTATTTGCATCCTCATGAGCTAAAACATGGGCACAAAACAGGTGTAATTTTTAAGGTTTTAAAGGTAGCACACAAGCTTTAATCTTGGAGTGGCGGTTGAATACAACATATAGGTAGGTATGATGGACACAAATGGCATGGTTTTGGGGATCAAGGTTTGGATGCACGAGAAGAATTCACTCTCAGTACATGTTTTTGGCTAGCAAGGTTGGGTAGCAAGCATAAGAGTTGAGGGAAAACAAACAAATATACATATGATAAAACCACTCATGCAATCTTCCTTGAAGGTACAGACAATCTTACTTGAGAATACTGAGCTTATGAGCTAACAAGAAAGAAAGATTATGGAATAATATATCTACATGCAACTCCCTTTTTTCTACTTATGTCTCAACATATTGTTGCTACTGACCAATGCTAAGTTTGCCAAAACCAACTAGATTAACTTGACGCTCCAATATTGATACCAATACTAATAACAAGATCAACCATATTACAAAATTGCAAACAAAAATAAAGTGTAGAAAGTAGATGATGAAACTTCTCATTAAAATTCCATTACGACAACTCAAACCAAGGGATACAACGACAACCAACTAAAGAGTGATACTTCCATACTGCAAACCATCCGATGTGATATTTTCTCTACTCACGATATGACTCTAATAAAAGGTAAATAGGTGAAAGATAAAGATGTGATACCGCGGCACTCCCCAATCTTGGAACAAGCCAAGGGGATGCCAATACCAATGATGAATTAATTCTTCGGTGGTGGTGGTGGTGCACTCTTCTCAAGCAAGGCATGGAAACGCTCTAGCATCTCACGAAATCTGTCGTTCTCCTCTTGAATAATCTCTACCTCCGTCCTTAAAGCGCGATATCATTCACAGAACTCATTTGTGACTCGAAGAGCTTACTCTACTCCACGGATGGGGCTGAGGCCCGGAACTGATGGTCTTGGTCCATGCATGCTACCAGAAGAAACACTTCCATCGCTGCTTGATAACGTCCTATTTGCTTCTCTCTTGACGCCCTGATCCATGTCCTTGCGCTTAGGGCCTTGGAGATCATCTTCCATTGGCTCCTTACCCTTGTTGTTGTTGGCGGAGGCCATGATGCTTCTAAAATTGAAAACAGGTCCTGGCAGAAACAGGAACACGACGAGAAAATTATATACGGACCTTGGGGGGTCCAGGGGGTTAAATATCAGAAACATACGTAATCAAAGGAAAGTCCAGGTCGAAAACGAGTCGGAGAGGGGCTCCGGGGCACCCACACCATAGGGGGGCGCGGCCAGGGGTGGGCCCGCGCCCCCAGGTGGTGTGGTGCCCTCGGGCACCATCTCCTACCCATCTCCTACCCTTTTTTTCATATTTTCCAAAAACCAATAATTTATAGCTTGGAAAGTAATCCGCGAACTTTTTCTTAGCAGAATTGCTACCTATTCAAAAACAGACTCTACAGATTCTGCAATCTTCCCTCTAATGAACTTCTCCGGGGTCATTACTTGAATAACATCAACATCTTCATCATAGAATCCCCTGAAATATAATGTTTGAGTCTTTGCCCATTTACCGCTTGTGTTGTGTTATCTTTGAGGGAAGCAATTTTGATTGCACCCGAACGATACACTTCTTCAATAAAATAAGGTCCTTCCCATCTCGAGAGTATTTTTCCTGCAAAAAATCTAAGACGAGACCTATACAATAGAACTGTCTCACCAACATGAAACTCTCTTTTAAGAATTCTCCTATCATGCCATTGTTTAACTTTCTCTTTTAAAGAGTCTAGCATTTTCATAAGCTTCACATCTCCATTCATCTAGATGATTCAAATCAAACATTCTTTTCTTACAAGCAAGTTTAAAATCTTTGTTAAGTTCTTTCACTGCCCAATAAGCTTTGTGTTCTAATTCTAAAGGCAAGTGACAAGCTTTTCCATCAACCACTTTATAAGGAGACACACCCATAGGATTTTTATAAACAGTTCTATAAGCCCATAAAGCATCATTCAACTTATCAGACCAATTCTTCCTAGATTTATTAACAGTCTTTTGCAAGATAGATTTAATTTCTCTATTTGATAATTCTATTTGCCCACTGGTTTGAGGATGATAAGCTGAGGCAATTCTATGATTAACATCATATTTAGCAAGGGTTTTTCTAAAACCACCATGAATAAAGCGATAACCTCCATCAGTCATAAGGTATCTAGGCACACCAAACCTAGGGAAAATAACATCTTTAAGCATTTTTAAAGAGGTCTCACCGTCAGCACTTTTTGTAGGTATAGCTTCTACCCATTTAGTAACATAATCAACAACAACAAGAATATGAGTGTAATCATTCAAAGGAGGAAAAGGACCCATAAAGTCAAATCCCCAACAATCAAAAGGTTCAATAACAAGAGAATAACTCATAGGAATTTCATTACGTCTAGAAATATTACCAACTCTTTGACATTCATCACAAGAAAAAATAAATTTAAGTGCATCTTTAAAGAGAGTAGGCCAGTAGAAACCTGATTGTACAACCTTCTGTGCGGTTCTATCTCCAGCGTGATGTCCTCCATAAGCACTACCATGGCACTTTCTTAATATTTAACGTTGTTCGTGATCTGGAACACATATTCTCATAATAACATCTACTCCTTCTTTATATAAGTGTGGGTCATCCCAAAAACAATGCCTCAAATCATAGAAGAATTTTCTTCTTTGTTGAGATGTAAATGTTGGAGGCAAATACTTGGAAACAATAAAGTTAGCATAATCAGCATACCATGGACTATCCTGGGAGTTCACCTTTATTGCAGCCAACTGTTCATTTGGAAAACTATCATTAACATCAATAGGATCATAAGCAATGTTTTGCAATCTAGACAAGTTATCAGCAACGGGATTTTCAGCACCCTTCCTATCCACATTATGAAAATCAAACTCATGTAAAAGCAACACCCATCTAATAAGCCTAGGCTTAGCATCTTTCTTTTCCATAAGGTATCTAATAGCAGCATGATCAGTATGAATAGTAACCTTCGAATCAACAATATAAGGTCTAAACTTATCACAAGCAAAGACTACAACTAAGAACTCTTTTTCAGTAGTAGCATAATTCTTTTGAGCAGCATCAAGAGTCTTACTAGCATAATGAGTAACATTCAATTTCTTATCTACTCGATGTCCAAGAACAACGCCTACAACAAAATCACTAGCAACATTTCAAAAGGTAAATTCCAATCAGGTGGTTGAACAATAGGAGCAGTAGTTAAAGTCTTCTTTAAAGTTTCAAAAGATTCCTTACAATCATCACCAAAAACAAAAGGTACATCTTTTTGATGAAGATTAGTAAGAGGCTTTGATATTTTAGAGAAATCTTTAATAAACCTCCTATAAAACCAGCATGACCAAGAACACTATGAATACCTTTAACATCCCTAGGACAGGGCATTTTCTCTATTACTTCCACTTTAGCTCTATCAACTTCAATAACTCTTTCAGAAATTTTATGGCCAAGAACAATTCCTTCATTCACCATAAAGTGGCATTTCTCCCCATTAAGAACAATATTAGTTTCCTCACATCTCTGCAAAAATTTATCAAGGTTGTGCAAGAAGTTATCAAAAGAAGTTCCATAGACGGGGAAACCGTCCATGAATACTTCTACAATTTCTTCCCAAAAACCATGAAAAGTAGCAGACATGCATCTTTGAAACGTAGCAGGAGCATTACACAAACCAAAAGACAAACGTCTGTAATCATAAGTACCATAAGGACAAGTAAATGTTGTTTTCTCTTGATCTTGCTTCCTAACAGCAATTTGAGAAAACCTAGAATAACCATCAAGAAAGCAAAAAATGAGCTTTCTTTGACAACCTCTCTAACATTTGATCAATAAAAGGCAAAGGATAATGATATTTCCCAGTAACCTTGTTAACTTCTCTAAAATCAATGCACATTCTATAACCAACATCTGCTCTTTGAGGAATAAGCTCATTATTTTCATTAGGCACAACAGTCATTCCTCCCTTCTTAGGGACACAATGAAGAGGGCTCACACATCTACTATCAGCAATAGGAAAAATAATACCAGCATCAAGGAGTTTTAATACCTCATTTCTTACCATTTCCTTCATCTTAGGAATTAAACGGCGTTGATGTTCAACTACTAGCTTTGCATCAGGTTCAATATTAATAACATGCTGACTTATAGAGGGAGAAATCCCTTTCAAATCATCAAGAGTATATCCAATAGCTCCACGGTGTTTCTTCAATATTCCTAATAATCTTTCCTCTTCTTCACCTGAAAGTTTAGCACTAATAATAACATGATATATTTTCTTATAATCAATATAAGCATATTTAAGATCATGAGGCAAATGTTTTAAATTAAAAACAGGATCCTCCTTGGGTGGCAACGCGGTATCCAAGTCTTCCACAGGTAAATTATGTTTCAGTATCACCGGTTGACGAAGAAGAATATCGTCAATCTCATTTCTCTCTTCCATAAAGACCTCACTTTCATGGTCCTCCATATATTGCTGCAAAGCATTGTTAGGACCAAGAGCAATAGAGGCAAGCTGTTCAACTCTAAAATTTTCATTAGGAAATTTAGATTCATAAGGTGCTCTAGAAAATTTGGAGAAATTGAACACATATGATTTTCCATCAAATTTAGTCAATATATTCTCCCTCTTACAATCTATAATAGCACCACAAGTGTTCAAGAAAGGTCTACCAAATATAACAGGACAAGTTTTACTGGCAGCCTTACCAAATACTAGAAAATCAGTGGGATATTTAGTTTTACCAGATAAAACATCCATATCTCTAACAATACCAATCGGAAAGACAGTTTCTTTATTAGCAAGCTGAATAACCACATCAATATCCTAATGCTCACAAGAACCAATTTCATGCATAATTTCTTTATAAAGCTCATAAGAAATAACACTAGAACTTGCACCAATGTCACACAAACCATAATAGAAATGATCAACAATCTTAACAGAAAGCACATGAACACTAGTTTTCTTAGGTCTATTTGGATGTGAGACAATATTAGAAGCATCCTCACAAAAGATAATATGTCCATCCTCTACGTTTCCACAGAAAAGGACTTTCACGATTGCTACAACAGGTTCAACAGTTATTTGTTCATCAAGTTCAATAGATTTCTTTATACTTTTGTTATCACACTAGCTACAATAGAGTGTTCTTTTACGTTAGCAGGGAAAGGCATTTTCTCAATATAAGGCTCAGGAACATCAGGATTAACAGCATGCACTTCTATATTTCTAGCAGGGACAATATCCTTATAAGGTTCATGGTACTTGTGACACTCCTTTTTAGGAATATCAAGATAGGAGGCAAAAGTTTTAACACGGTTTGCAAAGATTTGAGAATCAGGACCACAAACAGCACTAACATTATAGAAATCATCAGTTCCCATAAAATATTTAATGCATTCATAATCATAATCTATACCTGACTTTCTACCTTTGTCATTCTCCCATCCTTCAGTGTTTTCTTGAATACGGTCAAGAAGATCCCATTTAGCTTCTTCCTTCATACATATGAATAATCCAGAACAAGAAGCATCCAATAAATCCTTATCATGAGGAGAACGCCTTGCATAGAAATTATTGATAACAATATTACTCGGGAGCTCATGAATGTGACATTTGAGCATTAATAGCTTAATTCTCTCCCAAGCTTGGGAAATACTCTCTCCATCATGAGGCCATAAATTATATATTAGATTCCAGTCTTTATGAATCTCACTAGGAGGATAGAATTTAGAATAAAAGAGAGGAACAATTTCCTCCCATCCAATAGATTCACCATTCTTCAGTAATTTAAACCATTCAACGGCTCTTCCTTTCAGCAATAAAGAGAATAATTTCCTTTTAACTTGATCCATTGTAATACCCGCACACCTGAATAACTCGCATAATTCATGTATAAAGAGCAAATGATCACCGAGATGGACAGTTCCATCTCCATAATAGCAGTTATCCATAACGTCCAACAATTTTCATAGGTATTTTATAAGGATCTAATTCAGCAGATAACGGGCCCCTTACTACCCTAGAAGTAATAGTAGAAGTGCCCCTAAACAGAGAACCAAAAGAATTATCCATAATGAAATAAAGCAGCAGACAGAAATAAAAACAACACTCACAGTAGAAGTTTCTCTTACCAATTCCACTTACCAATAACGCTTCACTCCCCGACAACGGCGCCAGAAAATAGTCTTCATGACCCACAAGTATAGGGGGTGTATCATAGTACTTTTGATAAATCATAGTGTCGAACCCAATGAGGAGCAGAAGGTGTTGACAAGCAGGTTGGATAGAGGATTCACTTTAAACACTAGCAAACATGTTTTTGGTGGTTTTTGATATAGCAGATAAATAAAGTGCGAGTAAATAGAAGACAGTAAATATAGTTGCACCGAGTGGCCCAATCATTTTGAGAGCAAAGGACAATCCGGTTGTTCTACTTATGATTATCAAACGTTCTTGAGGACACATGGGAATTTCGTCAAGTGCTTTCGCTTCATACGGTTGATTAATATTTATTGGTTCGATAAGTGTTGTGTGGGTGAACCTATGCTAATGCACCGCCCAACTAGGAATCATACATACTTGTGATTATACCCCTCTTAAGCATCCACAAATACAAGAAAGTAATTAAGATAAATCTAACCGCAGCCTTAAAACTCCGGGATCCTACACTCCCTCGTGCATCGGTTTCCTCACGGGGGTTTAGGTTTATGTCACTCCAGCAACCCCACAATTAGTAACCAAATACACAATGCATTCTCCTAGGCCCATAAAGGTGAAGTATCATGTAGTCGACGTTCACATGACATCACTAGAAGAATAGCACCATACTTAAATATCAAACCACTAGATATTACTTCAACATAATTCCACTACTAACATCATGACTTCTCCCATGTCCTCAAGAACTAAACGAACTACTCACAAGACATCATATGGATCATAATCAGAGGTGATATAATGGATAATAAAATCTGGTCATAAAGTGTACACACCGATAAATCTCACAAGCATCAACTACTAACAAGTAATCCACACCGGGAGAGAGATCTAATGTAGAACATCAATAGAGACCCCTAATTGTTACATCGGGATGAAGGTGGATGATGAGGGTTATGGTGCTGGTGGTGATGATGATGACGATGACGATCTTGATGATGCCCAGAGTGATGATGGTGACGATGGCGATGATTCCCCATCTCTAGGGAGGAATTTCCCAGGCAAATTTCTCCCTGCCGGAGAGCTTTTCTCTCTCTGTTGTTTTCCGCCCCGAGGCGACGGCGGAATATTTCTTCGATGATATTCTGGGTCTTAGGGTACCCTCGGGGTCAAGTACGCGAAAGGGGGCGCCCAGAAGTGGGCCAGTGGGGCCAGACCACCCCTAGGCGTGGCCAAGGGGGCGCCGCCTGGTGGTGTGGGCCCCAGGTGGCCCCCCTCCGGGTGCCCTTCTGGCTAGCTTCCTCCTCGGGACTTCTAAGACTTCTCCGGTATCCCCCCTGTTCTTCTGATCTTCTGAAATAGGGTATCTTGACAGTGTTTTTTCCATCAGATTTCTGGTCCCGGTGTTTATTCTCCAAAAAATGCGAAACATGCAAAATAGGATGAAATAACATAAGTAATGCACCATAACATGAAATATATCGATGAATTTACAGAAAATAACAATATAAAATAGTGATGCAAAATGGACGTATCAGGGACCTAGACTCCTATGTAAAGGGTGGGAGAATCGCCAGAGGGGATCATTGATGTCTACGCACGCTTCTATTCTTGTAGACAATGTTGGGCCTCCAAGTGCAGAGGTTTGTAGAACAGCAGCAAGTTTCCCTTACGTGGATTACCCAAGGTTTATCGATCTCAGGGAGTTAGAGGTCAAAGATATCCCTCTCAAGCAACCATGCAATTAAGATACAAGAAGTCTCTTGTGTCCCCAAAACACCCAATATACTTGCCAGGTATATAGGTGCACTAGTTCGGCGAAGAGATTGTGAAATGCGAGTAATATGGATGGTTATAAGTAATAATAGCAATCTGAAATAAATATGGAAGCAAGCAAACATGTAGCAGAACAGGCGGAAACGGTGTTCCAATGCTTGGAAACAAGGCCTAGGGATCCTACTTTCACTAGTGGACACTCTCAACAATGATCACATAATTGAATAACTTAATATCTTCTCTTCACTATGCTACTCTTAACCTCTCCGGTTGGATAACGAACACTAATCATTGCGTAGGGCTGCAAAAAGCATTCCTTAAAGTGAGCATTCCCATGTCTAGTGAACCGCACGCTGTCACTATGAGCGCCCTAGAAGGTACTAGACAAACACCACAATTCATAGAGGAGACACACACGATGTGCACACTGTCACCTTCACACCGCGGGACAAGGTGACTCCAAAGTTCATATTAATAAAACGCTTGAGTAGCACAAGATGAAGAGTAACATCTACTTATTCAACTAGATTACAAAGCTCACGATCACATATAGATCACACCATGGGAGAGAGAGATGAACCACATAGTTACCGGTAGAGCCCTAAGCCTCGGGGGAGAACTACTCCCTCCTCATCATAGGAGACAACAACGGAGATGGAGACGGCGGTGGAGTCGATGGAGATGGTTCCGGGGGCACTTCCCCATTCCGGCAGGGTGCCAGAACAGTGATCTGTCCCCCGAAACTTGTCGGCGGCGACGGCGGAGCTACGAATGTATTTTGTGGAAAAGGTCGATTCTTTTAGGGTTTTCCCTCGGGGTAGTATATATATGCAAAAGGGCGATGCCAGGGGTGGCCAGGGGGGAAGCACCACCAGGTGGCGCGGCTAGGGGGACCCGCGCCACCCTATGGTGTGGCCACCCTGTGGCCCCCCCTCCGGGGCTCTTCGGGACTTCTGGAAGCCTCCGGGGAAAATAGGAACTTCGGGATTCGTGGGGTCCAATTCCGAGAATATTTACATAACAACTTTTCTGAAATAAAAAACAGCAGAAAACATGAACTGACACTTGGCATCTTGTTAATAGGTTAGTCCCGGAAAACGTGTAAAAATGCTATAAAGAAGGGAGAAAACATGTAGCAATTGGCATAATATCAACATGGAACATCAGAAATTATAGATACGTTGGAGTCGTATCAAGCATCCCCAAGCTTAGTTCCTACTCGCCCTCGAGTTGGTAAAAGATAAAACAAAATAATTTCTGAGGTGACATGCTAGCACACAATCTTGATCATAATATGTAAAGTAGAGCATGTAAACTAGGATCAAATGAACTAAAACCGTGATCAATATTTGATATCAACAAGTAATGCATAAGCAAATAAGAAGAAAGAAGCAAAACTTTTAATGAATCAATACTAAAAGACTATCAACCGTGCAAAGTTTATTAGAGATGATTTAAGCTTTCAAGAACAACAATATCATGTACGTCAAACAATCTTCACAACCCCTGTTCGGATCAAGTCAAGCTTTCCACACGATGCAATGCTTGAATCTTAAACTATTTGCGCACTAAAAACAAGCAAGTGTTCTGCGTTGGTCCCTGGCACCGACATGTTATGGCTAAGAGAACATTATGGGGGGTTTGGAAGGTCAATGGAAGAAGGGCTCACAAAGCTGAAAGTGGTCATTAGACAAGAGAAAGTCTTATAACCGAAGCTATGCAAGGAGTAGGGATTGCCACACAACGGATGCACATAGAGCTATAAGTGTATGAAAGCTCTCCAATGGAACTAGTGGGAGTGCATCCAACTTGCTTGCTCACGAAGACCTAGAGCTCATTTGAGGATGCTTATCATTGGACTATACAAGCCAAGTTCTATAATCTAAAGTTCCCCACATAGTTATGAATGAATGATAATATGAAAACTTTCTCCAAACTGAAGTATTGGATCTAAACATGAAGAACAAGTGTGGTATATAAAGGAGAGTGATGCGCCCCCTCTCTCTTTATTCTCTCTTTGGCCCCTTTTTTCATTTGGGGCTTTTTCATTTTTTTATCTTTTTTATTTATATATCCTCACCGGTAGGGGCAACATCCTATATTACAATGAATCATCACACTTTTAGTACTCATAACTCATAAAGAAATATCTCTGATGTCTCTAACTGCATGCACCTGTCAGTGTAGCAGTATGCATAAATAACCATGAAGCTCATCATCAAGTAACATAATGGAGGTGGATGTTATGCAGCAATATATCTCAGAATGGCTATGGAAATGCCATGATAGTTAGGTATGATGGCAATTTTGAGGAAGAATATATGGGCTTATGTGTAGGAGAACAAGGTCCTCCCACGGGATTTGGATGCACTGGCGAAGTATGCACCAACTCTCAATGTGAAATAGGGCAATGCACAGTACCGAAGAGGCTAGCAAATATGGATGGTGGAAGTGCCAGGAAATGCAACATAGAGTCACGAGTTAAAATATTACAGAAAGAAAATCATCTTACAAGGCACAATGCAAATCACTCCAAGAGGGTCCGTGGCAGTGACAAGTCACTGTTAGCTATCCCTACCGTAGCGCGTAACAAAAGGCCGATTAGAAATGTATCACTCGTAGCAATTATATACCATTGTTTCTATCAGCTGGTAATTTTAAGTGTGGCACAGTTTCAAGTTTCTTATACCAACCATTAAAAGTTTCTACTTACTAGTCCTTCCCGTTTATCCATTAAGCAAATTAATATCTCAAAACAACAACAGTGATTCAAGTGAAGCAGTTTAGTGATCTACAAGACCATGCGATTTTTTCCACTATACCAACTACCACATAAGCATTTCTATTCTCAACCAAGCACATATATATGACAACAAAAACTCTCTCTAAGCATATATCAATGAAAACTAGAGAGTACTAACATCTCTAAAGAAGAGATGAATGCAAAACAATGGCTAAACGCAGTACTAGCAAAAAGTGAACACTCACAGAACAATAAGAATGAAAACTAGAGTGTTCTAAGCAATGAAAACGGAGCGTGTCTCTCTCCCACACAAGTATGATAAGATACAACCATAAACTACAACAAAGAAAACTAAACAAACTGAAATCAAAAAATAAAAGACGCTCCAAGTAAAGCACATAAGATGTGACCGAATAAAAATATAGTTTCACTAGAAGTGACCTGATAATTTGTCGATGAAGAAGGGGATGCCTTGGGCATCCCCAAGCTTAGACTCTTGAGTATTCTTGGAATTTGCTGGGATGTACCACCGGGGCATCCCCAAGCTTAGGATCTTCACTCTTCTTGATCACATCATATCATCCTCCTTCTCTTGACCCTTGAAAACTTCCTTCACACCAAACTTCTCACAATCTTTGTTAGCAACGTTAGTGCAAATCGAAATACTACCTCCGATCCATATTAATAGGTGGTAAAGTGGATGTATCTAGACATGTTTTATTGCTATATACATCCACTTCACCACCTATTAATATGGATCGGAGGGAGTAATAGATTCACACGGTTCAGTTTCCACATAATCCTAACACTCATAAACACATTAGCTAATGTTACAACTTATTTTAAAAGTATTTTTCTTGAAAGAACACCAAAAGAAAGAGATTAAGAGGCAAATGCAATTATTAGCAGAAATATGTCAAAACAGAACAGCAGGTAAAGATGTTTTTTTTCGAAAATATTCTGTTTCTCAAATCAAAAAGTGGTCAACTAAGAAAAGTTGCGTATATATCCCAGGATAACGCACAAAAAAGCTCAGGTCATTTTGAATTTTCTATGATTTTATACAAATTTAACAGTGGACAGCAGAAATCTGTTTCCTGTGCAGAAATCCGAAATATAGTCTCAACTTTCCACTAGAGGCTTTACTTGGCTCAACTAATACATGAAAATAAAGATACAAAGGAGTTGCTATAGAAGTATACAACCTCTTGACTCAAAGAAAACAGATAAAAACAATGCAAAAATAAAAACATGGGTTATCTCCCAAGAAGGGTTTTTCTTTAAAACCTTTTAGCTAGGCATGATAATTTGAGAAGATGCTCACATGAGAAATATAAATTGAAGCAAAAGAGAGAATCAAGAAGCAAATGTAAAACAAATTTAAGTCTAACCCACTTCCTATGAAAAATAATCTTGTAGAAAAACAAGTCAATAAAGCACAAAGTGACTAGCATAGGAAAGCACAACAAGTACAACTTCAAAAATTTCAACATAAAGAGAGGAAACTTAATATTGTTGAGATTCATAAAACCATGTTTCCCTCTCTCATAATAACTTTCAGTAGCATCATGAATAAAAATATCAATATAACTATCACATAAAACATTCTTATCATGAGCAGCATGCATAAAAGAATTAATACTATCCACATAAGCAAAGTCATTCTTATTAACAGTAGTGGGAGCAAATTCAAAAAAATAGCTATCATTATTATTCTCATCACCATAATCATCAAATATATGAGGAATAATATCATCATAATAAATTTTCTCCTCAATAGTAGGTGGACTGAAAATATCATATTCATCATTGTAATCATTATATATAGGAAGAATAATATCATCATAGGCAATAGAATAGTTATCCTCCAAAATGTGTTCATTTGTAAACATATCATCATTTTTACTAGGAGGACATGTATCAAGCATATAATCATCAGTAGCAAAAGGATTTTCAAAAACATCATCCACAAGTTTAGAGCTTTCTATATCATCATTTTCAATATCAAAAGTAGTGTGCTTTTCCCAATCATGATCACTACTATATGTAATAGGCATAGGCTCGTCATCAAAGAAAATTTTCTCCTCGGTGCTTGGGGAACTAAAAATACCATTTTAATATAAACTAGCTTCCCCAAGCTTAGACTTTTCCATAACATTAGAAATAATGGTGTTTAAAGAGTTCATACTAATAACATTGCCACTAGCATGCAAATAAAGTTCCATAGGTTTTTTAATTTCCTCTTCAAACACTTCATGTACTAACTCAAGCTAAATATTATAAAGATCTCGCATATTTTTGTTGTTTTCCATTAAGCCTAACTAGTGAAAATAAAAACAAGAAACAAAAAGATATAATTGCATAATCGAAAGGAAACAACTCCGAGCACTCACACCCTAGGATGTGAGAACCTTTTACCTTACCTCCCCGGCAACGGCGCTAGAAAAGAGCTTGATGTCTACACGCTTCTATTCTTGTAGACAGTGTTGGTCCTCCAAGTGCAGATGTTTGTAGAACAAAAGCAAGTTTCCTTAAGTGGATCACCCAAGGTTTATCAAACTCAGGGAGGTAGAGGTCAAAGATATCCCTCTGAAGCAACCCTGCAATTAAGATACAAGAAGACTCTTGTGTCCCCAACACACCCAATATACTTGTTAGGTATATAGGTGCACTAGTTCGGCGAAGAGATAGTGAAATGAGAGTAATATGGATGGTTATAAGTAATAATAGCAATCTGAAATAAATATGGAAGCAAGCAAACATGTAGCAGAACATGCGGAAAACAGTGTTTCAATGCTTGGAAACAAGGCCTAGGGATCCTACTTTCACTAGTGGACACTCTCAACAATGATCACAGAATTGAATAACTAAATATCTTCTCTTCACTATGCTACTCTTAACCCTCTCCGGTTGGATAACGAACACTAAGCATTGCGTAGGGCTGCAAAAAGCATTCCTTAAAGTAAGCATTCCCATGTCTAGTTAACCCCATGCTGTCACTACGAGCGCCCTAGAAGGTACTAAACAAACACCACAATTCATAGAGGAGACACACACGATGTGCACACTGTCACCTTCACACCGTGGGCAAAGGTGACTCCAAAGTTCATATTAATAAAACACTTGAGTAGCACAAGATGAAGAGTAACATCTACCTATTCAACTAGATTACAAAGCTCACAATCACATATCGATCACACCATGGGAGAGAGATATGAATCACATAGCTACCGGTAGAGCCCTCAGCCTCAGGGGAGAACTACTACCTCCTCATCATAGGAGACAGCAACAGCGATGGAGACAACGGTGGAGTCGATGGAGATGGTTCTGGGGGCACTTCCCCGTCCAGGCAGGGTGCCAGAACAGAGATCTGTCCCCCGAAACTTGTCGACGGCGGCGGCGGAGCTACGGATGTATTTTGTAGAAAAGGTCGATTATTTTAGGATTTTCCCTCGGGTAGTATATATAGGCGAAAGGGCGATGCCGGGGGGTGGCAGGGGGCCCACACCACCAGGTGGCGCGGCCAGGGGGACCCGCGCCACCCTATGGTGTGGCCCCCCTCCGGGGCTCTCCGGGACTTCTGGAAGCCTCCGGGGAAAATAGGAACTGCGGGATTCATGGGGTCCAATTCCGAGAATATTTCCAGAACAACTTTTCTGAAATAAAAAATAGCAGAAAACAGGGAACTGGCACTTGGCATCTTGTTAATAGGTTAGTCCCGGAAAGCGTGTAAAAATGCTATAAAGAAGGGAGAAAACATGTTGCAATTGGCATAATATCAACATGGAACATAAGAAATTATAGATACGTTGGAGACACATCAATCATCTATTCATTTTCTTCCACCGTAGGTGTTGCCTCTCTCGAGATCCAATCTCTCGACTAGGGTAACCACCATTCTAAACACACATCAATACAATCCAGACAAGCATGAGTAAGGGTTTTACCTCCTCAAGGGCCCTGAACATGGGTAAATCGTTCCCCTGTTAACCGTCGAGTCTACCAGCGTCTATTTGTTTCCTATTCTCGAACCCCTAGTATGTCACCCGGGGGATATGTCGAGTCAGGTACTCGACATTTGGTGCCGTCTGTGGGAACGACAAGCGCTGGATCTATGGCCCCGCCGGTCTCATCTGCATCGATTTCTAACATGATCTATGAATCACCGATTCCCTCGGAGTCGATGTGCTTTGGGTCGTTCGTCTACAAGCCCCACTGGCCGGCCTCCCGCTCGGCATTCAGCGGTCTCCAGGAAGGCGTGAAGCTGACGTTCGGCGACATACGCTTCCACGCCAGCAAGGATGGAATATTGTGCTTCCTCGACTCATCGGCACCGTGATGTCTACGCACGCTTCTATTCTTGTAGACAGAGCTGGGCCTCCAAGTGCAGAGGTTTGTAGAATAGCAGCAGTTTCCCTTAAGTGGATCACCCAAGGTTTATCGAACTCAGGGAGGTAGAGGTCAAAGATATCCCTCTCAAGCAACCCTGCAATTACGACAGAAGAAGTCTCTTGTGTCCCCAACACACCTAATACAATTGTCAGTTGTATAGGTGCACTAGTTCGGCGAAGAGATAGTGAAATACAAGTAATATGGATGGTTATAAGTGATAGTAGCAATCTGAAATAAAAATGGCAGCAAGCAAACATGTAGCATAACTGAATGTAAACGGTGTTTCAATGCTTAGAAACAAGACCTAGGGATCATACTTTCACTAGTGAACACTCTCAACAATAATAACATAATTGAATGCATAATTATCATATCTTCACTATGCTACTCCGAACCACTCTCAGGTCGGATAACAAACACCAATCATTATGTAGGCTATAAAAGCACTCCTTAGAGTTCACACTTACCCATCTAGGTAACCCCCACACCATCACCATGAGACCTAGATGGTTCCAGACAAAAACCACAATTTCATTGGGTCATCCAACAGAAAATATAAATATCATGCTAAACCACACGGTGCACACACTGTCACCTTTACACCGTGATCAAAGTGTCTACGGAGATATGATGACAAAACCACTTGAGTAGCATAACAGATGAAGAGAAACATCCCATTATTCAACTAGATTACAAAGCTCATGATCACATAAAGATCACACCATGGGAGAGAGAGATGAAACACATAGCTACCGGTAGAGCCCTCAGCCCCGGGGGAGAACTACTCAATCCTCATCATGGGAGACAGCAACGACGATGAAGATGGCGGTGAAGTCGATGGAGATGGCTCCGGGGGCACTTCCCCGTCCCGGCAGGGCGCCAGAACAGAGATTTATGTCCCCTGAAACTTGTCGGCGATGGCGGCGAAGCTACAGAACTTTTCGTGAATGGAGGCTGGATATTTTAGGGTTTGTGCCTCGGGGGAATAAATAGGCGAAAGGGTGATGTCGGTGGGCGCCCGGGGGGGCCACACCACCAGCTGGCGCGGCCAGGGGGACCCACGCCCCCTTATGGTGTGCCCCCCTCCGGGTCTCCTTTGGACTTCGTTGACGCTCTGGGAATTCTAAGACTCTGGGATTTTGTTTCGTCCAATTTCGAGAATATTTCCAGAACAACTTTTTCTGAAACCAAAAACAACTGAAAACGAGAACTAGCTCTATGGCATCTTGTCAATAGGTTAGTCCCAGAAAATCCATAAAAATGACATAAAGTGTATAGGAAACATGTAGCATATGGAATGAAAACAACATGGAACATCAGAAATTATGGATACGTTTGAAACGTATCAAGCATCCCCAAGCTTAGTTCCTACTCGTCCTCGAGTAGGTAAACGATAAAAACAAATAATTTCTGAGGTGACATGCTACCAATATAAACTTGATTATCATAATGTAAATCATGTAAACTAAGATAAAATGAATAAAGGTTGATGTTTATAGTTGATATCAAAATAGAGTAATGTATAAACCATTAGGAAGAACAAAGTAAAACTTTTCAACGAATCAATACTAAAAGACAATACACTGTGCAAAGTATATTAAAGATGATTTAAGCTTCAATAACAACAATATGATCATTCTAAGCATCAAACTCTCACAACAACTCCTGTTAGGATCAAGTCAAGTGACAACAATATGCACGTGGAAAAATCATCAAACTATTTGTTCACTCAAAAACAAGTAAGCATTCTATATTGGTTCCTGGCACTGGGATGTTATGGCTAAAAAAACATTATGGGAGGGGGGGGGTTGGAAGGTCAATGGAAGAAAGTCTCACACAATTGGAAGTGATCATTAGACAAGAGGAAGTCTTATAATCAAAACTATGCAAGGAGTAGTGATTGCCACACAGCGGATGCACATAGAGTTAGAAGTATATGAAATTTCTCCAATCGAACTAGTGGGGGTGCATCGAACTTGCTTGCTCACGAAGACCTAGAGAATTTTTGAGGAGGCTCGTACTTAGAATATACAAGCCAAGTTCTATAATGTAAGTTCCCCACATTGTTATGCAAGTCATAAAATGAAAACTCTCTCCAAACTGAAGTATTGGTGCCAACTAAGCACAATTGTGGAATAAATGGTAGTAATGCTGCCCCCTCTCTCTTTATTATCTCTCTTTTGCCCTATTTTTTATGGGCTTTTTTAATATATAACCTCACTTGTTGGGGCAACACTTTATTTTATAATGAATCATCACACTTTTAGTACTCATAACTGGAACTGGAATATCTCTGATGTATAAAACTAAATGCTCCTGCCAGTGTAGCAGTATGCAAAGTAACAATATAACATGTAACAAGTAACATAATGAAGATGGATGTTGTATGACAATATATCTCGGAATGGCCATGAAAATGCCATGATAGGTAGGTACAGTGGCTTTTTTGAGAAAAATATTTTGGTCTTATGTGTAGGAGAACAAATTCCTCCCACGGGGTTTAGATGCACTGGCAAAGTTTGCACCACCTCTGGGAAATGCACAGTACCGAAGAGGCTAGCAAATATGGATGGTGGAAGTGCTATAAAACCGCAACTTAGAACTCACAAGTTAAAAGATTAAATCTAGAAATTTGATCATACGAGGCATAATGAAAATCACTTCAACAGGGTCCGTGGTAGTGACAAGTCACTGTTGGCTACCCCAACCGTAGAGCGTAACAAAAAGACATTACGATTGTTATCAGCAAAGGAAGTCATATACCATTATACTATTAATTGGTTTTTCGAGTGTGGCACAGTTTCAAGCTCTTATACCAACCATTAATTGTTTTTTTTACTTTATTAGGCTAGAAGGTTTACCACTAAGAATATTAATATCTCAAAACAACAACAAATAATCAAGTGAAACAGTTTAATGATCTACAAGAGTATACAAGACTTTTCCAACATATATATATATATATATATATATATATATATATATATAGGTATATATATATATATATATAGGTATATATATATATATATATATACTTATTAATAAAGGCATTAAGGTTTCTGCCAAAACTTTCGTCCAACATAAAAAGACCGAAATACCCTTGCAGTTGACTTAAAATTTCCCACCACTGCTCCTGGTAAGTGGAAAAACGGTTCACTTTTTTTTCTGTTAATGCAACTTCTACGTAGAGGAGAGAATCGATCTGGGTCTGCTCCACCACCACCATGTAACATCCCAAGTATGAAAACAACCTTAGAATGTTTTGCTTCTTGTTAATTTATGTTAATGCATCATGTCTTCATAAGCATTGCATGTGGCATGTGTTTCAATTTGAAATTCAATTCAATTTCAAACCAATTGGCTCATACTTGGTATGTTCCAATGTTTTCAAAATAAATCACTAACAGAAACAAATCAATTGCTTCCATAAACTTGAATTTTCACATATTTGACTTGGTTAAGTTTTCAAATAATTCAATTATTGCAAAATTCAAGCAATTGCATTTAAAATTCAAACAACAACAAATATTTAAAATTTTGAAAAACCAAAGTTGGTGCAACTGGGCATTTTCAGTAAGGAACTCATAAAAATTATCCCCATAATTTTTAGGGTCCCAAAAACCCTTCTTTTCCTTCTCTTTTCTTTTCTACAAAAAAAAGGAATAAAAAAAAGCAAAAAAAAGGGGGAGGCAGCCAGGCCAGCCAACGGGCCGGCCCATGCCACCTACGACCCCAGGCCCAAGCCCCCTTGGCTTCGTCTTCCTCGTATGGACGAGAGCAGGGAGCAGGTAAGATCCTGTGGAGGGGAAACCTCCACGTCGCCCCCCTACCTGCTCCCCCTCCTTATCTACCCCCCTAGGGCAACCCTAACCCTAACCCTCGCCTCCTCCCTCTGCCTCCGCTTCCCTCTCTCTCCCGCTACTCCTCTCTGTTTTCTGTTGGCGTGGGGGGAAGAAATTCAGAGCTCGCCGTCAAAGCCCCGTCGCCATGGCTGCTCCCGCGTCGAGCTGAGCAGCGGAACGGAACCGCGACGCCTCGCTCTCCCTCCTCGTCACCACGGCCGAGCCTGGAGAGCAGCAGAACCACCCAGCGCTTCCTCTTCTTCCCGCCGGCCACCGCTGCCGCTCCTCCTCGTCGACGATCCTTCCCCGACCGCGACGTCCTTCGCTGAGCCTCTGCTACGACGTTTGCCGAGGGTGAGCCACCCTGGACCCCTCCCCTTTTATCCCCTTGCAATCGCACACCTCAGCATCCCAGCGCCGCCGTTTCCGTGCTGAAACCCCGCCGCTGCCCGTCTCCGTTCTCTGTCGGACGAACGACAGACTGAATTTTCGTTTCAGTTTCAGCTTGTCCGCCTGCAACACCTCAAAAGGGGTCAGATCCCTTACCTGACACGATCCGATCCGTAGCGTGTTGGTCCTGTTCCTTCGGCGCAAGCGCGCTCGAGGGGTCGAATCCCCGGGGCGGCATTTTTGCCCCAATTTTCGCACTGCACGCGCACAGCCCTGGGGCCACACGTCAGTGACCCCCGTGGCCACCTCAGCCTCCACCCAGCCTGTTCAGCGCCACTCCAGCGTTGCCCCACCCGTCAGTCCCTATGTGTAGCAGTGCACACGGTAGAAAAGGCCCTGTTTTGTTTTTCCTTTTTCCAGGAAATGGTATTTGCACCTAAAACTTGTAAAAAATTATATCTTAGCCATTTTAACTCCAAATTGCACAAACAAAATATGTATTCCATTCAAAATTTCCTGTAGATTTCAAATATGCAATTTGTTTCCTGTTTTGAGTATTTTTAATTTGGCGAAATAATTAAATCCTTGTTTAATTCATGTAATATTGCGAAATTCATAACTTGGGCATAAAAATTCCAATTTCAACAAACAAAATATGTTTTCCATCCAAAATGAACTGTTCTATCTGTTTATAAAATAATATTCCTGTTTTGCATAATTAAAATTGCTGCCACTTATTAATGCCTTAAATAACCCATTTAAATTGTGAAATTCATAACTAAATAAATATAATTCCAACTTTCACAAGTAATATACCAAACTGAAGCTATTCATGCACTCTTCCTGTTTAATGCATTCCCATGCATTTTAATTCAACTCACATTTCTGCCACTTTCCTTACCAATTAAATGCACTAACATAACATATGGGTAATTTCCAATTGCAATTTAAATTGCTATTGGGCCCATTTAATATTGCTTGCTTACTCCTTGTTTTAATTTGATGCATCAATTAAATTGTCATGCATCATCCCATGTTTGTGCATTATGCCATGTTATTGATTGTCCGTCTCTCTTTGTTGCTTGCTTGCTTGCTTCTTCTCGATTAGACGACGACGGTGAGACAGACGAGGTTTACGACACCATTTCAGAGGAGTTAGCCCAGTACCAGGCTACTGAGTTTGCAGGCAAGTATTCACTCACATGAACCATTGTGTCCGTTCCACACTTGATACCGATACTTTCCGTTGTCTAATCTGCTAGCCTTATGATTCGTTGCTTGTGTTCCGAGCCTATCACATGTTATCCTGTAACCTTGATATAGCCTCACCTCCACACCTATAACCCTGTTGCCTGTGTCTTACTAGCATGCTTAGGGTTGTTTGTGCTCGAGTCTGATGTCCGTTATTACTTTTACCATATTTATTATGTTCTGGGGACTCGATATTTAAACAACAACCTGTTGATGTTTGAGGTAATAATAATTTGATGATAAGGCACCGGCAGGAGGCCGGGTATGGTTTTGAGGCCTGCTAGTGTCGAACTCAGGAAAAGTTCTTATCCTCTAGATCCATGATGAGCGCGCTAACCGCATGTGGGAAGCGTGTATGGGCGCCCCCCAGCAATTCTGGTTCGACACGCATCTCGTCCAAATCGCCACACTTAGTTCGGGCTTTCCATTTGATGCACGCATTTGTAGGTACGAACCCTTGGCGCCAGGGTGGAACTTTTGTAGTCGGCATTTAGGGCGGCGTGGTCTTCCAGTGCTATGAGGGTCCCCCTTTTCTTCGTGGGGGCTCGATTAGCCGCGCACGCACATCACGTGGTTCTTTGGGCTTGATGCGAAGAAGAGTTGGGTTGTGTTGAGTGGCCTGCTTGGTGGGTTTGATCCCCGCCTGGCGGGTTATTCTTACGTGTACGGCCAAATTGGTGCATCCCTGCAGGGTTAAATTGTAACATCCCTGATTTTTGGAAAGTCCAAAAATCACAAAAATTTGAAAAAATTTGTTTTCATGTCATGCAAGTCACCAAAAACCAAATGAGATGCAAGAAACAAAAGAAAACAATACATGTTCTAATGTTTTGGAAATGAAAATCCAATATACCTCTATTCCATAAACCCTAAAGTCATTTCAAAATAAAAATTTCTACATAAAGAAAATATTTCTTCTTAAGCAAACCCTTACACCAAACATGTTTTCAACCCAATTATGATCTTGAAAATATTTTTGATATATAAAAACTAGAGAATTGTTATCTCTAATATTTTCTTCTTGTCTCTAAAAAGGGTTTCACTATTATTGATAACCCCAAAATAGATATAAGGTGGATCCTTGTTTTCCGAGTGTTATGTCAATCAACAAAATAATATAGTGCTATAGAAATAAATTGTTTATGAAAACAAGTAAGATACTTTGAGAAAACAATGTTTTCATTTAGGAAAACCTTTCTGCTTTTACTAAACCCCATTTCCAAATTTATTAAATATTTCTCCATGTTTGAAATATAACAAAAGGATACTAATTGTGGTTTCACTAATATGTTGAAAATATACAATATGAAAGTTCCTAAAAGGGTCTTAGGAAACAATAGTTGAACCATAGAAAATATTTCTAAAAATTGTTTTAATCATATGAAAATTAATGTTTTCTATTAAAGTGACTATCATTGTTTCTTCATATTTTAAAATCATAAAATATGAAAACCATTAAATATGATTTTGTAAAATGTTATTTTATCACATTGATGTCTCTGATATTTTATTCAACCAATAATTTGCATTTATATAATTGATATTTTTAAATGGCATTAATAGGCTATTAGTGAAATCATTTTTATTTCAAAATATAAAATAGCAAAACAAGTGTAAATGATTTTCAAAAATGATATTTGACTTATATAATGTCTCTTTATTTTTATAAAACCCTTTCTCAAAAATTAAATTTGATTTTCTAATTAAAAATGCTATTAAGTCACTTTTAATGAATTATTCAAATTTCATAATTCAAAAATGTAATATGTTGAAAAGTTTATAAAAAATGGTATTGTTAGAAAGTATTTCAAATATTATGAATTTAGAATTTTGTTTCATGTTAATTGGAGGTATAAAACAGAAGATATAAAATAAACAAGAAAACAGAAAAATAAAAAATAAAAATGATGACGTCATGCTGACGTCAGCATCGTCTTCAACCCTAGGAAACTGCAACGGCAGTTTCTGCCTTAATTTTCTCCGATTGATTGCGAGTGTTTAAGCCTCCTAAATTCCTCCCCGAGCCCAGACCTTAAAGCCCCTCTTCCCTCTCTCTTTCCCCTCTGGAGGCTCCCCGAATTTCGTCCCGAGGCCAAAGAAATTCCTCGCCGGAGAAGATCCCGGTCTGTCGCCGTCCTTTGCACTCTCCGGCCAGGTGAGCAAGCTTCTGAGCCCACGAACACCCTCCTTCGCTCCCTCCCGTGACCGTGCGCATCCCCTAAAGCCCCCGGTTTGTTTATCCTGCGCAGGGAAACAAACGCGCCGTCGAGTTTCGGACTCGCGGGAGCCCGAGCCGCTCGTCGTCCTCGCGCCGTCAACAGGATCCCTACCAGAAGCTCCCGAGGCCACCCACTGCCTCGCCTTGACGCTCCGGTCGTCGTCGTCGTCTCCATTGAGCTGGAGACCCCCGGAAATCGCAGCGCCGTCGACGCCCGAGAGCAGCGCCGCCGTTTCGCCATTTTTTCCCGGCGGGATTTCCTCCGGTGAGCCTTCCCCTCTCTCTCTGCCGTTCGATCTAAAATTAACGCGTAGGATTAGATCCCCACGAAGGGGTATGCCACCGTTGGATTTGGATCTAACGTCCCAGATCCAATGACTTATCCATGTCACCTACACAGTCAGCATGCCACGCAGCAGCCCAGTCAGCATCCCTGTCCAATCAGAGCTTCCACGTGGCCATTCCTATTTTGAAAATTTCTCCCGCTGGAATTATTTTGGCAGTTTTACAGATTAGCCCCTGCAACTTCAATCCATCATATCTTTTGATCCATGAAGCCAAATTTAGTAATCTTGGACTTCTTGAAAAGCCCTTGACATCTAGAAACTTTTGGCACTGGCCAAATTCAAATTTGACAAACTTAAAATTGTTCAATTTCAAATATGCTTGTTTGATGAAATTTGGCATAATTCAAATTCTACAAATCCAAAAATTGTAAATAAAATATATTTGGAAACCTTAGGATGTGTACTTTCATATCCCCTGTCCCAAAATAATTGTTGATCAAATTAAAATTGAATTTAGAATTAATTGGAATATTTGAGTAATTTTGACATAGATTTAATTCTGTAAATAATTTCAATATAGTTCCTTTTGCAAAATTGCTCCATTTGACAACCTTGAACCAGAAACAACCTTGCCCAACCATTTTTGGACACCCTTGGACCATGACCATGTATTTTAGCCAAAAATCCATCATAGTAGTCCATCTAGTTATTATGTCTTAGATTTTGTTTCTATTTCTTTCAACCATTGTTTGTTGTGGCCATTTTTGGATCCAAGACCAAGTCCCTAAAATTACCAAGTAGTGAACCTCAAACACTAGTACTATAGTGTTCTATCTACTCCTCCATCCCCCTATTCTTGCTTCAAGAATCCATCAAGTTAGCAAATGGAAAACAAGACTCAAGAAATAGAAGGTTCTTCACTTTCAACTTGGTGTCAACATGAAGAGCTACAAGGAGGATCAATGAAGAAATTTTTAAGAAAAGACTCCACCACTAGAAGCAACTCAAGGAAGTACAAGTGTGAAGAAATCCAGAAGAAAACATCTCCCTCTCTCTTTCTATCTTTCTTCTTATTTTTCTTTCCAATTTGACTTAGTGGTATTTGTGCCCATCCCATACCCAAACCAATTAGTGAAGTGAAAGCCCAGAAGAATTTATCAAGACCAAGAGAAGAATCCATCCAAGAAACAAGACTACAATAGAAGCATGAAGATGATCTTGAAGAAGGCAATCACATGAGGACTAGAAGCAATCCACCCAAGTTGAAGAATAACAAGTTGTTTTTGTCCAACCATTGACCCAAATGGAAAACCCAAGACTTAGTAATATTTTTCCCTTTGATGATGAAGTTAGTAGACCTACCCTAACCACAATGGAAAATACTAACATAGTCACTTAAATATTTTTGAAGGTGAATATGACCAAGTGTTTGCATGTATTACTTTAGTTGAAGAAGTAATATGTTTATTCTAAGTGAACTCTTGGAACTTCCTCGACAAGTATGTTTATAATAAAGTTAGATCACATCAAACTCAACCTAGTCCTTTCCAAGTAAACCCTTGGAAAACTCCTTAACAATGTATTGAACCATTATGGAATGAATCTTTCAAAAATCCAATCTTGACCTTGCCCTAGCCAACTTGGTACAACCCCTTTGTTATGATTATTTGTTATGTTTGCTTTCTTCACTTGTATGTTTGCTTGTTAGGATGCTTGTTTATTTTTTTATTGTGTTTTCAATGAATAGATTGTACGGAGAGCAACGATCTTTTGTGAAGAGTGTGAATTCTTCACCAACTTCAACAAGGCAAGTAACACACCATCAACTACCCATTATTTTCTATATGCATTAGTTGATTTTGAGTAGTATGCATGATAGGAAATTTTAATAAGTTATATTATGCTATGCTATATCCTATTAGTGTGTATCCATCCTTATACCTTGTTATTTTGATGCCTTGGTACTTAGTGGATGCTTAGCCTTGCTACAAAAATTGTTTTACTTGATGATGAGGAAAATTACTAAGTATAAACTTCAATGAACCACCTGGGTGGATTTGGTTGTTTGGCTGATGAGAGTTGAGTGTCTCCCCGAGGGGTTGTTCACTTGAGGAATGCCACCCAGGAACAAAGTGATTCTGATGTTCCCCAAGTTTAGATTGCTTCCAGTGCAACCTTTAGTCATATGGGCTCTGTCTTGATCAACTAAGTTGTGAGGGTTCAGCCCGGGCTTGACAAGCAGATGTAGCATAATTATAGGTGGAACGGGTCTTGCCATTGGGTTGGATTCTTGCTTCTGAAAGATCTCGTCTCAATTCTTCTCCTTTCCTTAATGCACTCAGGGTGTATAGGATGTTTGGGTTGAGTTGGGTCTGAAGGTGAAAGTGCACAAGCTCTGCAGAGTCAACAAACTAAGATCTTAGCCGTGTCCCCCGTTATGGACAACTATGAGCAGCTGGACAAGGAAGGACGGAAGAATCACATCACCATTTTCAATAAGTAAAATTTTGACCAAGTGAACAGTAGTTGTGGTGCTTGGATCTTAATCCAATGTTGCCACCCTTTTGAAAAGAAAAGTTGTTTTACAAAAGTGATAGGAGAAAACTGGCTTTATGCAAAACTTAGCCAAAACTCCACTCAGCCAAATAAGCATGTAGTATTAGTCTTGCCATTTATATCCACCATAGTGTTACTTGCCAATACATTAAATTGTATTGACTCCCTTGTGGCTGCATATTCCATATTGCCGATGTTTCTGAAGACGAGTGAGGATTTCGTTTAGGATCTCGATACTATCGCCAACATGTTTTGCCTGTGGCACATGAAGAAGATGGGCTCAATGTTGTACTATGTTTTCCGCTGTATTTCTTTGTTTTCTGCTAGTCTTCTAAGACTATGCAAGTTGTAATCCTATTTTGTAAAGACTGGATCATGCGATGTAATAGAATTGGATGCATTTGCATGATATTTCATTTTGTACTGTGGTGCTAGCAATTGATCCAGGGACTAGCACAATAACACGGGTATTCCATCTTTATTAAAAGTTGGGGTGCTACAAAATGGTATCAGAGCATTGTGTTGCCTGTAGGATTCGAGACCCTAAGTTTGTATTAGAATAGGAAAAGCCATAGGAATAAAATATATATACTTTTTAACAACTCCACAAAGAAATCTTTTATATCTTCATTTCTCCTCGTACTCCTTACCATGATACATTTCTAATGAATACTCTTATCTGTAGATGACCAACATCATTGAATCACTCAAGAAAGGACCAATGATGACCATGACCCTAGAGTGTGACACTGAATTTCCAAGAGCATTGAAGGATCTCATGTTAATCATGGGATTTGAAGGACCAGCAGTCTACTGGGGTTTTCCCTACATTGATGAGGAAGATGATCTTGAATATTGGTGGGTGCAGATTCATCTGTACATGAACAAGGAGTACGAACAAAATGGGAGGAGATTGCATGCTTACCAACAAGGAGGTGCATTTGACATTCTTTGATTCAGCAAGAAGTGCTGCATGGAGGGACATTGAAGAACTTACTGAGAGACTCAAGTGGAGACTTCACAACACTAAGAAGATTCTCAAGGAAGCTGAAGAAGAGATCAACACTCTTTAAAAAGAGATTACAATGTACAAGAACGCGGAGATCATCGTGAATACTGAGTATTGAAGACCTCTCATGAGGAATAAAGCAAGAAAGTTGTTACCCTGCCTTAAATAGTAGACCACCATGAGATGTAATAAAGTTGTGAGACACGAAAACACGATTAGTGTATTGAACATACCAATGAGTGTGGTATGACAATATTAGTTTGTTTTCAAAAACTATGTTGTTTGGTGTGATGAATGTGTTGCTTTGTGTTTGTTATGTGTTGTTTGTAAGATGAGTTTCCCTGATCTGCTATTTTGGATAAGAACCTTCCTTAGCCATCTTTCTCTCTACTCATCCCTACTAGACCAAGCCCAACACCATACTCATTCACCAACCATAGTGAGAACCATTTGGAATCATACAACCTTTACCCTATTGATACCCAAGCCATCCCATTTGAGGAATGCTGGTATCAAATTTCTTTCTCCTGTGTGAAGGAACAATCACATCCATGATCAATGCCAACTACCTAATAAGGAGTATCAAGCTAATCAACAAGTGAAGAAAGACAAGTGAACCCCAAGTTGCATGAGCTATGAAGATTTCAGAGCCAACTACACCAAGAGAAGAAGTAATGAAGAAACACTACTACCCAGTTTGTGTTACATGAGAGTTTGTTTAGAAATAGCATGACGTTTGCCTTCAAGGATGACAACAACAAGATGGAAGATTGACAAGGATATCAAAAGACCAAGTTGAGAGTGAACCCAAGGACTTTTGATTGACCCAAAGAGTGACCCCTCAGTGTCAAAGGTAGTTCAACAGACCTATGTTGGTCTACACCTCTACCACAAAGGAAAGATCTACTCAAGCTAATCTAGAATCAATCTACACTCTAATCTAATGAAAATAGACTACCCACCAAAGCTTCTTTTAAGGGTGGTAGCCCACCCAGTTGTTTTGAAATCCAGTTACCCAATCTTTCTTTGTAGCCTTCCCAAATCTCGGGACAAGATTTCTTTTAAGGGTGGTAGTCTGTAACATCCCTGATTTTTGGAAAGTCCAAAAATCACAAAAATTTGAAACTTTTTGTTTTCATGTCATGCAAGTCACCAAAAACCAAATGAGGTGCAAGAAACAAAAGAAAACAATACATGTTCTAATGTTTTGGAAATGAAAATCCAATATACCTCTATTCCATAAACCCTAAAGTCATTTCAAAATAAAAAATTCTACATAAAGAAAATATTTCTTCTTAAGAAAACCCTTACACCAAACATGTTTTCAACCCAATTATGATCTTGAAAATATTTTTGATATATAAAAACTAGAGAATTGTTATCTCTAATATTTTCTTCTTGTCTCTAAAAAGGGTTTCACTATTATTGATAACCCCAAAATAGATATAAGTTGGATCCTTGTTTTCCGAGTGTTATGTCAATCAACAAAATAATATAGTGCTATAGAAATAAATTGTTTATGAAAACAAGTAAGATACTTTGAAAAAACAATGTTTTCATTTAGGAAAACCTTTCTGCTTTTACTAAACCCCATTTCCAAATTTATTAAATATTTCTCTATGTTTGAAATATAACAAAAGGATACTAATTGTGGTTTCACTAATATGTTGAAAATATACAATATGAAAGTTCCTAAAAGAGTCTTAGGAAACAATAGTTGAACCATAGAAAATATTTCTAAAAATTGTTTTAATCATATAAAAATTAATGTTTTCTATTAAAGTGACTATCATTGTTTCTTCATATTTTAAAATCATAAAATATGAAAACCATTAAATATGATTTTGTAAAATGTTATTTTATCACATTGATGTCTCTGATATTTTATTCAACCAACAATTTGCATTTACATAATTGATATTTTTAAATGGCATTAATAGGCTATTAGTGAAATCATTTTTATTTCAAAATATAAAATAGCAAAACAAGTGTAAATGATTTTCAAAAATGATATTTGACTTATATAATGTCTCTTTATTTTTATAAAACCCTTTCTCAAAAATTAAATTTGATTTTCTATTAAAAATGCTATTAAGTCACTTTTAATGAATTATTCAAATTTCATAATTCAAAAATGTAATATGTTGAAAAGTTTATAAAAAATGGTATTGTTAGAAAGTATTTCAAATATTATGAATTTAGAATTTTGTTTCATGTTAATTGGAGGTATAAAACAGAAGATATAAAATAAACAAGAAAACAGAAACATAAAAAATAAAAATGATGACGTCATGCTGACGTCAGCATCGTCTTCAACCCTAGGAAACTGCAACGGCAGTTTCTGCCTTAATTTTCTCCGATTGATTGCGAGTGTTTAAGCCTCCTAAATTCCTCCCCGAGCCCAGAACCTTAAAGCCCCCTCTTCCCTCTCTCTTTCCCCTCTGGAGGCTCCCCGAATTTCGTCCCGAGGCCAAAGAAATTCCTCGCCGGAGAAGATCCCGGTCTGTCGCCGTCCTTTGCACTCTCCGGCCAGGTGAGCAAGCTTCTGAGCCCACGAACACCCTCCTTCGCTCCCCCGTGACCGTGCGCATCCCCTAAAGCCCCCGGTTTGTTTATCCTCGCAGGGAAACAAACGCGCCGTCGAGTTTCGGACTCGCGGGAGCCCGAGCCGCTCCGTCGTCCACGCGCCGTCAACAGGATCCCTACCAGAAGCTCCCGAGGCCACCCACTGCCTCGCCTTGACGCTCCGGTCGTCGTCGTCGTCTCCATTGAGCTGGAGACCCCCGGAATCGCAGCCGCCGTCGACGCCCGAGAGCAGCGCCGCCGTTTCGCCATTTTTCCGGCGGGATTTCCTCCGGTGAGCCTTCCCCTCTCTCTCTGCCGTTCGATCTAAAATTAACGCGTAGGATTAGATCCCCACGAAGGGGTATGCCACCGTTGGATTTGGATCTAACGTCCCAGATCCAATGACTTATCCATGTCACCTACACAGTCAGCATGCCACGCAGCAGCCCAGTCAGCATCCCTGTCCAATCAGGAGCTTCCACGTGGCCATTCCTATTTTGAAAATTTCTCCCGCTGGAATTATTTTGGCAGTTTTACAGATTAGCCCCTGCAACTTCAATCCATCATATCTTTTGATCCATGAAGCCAAATTTAGTAATCTTGGACTTCTTGAAAATCCCTTGACATCTAGAAACTTTTGGCACTGGCCAAATTCAAATTTGACAAACTTAAAATTGTTCAATTTCAAATATGCTTGTTTGATGAAATTTGGCATAATTCAAATTCTACAAATCCAAAAATTGTAAATAAAATATATTTGGAAACCTTAGGATGTGTACTTTCATATCCCCTGTCCCAAAATAATTGTTGATCAAATTAAAATTGAATTTAGAATTAATTGGAATATTTGAGTAATTTTGACATAGATTTAATTCTGTAAATAATTTCAATATAGTTCCTTTTGCAAAATTGCTCCATTTGACAACCTTGAACCAGAAACAACCTTGCCCAACCATTTTTGGACACCCTTGGACCATGACCATGTATTTTAGCCAAAAATCCATCATAGTAGTCCATCTAGTTATTATGTCTTAGATTTTGTTTCTATTTCTTTCAACCATTGTTTGTTGTGGCCATTTTTGGATCCAAGACCAAGTCCCTAAAATTACCAAGTAGTGAACCTCAAACACTAGTACTATAGTGTTCTATCTACTCCTCCATCCCCCTATTCTTGCTTCAAGAATCCATCAAGTTAGCAAATGGAAAACAAGACTCAAGAAATAGAAGGTTCTTCACTTTCAACTTGGTGTCAACATGAAGAGCTACAAGGAGGATCAATGAAGAAATTTTTAAGAAAAGACTCCACCACTAGAAGCAACTCAAGGAAGTACAAGTGTGAAGAAATCCAGAAGAAAACATCTCCCTCTCTCTTTCTATCTTTCTTCTTATTTTTCTTTCCAATTTGACTTAGTGGTATTTGTGCCCATCCCATACCCAAACCAATTAGTGAAGTGAAAGCCCAGAAGAATTTATCAAGACCAAGAGAAGAATCCATCCAAGAAACAAGACTACAATAGAAGCATGAAGATGATCTTGAAGAAGGCAATCACATGAGGACTAGAAGCAATCCACCCAAGTTGAAGAATAACAAGTTGTTTTTGTCCAACCATTGACCCAAATGGAAAACCCAAGACTTAGTAATATTTTTCCCTTTGATGATGAAGTTAGTAGACCTACCCTAACCACAATGGAAAATACTAACATAGTCACTTAAATATTTTTGAAGGTGAATATGACCAAGTGTTTGCATGTATTACTTTAGTTGAAGAAGTAATATGTTTATTCTAAGTGAACTCTTGGAACTTCCTCGACAAGTATGTTTATAATAAAGTTAGATCACATCAAACTCAACCTAGTCCTTTCCAAGTAAACCCTTGGAAAACTCCTTAACAATGTATTGAACCATTATGGAATGAATCTTTCAAAACTCCAATCTTGACCTTGCCCTAGCCAACTTGGTACAACCCCTTTGTTATGATTATATGCTATGTTTGTTTTCTTCACTTGTATGTTTGCTTGTTAGGATGCTTGTTTATTTTGTTATTGTGTTTTCAATGAATAGATTGTACGGAGAGCAACGATCTTTTGTGAAGAGTGTGAATTCTTCACCAACTTCAACAAGGCAAGTAACACACCATCAACTACCCATTATTTTCTATATGCATTAGTTGATTTTGAGTAGTATGCATGATAGGAAATTTTAGTAAGTTATATTATGCTATGCTATATCCTAGTAGTGTGTAGCCATCCTTATACCTTGTTATTTTGATGCCTTGATACTTAGTGGATGCTTAGCCTTGCTACAAAAATTGTTTTACTTGATGATGAGGAAAATTACTAAGTATAAACTTCAATGGACCACCTGGGTGGATTTGGTTGTTTGGCTGATGAGAGTTGAGTGTCTCCCCGAGGGGTTGTTCACTTGAGGAATGCCACCCAGGAACAAAGTGATTATGATGTTCCCCAAGTTTAGATTGCTTCCAGTGCAACCTTTAGTCATATGGGCTCTGTCTTGATCAACTAAGTTGTGAGGGTTCAGCCCGGGCTTGACAAGCAGATGTAGCATAATTATAGGTGGAACGGGTCTTGCCATTGGGTTGGATTCTTGCTTCTGAAAGATCTCGTCTCAATTCTTCTCCTTTCCTTAATGCACTCAGGGTGTATAGGATGTTTGGGTTGAGTTGGGTCTGAAGGTGAAAGTGCACAAGCTCTGCAGAGTCAACAAACTAAGATCTTAGCCGTGTCCCCCGTTATGGACAACTATGAGCAGCTGGACAAGGAAGGACGGAAGAATCACATCACCATTTTCAATAAGTAAAATTTTGACCAAGTGAACAGTGGTTGTGGTGCTTGGATCTTAATCCAATGTTGCCACACTTTTGAAAAGAAAAGTTGTTTTACAAAAGTGATAGGAGAAAACTGGCTTTATGCACAACTTAGCCAAAACTCCACTCAGCCAAATAAGCATGTAGTATTAGTCTTGCCATTTATATCCACCATAGTGTTACTTGCCAATACATTAAATTGTATTGACTCCCTTGTGGCTGCATATTCCATATTGCAGATGTTTCTGAAGACGAGTGAGGATTTCGTTTAGGATCTCGAGACTATCGCCAACATGTTTTGCCTGTGGCACATGAAGAAGATGGGCTCAATGTTGTACTATGTTTTCCGCCGTATTTCTTTGTTTTCTGCTAGTCTTCTAAGACTATGCAAGTTGTAATCCTATTTTGTAAAGACTAGATCATGCGATGTAATAGAATTGGATGCATTTGCATGATATTTGTAACATCCCAAGTATGAAAAATAGCCATTAGAATGTTTTCTCTCTGTTATTTTATGTTTTGCATCATGGCATCATGTTCATTGCAATTGTTTTGCTTGTTTTCCAACTGTTTTCATTTGTTTTCCTTTGTTTTCTATTTGAATTTCAAACCAAAATTCAAACCTTTTGTTTCATCCTTGTGATGTTACAATTTCCAAATGAATATTTCAAAATAAAGCAATCAATTGTTTTCCATTAAAGTGTGATTCCAAAACTATTGTTTTGTTTCTATCAAAAATTCATTTAATATCAAACCCCTTTCAAATTCAATTATGATTTTCTTCCAAACAACAACCATGTTGAAAGTTATGAAAATTGCAAAACAAATCAATCATTTGTTTCCAATTAAACCATAAGGTTCACACCATTAAAATTATGTCTTTTAATAATTTAATTTAATACAAACTTAATCCAAATGTTATTTCAAATTCAACTGCAAACAGTACCCACTTTTGAAATTATGAATAACCAAAACATTTGTGCTCATTTGTTTCCAATTAAAATCATTTGATCACCCTATTCAAATATTGTTTTCAATAGTTTGAAGTTGATGTAAATTGCTTGTGAATAAAATTCCTTTTTATCAACACACTAATGGCAATTTAAATTTCAAATCAATTCATAATTGACATGTTTCAAATTGTGGTTTAAACATTAATTTATTGCAAACAATTAAATTCAACAATATTTTCATTATTGCTTGAGCTTATCAAATAGAATTTGTTTATTCCCAAAAACTCCAAATCAAACTAATATTTGAAATTCAACCACCAATTTAAAAGTCAAGCTAATAATTCAAAGTTTTGGGTCAATGCTAACATTTGCTTGACATTTCTGTTTTGAACACTAACAAAAGTATTTTCCTAAAATTTCACTAACTTAAAACCCTCCATTTTTCTTCCTAATTCTAATCAGCAAAAAAAAACTAACAAAAGAAAAAAAGAAATAGAAAAGGGAGAGGTGAGAGAGGCAGCCAGCCCAACTTTTCCCCCAGCCCACCTTACCTTCTGGCCCGGTACCCCCCTTTTTTCTGTCGTCTTCCTCCCCCCCCCCCGACGTCACCTCTGTACGACTCCATCGCCACCACCCGATCACCTCCTCCTCCACCCGATGGCCGGCCGTACGAGCTCGAGGCCACCCTTATAACCTACCCCCCGAGCCCCTGCTAACCCTAACCACTCACCGCCGCCGTTCTCCTCCTCGCAGCACCTCCCCTCCCTGTTCGGAACTTTCCCATACCGAGCCCCACTCTGAATTTTCCGGTGATCGCCGCAGTGGGAGCTCCCTCCTCGATGGCTAGGTACGGGAACTGGGTCCCCGTACTGTCGCCGACATCCTCGTGTCCTCGCCCTGGCACGGGAGGGCCGGTAGCCCCGCCATCAACCACCTCGCTGCCGCCGGCCTTCCCCGACTCTGTCGCCTTCCGGTTGCCCACGGTGAGCACCCGGCCACCGTGCCCTCCACCTTCTGCTCCTTCTCCGCACTGCACACGCGCACCACGCACCCGTACATCATCCCAGCGAGCCACGGCCGCGGGCTCTGCTGCCGATCGCCGCCGGCGTAGTGTTCCGTCAGGTTCAGACGAGAGCGTTCGTCAGTTTCAGATAAATGAACCCGAACTGAACCCTAAAAGCACACGGACCCCTTACCTGACACGATCGAACGCACACCGCAGTGGCACGCCCCACTGCGCGCAGCTCCGCGCCCACGGTTCGAGCCCCCGCGGCTCCAATCTTTTTGGGGTATTTTTCCTAGCCCGTGGCCCACCTGGCTGTGACCGTGGTGGCCACGCGTGCTGCCACGCGAGCTGCCACGCTGGGCTGGGCCCGCTGGCAGTGGCCCAGGGTAGGCCACTGCGCAGTGAAAAACACTCTGCCCAGTTTTCTTTTCAAACTAGATCCTTTTATTCACAGTTTGGTCCCTGAAACTAAAACCTTAATAACTTCTAAAATATAACTCCAAATAATAAAAGTAAAATATGTTTGTTGGTCCAAATTAAATTGTCTATCTATTTGAACCAATTGTGTACTGTTTTGAATTCTCCAAATGCGTTTCAAATTTGAATTCAAATAATTCAATTGCAATTTGCTAAAATCCATAACTAATTCATTTTAATTCCAAATTCAACTTTTTAAATATGTTTTCTGTCCCAAATTGAATGCTCTATCCAAATATAAATTTTGTTTACTGTTTTGAATATTTTAAATTGGTGAAACATTTGAATTCTTGTTTAAATCACTTAATTTTGCAAAATTCATAACTTGGGCATAAAAATTCCAAATTCCACAAAATAAATATGTTTTCCAATCAACTTTTCATGTACTTTTCAAATATAAATTTTGTTTGCTGTTTTGAATAATTTACATTGCTGAAAACAACTGTTTCTTGTTTAATGCATTTAAAATTGCCAAAATAATAACTTGCTCATTTTAAATCCAAGTTCAACAAATGAAATATGTTTTCCATGCAAAATTAAACCACCTTTCCAAATATAAAATTTGTTTCATGTTTTGAATAATTAAAATTGGTTGAATGATTTAAACCTTGTTTAAATCATTTAATATTGCTAATTTCATAACTTGGTCAAATTAATTCTTTTGGGACATATAAAATATGTTTTCAAACCATAAAAGTATAAACTTTTCAAATATGAATCTCACTTAATGTTTTGCACAAATGAAAATTCAAATAAGTTCATGTTTGAATTAAATTCATTTAATTCTTGCTTAAACTTGTTTAATTCATAAATACTTTATTTGAAATCCTTTTTCAACAAGTGAAACATGTAATCCACCCAAAATCTTGTGTTCTTCTCAAATATAAACTTTGTTATCTGTTTTGAACAATTTAACTTGACGAAAACAACAACTGCTTGTGTGACACCTGTAAGGAACCAAAATTCCATAACTTAATAAATGAATTTCCAAAATTGGTAAACCTTATTTCCAATTGCTTCTATTGTTGTTATTTTGCTGTTTTCCTCATCCATGCATCATGCTAATTCACTTACACAAGTTGATTAGTTGTAAAACAATTAATTCAACCATAATTCATGGGCTTTCCATATGCAATCCAAATTGCATGTGGGTCCATTTAATCATGTGGTTATCTTGTCAACTAGTTTATTTTGTTGCATCAATTAAATGGTCATGCATCATCCCATGTTTGTGCACTATGCCATGATATTGATTGTTTATCTTTCTGCATTGTTTGTTTGCTTCTTCTCGGATACACGACGACGTTGAGACCGACGATACTTACGACACCCCTTCTAAGGAGTTAGCTCAGTACCAGGCTACTGGGTTTGCAGGCAAGTATTCACTCACATGAACCATTGTGTTCCTTTCAACATTGGATACCGATACTTTCCGTTGTCTATTCTGCTAGCCCTATGAATAGTTGCTTCTGTTACGAACCTATCACATGTATCCTTTAACCCTGATATTGCCTCACCTCCACTCCCATAACCCCGTTGTTTGAGCCCGTGTCGTACTAGCATGCTTAGGGACGTTTTGCTCGAGTCTGTTACCGTTACTTTCTGTTACTATTTCTATTATGTTCTGGGGCTCGATGTTAAACAACAACCTGTTAATTTTGAGGTAATAATGATTTGATGATAAGGCACCGGCAGGAGGCCCGGCGTGGTTTTGAGGCCTGCTAGTGTCGACCCTAATTAGGAAAAGGGTCTTGTCTACTGATCCATGATGAGCGCACTAACCGCATGTGGGAAGCGAGTATGGGCGCCCCCCTCAATTTGATTCGATTCGCATCTCGTCCAAATCTCCACACTTAGTTCGGGCTTTCCATTTGATGCATGCATGTGCAGGTGCGAACCCTTGGTGCCAGGGTGGAACTTTTGTAGTCGGCATTTAGGGCGGCGTGGTCTTAGAGTGCTATGAGGGTCCCCTTTTCTTCGTGGGGCTCGATTAGCCGCGCACGCACAGCATGTGGTTCTTTGGGCTTGATGCGAAGAAGAGTTGAGTTGTGTTGAGTGCCTCGCTTGGTGGGTTAGCTCCCCGCCTGGCGGGTCATTCTTACGTGTACGGCCAACTTGGTGCATCCCTGCAGGGTTAAATCTTCTCGAGAAGTCGTGTTTTCCGCGGTTATGGATTACTTGGTGAAAGTACTGGCTAACAAGTACTCAGAACAACTTACACCTAACTAATGATAACTTGACTAGTAATAGGCTTATTGACACAACAATCTGAACCATCACTAATTAAACGGTGTGAGTTATCCTCGGATTGCTTCTTTGGATAAGGGGCGAGGTCCAGGATTGGTTTGTTTGGTGGTCAGTTATAGTTGGTTACGATACGCTATCTTATCTCCTTTATGATAGCCAGAAGTTGTAGCATGTTTCTGTAGTTGGTTAGAGCAGCCAGTTGCAGCATCTTTTATATCCCCTTCCTTCCGTTGAACCCAAAGCATCTGTGCTTGGTGTTGACGGGTTACACTTTGGTGAACTGTGAGTCTTGCTTGCCAGTACGTTTATGTACTGACCCCTTTGGGGCTGTGGTTTCCGCAGACTACGTTTCCGAGGATCTCCATGGTGGCTACTACGTGGAGTATGACGAGACTGCTGAAGAGTAGATAGCGGACCTGGGCAGGATCCGAGACTTCGTGGATGGGCTCCGTCTTTTCGTTTCCGACCTCTTAGGCCTATTTGGTTCTTGTCTGTACTCAGACATTTTGGGATGCTTCCGCTGTGTTGTAATGATGTTATGTTGGGGCATGTGCCCTCTGGATGATTGTATTTGCTATCTCTGCTCTAATGAGAGCTATTTGCAACTTATTTCCATCTTTTGTGTCGTAGAGATCTGTTGTGATATCACTTGTTCCAATGCCGTTGACGTACCATGTGTATATGTTTTGAAGTACGTCAATGGAAGTATCCTGATTTCTATGGGATAGTTTACGTCGACGCTGAACAGATAGGGGTTGGTTGTCACACATACGTGTGTTGGCCTACTCGTAAGAGGACGCGGGTGCCGGTAAGCCCCGTAATCCAATCTACTACTGTTCAACGGAACGGCGAGTATCCTTTAGAAGTCCGGGTGCGAAAAATGGCGTGTGTTGGCCTACTCGTAAGAGGACGCGGGTGCAGGTAAGCCCCGTAATCCAATCTACTACTGTTCAACGGAACGACGAGTATCCATTAGAAGTCCGGGTGCGACAATATTTCATTTTGTACTGTGGTGCTAGCAATTGATCCAGGGACTAGCACAATAACACAGGTATTCCATCTTTATTAAAAGTTGGGATGCTACATAAATCTTCTCGAGAAGCCGTGTTGTCCGCGGTTATGGATGACTTGGTGATAGGGCTGGCTAACAAGGATTAGACAACTTACACCTAATTAATAATAATTTGACTAGTAATAGGCATATTGACACAATAACCTGAACCTTCATTAATCTAACTGTGTGGGTTATCCTCGGATTGCTTCTTTGGATAAGGGGCGAGATCCAGGATGGGTTTGTTTGAGGTTAGTGGTAGTTGGCTCCGATGCGCTATCTTATTCCTTTCTTTTAGCCGGATGCTGTAGCGTGTCTCTGTAGTTGGTTAGTGCAGCCCCCTGCCGCACCTTTGTATCACCTATCTTCCGTTGAACCCAAAGCATCTGTACTTGGTGTTGTCGGGTACACTTTGGTATCTTGTGCGTCTTGCTTGCCAGTACTCGTCCGTACTGACCCCTTTGGGGCTGCTGGTTCTGCAGACTACGTTTCCGGCTGCTGACGAGTAGATAGCGGACCCGGGCAGGATCCGAGACTTCGTGGATGGGCTCCGTTCTTTTCGTTTCCGGCCTCTTAGGCCTAATTGGATCTTGTCTGTACTCAGACACTTTGGATGCTTCCGCTGTGATGTAATGATGACTTGTTGGGACATGTGTCCTCTGCATGACTGTATTTGCTATCTCTGCTCTAGTGAGAGCTTTTGCCACTTATTTCTATTTCTTTGTGTCTTAGAGATTTGTTGTGATATCACTTGTTCAAATGCCGTTGACGTACCATGTGTGTATGTTATGAAGTACGTCAATGGAAGTATTCGGATTCCTATTGGATGGTTTCACAGACGATGAATAGTAGAGGATGGTTGTCACACGTTTACGTGTTGGCCTACTCATATTGAGATGCGGGTGCAGGTAGGCCCCGTAAGCCAATTATCTACTATTTAGCGGGCTGTGTGTATCCTCTAGAAGTCCGGGTGCGACACAGCACCTGGTGTTCGCGACCAGAATCATGGAATTAGGCACCTGATGATGCGAACGGTTCCCCTCGAAAGATTGGCTTGCGCTCTTGGTAACAGCCAGGCGGCCATAGCCATTAACGATGGAGGTGGAGGACCCCCGGAGGTCATTGAGGTAGCCGATGTCGCCGACATGGCGTGAGGTTGGGACGAGCATGGCTACGTGTGAGGCGTGCATCCAGGGCAAGGCGATGTAGAATCTGTCGTGGCCGTCCGGCCTTGCCGGTGCTGCTGCCTTCGCCTCCTCCCGTTCCAACCCACAGGAGCAGCAGTCGCCGCCTCGGCCTGAAACAGAGAGAGGAGCTGCTCGACAAGGGACGCGACACGACGCCACCTGCTCTAATCTGAAGCTGCTCGAGGATCTCCGGAGGGTACACAACTTTCTCCTCCGCTTTCCCTTCCACGCTGACCTCCAGTTCAACCATAAGGCGCTGAGATGTATTGTAGGTGCGAGAACATGACGAACGCCCGCAGAGCGTTCGACAATATGCCGACCGAAAGATGCCTCCTAACATGTCCTGGTCCATGGCTACCCGTATGGTGCTCAACACATGCACCAGCTCGAAGGCCATCGAGCAGGCGTTCCTCTACTTGGACGCCGTGTTCAGGAAGCACAACATGGAGCCTGGAATGGAGCAACATGTAAGGATCGTCCTGAACACTGGCCAACACCATCGGCGCTCGCTCATCCTCCGCCCCACCGGCTACCCATCCCGGATCTTCCACAACACCGGTATCCCTCCCCGGATCCTAAACGCCATCACGGCCCTCTCCTCCCAAGTTGTCCAACGCCGAATCTAGCAATAGGGCTATAGCCCTGCACTCCCATGTCCCATCGGGCTTCCTGGGAGGGATCTAATGCCATCTGCCTGGGTGTTTTTGTGAGGTACTGATCCCCGAGCTGTACACAGGTTTTCCCCATTGAATCGACACTCAGGGGCATGTAGAGTGCATGGTGTCTCAGACCGACGGGCCGCATCTCCCAAGATTCATCTCCCATCGCACTGCACCTGTTTCCAACCACCATGCCCGTCGGCCACTCTTCTAATCATCACGCCGCATGACTCCAGGGATGAACTTAGCCATGCCGAGGTGGAGCTGGCGGGCGAGGGTGAGCGTAGTGGATGGTCGTCAAGGAAGGTGTGGGCAAGGCGATCCTGTCAACCACGAGCTGCCGCACGGCATGGAAGAGAGTTGGCTGTCGGCCATTGTGCACTTGCCGGTTGTGGTCAACTATTGCTTGCTCCGCTCGATCGTTGTGCTAATGCACTTTAGCTAATCGTTGTAGCGCTGTGCTTCTTGTGGTGTAACGTGATGTAAGTTGATCCTTGCTGCTTGTTCTAGCGTGGCGCGGTGGCTGGGTATAGTGAAACTAATCATTTGATTTACACTTTGAAATTGAGCTGCAAACGAATGATCGCTGATTTTTCTAACTTAGGGTTCAGAGAGATGACTGAGATAAAAGTGCCCTTTTCGGAAGGAAAAAATTAGGGTGGGAGACACCTTTGTGTTGTGAGGTTGTTGAAACAATTATTCGTCCATCATCGAGCTTTGAATTGTAACAGTTTCACCACTCTTATACATGGTTGTTTATTTCCATTTGAGGGTTGTTTACGTCGGAAGCAAATGCTAATGCAGCAATAGTCCGACAAGAGAAGATTGTCACTCTTTATAAGTAGAATCGTTGCAAAACATAAATATGATCAGAAGAATTTTCGCCAATGTTTGGGTAAATTACCTTTGCTATGTAACTCTGTTAAGTTGACCTTTACTTGATTTACACAATTTTTGGATGGATTATGAAATCCTTTAAGTTTTGCCATATTCCACCAGACTTCAGTTCACACATGTAGCAACACTATCCTGATGTACCTACCTCTCATTAGATCATTACCGCGTTTAATTTAATTCTTTGGTTTTCATATCTGAAAAAGACGAACAACTCATTCGAATCATTGCCGAGATGACATGCAGTCTAATTGATAAATAAAACTATTAATTTTTTTTATTAAAATGGTTTCAGCATACTCGGCTATCATTTTGTCACTTTTTCCCATTCACGGTCCTTAGTTATGCATTGTGTGATATGGTTTTAAGGAATTGCATGTTTTTGTAAGCTCCAGGCTATTTTCTGCAGTAGTTTGGCTTCAAGTGATGAAAATGACTTACATGAAGGTTTTTAACAAATATTCTTTGCTTCCGGTGATGCAGGTCACCAAGTAGATTTTGGCCAAGTCTTTTTCTAATATCCGATAATTTCTTATTATGAGAATATGCCCGTGCAGAGCCTATATTGAGGAATGCATCGATATTATTGAGTTTATATTGTACATTGCTTTTGAAGCATAATATGCAGAAATAATAAATATAACATGTATAAATTAAAGATATTTGTTTTGTTTCGACAACTATATTTGCATTTGCCTATACCAACTCAACATTTGTCTAAAAAATTCCGCAACAGTTTGATCATATAGGGACCATACTTTTCTTTAGTTAGTCTCATGCCGGCATCATCATTATAGTTGGGGGGATTGAACCAGATGAGAACACCACGAGCTCGTGCTGATTCCAAAACAGAAGATTTGAGCAACATTTCTACATAAATGTTCTTTTTTCTGTCACAATGCACGTACACACGCCAAAAATTTCTTACAAAAGTATATTATCTCCTGTTGCAACGCACGGGCCTATTTCCTAGTATATATAAACACAAACTCTCCAACTAACATAGCAATGAAATAAGAGAGTACTAACATAACTCTACTAAATTAACATCTCTGAATAAGAGATGTATGAAAAACAGCAGCTAAATGGATTTGCAACAGCTAGAAGAAAAACTAAAAATACGAGCATGATAGAAAACGAGTATTCATATAAAAAAGCGGAACATATCTCTCCACGGACTGTTCATTGCTTATTTATTACTATCGTTACTGTTATAAACGATAGCAATAAATAAGTTAGCGCATGCAGTCTGTGCCAAATCATTTTCTGCTCTCAAGCTCTTGCGCTGCAGCTTCCTCAAGCTGCCGAGGGCTCATCTTTGTGGTCACATAGTTGCCCAACTAAGCCTCAAGCAATAGTAATGTTGGCATCCAAGCATGGAACCGTTCAGTTTTTTTTTTCCTTTTCGGATCTATATGAATCAATATTTCATGATGATGCTGGTGGTGTCAGCACTCAGCACTTGAGGCCTTCTTATTATCTGCATGCTCACAAGTGCGCACCACTATTCACGGATTATGCCAAAGTGCTAGCACTCCTCGATTGGCTTTGGATTTCCTAGTCTCTGCAATTCACCTTGTTGCGGCTGCTACCACCTTGTTCTCCTTCGTCGCAAATTTCAATCACCGACAGTTTGTTTGAATGGGCGACGGCAACCCTAGCAGATAAAAAATGATGCATTTTACATGTCTGGCATCATATTATAGGAACCGACAATGAGAATAGGGAAAAATGAATAAGAATAGGGAAAAATGATCACCTTCGCGACCCCATCAAACATGCGAGACCTTTCACCCCTGAAAGGCCGCCAATGTTAAGTATTCTCTTGAGCCTGGGGAATATGAAGTACGTCACACAATAATTTACCATAAATGTTAACTAGCGTATCATATGAGAAAAATATTTGGTAAGTAAGATTGCCACACCGGCAGTGGCGGAGGACGAAGAAAAAATAAGGTCGGGCGAACTCTAAAAGAAAAGAAAAAAAATGATGCAACAAATGTTAAATTCTCTAGGCACGTCGATAATATATATTATATTAAGCATATCAGTTGGTATAATGGTAACCACAACATACTAAAATCAAAATAGAGCCAAAAAACATACCAACAATAAAGCTTTAGTAACATCTAGAAGTCCCAAGCAATGGCAAAGCTCTACCTTATTTCTGAAAATCTTTCTTAATTTCACCAAGATCAATATTTTTGAATATGGTCAATGTAGATCACCATCAAATTGTAACATATAAAAACATGAGTATCTTGCCCATTACAGTAACAGACAATGCACATTTTCAAAACTTCAACCAATTCATCATAAATTTAAGAAATTATATCTCTCCCCTTTTCAGTTGCAGCAACAGGTCTTTTACCCGGTCTTTTACCTTACATGTCCATCTCCACATGAAATCAACGCCGGAAAGGCGGGTACCTGGCAAGCCGCCAGCCGGGAAACCCTAGCTTGCTTGGGAATTGGGAGCCGCCGGCCGAAGGAAGAGCAGAGCCGAGGAGGCGACGATGCACCAAGCTGAGGAGGGACCGAGGGAGATCCGAAGGGCCAGCCGGGGAGGAAGAATGTACAGTATGTCCGCCGTCATAGGCGCAATGATGCGAACAGAGAGGAGCAGAGCAATCGATCAGGTCCAACGATTCGAGCTGTTATTTTCCACGTGCGGTCGTTCGATGTGTCCAGGAGGCCGTCCTGAGGCTCCCTCGCTCGGCCCAGGTCGTCCCAGCCATCTAGAACTGGCCCAAATAGCCTCTCTTTACATTGCTTTTTCGTGAAACGAACGTACATAAGCAAAACATGTATATACACATGAAAAAGCATACATATACTTGATTTTTTGCCAAAAATCAAGGTAGGGCGGTCGCCCTACCTTGCCCTAAGGGGTCCTCCGCCCCTGCACACCGGCATCTATTGTAACATCTAGTACTAGATGTTACATCGTATCGTAACATCTAGTACTAGTTGATACGGACAAGTTCTGAATGGGTGTGTGCCTGTTGTATACATACTCTAGCGATTACCTGAAACTAGTGGAGCTCCACAGATGAACAGCACCATCCCTTGTACCCGTAATTAGAACTGGAAGATTGGGATGTGAAACGACGGAAAGAACCGCAGACATATGACGTTCAAGTGTACGAACACACTCTTTCTTCTGCATGTCCCATATCTGTAAACAAAATAAAGCATGCATTTTCAGAAATGTTATATGCAGATTGTATTAGTAATATATTTTCAGTCAAATAACAGACCTTAGCAGTCTCATCAGAAGAGCCAGTAATCAAATACTGCTGACCGTGACACGTGAAGAAATCCAGGGAATTCACGATGTTCAAATGCCCAGATAGAGTATATTTACATTTGGGAGAATCAAGATTCCAAACCTGAACACCGACCATAACAACTTGAAATCAAGTAACATTATAAAATGACACATGTTACGTCAAACTTTGCCTAGCAAAAAAATAAGAGAGAAACCAAAACCTTTATTGTGCAGTCATGTGAAGCACTAGCAAAACTATTTGTGTCCTCTGGGTTAAATGCTACTTCACAAACATTTTCGGAGTGTCCTACAAATGTTTGTATGCACTTCCAGCTAAACCAGCCCTTCTCCCAGTCCCAAAGCTTTATTTCAGTACTACATGGTGACAGCACATAAGGCTGGGTTCGATGGACGGCAAGTGAATTTAATGTCCCAGTCCCAGTCCCAATACCATTGTGGACCTTGAAACTCGTGACTTTTTGCATATTTCTTTCATAGTTGTACACATAGACAAGACCATCATGTGACCCAGCCAAACACCATTGCTTCCGCGCAATAAATCTAACACAAGAAACTGCAGTGGAAACCTCATCTTGTTAGCATATATCAGTGTACGGTGAAAGAAATTTATGTTAACAAAGAAGTCAGAGAGCATGCCTATTGCCTCTGAGGCTTTAATTGAACCCGTCGATTTCTGGCGATAAATAAAAATGAGTCATCTGTTAGTCCAATGCTACAAACAGAATGGTACATTTGCCAATACGAATTGACATTCTTGTGACGACCCTTTACATTTCACGGTAAATGAAATACTACCACAAGAGAAAAGATACATAGTGTGATGTTTTTTGGCTGTCAATTAACACTTCAATATTATGTTATGGCTCCCTGCCCATCAACCATCACCATACATAGGTTTTTGCTGGTATTTATATGTTCTTATGAACCAACTGCTGTGACAATAAAGTAACTTGCCTGAGTGTCATAGTTCCATATGTAAACACACCCAGATAAATGGCCTGTTAAAATTCTGCATGACGAGAAGATATTTATTGGAGGATAACCAAATCCAATGCACTCCCTAGAAAAAAGAGCTTTAAATGTTCATACTAGGCTATGCACTCACAATGATTCTGTATGATTTGTATCTATGGAGGAGACATTGCGGTATGGCACCCCATCATCATCCTCCACTGTTATGATCTGAGTGAATGAAATTCTTGTCAACATTAGAGAAACCATCTAAAACATGGAAGAGCTAGTGAAGAAAAAGGGAAGGAACAACCCATACCTTTATTAATGGTGGGACTGACTGCAAATCGTCAATGCATTTAAGAAAAGAGAAACACAAGGAAGCATCAGCACAGAGTAACTCGTCAGTGAACCAATACAATTTCAATGCCTCCAGCAAAAAAAAAAAAACTATGTCAAGGCCACAACAATTGGCCTCATAAACGAATTTAGCTGGGATGTCTTCCTTGATCATCTCGAATGATGTGTCTAGTATGGTACTATGGTATGGTAATTGACTTTGCTCATTAAGAAAATCTTTGCAAATAACCTAGTAAAATTTGAAAAACAGTATTGAGTCATATGTGGACTGATGTATAACAAGATCCTTCAATTTTATTTATTTACTTAGTAAAATGATTTATTCTCCAAAAACACGCTAAAATACCACAACAATGAATATCCAAACTTCCCAGAAACCATATTTGGCCCAGAAACTAGTTCTAGTCATGAAGAATAGTAACCAATATTTCAGCTATGCATACTTATATTCATTCTGTTCTAGCTGAAACAGAATGTAAGAGATCAAACTCTGTAGCGTCCTAATTTAGATTTCGGTAATCCCAGAAGCTAACGGGATAGGTGAGGGTTGAGTCACGGTATAGCAGACAGTTCAACGCTTCCTAGTGCAATTACATGGTATGCACGGTTTTGGCTAAACAAGGTTAAACACCACTAGTAACCCATACTTCATTCACTTATCCTAGAAAGCAGTTTTTTTTGTGCTTGAGAATACTGACCTCAAACGTCGTCTTTCCTTGCGGGGCATAAACAGCTTTCAAAGTCACCTTATGCACCGTATTCCCCAACTCTTCTGTTTTCGTAAAATGTTGCTTGCAAGTGTATGCAGCCCCATCGGTATCCATATACCCAACAATAATACTGTTTTGCAGGATTAAATCGACTTTTCTGTATTTTGGTAAATATTTGTGTTTATTCATCGTCACAACGAGAATGTAAGTGGACCTTGGGCCCACAATACCATACATTGGAAGATTTATGATGCACTTCTGGTCATTGCTCTTCTCCATAAGCCCAAATGCCACTTTTTTCTCTGTGTTGTTTTTTAGGTACAGCGAGCATGGGATCAACTTGTTGTGTTCCAATTGAAAGCGAAGCTCAAGCGGGTAGATGTCAAGAAGCCCATTGGGGCCTGGGATTACCTGCAAGAAAACCTGATGTAGTCAACATCCAAGCATATTTTCCTGCTAAATTCATATTCATTTCAGCTGTACATGCTTAATCCAGCAGATAGTTGCTCTTTCTGACATTTGACTTACTTAATTGCTGTCATATTTTACTCTTATTACTTGCAATACAGTAAATACAAGTTTTGTTTTGAACTCCGAATAATCAAGTGGACATAACTCTCCAAGACAGTGTTCTTAGTTGGTGGTCTCACCTCAGACTCGGTAGTTGTGTCACGTGCTGAATGTGACTCCGACAAAGGATTTGGTGACGAATCCTCAACAGAGTTTCCCTCATTCAACACTATACAACCTGTCTTGTTGATTAATATGTCTTCAGTCACACCCTGGAGTGAAAGATCCTTGCATGCAGTAGTATTTTGTACGAGTAACTTGTCCGTCCATTGCCTATCTGATAACAACTCTTCATGGACTTCGATCTATTCAAACAAATACAGTAAGACTTGTCAAGAAACAAATTTAAGAACAACCAGAGTTCTTAAATACAATCGTTTGTGTTAACCCCTGTCCCCCCCGGGGTACATCTTCTCGTTGATTTGGTATCAATTTCATGAAATTAAAATAAAAAAGAAGCGAAAGTCAGTCTAAACTACATATAATATGACTATTGTACCGTATATTACATTATGGTACGAAGATCATTTAAAACCTGGGATGTCATTTAGTTATTCCGTACTCAAATACAATCATGAGTGCTAACCCCAAATCAAACAGAACTAGCTTTGCAAAGTAGTATAAAGATCATTTTAAATTTTAACTTGGGATGTCATTACTCCGTGCTAAAATACTATCATGAGTGCTAACCCCAAATCAAACAGAACTAGATTTGCAAATTAGTATCATCTCACCTCACTAGTTTGTTCACTTGCTTCTTGTGCCTCACTGGACTTCTTCCCTGCCTCTTCATGATTCTGATTGCCTGTGATTGACGACAAGGGTGTTGGTGACATAACCTCCTGACATTTCTTTGCATCCCACACTTTACCACCTGTCTCATTGCTGGAAATGTCTTTAGTGATATTCCATGGTGTGAGATCCTTGCTTACAGGAGTGTCTAGAACCATTGGCTTGTCCTTACACTGCATCTGTGAAGGCAACTCTTTGCGGGTTTCCATCTATGTATACACGCAAGTGGTGAAACTTTTCAACAATCATTAAGAATCCCATAAGTAAGTTTTTTATTATTAATTTAATATCCGTGAATCTGGGCCTTCTTTTAATTAAAAAGAAGGAAAGGGAACATAAGACGGTTTAATGCAGATATACCAGGACTGTTTCTGTGTAAATTTAACCGTATAAGCTCTCAAACTATAAAATGGACATCATATACAATGCTGGCCATACCTGGTCCAGTGAACTAAGCACTTGGACTATATCCTTTGACGTAGGTCTTTTCTCCATACCAGGGTCCACACATTTTAGGGCTATGGCGATACATAGTTTTACTTGTTGGTTATACTTTTCCATTGATGCATAGTTCGATGTGGATTCAAATTTGGTCCTCCAACTTCCAAGTACCTACGCATTTGCAACAGTGAGATATAGTGATGGTATAGATGCAATGGCTAGATTAATTAAGCTTACTTTATTTGTGAATTGCTGCAAAGATGTGGCAATAGTGTCTAGATTGTCTTGCTGGAAATCTGGATAGTCCCTATGACCTGTGACTATCTCTATGACTATGACACCCAGACTGAATATATCAGCCTTGTTCGAGACAACACCTCGGATTAAGTATTCTGGTGCCATATAACCACTGCAACATAATAATAAAAAGTAAGAAGCATTGCAAATATAAAAAAAGAAGATTCAAAGTACCTGACAAAAAGATAAACAACAAAGGTGTAAGAGTCATAGCTTACCGTGTTCCCGCAGGATGAGCGGTGACAATTCGCGATTGTTCCTCACCAAAGAGCCTCGCCAAACCGAAGTCTGCAATTTTCGGCATCATAGTAGAGTCCATCAATATATTTTCAGGCTTAAGGTCCAGATGAACGATACGACAACCATCATGTAGGAAATTCAAACCAATGCAAATTCCCTTGATTATCTCGTATCTCATATTCCATTCAAGGCCCAAAGATTCATCTGCGCAAATCAGTAGGAAATTTCAAATAGAAGAGAACAAATTCTAAGCCCATTAAGCGATTACCGATTACCCTTGTGGTACTCTTCATTTTAAATTTGAGTTGCGTATTTTTTTTTCATTGAATTCCTTTACTCGTGTTGTATATAACAGCATCCTTTTCTGCGTGGGTGAGGAAAATGATATACAAGACTAGTTTGTTCGCGGAGCTCCTGTAACATCCCAAGTATGAAAACTACCCCCTAGAATGTTTTGTTTCTTGTTTAATTCAAGTATTGCATCATGTCATCATTTTACTCCCTTGTTTGCATTTGTTTACTATTTGTTTGCACCTGTTTTTATTTGCTTTCATAATGAAATTCAAACAATATTCAACTTTGTTTTCATACTTGTCATTTTACAACCTTTTTCAAATAAAGAAATGCAAATCAAAACCTCTTTTGTTTCCAAATAATTCCATAATGATCACTTGTTAAATTGTTGGTTTTAAATCAATCTTTTGTTTCCAAATCACCTTCAAATTCAAATCAAATTCCCAAATCAGCACCCAACTTGAATGAACGAAAATCACCAAACAATTATAATCACTTAATCACATTAAATAATAGGGTTCACCCTATTAAACTTGTTGTTTTCAAATATTCATCAATTAACTTGCAAATTATTCCAATTCAAACCAATGTGCAAAAACAGCAAATAAATTTGAATTTCAAAAACTTAAGTGGCCAAGTGGTAGGTGTTGGAATAACAAACCCACATGAATTTTTCCAAATTTTTTATCAAATCAAAACCTATCTTTTGCTTCCATTTTTATTTCTGCAAAAAAAATAATAACCAAACAAAAAAAATAGAAAGGGAGAGAGAGAGCACAGCAGCCAGCCCATCTATTTTTTCCCCCAGCCCATCTACTCCTTCTAGCCCAATACCCTTTCGCTGCGTGTCTTCTTCCTCCTTGACGTCATCCCTGTACGAACTGCTTCAGCACCGCTCGATCACCTCCTCCCCCCTCCAGATTGCAGCCGTACCAAGCTCCCTACTCCATATAAGCACCAACCTCCTCCCCCTCTGCCCCCTAACCCTAGACCTCTAGCCGAGCGCCGCCATCCTTCTTCCTCTTCCTCCTCTGCTCTACTTTTCTCTGTACCTGTACTGAACACAACCACCGAGAAAACCGCCGCCTTCCACCGGCGATCGCCGCCGCCAGCCACCTCCTCCGGCCGGGCAAGGCATGGGAATGGAAACGCCGCGGCACGGGCTCCCTTCTCCCCCCCTCGGCTTGGGCGGGGACGCACCGTGCCGCCGCCGCCATCCCCTCCAAGTCGCCACCGTCGCCCTGCTGCAGCTCTGCTGTCCGCCCCGACCACATGCGTGTCCATCTGCTCGAGGCCCCTCGGGTGAGCGCTCCTCTCGCGATCCCCTCCTCTCTCTTTTCCCTTGGCCACCGCACCAGCACAGCACCCCACGGCGCCCCCTCCGGCGAGCCCACCGCGAGCACCTGGCCGCAGTGATCACTGCCTGCGCTGTCAGGTACAGCGATCTGAACTTGAGTTCAGTTAAGAACCGCGCGCAAAACCTCTTACCCCCCGCTGATCCCCTTCCTGACAAGAACAGCGCCCTACCGCAGTGGTAGCGAGCCACACACGCGCAGCGGGAGGTCCCGGGGTCGAGTCCCCAAGCACCCACCTTTTCTGTCTAATTTTTCCTATTTAGATTCAGTGCAGTTCTGAACCTTAACCCCCCACAGATCCCCCTATCTGTCAAGAAACCGCATCCATCCCACTGGTTAGCACCCTGTGAGCGCATCAGCAGGTGTGGGGTTCGATTCCCCCCTCCCACATTAAACCAAATCTTTTTCTCCTTTTTGTTTTGCCACAGAACCTTCACAGATTTCACACCTAGGCCCTTGCAAATTAATTCTAGCCCTGCAAAAATTATTTCTAAGTCCCTAGTTCATATAAAAATGGCAGATTTGCACCAAATCTTGTAAATTGCATAAGAAAATCATTTTAACTCCAAATCCAAGATTTTTGGTATGTTTTCAATACCAAATTAAATGATCAATCCAAATATAAAATTTGTTTACTGTTTTGAATATTTTAAATTGGTGCAATATTTGAAAACTTGTCAAATTCACTTAAACTTGCAAAATTCATAACTTGAGCATAAAAATTCCAAATTCCACAAACTAAATATGTTTTCCATCCAATTTTTCATGTACTTTCCAAATATAAATTTTGTTTGCTGTTTTGAATAATTTAAATTGCTGAAAACAACTGTTTCTTATTTAATGCATTTAAAATTGCCAAAATAATAACTTGCTCATTTTAAATCCAATTTCAACAAATAAAATATGTTTTCCATGCAAAATTAAACCACCTTTTCAAATATAATTTTTTTTTCATGTTTTGAATAATTAAAATTGGTTAAATAATTTAAACCTTGTTTAATTCATTTAATATTGCTAAATTTATAACTTAATCAAAACAAATTCTTTTGGGACAAATAAAATATTTTTTCCAACCATAAAAGTATAAACTTTTGAAATATGAATTTGGTTTAATGTTTTGAACAAATAAAAATTCAAATAAGTTCATGCTTGAATTAAATTCATTTAATTCTTGCTTAAACTTGTTTAATTCATAAATAATTCATTTGAAATCCTTTTTCAACAAGTGAAACATGTAATCCACCCAAAATCTTGTTTTCTTTTCAAATATAAACTTTGTTATCTATTTTGAACAATTTAACTTGATGAAAACAACAAATGCTTGTGTGGCACCTTTAAGAAACCAAAATTCCAAAACTTGATAAATGAATTTCCAAACTTGGTAACCCTTATTTCAAATTGTTCCTATTGTTGTTATTTTTCTGTTTTCCTCATCCATGCATCATGCTAATTCACTTTCACATGTTGCTTAGTTGTAAAACAATTAATTCAACCATAATTCATGGGCTTTCCATATGCAATCCAAAATTGCATATGGGTCCATTTAATCCTGTTTCTATCTTGTCAACTAGTTTATTTCTGATGCATCAATTAAATGGTCATGCATCATCCCATGTTTGTGCACTATGCCATGTTATTGATTGTTTATCTTTCTGCATTGTTTGTTTGCTTCTTCTCGGATACACGACGACGTTGAGACCGACGATCCTTACGACACCCCTTCTAAGGAGTTAGCTCAGTACCAGGCTACTGGGTTTGCAGGCAAGTTATCACTCACATGAACCATCGTGTTCCTTTCAACATTGGATACCGATACTTTTCCGTTGTCTATTTCTGCTAGCCCTATGATTAGTTGCTTCTGTTACGAACCTATCACATGTATCCTTTAAACCTGATATTGCCTCACCTCCATACCTATAACCATTGTTTGAGCCCGTGTCTTACTAGCATGCTTAGGTTGTTTTGCTCGAGTCTGTTACCCGTTCCTTTCTGTTACTATTTCTATTACGTTCCGGGGGCTCGATGTTTAATCAATCAATCATGCTAATGTTATTGTTAAATAATAATTTGATGATAAGGCACCGGCAGGAGGCCCTTTGTGGTTTTGAGGCCTGCTAGTGTCGACCCTAATAGGAAAAGGGTCTTGTCTACTGATCCATGATGAGCGCACTAACCGCATGTGGGAAGCGAGTATGGGCGCCCCCTCAATTTGATTCGATTCGCATCTCGTCCAAATCGCCTCATTTAGTTCGGGTTTTCCATTTGCTGCATGCATGATCTTGCGAGCCCTTGGTACCCGGGTGGAACTTTCGTAGTCGGCATATAGGGGGACACGTTCTTAGAGTGCTATGAGGGTCCATTTTCTTCTGGGCTCGATTAGCCGTGCGCCCAAGGTGCTTTGGGCTTGATGCGAAGAAGAGTTGAGTTGTGTTGAGTACCTCGCTTGGTGGGTTTGATCCCCGTCTGGCGGGTTATTCATACGTGTACGGCCAAATTGGTGCAACCCTGCAGGGATAATCTTCTCGAGAAGCCGTGTTTTCCGCGGTTATGGACTACTTGGTGAAAGTACTGGCTAACAAGTACTCAGGACAACTTAAACCTAATGATTAACAACCTTACACCCAATGATTAACAACTTGACTAGTAACAGGCTTATTGACACAATAATCTGAACCATCATTAATTCAACTGTGTGAGTTATCCTCGGATTGCTTCTTCGGATAAGGGGCGAGATCCAGGATGGGTTTGTTTGGGAGTTAGCTATAGTTGGTTACGATACACGATCTTATCCCCTTTCTGATAGCCGGAAGTGGTAGTAACTCTGTAGTTGGTTAGAGCAGCCAGTTGCAGCATCTTTTATCCCCTTTCTTCCGTTGAACCCAAAGCATCTGTGCTTGGTGTTGACGGGTTACATTTTGGTGAACTGTGAGTCTTGCTTGCCAGTACGTTTATGTACTGACCCCTTTGGGGTTGTGGTTTCCGCAGACGACGTTTTCGAGGATCTACATGGTGGCTTCTACGTGGAGTATGACGAGACTGCTGACGAGTAGATAGCGGACCCGGGCAGGATCCGAGACTTCGTGGATGGGCTCCGTCTGTTCGTTTCCGGCCTCTTAGGCCTATTTGGTTCTTGTCTGTACTCAGACATGTTGAATGCTTCCGCTGTGATGTAATGATGAATTGTTGGGACATGTGTCCTCTGGATGATTGTATTTGATATCTCTGCTCTAATGAGAGCCATTTGCAACTTATTTCAATCTTTTGTGTCGTAGAGATCTGTTGTGATATCACTTGTTCCAATGCCGTTGACGTACCATGTGTGTATGTTTTGAAGTACGTCAATGGAAGTATCCTGATTTCTATGGGATAGTTTACGTCGACGCTGAACAGATAGGGGTTGGTTGTCACACATATGTGTGTTGGCCTACTCGTAAGAGGACGCGGGTGCCGGTAAGCCCCGTAATCCAATCTCCTACTGTTCAACGGAACGGCGAGTATCCTTTAGAAGTCCGGGTGCGACAAATGGTATCAGAGCCTGTCTGCCTGTAGGATCCCTTTTTACTGGTCGCAGTTGAGTCTAGAAACTATTTTGTAGCTATATAGGAAAAATGAAATGTGAGAGTAGGAATTCTGTTCTTTTTCTTCTTTCCCCACCCACCCTCCCTTTTTCTGGTAAGGAAGTGCAACGTTGTTTTCTCTTCTCATCTAAACTTTCAAGTTAGGATTTCACGTATCCTGGTTTCTCTAGGATGGTTATATCTACTAGACCATAGGAATGGAGGTGGTTGTGACATGATTTATCATGTTGCCTACTCATGATTGAGAACGGAGGCGTGTAAGCCCCGGAAGCAAATCCTCTATTCTTTAAGCAGTAGATACTGATCCTTTAGAAGCCGGGATGGGTTTTCCGTAGTACCTCAGGAGTTTTGTTCTCGTTTTCCCCGATGTTGATATCCTGTTCTTCTCAACATCCTTTTCGTCCGTTGAAATCTTGTTGTTGTCTTCCATTTCAGTTCTGCTACCGGCGTCTAATCAATAACCCTGTTCCACCCTTCTGACAGATAGTCTATTCTCCAAATGAATCAAGTTATATCCAGCTATACACCCTCGATACAAAACCTCTCCCTTTATTTGAAAATGTTCCGGTGGTTTCCAATTCCCTGACGTCTTTCCGGAAGAGTTGCCAGGAATACCTATCGTTTTGAAATTCCAGAAACTATCCAAGGTGCACGATGTGTTTCACGTGTCACAGCTCAAGAGGATCTTCCCAAGAAGTTTCCGGACCTTTTCTTTTCTCAGTAGGAATCTCGGGGCGCGATTCCTTCAAGGGGGGGCGTTTTGTAACATCCCAAGTATGAAAACTACCCCCTAGAATGTTTTGTTTCTTGTTTAATTCAAGTATTGCATCATGTCATCATTTTACTCCCTTGTTTGCATTTGTTTACTATTTGTTTGCACCTGTTTTTATTTGCTTTCATAATGAAATCCAAACAATATTCAACTTTGTTTTCATACTTGTCATGTTACAACCTTTTTCAAATAAAGAAATGCAAATCAAACCTCGTTTGTTTCCAAATAATTCCATAATGATCACTTGTTAAATTGTTGGTTTTAAATCAATCTTTTGTTTCCAAATCACCTTCAAATTCAAATCAAATTCCCAAATCAGCACCCAACTTGAATGAATGAAAATCACCAAACAATTATAATCACTTAATCACATTAAATAATAGGGTTCACCCTATTAAACTTGTTGTTTTCAAATATTCATCAATTAACTTGCAAATTATTCCAATTCAAACCAAAGTGCAAAAACAGCAAATAAATTTGAATTTCAAAAACTTAAGTGGCCAAGTGGTAGGTGTTGGAATAACAAACCCACATGAATTTTTCCAAATTTTTTATCAAATCAAAACCTATCTTTTGCTTCCATTTTTATTCCTGCAAAAAAAATAATAACCAAACAAAAAAATAGAAAGGGAGAGAGAGAGCACAGCAGCCAGCCCATCTATTTTTTCCCCCAGCCCATCTACTCCTTCTAGCCCAATACCCTTTCGCTGCGTGTCTTCTTCCTCCTTGACGTCATCCCTGTACGAACTGCTTCAGCACCGCTCGATCACCTCCTCCCCCCTCCAGATTGCAGCCGTACCAAGCTCCCTACTCCATATAAGCACCAACCTCCTCCCCCTCTGCCCCCTAACCCTAGACCTCTAGCCGAGCGCCGCCATCCTTCTTCCTCTTCCTCCTCTGCTCTACTTTTCTCTGTACCTGTACTGAACACAACCACCGAGAAAACCGCCGCCTTCCACCGGCGATCGCCGCCGCCAGCCACCTCCTCCGGCCGGGCAAGGCATGGGAATGGAAACGCCGCGGCACGGGCTCCCTTCTCCCCCCTCGGCTTGGGCGGGGACGCACCGTGCCGCCGCCGCCATCCCCTCCAAGTCGCCACCGTCGGCCCTGCTGCGCTCTGCTGTCCGCCCCGACCACATGCGCGTCCATCTGCTCGAGGCCCCTCGGTGAGCGCTCCTCTCGCGATCCCCTCCTCTCTCTTTTCCCTTGGCCACCGCACCAGCACAGCACCCCACGGCGCCCCCTCCGGCAAGCCCACCGCGAGCACCTGGCCGCAGCGATCACCTGCCTGCGCTGTCAGGTACAGCGATCTGAACTTGAGTTCAGTTAAGAACCGCGCGCAAAACCTCTTACCACCCCGCTGCTCCCTTCCTGACAAGAACAGCGCCCTACCGCAGTGGTAGCGAGCCACACACGCGCAGCGGGAGGTCCCGGGGTCGAGTCCCCAAGCACCCACCTTTTCTGTCTAATTTTCCTATTTAGATTCAGTGCAGTTCTGAACCTTAACCCCCCACAGATCCCCCTATCTGTCAAGAAACCGCATCCATCCCACTGGTTAGCACCCTGTGAGCGCATCAGCAGGTGTGGGGTTCGATTCCCCCCTCCCACATTAAACCAAAACTTTTTCTCCTTTTTGTTTTGCCACAGAACCTTCACAGATTTCACACCTAGGCCCTTGCAAATTAATTCTAGCCCTGCAAAACTTATTTCTAAGTCCCTAGTTCATATAAAAATGGCAGATTTGCACCAAATCTTGTAAATTGCATAAGAAAATCATTTTAACTCCAAATCCAAGATTTTTGGTATGTTTTCAATACCAAATTAAATGATCTATCCAAATATAAAATTTGTTTACTGTTATGAATATTTTAAATTGGTGCAATATTTGAAAACTTGTCAAATTCACTTAAACTTGCAAAATTCATAACTTGAGCATAAAAATTCCAAATTCCACAAACTAAATATGTTTTCCATCCAATTTTTCATGTACTTTCCAAATATAAATTTTGTTTGCTGTTTTGAATAATTTAAATTGCTGAAAACAACTGTTTCTTATTTAATGCATTTAAAATTGCCAAAATAATAACTTGCTCATTTTAAATCCAATTTCAACAAATAAAATATGTTTTCCATGCAAAATTAAACCACCTTTTCAAATATAATTTTTTTTTCATGTTTTGAATAATTAAAATTGGTTAAATAATTTAAACCTTGTTTAATTCATTTAATATTGCTAAATTTATAACTTAATCAAAACAAATTCTTTTGGGACAAATAAAATATTTTTTTCAACCATAAAAGTATAAACTTTTGAAATATGAATTTGGTTTAATGTTTTGAACAAATAAAAATTCAAATAAGTTCATGCTTGAATTAAATTCATTTAATTCTTGCTAAAACTTGTTTAATTCATTTGAAATCCTTTTTCAACAAGTGAAACATGTAATCCACCCAAAATCTTGTTTTCTTTTCAAATATAAACTTTGTTATCTATTTTGGACAATTTAACTTGATGAAAACAACAAATGCTTGTGTGGCACCTTTAAGAAACCAAAATTCCAAAACTTGATAAATGAATTTCCAAACTTGGTAACCCTTATTTCAAATTGTTCCTATTGTTGTTATTTTTCTGTTTTCCTCATCCATGCATCATGCTAATTCACTTTCACATGTTGCTTAGTTGTAAAACAATTAATTCAACCATAATTCATGGGCTTTCCATATGCAATCCAAAATTGCATATGGGTCCATTTAATCCTGTTTCTATCTTGTCAACTAGTTTATTTCTGATGCATCAATTAAATGGTCATGCATCATCCCATGTTTGTGCACTATGCCATGTTATTGATTGTTTATCTTTCTGCATTGTTTGTTTGCTTCTTCTCGGATACACGACGACGTTGAGACCGACGATCCTTACGACACCCCTTCTAAGGAGTTAGCTCAGTACCAGGCTACTGGGTTTGCAGGCAAGTTATCACTCACATGAACCATCGTGTTCCTTTCAACATTGGATACCGATACTTTTCCGTTGTCTATTTCTGCTAGCCCTATGATTAGTTGCTTCTGTTACGAACCTATCACATGTATCCTTTAAACCTGATATTGCCTCACCTCCATACCTATAACCATTGTTTGAGCCCGTGTCTTACTAGCATGCTTAGGTTGTTTTGCTCGAGTCTGTTACCCGTTCCTTTCTATTACTATTTCTATTACGTTCCGGGGGCTCGATGTTTAATCAATCAATCATGCTAATGTTATTGTTAAATAATAATTTGATGATAAGGCACCGGCAGGAGGCCCTTTGTGGTTTTGAGGCCTGCTAGTGTCGACCCTAATAGGAAAAGGGTCTTGTCTACTGATCCATGATGAGCGCACTAACCGCATGTCGGAAGCGAGTATGGGCGCCCCCTCAATTTGATTCGATTCGCATCTCGTCCAAATCGCCTCATTTAGTTCGGGTTTTCCATTTGCTGCATGCATGATCTTGCGAGCCCTTGGTACCCGGGTGGAACTTTCGTAGTCGGCATATAGGGGGACACGTTCTTAGAGTGCTATGAGGGTCCATTTTCTTCTGGGCTCGATTAGCCGTGCGCCCAAGGTGCTTTGGGCTTGATGCGAAGAAGAGTTGAGTTGTGTTGAGTACCTCGCTTGGTGGGTTTGATCCCCGTCTGGCGGGTTATTCATACGTGTACGGCCAAATTGGTGCAACCCTGCAGGGATAATCTTCTCGAGAAGCCGTGTTTTCCGCGGTTATGGACTACTTGGTGAAAGTACTGGCTAACAAGTACTCAGGACAACTTAAACCTAATGATTAACAACCTTACACCCAATGATTAACAACTTGACTAGTAACAGGCTTATTGACACAATAATCTGAACCATCATTAATTCAACTGTGTGAGTTATCCTCGGATTGCTTCTTCGGATAAGGGGCGAGATCCAGGATGGGTTTGTTTGGGAGTTAGCTATAGTTGGTTACGATACACGATCTTATCCCCTTTCTGATAGCCGGAAGTGGTAGTAACTCTGTAGTTGGTTAGAGCAGCCAGTTGCAGCACCTTTTATCCCCTTTCTTCCGTTGAACCCAAAGCATCTGTGCTTGGTGTTGACGGGTTACATTTTGGTGAACTGTGAGTCTTGCTTGCCAGTACGTTTATGTACTGACCCCTTTGGGGTTGTGGTTTCCGCAGACGACGTTTCCGAGGATCTACATGGTGGCTTCTACGTGGAGTATGACGAGACTGCTGACGAGTAGATAGCGGACCCGGGCAGGATCCGAGACTTCGTGGATGGGCTCCGTCTGTTCGTTTCCGGCCTCTTAGGCCTATTTGGTTCTTGTCTGTACTCAGACATGTTGAATGCTTCCGCTGTGATGTAATGATGAATTGTTGGGACATGTGTCCTCTGGATGATTGTATTTGATATCTCTGCTCTAATGAGAGCCATTTGCAACTTATTTCAATCTTTTGTGTCGTAGAGATCTGTTGTGATATCACTTGTTCCAATGCCGTTGACGTACCATGTGTGTATGTTTTGAAGTACGTCAATGGAAGTATCCTGATTTCTATGGGATAGTTTACGTCGACGCTGAACAGATAGGGGTTGGTTGTCACACATATGTGTGTTGGCCTACTCGTAAGAGGACGCGGGTGCCGGTAAGCCCCGTAATCCAATCTCCTACTGTTCAACGGAACGGCGAGTATCCTTTAGAAGTCCGGGTGCGATAAATGGTATCAGAGCCTGTCTGCCTGTAGGATCCCTTTTTACTGGTCGCAGTTGAGTCTAGAAACTATTTTGTTATATAGGAAAAATGAAACGTGAGAGTAGGAATTCTGTTCTTTTTCTTCTTTCCCCACCCACCCTCCCTTTTTCTGGTAAGGAAGTGCAACGTTGTTTTCTCTTCTCATCTAAACTTTCAAGTTAGGATTTCACGTATCCTGGTTTCTCTAGGATGGTTATATCAACTAGACCATAGGAATGGAGGTGGTTGTGACATGATTTATCATGTTGCCTACTCATGATTGAGAACGGAGGCGTGTAAGCCCCGGAAGCAAATCCTCTATTCTTTAAGCAGTAGATACTGATCCTTTAGAAGCCGGGATGGGTTTTCCGTAGTACCTCAGGAGTTTTGTTCTCGTTTTCCCCGATGTTGATATCCTGTTCTTCTCAACATCCTTTTCGTCCGTTGAAATCTTGTTGTTGTCTTCCATTTCAGTTCTGCTACCGGCGTCTAATCAATAACCCTGTTCCACCCTTCTGACAGATAGTCTATTCTCCAAATGAATCAAGTTCTATCCAGCTATACACCCTCGATACAAAACCTCTCCCTTTATTTGAAAATGTTCCGGTGGTTTCCAATTCCCTGACGTCTTTCCGGAAGAGTTGCCAGGAATACCTATCGTTTTGAAATTCCAGAAACTATCCAAGGTGCACGATGTGTTTCACGTGTCATAGCTCAAGAGGATCTTCCCAAGAAGTTTCCGGACCTTTTCTTTTCTCAGTAGGAATCTCGGGGCGCGATTCCTTCAAGGGGGGGCGTTTTGTAACATCCCAAGTATGAAAACTACCCCCTAGAATGTTTTGTTTCTTGTTTAATTCAAGTATTGCATCATGTCATCATTTTACTCCCTTGTTTGCATTTGTTTACTATTTGTTTGCACCTGTTTTTATTTGCTTTCATAATGAAATCCAAACAATATTCAACTTTGTTTTCATACTTGTCATTTTACAACCTTTTTCAAATAAAGAAATGCAAATCAAAACCTCTTTTGTTTCCAAATAATTCCATAATGATCACTTGTTAAATTGTTGGTTTTAAATCAATCTTTTGTTTCCAAATCACCTTCAAATTCAAATCAAATTCCCAAATCAGCACCCAACTTGAATGAATGAAAATCACCAAACAATTATAATCACTTAATCACATTAAATAATAGGGTTCACCCTATTAAACTTGTTGTTTTCAAATATTCATCAATTAACTTGCAAATTATTCCAATTCAAACCAATGTGCAAAAACAGCAAATAAATTTGAATTTCAAAAACTTAAGTGGCCAAGTGGTAGGTGTTGGAATAACAAACCCACATGAATTTTTCCAAATTTTTTATCAAATCAAAACCTATCTTTTGCTTCCATTTTTATTCCTGCAAAAAAAAATAACCAAACAAAAAAATAGAAAGGGAGAGAGAGAGCACAGCAGCCAGCCCATCTATTTTTTTCCCCAGCCCATCTACTCCTTCTAGCCCAATACCCTTTCGCTGCGTGTCTTCTTCCTCCTTGACGTCATCCCTGTACGAACTGCTTCAGCACCGCTCGATCACCTCCTCCCCCTCCAGATTGCAGCCGTACCAAGCTCCCTACTCCATATAAGCACCAACCTCCTCCCCCTCTGCCCCCTAACCCTAGACCTCTAGCCGAGCGCCGCCATCCTTCTTCCTCTTCCTCCTCTGCTCTACTTTTCTCTGTACCTGTACTGAACACAACCACCGAGAAAACCGCCGCCTTCCACCGGCGATCGCCGCCGCCAGCCACCTCCTCCGGCCGGGCAAGGCATGGGAATGGAAACGCCGCGGCACGGGCTCCCTTCTCCCCCCCCCCCTCGGCTTGGGCGGGGACGCACCGTGCCGCCGCCGCCATCCCTTCCAAGTCGCCACCGTCGCCCTACTGCAGCTCTGCTGTCCGCCCCGACCACATGCGCGTCCATCTGCTCGAGGCCCCTCGGGTGAGCGCTCCTCTCGCGATCCCCTCCTCTCTCTTTTCCCTTGGCCACCGCACCAGCACAGCACCCCACGGCGCCCCCTCCGGCGAGCCCACCGCGAGCACCTGGCCGCAGCGATCACTGCCTGCGCTGTCAGGTACAGCGATCTGAACTTGAGTTCAGTTAAGAACCGCGCGCAAAACCTCTTACCCCCCGCTGCTCCCCTTCCTGACAAGAACAGCGCCCTACCGCAGTGGTAGCGAGCCACACACGCGCAGCGGGAGGTCCCGGGGTCGAGTCCCCAAGCACCCACCTTTTCTGTCTATTTTTTCCTATTTAGATTCAGTGCAGTTCTGAACCTTAACCCCCCACAGATCCCCCTATCTGTCAAGAAACCGCATCCATCCCACTGGTTAGCACCCTGTGAGCGCATCAGCAGGTGTGGGGTTCGATTCCCCCCTCCCACATTAAACCAAATCTTTTTCTCCTTTTTGTTTTGCCACAGAACCTTCACAGATTTCACACCTAGGCCCTTGCAAATTAATTCTAGCCCTGCAAAAATTATTTCTAAGTCCCTAGTTCATATAAAAATGGCAGATTTGCACCAAATCTTGTAAATTGCATAAGAAAATCATTTTAACTCCAAATCCAAGATTTTTGGTATGTTTTCAATACCAAATTAAATGATATATCCAAATATAAAATTTGTTTACTGTTTTGAATATTTTAAATTGGTGCAATATTTGAAAACTTGTCAAATTCACTTAAACTTGCAAAATTCATAACTTGAGCATAAAAATTCCAAATTCCACAAACTAAATATGTTTTCCATCCAATTTTTCATGTACTTTCCAAATATAAATTTTGTTTGCTGTTTTGAATAATTTAAATTGCTGAAAACAACTGTTTCTTATTTAATGCATTTAAAATTGCCAAAATAATAACTTGCTCATTTTAAATCCAATTTCAACAAATAAAATATGTTTTCCATGCAAAATTAAACCACCTTTTCAAATATAATTTTTTTTTCATGTTTTGAATAATTAAAATTGGTTAAATAATTTAAACCTTGTTTAATTCATTTAATATTGCTAAATTTATAACTTAATCAAAACAAATTCTTTTGGGACAAATAAAATATTTTTTCCAACCATAAAAGTATAAACTTTTGAAATATGAATTTGGTTTAATGTTTTGAACAAATAAAAATTCAAATAAGTTCATGCTTGAATTAAATTCATTTAATTCTTGCTTAAACTTGTTTAATTCATAAATAATTCATTTGAAATCCTTTTTCAACAAGTGAAACATGTAATCCACCCAAAATCTTGTTTTCTTTTCAAATATAAACTTTGTTATCTATTTTGAACAATTTAACTTGATGAAAACAACAAATGCTTGTGTGGCACCTTTAAGAAACCAAAATTCCAAAACTTGATAAATGAATTTCCAAACTTGGTAACCCTTATTTCAAATTGTTCCTATTGTTGTTATTTTTCTGTTTTCCTCATCCATGCATCATGCTAATTCACTTTCACATGTTGCTTAGTTGTAAAACAATTAATTCAACCATAATTCATGGGCTTTCCATATGCAATCCAAAATTGCATATGGGTCCATTTAATCCTGTTTCTATCTTGTCAACTAGTTTATTTCTGATGCATCAATTAAATGGTCATGCATCATCCCATGTTTGTGCACTATGCCATGTTATTGATTGTTTATCTTTCTGCATTGTTTGTTTGCTTCTTCTCGGATACACGACGACGTTGAGACCGACGATCCTTACGACACCCCTTCTAAGGAGTTAGCTCAGTACCAGGCTACTGGGTTTGCATGCAAGTTATCACTCACATGAACCATCGTGTTCCTTTCAACATTGGATACCGATACTTTTCCATTGTCTATTTCTGCTAGCCCTATGATTAGTTGCTTCTGTTACGAACCTATCACATGTATCCTTTAAACCTGATATTGCCTCACCTCCATACCTATAACCATTGTTTGAGCCCGTGTCTTACTAGCATGCTTAGGTTGTTTTGCTCGAGTCTGTTACCCGTTCCTTTCTGTTACTATTTCTATTACGTTCCGGGGGCTCGATGTTTAATCAATCAATCATGCTAATGTTATTGTTAAATAATAATTTGATGATAAGGCACCGGCAGGAGGCCCTTTGTGGTTTTGAGGCCTGCTAGTGTCGACCCTAATAGGAAAAGGGTCTTGTCTACTGATCCATGATGAGCGCACTAACCGCATGTGGGAAGCGAGTATGGGCGCCCCCTCAATTTGATTTGATTCGCATCTCGTCCAAATCGCCTCATTTAGTTCGGGTTTTCCATTTGCTGCATGCATGATCTTGCGAGCCCTTGGTACCCGGGTGGAACTTTCGTAGTCGGCATATAGGGGGACACGTTCTTAGAGTGCTATGAGGGTCCATTTTCTTCTGGGCTCGATTAGCCGTGCGCCCAAGGTGCTTTGGGATTGATGCGAAGAAGAGTTGAGTTGTGTTGAGTACCTCGCTTGGTGGGTTTGATCCCCGTCTGGCGGGTTATTCATACGTGTACGGCCAAATTGGTGCAACCCTGCAGGGATAATCTTCTCGAGAAGCCGTGTTTTCCGCGGTTATGGACTACTTGGTGAAAGTACTGGCTAACAAGTACTCAGGACAACTTAAACCTAATGATTAACAACCTTACACCCAATGATTAACAACTTGACTAGTAACAGGCTTATTGACACAATAATCTGAACCATCATTAATTCAACTGTGTGAGTTATCCTCGGATTGCTTCTTCGGATAAGGGGCGAGATCCAGGATGGGTTTGTTTGGGAGTTAGCTATAGTTGGTTACGATACACGATCTTATCCCCTTTCTGATAGCCGGAAGTGGCAGTAACTCTGTAGTTGGTTAGAGCAGCTAGTTGCAGCATCTTTTATCCCCTTTCTTCCGTTGAACCCAAAGCATCTGTGCTTGGTGTTGACGGGTTACATTTTGGTGAACTGTGAGTCTTGCTTGCCAGTACGTTTATGTACTGACCCCTTTGGGGTTGTGGTTTCCGCAGACGACGTTTCCGAGGATCTACATGGTGGCTTCTACGTGGAGTATGACGAGACTGCTGACGAGTAGATAGCGGACCCGGGCAGGATCCGAGACTTCGTGGATGGGCTCCGTCTGTTCGTTTCCGGCCTCTTAGGCCTATTTGGTTCTTGTCTGTACTCAGACATGTTGAATGCTTCCGCTGTGATGTAATGATGAATTGTTGGGACATGTGTCCTCTGGATGATTGTATTTGATATCTCTGCTCTAATGAGAGCCATTTGCAACTTATTTCAATCTTTTGTGTCGTAGAGATCTGTTGTGATATCACTTGTTCCAATGCCGTTGACGTACCATGTGTGTATGTTTTGAAGTACGTCAATGGAAGTATCCTGATTTCTATGGGATAGTTTACGTCGACGCTGAACAGATAGGGGTTGGTTGTCACACATACGTGTGTTGGCCTACTCGTAAGAGGACGCGGGTGCCGGTAAGCCCCGTAATCCAATCTCCTACTGTTCAACGGAACGGCGAGTATCCTTTAGAAGTCCGGGTGCGACAGCTCCCTAGCTGTAGCACCCAATTAGACTAGTAGGTTAAAAAATATAATTTGGCCCATGTTATAAGTAAACTCCATAAAAGACAAATCAAGACAAATAAAGTATGGATGTTGTTTGGTAATACCTGAAATGTATTTGTCAAGGGTGTTGTTGCATACATACTCGAAACAAAGCAACCTTTTTGGTATTTCTGCCCAAATAAAACTCCCATTTGTTTGCTTTATTGTTTCCCAACTTGATTCAGCACAGTAACCAATAAATTGTACTACATGTTGATGCTTGATCTCCATAAGATAACTGACTTCATTCTGGAAAGTTTTATCGTCCAGCAGATGTATTTCAGAAAGCTTCTTTACTGCAATGATTTTCCCACTCTGAAGAACTCCCTGTGTTGTAAGTTAATCCTTTCATTCTATATCTAGTAGTATGTGTTACAAATCCGAGGCGCTTAGTCGATCTACCGAGGCCAAGCAATCACAGCAAACAGGACACCGAGATTTGGTAACGCAGTTCGGCGCTCAACGCCTACATCTGCGGGGCATGACTACAGGCGCTCCTCCCCATGTACTAGTCAAAGTACCGTCGACGACAAGCCCGCCGAGGCAATACAGACGCACCAGATCTCAATGCCACGCCGGTCCGGCCGCCCCTGCCACGGGCGCCAGACCGTCCCCTCGTGATCTTGTGTCTAGCCTACCAGCTTTCGTCGTGTCTATTTGGGCTACTCCCGGTGCCTTTATATATTAGGCCAGGTTACACGTGTCCGACTCAAACACCTAACCTTCCGTCTAGTTACAAGTCCTAGCGTAGCCCTACTCGTACACATATTCGACATATATTCCAACAAACTCCACCTTGGCGAATATGCCCTTCGCCATCTTGAAGCCGTCATGCCGAATCTTTGTATACCTGGACTTGAACCATTAATCATGAGCTCAGCTGCTACTCCCTTGACTCCATATGACTCCACCTGCAACCGTACTTTCTTCCTTGTTTCACCACAGTCAATGCTCCCACGAAAATTAAGTTCTTTCTCACTCTTGTCTTGTGCTCCCAACTCTCCGGAGTATTCGTCCACCTCCATCACACAACGATCGTTAAGTCACCATATCGACAACGCCGTTGCATCGTCACCTTGGTAGCCTCGTCCTTGATCCATGTGAAAGTGAACAACTCACATATTAGGTGTCACAAATAAGAGTTACCTGAACTCATCATTCTCGCTATTGTTGACTGCATCTCTGAAACCTTGAAGAAATTTCGCCGTTGCCTTAAGTCATCTCCAGTCAAATTCACAACTGTCTCATCACCGCTTTCGCAGATTCTCCATGGCCGACTCATGTCCATCACTTGATGTCAATCCCGATAGACCCAGTCACCAACTCGAACCCGGTACTCGCCAACACTGCTTTACAACCCCTGCACACATGTCAAACCTCATGTCCGACCGTCCGTGCCCTGGTCCATCGCCGTGTCCCGTGCTTACCGCACACCTCGCTGCTATTACCGCGTCGAGCATCCACAATCTTGGCCAAGATCTCAAGGGATGCTAACCCACACCATCTCAGGCCCCACTGCAGATAACCATCAGTCTACCCGACCGATGCCGAGTTCCACGTATCTCTCGAACCTTGACGTCCAGTCCGACCAACGTGCTTCTCGCCTTCCCGCTGACTAGACTTCGACTCTCCGATATCTTACGCCGTAGCCCCTCCATCAGCCGAGTGGAATCGTTAGACTCCAGCTCCACCTTCACCATGCTCCATGGTAGATGATCAGTCCACCCCGCGCCCCGTCGGCCTCAAGATCTCACGTGTGCACCATCTTGAATCAACTGCGCCGCCGCATGTCGAAGCACGCAAGCCCTCAGGCATGCGCCACGTGTTTCCACGCCACAGAATTCGGACACTATCAGCCGTCACGCTCCTACGTCGTCGTCGCCGATCTTCACCGTATTCTGTCCCATCAGACTGTCCAGTCCAACCCAGCCGAGCGCATCCGACTGCAACCATGCTCCACCTTGCGCCAAATACACCCGCCAACTTGACGTGCACTGTCCGGCGCCCCGTATATGCATGTTCATCCGCGACGTACTCCAGACTGCTCCCAGCCTTATACGCACATCGCCAATCTGTCAACTTCCGGTAAACACCATGCAAACTAAGCAACAAATTAAAGGGAAAATGCTTCCTGGTAGCTTCATGAGTACACCTAGCGTACTCCACAACCCCCAATGCCCTTTTTTCCTTTTCCATGTTGCCACACATGCACGGAATACCATGGTTGAGACTCCTTTTCCTTTTACCAAAATCTCACGGGCAAACACCACGGGTTCCCAATTCCTTGCAACGAAAAATAACCAGCAACCTTAGCCTGGCCACACGCTAGCTAGCCAGGCCTAGTTCTGTACATGTCCGTGCCTCTGTGCATGCCATGCCCATGATGCTTAAACAGCATAGTGGATCACCACACTGCCGCCGTACGTGTCTTGCTGCCGTACGCACCAGAAGCATCTGTCCACGCACAACAATTGCGAACCATCACGCCTGCTTTGCCTGGGAATCCAGCACGCGACCGCGTTGCTGCCGATCAAATCTCTTAGCTCCGCCTATGTGCCTCCGAGATTGCTACATCGAGTTCAGATCTGGATCGCCATCTCGCCGGCATGTCGCTCTGTGACACGCGACGACGCCCGATCACAACATCTATCCTCTACCTCTAGATCAAAAAACCGCAACCTCTAAACCTTGCTCTGATACCACTTGTTACAAATCCGAGGCGCTTAGTCGATCTACCGAGGCCAAGCAATCACAGCAAACAGGACACCGAGATTTGGTAACGCAGTTCGGCGCTCAACGCCTACATCTGCGGGGCATGACTACGGGCGCTCCTCCCCATGTACTAGTCAAAGTACCGTCGACGACAAGCCCTCCGAGGCAATACAGACGCACAAGATCTCAATGCCACGCCGGTCCGGCCACCCCTGCCACGGGCGCCAGACCGTCCCCTCGTGATCTTGTGTCTAGCCTACCAGCTTTCGTCGTGTCTATTTGGGCTACTCCCGGTGCCTTTATATATTAGGCCAGGTTACACGTGTCCGACTCAAATACCTAACCTTCCGTCTAATTACAAGTCCTAGCGTAGCCCTACTCGTACACATATTCGACATATATTCCAACAGTATGTACCTGTGTTCTTCATTTAATTGCTTTGGCTAATATTTGAAATGTGGAGTATTAGCCATACCTTGTAAACCACCCCATACCCACCTCTGCCAAGCTCCAACTCGGTGGAAAAATTGCGTGTGATGGCTTTCAAAAATTCTAGTGGAAAAGACATTGGCATTGCATTTGAATAATGTAGCTTCTTCTCCAATTCATCACTTAAACTAGTCATTTCTGATTACACAAAAGCTATTTTAGAGAAAAAATAACAACTACAAACTCATGTAGACAGATATCATGCTATGAATTTGACATCAAACGAGTTTGCATCGGCACCAGTAGATTATTACCTCCAATAAAAATTATATAGAAATATATAAAGTGAATTACTTGTTCCAAAATTTCAAAAGTATATAAAAAAATGTGCACAATCTATACTTTGGGAGACTAGAACAGGGAATGATGATTGTACTTGCAAATTTTTACATCTATGGCTAATCATGATAATGCTAGCAATTAACAAATTACAAGCATGTGCTTACCAAAGTAGCATTGATAAATTATTTCCAAGAGCAAAGAAAAATACTAAGAATTGTTTGGATGTTGGGCTTTATTTATAAAGCGGCGCATATGACTATTTCTAGAGAAGCTGGCAGGACAGTTGAGGCCACTCACCTCTTATCAACACCACTTCGATCCCTCTCCAGTCACTCACCTCTTATCAACAGCATATGCCTGCACCTGCAGCAAATCGACATCATGCAACTGATTCTTTTTTATTTTTGCTTGCACATACACACATGTAAAATATGTTTGAATGTACTAGTTAGGTTGCATCATGCCATGCATGTATAGAATATGTTTGAATGTGCTAGTGAGGTTGCAACATGGCTCGGATTTCAATTTTTTTACGGGAACCCTAAATCCACCTCTCGGTCCCATATATCTAGGGTTTGACAAAGCTGGTCGAAGCCGCGCATCGGGATGCCAGCTACCACCCGAAGAACTTGGCCCCTCCCGGGCCGTTGGGTGACCCCTCCCACAGAGGAGCTGGCGGAGGTCAATCCCCGCTCCGAGCGCGACTTCATGCGTGAAGCACGCGTGTCAAGAAGAGTGGAAACTGGAGCTATAAACAGAGCTTGCGAGGTGGATATCGTTCGAAACCAAAGCGGTGGAGGACGACCCGCAGCGCGCGATGTCGGCGTCCGTGAGCTCGAGCAGCGACAATAGGGAGTAGAACACCATTGTCGATCTGCCGCTTCCGGTCTATCTAGTTTGTCTTACCTTTCGTTTGTACTGTTTAAATGGATGTTCTCATTGCAATGTCGATGAACTATGTGATGATCTCTCTGGCCGGACGATTTTATTTAAACTTGAAGTGGATATACGCGGGATATGCTCTTGTAGATCTAAGGTACCAAAGATCTAAGGCACAATTCATTCTTGAGGGAGATTCGAATACCCGATATTTCCACAATGTCGCCAATGGGAGACACCGGAAAAAACGGATTCACTCTCTTCACCAGGATGAGGGTCTGATCGAGGGGCAGGAATAGCTAAAGGCCTATATTACTAAGTTTTATAAAGGTCTGTTTGGAGCTCCTGAAGTAAGTAATATTACTATGGATGGGTCTCGTACAGATGATATTCCCCAAGTCTCCCATGAGGAAAACTCTTTTCTAAATGCTCCCTTTACTGAAGAGGAGATAAAAAAAGGCGTGTTCCAAATGGAGTATAATAAGGCACCTGGTCCAGACGGTTGTCCAGCGGAGTTTTACCAACATTTCTGGGAGGTCATTAAGGATGATCTCATAGAGATGTTTGGTTGCTTATATAACGGACACCTAGATCTGTATCGCCTTAATTTTGGGGAAATCGTTTTGTTACCTAAGGTTTCAGAGGAAGAAAGGATACAACAGTATAGACCAATATGCCTCTTGAATGTTAGCTTCAAAATCTTTACTAAACTTGCAATCATTAGGATGAATTCGATGGCAGATCATATGGTAAAACCTACACAGATAGTTTTTATGCAAGGTAGGAATATCCTCGATGGTGTCGTGATTTTACACAAAACCGTACATGAGATGCATACGAAAAAACTAAATGGTATGGTTTTAAAAATAGACTTTGAAAAGGCCTATGACAAAGTGAACTGGGAGTTTCTCCAACAGACTCTGAGAATGAAAGGTTTCTCAGAAGAATGGTGCGCCCTGGTTCGTAGTTACGTGTCTAGAGGTAGTGTGGCTATTAAAGTCAATAAAGATGTTGGCCGCTACTTTCAGACTAAAAAAGGCTTAAAACAAGGTGATCCACTTTCGCCCATATTGTTTAATATTGTGGCTGATATGTTAGAGATCATGATCGAAAGAGCCAAAGAAAATGGCCAAATTGAAGGGGTAATTCCACATCTTGTTAATGGGGGACTATCCATTCTTCAATACGCAGATGATACGATATTCTTTATGGAACATGATTTGGATAAAGCTGCGAACCTGAAATTAATACCTTCGGCATTCGAACAGTTATCCGGATTAAAAATTAACTTCCATAAAAGTGAATTGTTCTGCTTTGGCAAGGCCCAATATGTCGAGCTGTTCGGATGCGAGCAAGGCCAATTTTCTATAAAATATTTGGGTATACCAATACATTATAGGAGATTGACTAATGCAGAATGGAGCCAAGTCGAAGAGCGTCTGCAGAAAAGGCTAGCTAGCTGGAAAGGTAAATTTCTGTTCCTTGGTGGCAAATTGATACTCATTAATTCAGTATTATCGAATATGTTATTGTATATGATATCTTTCTTCCAGTTACCTAAAGCAGTCTTAAGAAATTGGACTATTTTCGATCAAGCTTTTTTGGAAAGGGGACAGTGGGTGGGATGTAGTTTGTCGACCAAAAAATCAAGGAGGTCTACGTATCCATGAACTACAAGTTAAAAACTCAGCCCTACTTGGTAAATGACTCTTCAAACTACTTACGGAAGATGGCGTTTGTCAAACACTCCTTAAAAGAAATTACATTGGTTCGAAAGTAGTCTCACAGGTTAATTCACACTTTTGGGCTGGCCTAATGCCGACTAAGAAACACTTTTTTCGCTATGGGGTATTTAATATTAAGGATGGATCACATATAAGGTTCTGGGAGGACAAATGGTTGGGTAGTACCACACCCCGAGAACAATATCCGGCACTATACAACATTGTACGTCGTAAGGATGATACGTTGGCTACTATCATGCAGACATCACCTCCTACTGTAGCGTTCAGACGAGATCTCATCGGTCCAAGGCTTTTGTCCCAGGAAATGATGAGTTTCGGTGGAATCTCACTAAGAATGGAATGTTCTCGGTTGATTCCATGTATAAAGCTATGATCCAATCAGATATGCCAGTCGATATTTTTAAAAACATATGGCTCATGAAGGTACCATTGAAGATTAAAAATTTCGCATGGTATCTTCGTAAAGGAGTCATACTCTTGTTCCCATGAGACGATTAAGCACTTATTCTTTGATTGCACTTTTGCGCGTTCTATATGGTCCGCTATCCAAATGGTTTCGAATCTTTATCAGCCCACATCCATTGCGAATATTTTTGGCAATTGGTTACATGGGGTAGAAAAAAGATTCAAATCTATTATTAGGGTAGGAGCGCTAGCCATCTGGCTATGTAGGAATGACAAGATTTTCAATGGTAAACTTTTTTCTCATATGGAGAACAGGTATACTCCGTTCGTGGTCCACGTTACAGCGGGGGAAGTTTCGAGGCCTTTTTAGGGAGGGTTGTGCACGACTGGAGTAGGTGACGAGAGATATTTTTATCCCACATGGATGGCCGCTTGATCTATGGATAGCAGCTCCATAGAGTCGAGAGTCTACGTCCTTTTGATTTGTTTAGGCTTGTCGTCTATTTTTTTTCTCCTTTTCCGATACCGGTTGTGTGCATTTTATGATGCAGAGGTCAGGTGTAATGCTTAACTTTTTAAGTAATAATACTCTTTATCAAAAAAATATGCTCCGGTAGATAAATTGTCATACCGCAAAAGCGTTTTGTGGTTTACTGCGAAACGCTTTTGCAGTATGGGAGTGGGTACGTGGTTTGGAGGGCGCTCAGTGGCGACACCTGAAAAAGGTTGGGCGCACTTCCCTGACCTGCTGGAAGGTCGTCCTACGTGGCAGGTTCTCCCTGCGGGATGCACTGGTGATATGGCATGGCGTGTGTTCCCCTGTCTCTCAGAGGCTGACTGTTTTGTATTCTGCTTTCTCCATTGATCCTGTTGTTTACTATAGCTTATTTAACTGAAGTAATAATTCCTTGCATGGTCTCACCTACTTTCTTTACGGTGTCTAGGAAACTATGATTTTGATGAGAATCAAAATGTGATTTTTGGTTTGTCTTGTGAGTGTTTACTGTTGCAATTTCGCTTGATTTTTCAGACAATTCCATCTAAACATATATAATACTCCGTCTGTTCCGTATTATAAGACGTTCTAGTGTTTTTTGTCTTTGTCACGATTAATTGCTAAATGAGTGAATTAACACATTAATATAGGTCTACATACGTAGGAGGAGGGACAATACCAAAAAAGCTAAAAAAAAAAGCCTTATATATACTATTCATGCATGCATGGACTCCTCCCCAAATGTGGCGGTAGCTAAGAGCATCTCTAGCAGATCCCGCATTTCCGTCAAAACTATAAAATAACCGTCGTTTTGCCGTTTCGGGCCAAAAACGCACGCAGAGCAGATCCCGCAAAAGTGACCGGCCCGCAAAAAAAAATTGAGGGGCGCGGCAGTTTTCCCCCGAGGAACTGACAAAATCGCGTTTTGCGCGGTCGACCCGGCAGGGACCTCTATCCTCCATCGATTTCGTGGGAGGGACATTTCACCGGGACAGTTCCACCTTTCTTCTTCACCCGCCGCCTAGGATCTTCACCTCCCCGCTCCGGCCGACCTCCCGGCGGCCCTCTAGCAAGGCCATGGACACCCCGACCCCGCGCTCGTCACCGTGGAAGTAGAGGTAGCCAAATCGATGGCGGGCGGAGCCGCGGTGGATCTCCCCACCAGCCATCTCCGGGCCGCGCCGGAAGCCTCGTCCAACGTCGTTCCTCGCAAACGCCTCGGCAACATCATTGTGCAGGGAGGCGCGCCCGCTCCCGCCGCCACCGTAGCCGCCGCCAAGGGCGCCGGTCGCCCTAAAGCTCGCCCTCCCGCTCGGTATAGGGACGCCGGTAATATTGGTGATACCGAGCCGGCGGAGGTAGTGAAGAAGAAGGTCATGCTCAAATGCAAGCGGGCGCCTTCGGCAAACAAGACCCCGACGAGTTCTACGCCTGCCACCGCCGTCGCCACACCGTTGTTCAACGGAATGCCCGAAAGGTACGTCCGACCATCTTGCGCTTTCTTTTTCCGTCGTTGGGGGGTTTTTGCTCAAGAATTCATCGTCTCTTTTTGTAGGTCCGAGTACGCGGCTCTCCTCGAGGAAAACGCGGTGAACATTGAGGATGCACCGCTTGGGGACAATGGATACAACGACATGGACGGCGGGGTTCACGGTGGCAGCGAAGAAGAAGACGAGGAGGAGGAGTTGCAGGAGTTTGGAGGGGAGGGTAGAAACCAAAGCTCTTGCCAAGCTCATTGCCGAGGAGAACAAGATCAGGACCATGAACCGTAAAGAGATGGATGAGATAACCTTGGAGTGACATGATTTGATGAGAAAGGGGATCTTGGAGCGAAGGAGGACGACTGCCATCAGTGGTGGTGGTGTTGGTGGTGGTGGTGGTGGTGTTTGATGGCTCTTCATCATGGTTTCGCTACTTTAATGTGGTTTTTTTATGCAAAAATGATCTATTCGGTTGTTTGGATGCTTAAAACTATATTATTTGCTATTGTATGTGAGAACTATGTTGAATTTTCGAACTTTTCGTGTTAATTATCGAAATTTCTTTTTATTTCTGTCTGTTTTTGCGGTTTGCAGGTCCACTTTTGGCTGCGGCAGAACAGACACCGCATTGCTGAACTACAAAATGCAAACACGTTTTTCACGCCCCGTATCACGGGTTGGCTGAATGCGGTGACTGCTAAAGAGATGCTCTAAGACCTGACCTGCACTAGCAGTCTAGCACTAGTTGCATAGTTGTTGCATTGGTGTGGTGGAGCTGAAAAGACCAGTAAACAAAATAAAATAAACGGAGTAATGGAACCGAATACGGGTGTATTCGAGTTTGCCTTTGACTTTGACTCTCTGCAACAAACCTCTCCAGCCGTCCGAGCAGAGTGGGTGTGAATTATTGATAGAACTAGAAGAATACCCCGCGCGTTGCAGCGGGTATCTCTTTACAAATATTCTATAAACGAAATGGGTATACGGTGTATGAAATATTCCATTATCAAGATTCAGTTGATCACGTAATCGATATACTAAATTTAATTCGCATGGAATTGTTGTATATTTTAAGAAATTAATATTAGTGACATGGACAATTATATGGTTAAAAAAAGATGATATGGTTATGTGGCATGAAAATATGTAATATCATAATTATTAGCGGAGATAACGTGGCTAAGAGAGCGTGTGATGTGGATAGTTTGCATGTTGAGATAGAAAAATCATTAATGCATGTTAGGTAGATAGATAAGGGAGGAGGAGAGCGAAGCACAAGTCGCTCACACATACTGTGTATGCTTTGTTTGTTCATCGTTTACCTCGGGAACAAATCAAATGGGGTTGGCCCCTCTGTATATGCGTTCTCCATAACAACTCAGTAAGCAATGTACGGGAGAGAGTGAGACTACTCATGATCTCAAACAGCAACTGATTGCAGCTCAGTGAAGTGCCTACAAATCAATTGACCTGTGATAGATATATTTTCCCATTGTTCTTATCTAAAATCGATACATATCCAGTATGAACTTTGAGTGGATCTACAAGGAGCGACCTATGTCCCAAACCACCTCATCTCCAAGTTAATCTTAATGGTTGGTAAAAGAAGAGTACCTAGTTATCTAAGAGAGGAGCATCACCTACCAGGCAATATTCACAGAAAACACCTCGATCTAAAGAATCGCGTAGTAGCTGGCCAATGGCCTGTATTCATGATCCGGGAAAAGATAATATAAAGCAATACGTTGTATTCCACCTATTTTCCGGAACTTGAAGTGTCAACATATGATCCAAAAGTAACACACAAAGAGCTGAAGCACTAACCCTGGAAGATCGGTAGGGATGCAGCTAGCAGCTCAGAAACACCCCAGTAGAAGAGAGGCGCGAGAAGATTAGACTTATCCACCCAACAGCTGGTTTTGGAATCAATCGGCAGGGCGTGTACATATAGAAATGAAGAGACGACCAACCAGAAGTGGACTTCACAGTTACCGACGTCAGATTAGGGATGCATGTGGTGTCTGACAGGTCCATCAAATGGGTGATCAATACAATATGGGGAACATCTTTTCTAGTTGTGTACTACGTGTTAATAGTGAACAAGCACCCCTTGTGTTAATCGGTACATAACCGTGACATAGGCAGCCGGCCTCCTCACTTATGTCTTGATTTGGTACGTACATATACAAGAGAAAAATATGTTTCTACAAGCCTAGAGCAAGTGGAGGCAACAAGGTGAAGAATAGGAGAAGTACCTGCACTGCGCGCTGCCGGAGAAGCTTGCCGTCGCAGCGGGATCTGTCGTGTACTGGCAAGGGGGAGCACGGACGGCAAGATTGCATTCTTCTGCCCAGCCGGCGAGGTAACCACGTCAATGTTGAGAAATCTGAATATCATTTCGGTTTTGCTAAATCTCAGTCGACAGTCAGTTTTGAGAAAAATGCAACCGTAGCTCAAAAAAAAGTGTAATTGCACTTTTCTGGACAGAAATATGCAATGGGTTCAGTTGCACTTTTCTGCTCAAAAAAGTGCAATTGCACTTTTCTTTGAACTACGGTTGCACTTTTCTAAGTTGACTGAGACTTAAGAAAAAATCAGTCGACTGAGATGTAGGCAATCTCATATCATTTTTAGTTGCGTGTTAGGAAACGCTCACATCCCTGGTATTTTATAGTCGGTGCCAAATCATGAAATGGTCACCACTAATGGTGTAGACAATTGACTCAGTACACATCAAAGCAGTTAAAGTACTCCCTCCGATCCATATTAATAGGTGCTGAAGTGGATGTATCTAGCAATAAAACATGTCTAAATACATCCACTTCAACATCTATTAATATGGATCGGAGGGAGTAGTAAACAAATCCAATAGGTGGAGGCAACAGGCCGAGGCGATGAAGAGCAGCACTGCTACTACCTGTACTAATGCCAAGAAGAGATCGCATCTAGTAACAATTTGTTTCGGTTCCTTAAGCAATTGAAAATCTACCACGCAAGAGAGTGAAGAGGATGTGGTGGGCAGTTCAGTTGAGTTCAGCACTATGCATGCAAGCAGAAACATTAGCAACATCAGCAAATGAATATAACTGAACATACTGACATTAATGTTGGTTTCGACGAGAAGACTTGGTCTGCGCTGCATGCAGGCTCGTCTGGATCCATCCTACGACGGGTACGAAGATCCAGCACGGAATCGGGCTTGATCTGTTCTGGGCTTTCGCAGGCGGGGAGGGGATTGCGGAGGCGCTTATTCCGTGCTCGATCTGTTCTGGGCTTTCGCAGGCGGGGAGGGGATCGCGGAGGCGCTCATTCCGGCGCGCATCCTGTCGGTCTCCGGCAGAGAGGATGTGAGTCGTCGTAGGCGGCGCCTGGTTTCCATGGACCCCGGGTAAACGTCGATGGGCTCCAATCCAGCATGGTGAGGTTCGCTTCCGCCCGCCGCCATCCAGTACACGGAGGTGGACCGGAGCGACGGTGACGACTGACGAGCCGCCGCCGCCATGGACACAGCATCCTCTGCTGCCTCCGGCTCAATCAGTTTTTTTTTTCTTGGCCAAATAACGCCCCTGGGCGAAACAAATCTCATGTCTGTCCCTCCTTCAAACTATTTAAAAATCTGGCGCCGAGGTTAGCTCCATTTGACCAAAACTGTGTTCGGTGTCAAATAGAATAGCCCACGAGTCAGCTCCGTCCTTTGGTGCCGACCCCATATAGGATAGTAAAATAAGTGAATATATATACAATATTAGTCTAGGTTCACTTACGTACGTGGTTAAAATTAAAATGTCTTATAAAAGCGGTCGGGAGTATGTTATGTTTCTTAAAGGGTCATATTTCGCAAAAAATACTCAATCTTGACGAACTCGGTTATGTTGCCCAGCTCAGCCCAAAGCTGGCTAACGGGCCGGGTTGGGCACGGCCGACCGGCCCGATGTTAAACGGACCTCGCACGGTACACCCCATGTTAGCTCGTTTGTAAGCAGGTCGTGTTGTGATCAGGGTCGGCGCCAGGGGTATGCCCCGGTATTCACAGGAATACCCAAGCTTTGGACGGGAAAAAAAATAAATATACGTAATTAGCCCAGGCCCAGCTTGCTCTCTTGCTCGCGTCCGTCGCTCGCTCCAGCCCAGACACTTCCCCCGACCGGTAGCGAACAGAGGACGAGCGCAGACGCAAATTCCCCTCCCTACTCGACCCTTCCCTCAACCTAGAACAGTCCCGCGCCTGCCGCCGCCGGCCGGCCCGGCCGATGCATCCCGCAGGCGCAGCAAGAGACGGACCCGCGGAGGCGGCGCCCTTCCCCCCGCCGACCCGTGCCCATGCTCCTCCCGTCCGCGCCGCCCCGCCCCAGCTTCTCCGAGCACCTGCGGCGGCATCCGCGGCGGCAGCGCCCTGCCCCCCGCCGACCCGTACTGGTGCACAGGCTCCTCCCGTCCGCGCCGCCCCGACCCAGCATCCCCGAGCACCTGCAACACAGAAGACTGCAGTCAAGGTACAGGGTTGCTGCCTTGCTCCTAGTTCCTGGATGCCCTTGATTGCTTGATTTGCTTGATGCCCCTGATTGCTTGCTGCCTAGTTCCTGGATGCTAGTTTTAATTTTTTGTTCCTTATTTTCTTGCATTGTAGAAGAAGAAGAGTGGTGTTGTTGGCAGTAGCATACACACAATGTGGGAAAAGGCTGCAAAAAGAAGGAAAATAAATGAATCATCCACATTGGATCAGACAACAACTACATCTAGTGTTGTTCATCTTGAGAGCAATTTGCAAATGGTGTTATGGCAAGCACCAGAGAGTAGAGGAGAAACCTCAACACCTCATGTAGAAGTAGACGATGATGAATCTGTTGATGAAGATGATGAACCAATGCAAGCAGACTTGGAGGAACTCGAACATGATCCTAGAAAGCGGATTTCCATCTCATTGTATTCTGTCAATGACGAAGATAGAGTAAGAAGAAGATATATTGAGATGGGGCCATGTCAACCAAAGAAGCATAAGTTCGAAATTACACATATCAGTGGAAAAGACCGTCGCTTTTGCCATGTTTGGTTTGAAGAATATCCATGGATTGAGTATAGTGTGGCAAAAGATAGGGCCTTCTGCTTTGTTTGTTATTTGTTCAAGGATAAAACAAGATGTCCCGGTGGAGATGCTTTTGTGAAGAAGGGATTTCATAACTGGAACATGAAGTCGAGGTTGAAGAAACATGAAGGTGCGGTTAGTAGTTCCCATGCTGAAGCTCAAGAGAAATATGATAGGTTCAGTACACCGGAAACATCAATTCGCGAGTCTATTGCTTCAAACACCACACTATACAAGGCTTTGTATAAACAACGTTTGACATGGACACTCAAGTGTGTTAGATATCTTTTGCACCAAGTCTTGGCATTTAGAGGACATGATGAAAGTGAAGATTCACTAAATAAAGGAAATTTCCTTGAGCTTCTAAATTGGCTAGCAGGAAATTTTGAAGAGGTTAACAGGGTTGTTCTCCACAATGCTCCACGGAACTGCAGGATGATTCACCATGATATACAACAAGAGGTAATAAAATGTTGCGCACAAGAGACTACTAAACTACTCATTGAAGAACTTGATGGTGGTCAGTTTGCAATACTTGAAGATGAGTCTAGTGATGTGTATCAGAATGAACAGTTGGTTGTTTGCTTGCGTTACGTTGATAAGAAAGGAAGGGCAGTTGTAAGATTTCTTGGTCTTGCTCATGTTGAAGACACTACCTCTTTGACACTGAAAGCTGCAATTCAAAAAATGCTTATGGACTACAATTTGACATTTCAAATGGTGCGTGGGCTAGGATATGATGGTGCTAGTAACATGAAAGGTAATGCTAATGGGCTGAAAAAACTGATTATGGATGAGTCCCCTTCTGCCTATTATGTTCATTGTTTTTCCCATCAACTACAATTAACTCTTGTTGCTGTTGCAAAAGAGAGTGGTGATTGTACTTGGTTCTTTCAGCAGCTTGCACACTTGTTAAATGCTCTTGGCATGTCATGTAAAAAGATGAGATTGCTTCGGATAGCTCAGGCTGAAGAACTCATTGCTGCACTAGAATTGGAGGAAGTAGAAACAGGGAGTGGGCTGAATCAAGAAATGGGTTTGGGAAGGCCATGTGATACGCGTTGGGGCTCTCACTTCAAAACGGTGAACCATGTCATCTCTATGTATGGTGCACTACGACGAGTCCTCAAAAAGATTGGAGAAGACTACCATGCTGTGGAGGCACAAGCGGCTCTATCCATAGAGATAACATTTCTATCTTTTGAGTTTGTTTTCATGGCACACGTGTTGCAAGAAATATTTGGATACACAGATGCTTTGTCCAGACATTTGCAAAAGCAAGATGAAGATATTGTTCATGCTATTGAGCTTGTTGATGACACAAAGTTTTACTTGGAGGCTTTGCGGTCCGATGCTGGATGGGAAGATTTTCTCACAAAGGTCACAACTTTTTGTACAAAGCATAAGGTCAAAGTTGTTGATATGGATGGTCCTTACTTTCCCGTTGGCCGGCCTAGAAGGGGCTTATGTAATGGTGTGACCAACTATCAACGCTTCAAGGTTGATATGTTTGTGGGTGTTATTGACAGGCAAATCAGTGAGCTCAATGGCAGATTTGACGAGGTAAACATAGAGCTAGTTTCTTGCATGGCATCATTCTCTCCAGTTAATCGATTTGCTGCTTATGATCAAGGGAGTTGCTTAAACTTCCTACAAAGTTTTATGCTTCTGATTTTACAAGTGAGGAACTGTCGAGACTTCCATGACAACTAAACATGTATGTTGCTAATGTGCGTAGAGATGAAAGGTTTCATAACTTAAAAAATCTATGCCAGCTTTCAGTTGTGCTTGTCAGGACAAAGAAGCATGAATATTATCCTATTGTTTACAAGCTTCTTAAGTTGGTATTGATTCTGCCAGTAGCCACTGCTAGTGTTGAAAGGGTATTTTCTTCAATGAGTTATATGAAGAATAAGCTAAGGAACAAAATGGGTGATGAATATTTGAACCATTGTATGGTTACATTTGTTGAGAGAGATTTGTTCAGGCAAGTAAAGGATGAGGATGTTATCAATCTCTTCCAAAAAGGCAACCGCAAAGTATTCATGTAAGATGGAATATCATCACTTCATCAATCAAAAGGTACCTATGTATTCATGTCGTTATGGGCTTATAAATTGAAATATTGCTATTGTTGTTATATTAGTGTTGTTTTATCCATATATTCAAGTTCTGTGCTGTTTGGGTCATATAGTACATTTTGAGCAAAAAAAATTTGCGAGGAATACCCAGTGTTCATTTCCTGGCATCGCCACTGGTTGTGATGCGTATCTCGCCTCAAGTCACAGGCACGGCGCTTTAAGAAACGAGTCAGACCATTTATCGTTCTAGAGAGATCTAACATGTTTTAGGCATATTGAAGCTAATTTTTTAGGAAAAATTAAGAAAAATAATTAAGTAGTCGTGACAGCACACGGGCCTCGTATCAAGGCCCAAGCATGGCCCTAGGCGTGTCATGCGCCAGGCAGACCCATTTAACCACCAGGCACACGTGCTAATGGGCCGGGTCGTCAGCACGGGCATAGGTGGCCAGCTTTGGTTCTCCGGCGATGGCCAAGGGCTCGAGGCGGTGGCGCCGCCCGAGAAGGTTGACGTGGCCCCCGAGAACTCAACGTTGTGCACAACGCCAGAGAAATACCGACAAAGGAGGTGGAGGATGCCGAAGAGTGAGTTGTCCAAGAGACTTGTCTCCTAAACTAGGTTCGATAGAGGGAGTGAATACGAAATGTTCGGGGAGTCCGGGTGCTTGGCGAGGAGACTAGGAAGGTGCACGATAGAGAGTGACACAAGAGTTTACCCAGGTTTGGCCCCTCTAGCGAGGTAAAGACCTACTCCTTCTTGTCTGGTTGCACTGCTTCGAGAGGATTACAGTACAATGGTGGCTAGGGTTTCTTAGTTGTGAACCCTTACCTAGTTGGTCAGGCTACCGCTTATATAGCCGTGTCGGCTCCTCGTTCCCGCCCATGGGAAGGAAGGGAAACCACAAGGCGACGAGCGGAGGACGACCCAAAGCCCTAAGATACGGGCGGACGTAGTCCACTGTCAATTAAAGCGTCGACTCATGGCAGTGTGTGGGGTCTTCATGATGACATCAGGGATGACGCTTGCGGAGGAGCTTTATGTCGTCATGGTCTTCTTGCAACGAAGAGGAAGGTCTCGGACGGTGTCTTGGGCGCCGGAGATGGACGATGGTCTTTAATCACGAATATAGGAAGCTTTGGCGTATGGGCCTTGCGGCACTATTGCCTCCATCGTCATTCGCTTTGCCACTTGCGCAGGCGCGTGTGTCTCTGCGGCAATGGAGAAATATGTGCCCTCGTGTTAGAGGGTCACGGGTGGAACAGTAGGTTGTCTCCTCTCGGAGACGCTTGGCCTCCTCGCCGGGGTATTTTGATGAAGATACCTCACGGAGGCCCGCGAGGCAGAGGCAGAAGAGCTTCATTCCGCTAAGTCCCAGAGCTGGGGCTCTCCTCACGAGGGTTGATTTCTCGCGGGGCCTTCATTTTGCGGCGCCTGGTACGGTCCACCTTCGTTGACTAGATTACACGGGCCTTTGACCGGGTCTTGGCAGATAGGTCGTGGTACCTTGGTATCCATTACCCTGGGCCCGCGTCGCGCACGTGTCCAAAGGAGACGAAACGAAATGGGGCCAAGAAAACTGCCAAGTCTAGGTGTAGGCACATGGCGCCGCGGTTCACAGGGATGGTTCCCCACGATCTCCTCGACGCCTGAGGTTTTGCCCCATGCGTCATTACTGCGACGTAGATTGTCTTGTCTTTTGTCGTTTCCCCCATCAGTCAGTGGGGGGAATAACGACAGTGGGCCCCTCGGTTTTCGAGGAAGTGTGTGTTAAAGCGGGAAGAGGGAGGGAGAGATACGGAGCCCCGACTAGCTATAAAGCGGGGATGTCCGCGCTCCGCTCTCCCAGCCTTCCTCACCCCTGCACCTTGCTTGCCTCCTCATACTTCTCTTTCAAACATATTCATGGCGAGAGGCAAAGGACGTGGAGGGGCCTCCATAGCCATCACACAGACTCCCCCTGGCCGCCGCACCCGTGCGTCAAACGCCACAGCGGAGGCCAGGGCCAGCCCCACCAATCGCAGAGGGGAACTCCTAGTGCCCGCCGGACCCTAGCCGCCCGCGGATAGAGAGATGATACGTCATAAACATATCCAAAATTTCTGATGTTCCATGTTGTTTTCATGCCATATTCTACATGTTTGATTTACACTTTATTCCATTTTTATCGATTTCCTGGGACTAACCTATTGACAAGATGCCACAGAGCCAGTTCCTGTTTTATGTTGTTTTTAGTTTCAGAAAAGTTGTTCTGGAAATATTCTCGGAATTGGATGATTCGAAACCCAAAAGTCTTAGAATTCCCGGAGGATCCACAGAGTCCAAAAGAGACCCGGAGGGGGGCCACAAGGTCCCCACGCCATAGGGCGGCGCCCTCCTGCCGCGCCATTGGGTGGTGTGGGCCCCTTGGCCGCCCACCGACGTCGCCCTCTCGCCTATTTAGTCTCCTCGAAGGGTTAACACCAAACACCTGAGCCTTTTTTACGAAAAACATCTGCAGCCACCATCATCATCAACCCTAATTCGGAAGGGTTCTCGAGCTCTCCCCGGCACCCTGCCGGGAGGGGCAATCATCATTGGAGGGCTCTACACCACCATGCCCGCCTCCGGAATGATGCGTAACTATTTCATCCTTGGACTACAGGTACATAGCAGTAGCTAGATGGTTGATCTATCCTCTTTATGCCTCATGTTTAGCTCTTGTGAGCTTCCCTACATGATCAAGATCATCTTATTGTAATTCCTCATGTTGTGTTTGCTGGGATCTGATAAATATTGAATGCTATGTATCTTGATTATCAATCTATCATGTTTCTTTCATGTGTATGTTATTTATGATCTTTGATGCTCTCCGTTGTTAGTAGATGCTCTGGCCAAGTAGATGCTAGTGACTCCAAGAGGGAGTATTTATGTTCGATAGTGGGTTCATGCCTCCTTTGCATCTGTGCTCAAGTGACAGAAACGTGGCAGATGGAGGATATGTTGTTGCCATTAGGGAGAAAATAACGTTGTTTACATTGTTTGAATTACACACTTTGCTTACTACGATTATCTATTGCTTGCAACTTAATACCCAAGGTTTGCTCGGATGACATTCTGAGGGTGGATTTTTAGTCATGGATGTAGTTGGATGACAGTCTATGTATCTTGTTGTAATGCCCGCATGAATCACATTGTAATCATCATGTCATGCATATGCACTACGGTGCAGCCTTTATATCTGTCAATTGTTCAGCTATAATTTGTTTAACACACATGCTATCTATCTGTCTTGGGAGAGACACCTCTAGTGAACTGTGGACCCCGGTCCTTTTTCCTCATACTGATAATACAATCACTTCAATCTCTGTTTTCATACTGTTGCTACTGTTTTACTACTGCCATAAGTGTTCTCTTTCATCTACTGCAAACAAATATTATTTCCCACACGGCCGTGTAACCTCTTTGTGTTCAGCAAAACCGGTGAGATTGAAAGCCTCCGCTGCTTCGTTGGGGCAAAGTGATTTGATTGTGTTGTGTTGGTTCCACGTTGATTCTGAACCGGTAGTGCGCCCTGCCACCTCAACTGCATCAACCTTCGGAAGTGGTTTCTTTCTCCTACTGGTCGATTCAACCTTGGTTTCTTTCTGAGGGAAAACTTGTTTCTATGCTCTTCATACCTTCCTCTTGGGGTCTCCCAACGGGTGCAAGATCTGCACCATCAAGCATATTTTCTGGCGCCGTTGCCGGGGATCTCAAATTCATCGAGTAGCAACCACTCCCTCGTCAAATCTGGCACCAACATATTTTCTGGCGCCGCTGCTGGGGAGAAATAGGATTTTTGCAAAGGGATCCTCTCACTTCCAAGCTCTTTACTTTGTTTTTGTTTTGTTTAGTTTATTTTATTTTGTCTTGTTTGCTTCTCTTTATAAAAAACACAAAAATAAATAGTTCTTATTCTAGTTGTTATTTTTGTTTCCCCGTTGTTATTCTTCATCATGTTGCTCCCTAAGTTCACCATGAAAGATCTACCAGTGGGTAGTGGTTCTATACTTGGAAAGGATACCATTAAAGAATTCTTTGATCATGTTAGTAAGCATGAAAATTTTGAGGAAAAATACATAGTAGAGCTTGCTCCAAATTATGAAACAGCTGTAACTTCTTTAATTCACATGTTAGAAGCTAGGTTTGTTAACCTTCACCCCATATTGCAGCAAATGTTCCTCAACTTGAATAATATTGAAGATATTGAAGAAAAAAAAATCTTAGAAACCATGCTTAAATAATTTGGAGATGCTGTTATAGAAGCTAGAAAAGTTTTTGATTGTTTCAATGTGCTAGGATCATGTGTAGATGTTGTTGGTGCTCTGAAAATACCAATCCCCTTTAAATTGTTAGCACTTCATGAAGCCCAAGAAAAGAATATTGATTTGATTGTTCCTGAAAATTTATTTGATGAGAGTAGTAAACCTAAAAGTTCTAAGAGAGGAACATGTGAAACTCATTTAGATAAAATATAATGCATTATTGAGGAATTTCCTTATCTTGATTTGAATGCCTCTCCTTTGGAAAATACTTGATTCCATTTTTCTTGGCCTAGGTAAAAGGCGTTAAAGAAAAGCATTTCTTGGGAGATAAACCATGGTTTTATTTTTGCTTTGGTTTTCTCTATTTTATTTGAGTCAAGGGGTTGTATACTTCTGTAGCAATTACTTTGTATCTTTATATTCGTGTATTAGTTGTGCCAAGTAAGGTTTCTAGCAAAAGTTGGAGTTGGTTTTGGATTTCTGCGCAGGTAATAGATTTCTTCTGTCCACTGTAAAAAATCGTATAATTCACATAATGATTAAAATGACCTGAAAATTGTTGTGCGTATTCCTCAGCTAATTAAAAAACATTTTCGTTCCTTACTTTAATTGATCTGAGCAACTTAAGTGCCCCGGAAATTTTTGTCTTTACTGACTGTTCTGGTTTTGACAGATTCTCCTTTTTTACTTGCATTCTCTCTTTTACTATGTCTAGTGGATTTCTTTGCTCCACAAAACATCAGTGGTTGTAGATAATGTTTAAAAAGCATCGATGATGCTTGTGTCCTTGCAGAACATGTGAATTTTTTATTGTGCACTAACCCTCTAATGCGAATTACATTGAGTGTGGTGTGAAGGAAGTTTTCAAGGGTCAAGAAAAGAGGGTGATGTAATGTGATCAAGAAGAGTGCAAGGTCAAAGCTTGGGGATGCCCCCATGGTTCATCCTAGAAAATTCTAAGAAGACTCAAGCGTCTAAGCTTGGGGATGCCCAAGGTATCCCCTTCTTCATCAACAATTTATCAGGTCACTTCTAGTGAAACTATATTTTTATTCGGTCACATCATATGAATTTTTACTTGGAGCGTCTGTTTGTTTTTCTTTTGTTATCCTTGCTGCGATAATATTGTTGGAACCTATAATTCTTTGTGTGGGAGAGAGACACGCTCCACTTTTTCTTATGAATACCCGTTATACTCGTATTCTTAGTTTTTCTTCTAGTTGCTGCAAAATTCCCTTTTAGCTCCTGTTTTTCATGCATCTCTTATTCCGAGCTGTTATTTTTAGTAGAGTTGTGTTAGTAATCTCTTGTTTCATTGCTATATCTCTTGGAGAGTTTTTTTTAGTATAAAATGTTTGGTTTTGGAAAGCAGTAGTACAATTTTCGTGCTTATAATGGTGCAAATAGAAGCTTGTTTAGACTGTGGCTAGACTTTCTCATGGCATGCTAGATGTTATTTTAATTCTATGCTTAGTAGCTGTTATTGTAGCATGAATTGTCTCAAATATATGAGAGTGTTTAATGTGCCATTGAAAGAATCATGAGTTGTTGTTGTCATATTGAAGCATGAATTTGTGGTCTTCTCCTTTGAATGCTTTATTTGGTTGACTTGGCGCATGCTTACACCATGTTTATGACTACAAACCAGTCACTTATAGTCTCTATGACCATTTAGTTTTTTAAACCCTTTTATGTTTTGATTAATAATGTTTTTGTCGCTATGCATGATTATGGCCATTATTGCTCTCTTGATTTGTCGCTCCCAGTCTTTTGCTAGCCTCCACGTGTATTGAGTATGAGATCTACTCGTGCATCCAACTCCCAAAAACCAAAGTATGCCAAATGTGTCCACCATACCTACCTACATGTGGTATTTAACCGCCACTCCAAAGTAAATTGCTCATGTGTTACCTTTAAAACCTTCAAAATTATCATGTTTTGTGCTCTTGTTTTAGCTCATTAGGACGTGAATAGAGATTTTTTATCTCACTTGTTGATTGGATTTCACACCCTGGACTAGTGGCTTCATCCTCTTATCCAATTTCTAGAAGATCTGGCAGTGGGGTGCCCAGCCCCAAGCTTAATACAACAAATTCTTTTCACTATCTTTACTCCATATTTATCAGTCAAAGCATAATTGTGTAAACAAAAGAGAAAGAGAGACGACCTTCTGATCCCAGACATGTCCTTCAATGACAACCGCTCTTGTGAAGTCTAGTTGGCTTGTGACGTACTTTATTTTCTATTTACCATTTGTTGACATGAGCATACACCTCTCTAAAATATGTTTTTAATACCTATGTTTAATAAAATAAAAAGCTCTAGCACATGAGTTAATCCTTGCTTCCCTCTCCGAAGGGATTTTCTTTTACTTTTATGTTGAGTTTTCATCTTCTAACTTTATGCATAGTTGAGAGAGCATAGTTGCCATTCTGAGTTTAATGTGCATGTGTGCCAGAAACATTATCAATTGATTCATGATGTTTTATTATTTGCTCTCAAATTATTTGTTCTAGTCATCCACTTGAACTTTGAAGGTTTCCTGATATTTATGTTTTGCCCCACTCTTAAGGACAAGCGAAATATCACTTTGCCATGTTTTCTCTATGCTTGAAACAAACATATAATTTTTGAGTGCATTATTATTCATGATGTTTTATTTGTGTTACTTTTCATGATGCAAGGTGATTGCTAAGTTTCATTGTTAAAATTATATCTATCATGCTTGTGTTTAAAGTACTATGATCTCAGCTATACTTATTCTTATACAATTTAGATGATCAAGTTTATGTTGGTAGTATGTCAACTCAGAAATTATTTGTTTTTATCGTTTACCTACTTGAGGACGAGTAGGAACTAAAATTGGGGGTGTTGATACGTTATAAATGTATCCATAATTGCTGCTGCTCCACGTTGTTTTCATGCCATATGCTACATGTTTCCTTTACACTTTATGCCAATTTTATCGATTTCCTGAGACTAACCTATTGACAAGATGTCACAGAGTCAGTTCATGTTTTCTGCTGTTTTTAGTTTCAGAAAAGTTGTTCTGGAAATATTGTCGAAATTGGACGATTCGAAGCCCATAAGTCTTAGAATTCCCGGAGGATCCACGGAGTCCAAAAGAGACCTGGAGGGGGGCCACAAGGGCCCCAAACCATAGGGGGTGCCCCCTGGCCGCGCCATGGGGTGGTGTGGCCACCCTGGCCGCCCACCGACATCACCCTCTCGCCTATTTAGTCTCCTCGAAGGGTTAACCCTAAACACCCCGAGCCTTTTCCACGAAAAGCATCCGCAACCGCCTTCATCGTCAACCCTGGTTCGGGAGAGTTCTGGAGCTCTCCCCGGCACCCTGCCGGGAGGGGGAATCATCACCGGAGGGCTCTACACCACCATGCCCGCCTCCGGAATGATGCGTGAGTAGTTCATCCTTTGACTACATGTCCATAGCAGTAGCTAGATGGTTGATCTCTCCTCTTTATGCCTCATGTTAGATCTTGTGAGCTTCCCTACATGATCAAGATCATCTTATTGTAATGCCTCATGCTGTGTTTGCTGGGATCCGACGAATATTGAATGTTATGTCTCTTGATTATCAATCTATCATGTTCCTTTCATGTGTATGTTATTTATGATCTTGCATGCTCTCGTTGTTAGTAGATGCTCTAGCCAAGTAGATGCTAGTGACTCCAAGAGGGAGTATGTATGCTCGATAGCGGGTTCATGCCTCCTTTGCATCTGTGCTCGAGTGACAGAAACGTGACGTATGGAGGATGTGTTGTTGCAATTAGGGAGAAAACAACGATGTTTATATTGTTTACATTACACACTTTGCTTACTGCGATTATCTGTTGCTTGCAACTTAATACCCAAGGTTTGCTCGGATGATGTTCTGAGGGTGGATTATTAGCCATAGATGTAGTTGGATGACGGTCTATGTATCTTGTTGTAATCCCCACATGAATTACATAGTAATCATCATGTCATGCATATGCACTACGGTGCATCCTTTACATTTTTCAATTGCCCAGCTGTAATTTGTTTACCACACATGCTATCTATCTGTCTTGGGAGAGACACCTCTAGTAAATTGTGGACCCTGGTCCTTGTTCCTCATACTGATAATACAATCACTTCAATCTCTGTTTTCATACTGTTGCTACTGTTTCACTAGTGCCATCAGTGTTCTCTTTCATCTACTACAAACAAATATTATTTTCCACACGGCCGTTTAACCTCTTTATGTTCAGCAAAACCGGTGAGATTGACAAGCTCACTGCTTCGTTGGGGCAAAGTGATTTGATTGTGTTGTGTAGGTTCCACATTGCTTCTGAACCGGTAGTGCGCCCTGCCACCTCAGCTGCATCAACCTTCGGAAGTGATTTCTTTTTCCTACAGGTCGATTCAAACTTGGTTTCTTTCTGAGGGAAAGCTTGCGGCTGTATTCTTCATACCTTCCTCTTGGGGTCTCCCAACGAGTGCAAGATCTGCATCATCAAGAGGGCACGGCCAAGTAGTGGCTCCCTAGCGCCAGTAGAGCCCCACACCGACGTTCCTGTTAGGGATGCACGATTGCTCTGCCACTGGCTCCGGCTCTAGGATTCCTTCGCGCAAGTCCTGGAGGGCAAGCCACCTCCAGGATTGTGGCTTTAGGTGGAGAACTGCGACAATGGTCCTTGCTAGGTGGATGTGGCATTTTCCACTATAGGGTACCTTCTCTTGAATCATGGTGGAAGTCCTTTGCCCGCTCCTGCAGCCTGGAGCGGAAGCAGATCCTCCACTTCCGCTACAAGGGAGACACCACCCTACTCATGAATATCTTCGAGTATCTCGGAGGGCACGCAGAGTGTTGCGTGGAGAGCGAGAGCAGCGTCGGAAATGAGGATGAAGACGAGGAAAATCCCCTCGGCGTCAAGGCCGAAGACATCAGCTCTAACTCGGGTAGAAGCGCACTCGCGGAGGGGGAGGCGATCTCATCGACCCACGAGAGGACCATCTTCTCGGCGATCTTGGAGATGGGATCCACCTTGGCGGGCTCAAATATGAGCACCGTCTTCTCCTCGTCGAACGCCCCCCTCGTAGATAGGGGTAGTAGAGGTCTCGCCGAGCCTTTAGGAATGTATTAATCTCCTGATATCCCTGCAAAGAGTTCATGTGCTGAGATATTTTGGCTATAAGGAGTGGTTTTTTGGCTTCTACAAGCTTGATTTTGTGACTCCTTACGACTTTTTGTCTTCCTTTTTTCTTGTTGTGTGTTTTTCTACATTGCTAGGATCCGAACTTCAAGCGAGATGCCACCGTCGCTGGTATTCTCGACGTGCGCTAGAGCAAGGCTAGAGGGTAACATTCCTCGAGAGGCTGTGAGGGCCCTTGATTCACGATGCTCGAGGGTCCCCCCTTGTTGCGCAAGCGAACAAGCAGACTTGGGAGGATAAAATACCTTAGAGAGGAAAAGACGAAGATTAAGGTCATGCGACCGAACTTAGCCTGTTTTGGTGTCGTAGATTTTGCCTCGCGAGGCATGGGCTCGATGAGGTCATATTGTGGTCCCTCTACGAGCCTGGGTGCAGTAAGCTCCTCGCGGTGGTAACCGCAGTCTCCCTGTCCTGTTCTGAGCGACAAACAAAAACACACAAGTGTGGGAGTGTGTGCTCGTAGGTTTGCTCACGAGGGCCATGCGAGGAGATCAGGCACCAACGACCTTAGTGAGGTGGCGTGCACGGGAGCAGGACCGCGAGCCAGAGCTCATTCTCTTGGGTTTACGCTAACTGGTGTGACCCGGGCATAGGCACTGTTTCCCAACCCCTACGCATGTAGTGTTTGTGAGAGAAACCATGGAGCGCCCAACCACTAGGGAGAAGAAATAACTTGCTTACCCATGATCGAGATATAAAATCATGCGATTCAGACAAATAAGGTTTGCTACCTTAGGCTAATTACAAAAAAGACCGATGTGACATAACAGGGATCCACTTGTGCGGAATGAAGCTCTAGGGGCCATGTGGCGACGCTTCAGAAAGGGGTCGATACCCTTGCGAAAGGTGTTTCCCGCGGCACTTCATGCTCTACGGGTAGAACTTACGGAGCTGCTCAATGTTCCATGGGTTCGGCATCGGTGTACCATCTTCTTCCTCGAGTCGTTTCGCGCCTGGCCTTGCGATGTGAGTGACGCTGAAGGGGCCTTGCCACATTGGCAAGAACTTGTGGAGCCCTTTCTTGGAGAGGATCCTGCGGAGGACGATGTCACCAACCTCGAGAGAGCACGGGTGAATGTTGCCGTGATGTCTACGCACGCTTCTATTCTTGTAGATAGTGTTGGGCCTCCAAGTGCAGAGGTTTGTAGAACAACAGCAAGTTTTCCTTAAGTGGATTACCCAAGGTTTATCGAACTCAGGGAGGAAGAGGTCAAAGGTATCCCTCTCAAGCAACCCTGCAATTACGATACAATAAGTCTCTTGTGTCCCCAACACACCTAATAAAATTGTTGGTTGTATAGGTGCACTAGTTCGGCGAAGAGAGAGTGAAATACAAGTAATATGGATGATTATAAGTGATGATAGCAATCTGAAGTAAAAATGGCAGCAAGCAAACATGTAGCAGAACTGATTGTAAATTGTGTTTCAATGCTTAGAAACAAGGCCTAGGGATTCTACTTTCACTAGTGGACACTCTTAACAATGATAACATAATTGAATGCATAAATATCTCTCTTCACTATGCTACTCCGAACCACTCTCTAGTCAGATAACAAACACCAATTCATTGCGTAGAGCTGTAACCGCACTCCTCAAAGTCGCATTCCCATGTCTAGTTAACCCCACACTATCAACTTGAGCGCCCTAGAAGGTACTAGACAAACACCACAATTTCATAGGGTCATCCAACACAAGATATAAATATCATGCTAAACCACACGGTGCACACACTGTCACCATTACACCATGATCGAAGTGTTTACGGAGATCTCATAACAAAACCACTTGAGTAGCATAACAGATGAAGAGTACATCTACATATTCAACTAGATTACAAAGCTCATGATCACATAAAGATCACACCACGGGAGAGATATGAAACACATAGCTACCGGTAGAGCCCTCAACCCTGGGGGAGAACTACTCCCTCCTCATCATAGGAGACAGCAACGGCGATGAAGATGGCGGTGGAGTCGATGGAGATGGCTCGGGGGCACTTCCCCGTCCCGGCAGGGTGCCGGAACAGAGATTTCCGTCCTCCAAAACTTGTCGGCGGCGGCGGAGCTATGGAACTTTTTGTGGAAGGGGCCCAATCTATTTAGGGTTTATGCATCGGGGGGCATATATAGGCGATAGGGCAACGTTGGTGGGCCCCCGAGGGTCCCACGCCACCTCGTGAAATCCAATCAACAAGTGAGATAAAGATTCTCTATTTACATCCTCGTGAGCTAAAACAGGGGCACAAGATAGGAATAATTTTTCGAAGGTTTTAAAGGTAGCACACGAGAAATTTGCTTCGAGTGGCAGTTAAATACCACATGTATAGGTAGGTATGGTGGACACATTTGGAAAACTTTGGTTTTTGGGAGTTGGATGCACGAGTAGAGCTCATACTCAGTACAGGTGAAGGCTAGCATTAGACGGGAAGCGACAATCAAGAGAGCAACAACTGTCATAATCATGCTTGCGACAAAACAAAATTAACAGGGGCATAAAAAATGATACAAATACTCTGATGCAAAATAAATCATCGAGGCTTAATTGTCTTTTTGTTTTCAGTCATATGCATGCGTGAGCATGTGCCAAGTCGATTCAAGCGAAACAATCAGAGGGAGATGCCACAATGCCATACACTTCTATGAATAAAACAATGCAAGCAAACATCCATACGACATGCTATCTTATATTAATAAGTTGGAACTAAACATGTGGGAGCACAAACTACTAAGCATCAATTAAATAACATACACCTCACATGAACGAACTATGCATGTTCACATGGATGAGTATATGTACAAAAATAAAACAAATAGAGTTCATACCAGCCTCTCACCACAACTTGGATTGTCGTAAATCGTCGGTATTGCTCTTCACTTGTGGATTGAATAATATAGAATAATAATCAAACTCCAAAGGAGACACGGAAGTCCGGAGAACTCTGCAACAAACTTTACAAAACCAAAGAAGCACAACAAATATTTTTGGGTTTTTGACTTAAAACAAGAACAAAAAGAAACAAGCAAACAAAGCAAAATGTTTTTGGATTTTTGAATATTAAACCAAAATGAGAAAAGAAAGCAAACCAACAAAAGAAACTAAAGAAGAAAATAAAGAGAAACAACAGAAATATTTTTGGTCTTTTTGTGTTTTGGAAAGCAACAATCAAAACAATAAAAACAAAGAGAAACGAAAGAAACGAAAGAAAACGAAAACAAACGAAAGAAACAAAAACATGGATATACAAAGAACCCACTGAGCATGATATAAAGATGAGTGTGATGTCGGTGTACCTCCCCCCCCCCCCAATCCTAGGCTTTTGTCCTAAGTGGATATCAATCACGCCGCGGGAAGTATCCCCACTGTGGTGGGTCGTCCCTGATACGTCATAAACGTATCCTTAATTTCTGATGTTTCATGTTGTTTTCTTGTTGTTTCCCACATGTTTGCTATACACTTTATGTCATTTTTATCGATTTTCCGGACTAACCTCTTGACAAGATGCCACAGAGCCAGTTCCCTATTTTCTGTTGTTTTTAGTTTTAGAAAAGTTGTTCTGGAAATATTATCGGAATTGGAAAGTTCGAAGTCCGGAAGTCCTAGAATTATCGAAGGTTCCACGGAGTCCAGAAGAGACCTGGAGGGGGGCCATAGGGGGCCCACACCATAGGGCGCCGCGCCCCATTGGCCGCACCATGGGGTGGTATGGGCCCCCCGGCCTCCACCGCCTTTGCCCTTTCGCCTATTTATACCCCCCGAGACGTAAACCCTAAGGATATACCACGTCGTCCCAAAAAAACACCAGAGGCCGCCGTCATCATCATCCCGAGATCGGGGGGTTCTGGAGCTCTTCCCGGCACCCTGCCGGGAGTGGAATTCAACACCGGAGGGGTCTACACCACCATGCCCTCCTCCGAAGTGATGTATGCGTAGTTCATCCCTAGACTACGGGTCCATAGAAAAAGCTAGATGGTTGTTATCTCCACTTTATACCTCATGTTTAGATCTCGTGAGCTGCCTCACATGATCGAGATCATCTTTATGTAATGCTACATGTTGTGTTTGCTAGGATCTGATGAATGTTGAATGCTATGCCTTGTGATTATCAATCTATCATGGTATCTTCATGCATATGTTATTTATGATCTTGCATGCTCTCCGTTATTAGTAGATGCTCTGGCCAAGTAGATGCTAGTAACTCCAAGAGTGAATATTTATGCTCGATAGTGGGTTCATGCCTCCTTTGCATCTATGCTCGAGTGACAAAAACGTGACGGATGGAGGATGTGTTGTTGCCATTAGGGAGAAAACAACGGTGTTTACCTAGCTTACATTGTTTACATTACACACTTTTCTTACTACGATAATCTGTTGCTAGCAACTTAATACCCAACGTTTGTTTGGATGATATTCGGAGGGTGGATTATTAGACATAGATGTAGTTAGATGACGGTCTATGTATTTTGTTGTAATGCCCGCATGAATCACATAGTAATCTTTATGTCTTGCATATGCACTACGGTGCAGCCTTCATTTCTGTCAATTGCACATCTATAATTTGTTCACCACGCATGTTATTTATCTTTCACGGAGAGACACCACTAGTGAACTGTGGAGCCGGTCCTTTTTCCTCATACTGATAAAACACCTACTGCTTTCATACTGCTGCTACTGCTTTCATAATGTTTTCCTTCTATTTTCCACACCATACGTTTAACCTCTTTGTGTTCAGCAAAACAGGTGAGATTGTCAACCTCACTGCTACGTTGGGACAAAGTGATTTGATTGTGTTGTGTAGGTTCCACGATGTTGTTGAACTGGTAGTGCGCCCTGCCATCTCAGCTGCATCAACCTTTAGAGATTGCTTGTCCTCCTACTGGTCGATTCAACCTTGGTTTATTTTCTGGGGTAAAACTTGCTACTACACTCTTCACGACCTTTCTCTTGGGGTTTACCAACATCGGCCTCACGTCAAGGCATCATCAGTCCCTCGCATGGTTGTACTCGGGCGCCCAAGAAGAAGATGACGCAGCAGGCTCATACGTCATAAACATATCCTTAATTTGTGATGTGCCATGTTGTTTTCTTATAGTTTCCCACATGTTTTCTATACACTTTATTCCATTTTTATCCATTTTCCGGACTAACCTATTGACAAGATGCCACAGAGTTAGTTCCCTGTTTTCTGTTGTTTTTGGTTTCACAAAAGTTGTTCTGGAAATATTCTCGGAATTGGAAAAATTGAAGCCCGGAAGTCTTAGAATTCCCAAAGGTTCCACAGAGTCCTGAAGAGATCTGGAGGGGGGCCTCAAGGGGCCCACACCATAGGGCGGCGCCCCCTTGGTCGTGCCGGGGGGTGGTGTGGGGCCCCCAGGCCTCCACCGCCTCTTCTCTTTCGCCTATTTAATCCCCCCGAGACGTAAACCCTAGAAATATCCCACTTTTCCCCGAGGCCACCGTCTCCTTCCTCCCGAGATCGGGAGGGTTCTGGAGCTCTCCCCGGCACCCTATCGGAGGGGGAAATCATCACCGGAGGGGTCTAGACCACCATGCCCTCCTTCGAAGTGATGGGTGAGTAGTTCATCCCTGGACTACGGGTCCATAGCAGTAGCTAGATGGTTCTCATAATTAGATCTTGTGAGCTGCCTATCATGATCAAGATCATCTTTATGTAATGCTACATGATGTGTTTGCTGGGATGTGATGAATGTTGAATGCTATGTCTTCTGATCTATCATGTTATCTTAATGCTTATGTTATTTATGATCTTGCATTCTATCCGTTATGAATAGATGCTCTGGCCAAGTAGATGCTCATAACTCCAAGTATGCTCGATAGTGGGTTCATGCCTCCTTTTCATCTGTTCTCGAGTGACAGAAACGTGACGGATGGAGGATGTGCGTTTTCCATTAGGGATAAAACAATGGTGTTTACCTAGTTTACATTGTTTACATTACACACTTTGCTTACTACGATAATCTGTTGCTAGCAACTTAATACCCAATGTTTGTTCGGATGATATTCGGAGGGTGGATTATTAGACATAGATGCAGTTGGATGACGGTCTATGTATTTTGTTGTAATGCCCGCATGAATCACATAGTAATCTTTATGTCTTGCATATGCACTACGGTGCAGCCTTCATTTCTGTCAATTGCCCAGCTGTAATTTGTTCACGGAGAGACATTACTAGTGAACTGTGGACCCCGATCCTTTTTCCTCATACTGATAAAACACCTACTACTTTCATACTGCTGCTACTGCTTTCATACTGTTTTCCACACCATACGTTTAACCTCTTTGTGTTCAGCAAAACCGGTGAGATTGACAACCTCACTGCTACGTTGGGAAAAAGTGATTTGATTGTGTTGTGTAGGTTCCACGATGCTGCTGAACCGGTAGTGCGCCCTGCCACCTCAACTGCATCAACCTTCAGAGATTGCTTGTCCTCCTACTGGTCGATTCAACCTTGGTTTCTTTTCTGAGGGAAAACTTGCTGTTACACTCTTCACAACCTTTCTCTTGGGGTTTACCAACATCGCCCTCATGTCAAGGCATCATCTGTCAATCGCATGGTCGTACTCGGGCGCCCAATAAGAAGATGAAGCAGCAGGTTGATACGTCATAAACGTATCCTTAATTTTTTATGTTCCATGTTGTTTTATTATTGTTTCCACATGTTTGCTATACACTTTAAGCCATTTTTATCGATTTTCCGGACTAATCTATTGTCAAGATGCCACAGAGCCAGTTCCCTGTTTTCTGCCTTTTTGGTTTCAGAAAAGTTGATCCAGAAATATTCTCGGAATTGGAAAATTCAAAGCCCAGAAGTCTTAGCATTCCCAAAGGTTCCACGTATTCCCTAAGAGACCCAGAGGGGGACCTCAGGGGGCCCACACCATAGGGCGCCCCCCTTGGCCGCGCCGGGTGGTGGTGTGGGGCCCCTGATGTCTACACACGCTTCTATTCTTGTAGACAGTGATGGGCCTCCAAGTGCAGAGGTTTGTAGAACAACAACAAGTTTCCCTTAAGTGGACCACCCAAGGTTTATCAAACACAGGGAGGTAGAGGTCAAAGATATCCCTCCCAAGCAACCCTGCAATCAAGATACAAGAAGTCTCTTGTGTCCCCAACACACCCAATATACTTGTCAGGTATATAGGTGCACTAGTTCGGCAAAGAGAGAGTAAAATGCAAGTAATATGGATGATAATAGCAATCTGAAATAAAAATGGCAGCAAGCAAACATGTAGCAGAACAGGCGGAAAACGGTGTTTCAATGCTTGGAAATAAGTCCTAGGGCTCCTACTTTCACTAGTGGACACTCTCAAGAATGAAAACATAATTGAATGCATCAATATCATTTCTTCACTATGCTACTCCGAACCACTCTCCAGTCGAATAACAAACACTAATCATTGCGTAGGGCTGCAACAGCACTCCTCAGAGTAAGCACTTTCCCAACCAAGTAACACCCATGCTATCACCATGGGACCCAAATGGTTCCACACAAACACCACAATTTTATAGAGTTATCCAACACAAAATATAAATATAATGCTAAACCACACGGCGCACACACTGTCACCTTTACACCGTGATCAAAGTGTCTACAGAGATCTCATAACAAAAACCACTTGAGTAGCATAATGGATGAAGAATAATATCTATGAATTCAACTAGATTACAAAGCTCACGATCACATATAGATCACACCATGGGAGAGAGAGATGAAACACATAGCTACCGGTAGATTCTTCAGCCCCGGGGGAGAACTACTTCCTCCTAATCATAGGAGACAACAACGGCGATGGAAATGGAGGTGGAGTCGATGGAGATGGCTTCCGGGGGCACTTCCCCGTCCCGGCAGGGTGCCAGAACAGAGATATATCACACGAAACTTGTCGTCATCGGCGGCGGAGCTACAAATGTATTTTGTGGAAAAGGTCGATTGTTTTAGGGTTTATGCCTCGGGGAGTATATATGGGCGAAAGGGCGATGCCGGGAGGTGGCCAGGGGGCCCACACCCCTAGGTGGCGCGGCCAGGGAGTGGTGGCTTCTGGGACTTCTAAGACTTCTGGCTTTCGAATCGTCCAATTCCGAGAATATTTCTACAACAACTTTTCTGAAACTAAAAACAGTAGAAAACAGGAACTGGCTCTGTGGCATCTTGTCAATAGGTTAGTCCCTGGAAATCGATAAAAATGACATAAAGTGTAAGGAAAACATGTTGGAAACAACATGAAAACAACATGGAACATCAGAAATTATGGATATGTTTATGATGTATCAAGCATCCCCAAGCTTAGCTCTTACTCGTCCTCGAGTAGGTAAACGATAAAACAAAACAATTTCTAAGGTGACATGCTACCACACAATCTTGATCATAATATGTAAAAGCATATGTAAGATGAGATCATACAACTTTAACACAAACATGATAAATAGAACTTTAATAATAAAGCATAGCAATCACACTGCATCATGAGAAGTATCTAAAATAAAAGATCATGAATAATAATGCAAAGAAAGATAAACGTTTGTTTCAGGTATAGAGAAAGCATGGCAAAGTGATATTTCGCTAGTCCTTAAGAGTGGGGCAAAACATAAATGCTAGGACACCTTCAAAGTTCATGAGGAAGACTAGAACAAATAATTTAAGAAAAATAAAATCACATCATGAAGTAATTATTGATGTTTATGGGACAAATGTACATAGAACTCAGAATCAAAAAAATGCGATCTAAAATGTGCAAAAAGTTAGAAGATGGAGACTCAACATAAAAGTAAAAGAAAGGCCCTTCGCGGAGGGAAGCAGGGATCACTCATGTGCTAGAGCTTTTATTTTATTAAACAGAGGTATTAAAAGTTTGACACTGAGTGTCTATATTTTGGGAGATGTATGATAATGTCAACGAATGGTAAACAGAAAATACAGTACGTCACAAGCCAACTGGATTCACAAGAGCGGATCCCATGGTGAAGTACGCAACTGGTGTAGAAGGCCATCCCTTTTCTCTTTTGTTTACACAATTATGCTTTGACTGATAAATCAGGGGCAAAAATAGTGAAGAGAATTTGTTTGTATTAATTTGGGGCTGGGCACCCCGCTGCCAGCTCTTCTATCATTTGGATAAGCGGATGAAGCCACTAGTCCAGGGTGTGAAATCCAATCAACAAGTGAGATAAAGATTCTTTATTGACGTCCTCATGAGCAAAAACAGGAACATAAAGCAGGAGTAATTTTGAAGGTTTTAAAGGTAATACATGAGCAATTTATTTGGAGTGGCAGTTAAATACCACATGTAGGTAGGTATGGTGGACACAATGGGAAAAACTTTGGTTTAAGGGAGTTTGGATGCACGAGTTGAGCTCATACTCAGTACAGGTGGAGGCTAGCAAAAGACTGGGAGCGACAAATCAAGAGAGCATAAGAGCCATAATCATGCATAGCGACATAAGCATCATTAATTAAAACATAAGCAGTATCACAAGTTCAAAAAGTAAGTGGTCATGGAGGCTATTCGTGACTGGTCTGTAGTCATAAACATGGTGTGAGCATGCGCCAAGTCAACCAAATAAAACATTCGAAAGAGAATACCAAAAATTTATGCTTTACTATGACAAGAACAACTCATGAATCTTTCAAGACATATTAAACACTCTAAGATATTTGAGGCTATTCATTGTAATCAATAACCACAAGGCTTTAAAACTAAAATAACATTTAGCATGACATGAAAAAGTTCTAGCCACAGTCTATACAAGCTTCTACTAGCACTGTTATAAATTCTACTTCAAGCAGCAGTTTTCTTCTCCCAACAGGCACCATACAAAACATGCTTTACAAAAATATCGTTTATGATACAGCAAGCAAACATGATAGTACTCACATAAACTAACAGCTCTAATAAGAGATGCATGCCAAACAGGAGCTAAATAAATGCAGCAGCTAGACAGAGATTAAGAATACAAAGTATCCAATAAAATAATGCTGGGCTCCAACCAAGATTATTTAAAAAGTAAAAAACAAACTGAAAGAAAAAATAAAAGACGCTCCAAGTAAAGCACATAAGATGTGACCGAATAAAAATATAGTTCCACTAGAAGTGACATGATAATTTGTTGATGAAGAAGCGGGTGCCTTGGGCATCCCCAAGCTTAGACGCTTGAGTCTTCTTGCAATTTGCTGGTATGTACCACTGGGGCATCCCCAAGCTTAGGCTTTTCACTCTTCTTGATCACATCATATCATCCTCTTCTCTTGACCCTTGAAAACTTCATTCACACCAAAATTCTCACAATCTTCATTAGCAACGTTAGTGAAATTGAAATAATAAATTCACATGGTTAAGTTTGAACACAATTCTAACACTCAAAAACACATGAGCTACTGTCACAACTTCTTCTAAAACTTTTTTTTCTCCAAACAACACCAAAAGAAAGAGATTAAGATGCAAATGCAATAAATGGCAGAAATCTGCCAAAACAGAACAACAGGTAAAGATTGATTTTTTAAAAAATCTTCTGTTGTTTAAATAAAAAAGTGGTCAACTAAGAAAAGTTGCGTATATATCTCAGGATTACGCACAAAAAACCTCAGGCCATTCTGAATTTTCTGTGATTTTATACGGAATAAAAACTGGACAGCAGAAATCTGTTTCCTGCGCAGAGAAATATAGCCTCAACTTTCCACTAGAGGCTTTACTTGGCTCAACAAAAACACAAAATAAAAGATACAGCGGGGTTGCTAAGTAAATAGAAAACACCCAGGTGCAAAGCACACAAAAGAAAACGAAGGAAAACAGGTTGAAAACAGAGAAATAAAACGGGTTGTCTCCCGGTAGCGCTTTTCTTTAACGCCTTTCAGCTAGGCACAATGATTTTTAAAAGAGGCTCACATAAGAATAAGAGTTGAATCACAATAAGAGAGCATCAATAAGCAAATATAAAACACATTTAAGTCCAACCCACTTCCTATGAAAAAGAATCTTGTAGAAAAACAAGTCAACAAAGCACAAAGTGACGAGCATAGGAAAGCAAAACAAGTGCAACTTCATAATTTTAACCATAAAGAGGGGGAACTTGATATTGTTGAGATGCATGAAACTATGTTTCCCTCTCTCATAATAACTTTTAGTAGCATCATGAATAAAATTAACAACATAACTATCACATGAAATATTCTTATCATGAGCCACATGCATAAAAGAATAATTACTCTCCACGCAAGCATAGTCATTCTTATTAATAGCAGCGGGAGGAAATTTAACAAAATAGCTACCATTATCATTCTCATCACCATAATCATCAAACATAGGAGGCATTTTGCAATCATATTTAATTTTCTCCTCAATAGTAGGTGGACTAAAAATATCATAATCATTATAATCATCATAAAGAACTCCAACATTATAGACAAGTTGTATATTAGGGAGATGGTTTTGGGTAATCCCTTCATAACTATGACATGTTTCATAAGGATAATTGTAATCATAGCCTATGTTATAGCGTCTCTTATAATAGTTATCAAAGACTTGAGGCATAGTATCATCATAGGCAATAGAATAGTTATCTTTCAAAGTACATTCATTTGTAAACATATCATCATTTTTACTAGAAAGAGATGTATCAAGCATATCATCAATAGCAAAAGGATTTTCAAACACATCATCCACAAGCTCAGAGCTTTCTATATTATCATTGGAAGGAACATGGATGGTACTAATAGTACAACAATTATCATCATTTTCAGAATTGGTACCAAAGATATTTTCAATATCAAAAGTAATGTGTTTCTCCCAATCATGGTCACTTTCATAAATAATAGGCATAGGAAAATCATCGAGTTCAGCCTCATCAGCAAAGCTGTAATATGAGCAACATGCTTAGGGAGAGATACCGTTACCTCTCTCTTTTTGCTCCTCTTCTTGTTCTTCTTCCTCTTACTCTCTATAGGAGGGAGAGGCTTGAAAGGAAGCTTCTCCACATACCCTGGTTTATTGTCAGAAACAATAGAACAAACCTTGGAGGATTCCTCCTCTTCATTAATAAGATGAAAACGAATATTAGCCCTGTCATATTTTGTTAATGTGTCCTCTTTTAGAATATTTTGTATGTAAGTATTTGCATGGCAATTTTCAACACAATAAAGATGGCATTCATGCAAGACACTATTCATATCAAAAGCACTCATATCAATCAAAGAAGATTTTCTTAATAACTCTTCACACCCCAAAAATAATGTAAGTTCATCATGCTCATTAGGGGTGATCATGTCATCACAATACAAACTTGCAGTACTCATAGGATTCAAAAGGCTACTATCATGGCTTGAGCATTGAAAATTAAAATGACCCACTTTACAGCAAAGTTCACAAATAAAAGGATAGAGGTCACAAACTTTTTCACCAAGATCATTTAGAGCCCTATCCCACTTTATAGTTTTTTCATTCCTATGACGGATACAATATTATTCTCTGATTTGATTCTTTTCACAAGGTCTAAGTGCTCCACAGAAATTAACATGCCTATAAGAAATAGTACTTTTAGAAGTTTGAGCATGTTCATTGTAATCATTAATAACAGTTTCATTTTTCATGCAGGTGTATTTAAAAGGTTCATGATATATGTCCCCATTTGATTTAGGAACATTAATATAAGAAGCAAAGGATCTATACCAACCAATAATCATTTGAGGATCAAGACAATATTTAGCACTAAGCTCTTGAAAATCATCAGTTTCAGCGAAATACTTAATGAAATCGTACTCATATTTTATACCTGATTCTTTACCATTGTCATTATTCCAACCTTCACTATTGGTTTCAATTGTTTCAAGAAGATCCCATTTAGCTTCAACCTTCTTACTTGAGAAAGAACCCTCTGAACATGCATCTAGATAATCCCTGTAATGTCCTGAAAGCCTTGCATAAAAATTAGTAACAATTATTTCCTTAGGAAGCTCATGGTTAGGACATTTAAGTATTAATGTTTTCAATCTTCCCCAAGCTTGAGCAATGCTTTCTCCATCACGAGGCCAAAAATTATAAATGTAATTCCTATCTAAATACAGTTGATGAGAGGAATAAAATTTAGAGTAAAATAGAGATTCAAGCTCCTTCCACTCCAAATGATGAGGATCATCTAGCAGCTCATACCACTCCCTTGCTTTGTCCTTAAGAGATAAAGAGAATAACCCCCTCTTAACTTGGTCCGTTGAAATACCTGCACACTTGAACAACCTGCATAATTCATGTATAAAGAGTAAATGATCACGAGGATGGACAGTTCCATATCCAAAATAACGATTATCCATGACAAGTTCAACAATTTTCTTGGGTATTTTAAAAGGAACACTTTCAGCAGGAGGATTTAAAATATCACAAGCATCGTTAGATTTATCACATATGGGAGATAAAGTATCATCAGAGCAAATTTTCTCCTCTGAAGCTGGAAAACTAAAAAGATCGTAAAAACTAGCTTCCCCAAGCTTAGACTTTTCACTAGCATTAGGAATGATGGGGTGCAAATAATTAATGCTAATAACATTGCTATCACTATTATGCAAACAAACTTCCATAGGTTTTTAAATTTTCTCTTCAAAAGCATCATGTCCTAATTCAAGATAAATGTTATAAAGTTCTATCATATTTTTGTTGTTTTCCATTAAGACTACTAGTAAAAATAAAACAAGAAGCGAGTACAAACAAGCCTAACTAGTGAAAACAATAAAAATATATAATTTCAGAATCTAAAGGAAATAACTTCGAGAACTCACAGCCGAGGATGTGAGTACCTTTTACCTTACCCCCTGGCAACGGCGCCAGAAAAGAGCTTGATGTCTACGCACACTTCTATTCTTGTAGACAGTGATGGGCCTCCAAGTGCAGAGGTTTGTAGAACATCAGCAAGTTTCCCTTAAGTGGATCACCCATGGTTTATCGAACTCAAGGAGGTAGAGGTCAAAGATATCCCTCTTAAGCAACCCTGCCATCACGATACAAGAAGTCTCTTGTGTCCCCAACACACCCAATATACTTGTCAGGTATATAGGTGCACTAGTTCGGCGAAGAGAGAGTAAAATGCAAGTAATATGGATGATAATAAGTGATAATAGCAATCTGAAATAAAAATGGAAGCAAGAAAACATGTAGCAGAACAGGCGGAAAACGGTGTTTAAATGCTTGGAAATAAGTCCTAGGGCTCCTACTTCCACTAGTGGACACTCTCAACAATGAAAACATAATTGAATGCATAAATATCATTTCTTCACTATGCTATTCTGAACCACTCTCCGGTCAAATAACAAACACCAACCATTGCGTAGGGCTGCATCAGCACTCCTCAGAGTAAGAACTTTCCCAATCAAGTAACCCCCATGCTATCACCATCGGACCCAGATGGTTCCACACAAACATCAAAATTTCATAGGGTTATCCAACACAAAATATAAATATAATGCTAAACGACACGACGCACACACTGTCACCTTTACACCGTGATCAAAGTGTTTACGGAGATCTCATAACAAAAATCACTTGCGTATCATAATAGATGAAGAATAATATCTATGAATTCAACTAGATTACAAAGCTCACGATCACATATAGATCACACCATGGGAGAGAGAGATGAAACACATAGCTACCAGTAGAGCCCTCGGCCCTGGGGGAGAACTACTCCCTCCTCATCATAGGAGACATCAATGTCGATGGAGATGGCGGTGGAGTCAATGGAGATGGATTCCGGTGGCACTTCCCCGTCCCGGCGGGGTGCTAGAATAGAGATATGTCCCCCGAAACTTGTCGGCGGCGGCGGCGGAGCTACAGATGTATTTTGTGGAAAAGGTCGATTGTTTTAGGGTTTATGCCTCGGGGGGTATATATGGGCGAAAGGGCAATGCCGGGAGGTGGCCAGGGGGGCCACACCTATAGGTGGCGCGGCCAGGGGGTGGTGGCGCCATCCTCCGGGACTTCTGGATGCTTCCGGGACTTCTAAGACTTCTGGCTTTCGAATCGTCCAATTCCGAGAATATTTCCAGAACAATTTTTCTGAAACTAAAAACAACAGAAAACAGGAACTGCCTCTATGGCATATTGTCAATAGGCTAGTCCCGGGAAATCGATAAAAATGACATAAAGTACAAGGAAAACATGTGGGAAACAACATGAAAACAACAGGGAACATCAGAAATTAAGGATACGTTTATGATGTATCAGCCCCCAGGCCTCCACCGCCTCGACCATTTCGCCTATTTAATCCCCCCGAGACATAAACCCTAGAAAGTCCCACTTTTTTCCGAGAAACACCCGAGGCCGCCGTCATCTCGAGATAGCGAGGACTCTGGAGCTCTCCCCGGCACCCTGTCGGAGGGGGAAATAATCACCGGAGGGGTCTACACCACCATGCGCTCCTCCGAAGTGATGGGGTGATTAGATCATCCCTGGACTACGGGTCCATAGCAGTAGCTAGATGGTTGTTCTCTCCACTTTGTACCTCATATTAAGATCTTTTGAGTTGCCTATCATGATCAAGATCATCTTTATGTAATGCTACATGTTGTGTTTGTTGGGATCTAATGACTGTTGAATGTTATGTCTTCTGATTATCAATCTATCATGTTATCTTCGTGCTTATGTTATTTATGATCTTGCATGCACTCCCTTATTAGTAGATGCTCTGGCCAAGTAGGTGCTAGTAACTCCAAGAGGGAGTATTTATGCTCGATAGTGGGTTCATTCCTCCTTTACATCTGTGCTCGAGTGACAGAAACGTGACGGATGGAGGACGTGATGTTGCTAATAGGGAGAAAACAATGGTGTTTACCAAGTTTACATTGTTTACATTACACACTTTGCTTACTGCAATATTCTGTTGCTAGAAACTTAATACCCAACGTTGGTTCGGATGATATTCGGAGGGTGGATTATTAGACATAGATGCAGTTGGATGACGGTCTATGTGTTTTGTTGTAATGCCCGCATGAATCACATAGTAATCTTTATGTCTTTCATATGCACTAAAGTGCAGCCTTCATTTCTGTCAGTTGCCCAGCTGTAATTTGTTGACCACGCATGTTATTTATCTTTCACGCAGAGACACCACTAGTGAACTGTGGACCTCGGTCCTTTTTCCTCATACTGATAAAACACCTACTGCTTTCATACTGCTGCTACTGATTTCATACTGGTTTCCACACCATACGTTTAACCTCTTTGTGTTCAGCAAAACCGGTGAGATGACAACCTCACTGCTAAGTTGGGACAAAGTGATTTGATTGTGTTGTGTAGGTTCCACGATGCTGCTGAACTAGTAGTGCGCCCTACCACCTCAGCTGCATCAACCTTCAGAGATTGCTTGTCCTCCTACTGGTCGATTCAACCCTGATTTCTTTTCTGAGGGAAAACTTGCTGCTACACTCTTTCACAACCTTTCTCTTGGGGTTTACCAACGTTGGCCTCACGTCAAGGCATCATCAGTCCCTCGCATGGTCGTACTCGGGCGCCCAAGAAGAAGATGAAGTAGCAGGCTGATACGTAATAAACGTATCCTTAATTTCGGATCTTCCATGTTGTTTTCTTATTGTTTCCCACATGTTTTGTATACACGTTATGCCATTTTTATCGATTTTCTGGACTAACCTATTGACAAGATGCCACAGAGCCAGTTCCATATTTTCTGATGTTTTTGGTTTCAGAAAAGTTGTTCTCGAAATATTCTCGGAATTAGAAAGTCTTACAATTCCCGAAGGTTCCACGGAGTCCCGAAGATATCAGGGGGGCCTCAGGGGGCCCACACCATAGGGCGGCGCCCGCCCCCTTGGCCGCGCCGGGGGGTGGTGTGGGGCCCCCAGGCCTCCACCGCCTCTACCCTTTCGCCTATTTAATCCCCCCGAGACATAGACCCTAGAAAGATCCCACTTTTTCCCGAGAAACACCCGAGGCCGCCGTCATCCTGAGATCGGGAGGGTTCCGGAGCTCTCCCCGGCACCCTGCCGGAGGGGAAATCATCACCGGAGGGGTCTACACCACCATGCCCTCCTCCGAAGTGATGGGTGAGAAGTTCATCCCTGGACTACGAGTCCATAGCAGTAGCTAGATGGTTTTTATCTCCACTTTGTACCTCATGTTTAGATCTTTTGAGCTGCCTATCATGATCAAGATCATCTTTATGTAATTCTACATGTTGTGTTTGCTGGGATCTGATGAATGTTGAATGCTATGTCTTCTGATTATCAATCTATCATGTTATCTTCATGCTTATGTTATTTATGATCTTGCATGCTCTCCGTTATTAGTAGATGCTCTGCCAAGTAGATGCTTGTAACTCCAAGAGGGAGTATTTATGCTTTATAGTGGGTTCACGCCTCTTTTTCATCTGTGCTCGAGTGACAGAAATGTGACGGATGGAGGATGTGTTGTTGCCATTAGGTAGAAAACAACAATGTTTTGTCTAAGGATGATGTTATTGTTTACATTACACACTTTGCTTACTGCAATTATCTGTTGCTTGCAACTTAATACCCAACGTTTGTTCGGATGATATTCGGAGGGTGGATTTTTAGTCATAGATGTAGTTGGATAACGGTCTATGTATTTTGTTGTAATGCCCGCATGAATCACATAGTAATCTTTATGTCTTGCTTATGCACTACGGTGCAGCCTTCATTTCTGTCAATTGCCCAGCTGTAATTTGATCACCACACATGTTATTTATTTTTCACGGAGAGACACCACTAGTGAACTGTGGACCCCAATCCATTTTCCTCATACTGATAAAACACCTACTGTTTTCATACTGCTTTCAGACTGCTCTCATACTGTTCCTACTATTTTCCTACTGTTTTCCACACCATACGTTTAACCTTTTTGTGTTCAGCAAAACCGGTGAGATTGACAACCTCACTGCTTAGTTGGGGCAAAATGATTTGATTGTGTTGTGTTGGTTCCACGTTGCTGCTGGACCGGTAGTGCGCCCTGCCATCTCAGCTGCATCAACCTTCAGAAGATCTTCTTCCTCCTACTAGTCGATTCAACCTTTGTTTCTTTTCCGAGGGAAAACTTGCTGCTGCACTCTTCACACCTTGCGCTTGGGGTCTCCCAAGGAGCGTGTGTCTACACTCCATCAAGATTTTCTGGCGCCGTCGCCGGGGAGGAAGAGAATTTCTGCAAGGGGAGTCTCTCACTTCCAATCTCTTTTCTTTGCTTTTTGTTTTGCTTAGTTTATTATATTTTGTCTTGTTTGCTTCTCTTTATCAAAAACACACACAAAAATAGGTCTTATTCTAGCTGTAATTTTATTCCTGTTCTTAGTCTTGCTAAAATGACTACTCCTGAGAACACTAAGTTGTGTGACTTTACTAGCACCAACAACAATGATTTCATTAGCACACCTATTGCTCCACCTGGTCCTACTTCTGATTTTTATGAGATAAAACCTGCCCTATTTAACCTTGTTATGAGAGAGCAATTTTCTGGTGTTAGTACTGATGATGCTGCTGCACAGCTTAATAATTTTGTTGAACTATGTGAGATGCAAAAATATAAAGATGTAGATGGAGATATTATTAAACCGAAATTTTTCCTTCCTCTTTGAGAGGAAGAGCTAAAGAATGGTTGTTGTCTTTGCCTAGAAATAGTATTGATTCTTGGACTAAGTGCAAAGATGCTTTCATTGGAAAATATTATCCTCCTGCTAAGATTATATCTTTAAGAAGTAGCATTATGAATTTTAAGCAACTTGATAATGAGCATGTTTCTAAAGCTTGGGAAAGAATGACATCTTTAGTAAAGAATTGTACCACTCATGGACTGACTACTTGGATGTTCATCCAAACCTTTTATGCGGGTCTGAAATTTTCTTCAAGGAACCTTCTGGATTCAGCTGCTGGAGGAACCTTTATGTCCATGACCTTGGGGTCAGCAACAAACCTTCTTGATGATATGTTGGTAAATTATTCTAAGTGGCACACTGAGAGAGCTACAACTGGTAAGAAGGTAAATTCTGTTGAAGAAACCTCCTCTTTGAATGAAAGACTTGATGATATTATTCTATGCTTGTAAATGGCCATGCTCTTATTGATCCAAATAATGTTACTTTAGCCTCTTTGGTTGCTCAAGAAGAGCAGGTTGATGTGAACTTCATTAAAAATAATAATTTCAACACCAATGCTTATAAGAATAATTTTGGTAGCAATAATTATAGGCCATATCCTTTTATTAGTGGTAATAATGATAGGATTGGAATGTCTAATGAAAGAATTTCAGAAGTTGAAAGGGACACTAAAGACATTATACAAAAACAATATGATCAAAATAAACTATTTACTAAAACCATGGAGGAACAATCGGCTATGCTAAGAAATATCAGCTATCAACTTGAGAGTTTAAATAGAGAAATATCTGGGTTGCAAGTTAAAATTGCTCATGCGGAAACTTCAATTTCTTCCATGTCTGAAGCTCAATCTTCTTTGATCAATAGAATGACTGCTAAAACTGAAACCATAGATGAGAATCATATTGCTGCTACAAATGCTATCCAAATTTGAATTGATGATAATGTTAGAATGTTAGCCGAATTGCATGCTAGATGGGAAAGAGAAGATGAAATAGCTAGAAAGAATAATATAGCTAATATTTGCACCATTACCACCACTAGTAAAACTGAAGCTTCTCATGCTAGAAAACCTTCTACTATCAATGGTAAAGTAATTGGTGTTGGAAACACTCCCACTGCTGCTAGTAAAATTGCAAAACTGCCTGAAACTGCTAAAAATGCTCCTGATAACAGTGCTGAAATGTTTAGAAACATGGGAGACAATGGTCCCGTTATCTTTGATAAAAATGATCTTGACTTTGATGATTGCAACATAACTGAAGTGATTAAGTTCTTACAAAAGCTGGCTAGTTGTCCTAATTCTAGTGCTATGAATATGGCTTTCACAAAACATATTACAAATGTTCTCATGCAAATTAGAGAGGATGAATTAAGATGTGAAGCCTCTATCCCTAGGAAGATAGATGATGGTTGGGAACCCATTATTAAAATGAAAGTGAATGATTATGATTGCAATGCTCTATGTGATCTTGGTTCTAGTATCTCTGTTATGCACAAGAAACTCTATGATATTCTTAATTTACCACCATTGGAACCTTGTTATTTGAATATTCGTCTTATTGATAATGCTAGAAAGGAAACTTTGGGTAGAGTTGATGATGGTATTATCATGGTTAATAATACTCTTGTCCCCGTTGATATTGTTGTCTTGAATATTGAATGCAATGCTTCTTGTCCAATTGTTTTGGGAAGACCTTTTCTTAGAACTGTTGGTTCTGTTATTGATATGAAAGAAGGGAATATTAAATTTCATTTCCCACTCAAGAAAGGTATGGAACACTTTTCTAGAAAGAGAATGAAGTTTCCTTTTGATTCCGTTATTCGAACAAGTTACAACTTCTTCACTTGAAAATACTTGGTTCCACTTTTCTGGGTCTAGCTAAAAGGAGTTAAAGAAAATCACTTCTTGGGAGATAACCCATGGTTTTATTTTTTGCTTTGTTTTTCTCTGTTTTCCTTGAGTCAAGGGGTTGTATACTTATGTAGAAACTCCTTTATATCTTTTTTTTCCATGTTTTAGTAGTGCCAAGTAAGGTTTCTGACGAGAGTTGGAGTTGTTTTTCGGATTTCTGCGCAGGAAACAGATTTCTGCTGTCCACCGTAAAAAATCGTATGAAATCCAGGATGATCAGAATAATCTGAATTGTTTTGTGCTTATTCCTCAGCTAATTACAAAACTTTTTCGTTATTTAAGTTTTTCGATCTGAGCAACGTAAGTGCCTCGAAAAAATTTGTCTTTACAGACTGTTCTGGTTTTGACAGATTCTGCCATTTTTCTTACATTTGCTCTTTTGTGATGTCAAGTGGATTTCTTTGCTTCACGAAACATCAGTGGCTGTAAATAATGTTTAAAAGTATCAATAGAACTTGTTCCGTATAGATCCAATGGATTTTTAATTGTTACACTAACCCTCTAATGCGAATTACTGTTTGAGTGTGGTGTGAAGGAAGTTTTCAAGGGTCAAGAGAAGAGGTGATATATGTGATCAAGAAGAGTGCAAGGTCAAAGCTTGGGGATTCCCACGTGGCTCATACAAGCATATTTTTATAAGACTCAAGCATCTACGCTTGGGGATAACCAAGGCATCTCCTTCTTCATCAACAATCTATCAGGTCACTTCTCGTGAAACTATATTTTTATTCGGTCACGTCATATGAAGTTTACTTGGAGCGTCTGTTTGTTTTTCATTTGTTTTCTTTTGTTTTCCTTTGTTTTCTTTTGTTTTCCTTGCTGCAATAATATAGTTGTATCATAGCATTCTTTGTTTGGGAGAGAGACACGCTCCGCTTTTTCGTTTGAATACTTGCTATGCTAGTATTCTTAGTTTTTCTTCTAGTTGCTGCGAAAATCCCTGTTTAGCTCTTGTTTTCATTGCATCTCTTATTCAGAGCCGTTAGTTTTAGTAGATTTATGTGAGTCCTCACATTTTTGCTTGCTGTAGCATTTAGAGAGTTTTTGTTAAAGCATGTTTTGTATGGTGCTTGTTGGGAAAAGAAACTGCTACGTGAGGTAGATTTTTTAACGGTGCAAGTAGAAGCTTGTATAGACTGTGGCTAGACTTTTTCATATCATGCTATATGTTATTTTTAGTTTTAAAGCCTTGTGGATATTTAGTAGCATGATTAGCCTTAAATAGCTGAGAGTGTTTAATGTGCCATTGAAAGAATCATGAGTTGTTCTTGTCATATTGAAGCATAAATTTGTGGTGTTCTCCTTTGAATGTTTTATTTGGTTGACTTGGCGCATGCTCACACCATGTTTATGACTATGAAATAGGAAGGAGTAGCCTCCATGATAATTTAGTTTTTGAATTTGTGGTACCACTTATGCTTTGATTGATGATTATGGCTCTTATGCTCTCTTGATTTGTCGCTCCCAGTCTTTTGCTAGCCTCCACCTGTACTGAGTATGAGCTCTACTCGTGCATCCAACTCCAAAAAACCAAAGCTTTCCCATTGTGTACACCATACCTACCTACATGTGGTATTTAACGTCCACTCCAAAGTAAATTGCTCATGTGTTACCTTTAAAACTTTCAAAATTACTCCTGTTTTGTGCTCCCGTTTTAGCTCATGAGGACGTAAATAGAGAATCTTTATCTCACTTGTTGATTGGACTTTCACACCCTGGACTAGTGGCTTCATCTGCTTATCCAATGATAGAAGAGCTGGCAGCGGGGTGCCCAGCCCCAAATTAATAACACAAATTCTCTTCACTATTTTTGCCCCTGATTTATCAGTCAAAGCATAATTGTGTAAGCAAAAGAGAAAGAGGGGTGACCTTCCACCCAGATGCGTCCTTCTATGGGAGCTGCTCTTGTGAAGTCTAGTTGGCTTGTGATGTACTATATTTTCTATTTACCATTCGTTGACATAAGCATACACCTCTCTTAAAATATAGACACTCCTCCACGGCATGTGATTGTTGGCAGGCACCCGAGGATTCGGTTAGCCATGGTTTGTGAAAGATGGTTGGGAGGAGTGTCAAGTTTTCAATACCTCTGTTTAATAAAATGAAAGCTCTAGCACATGAGTGATCCATGCTTCCCTCTGCGAAGGGCCTTTCTTTTACTTTTATGTTGAGTCTCCATCTTCTAACTTTATGCACATGTGAGATGGCATTTTTGCCATTCTGAGTTTTATGCGCATTTGTCCCAAAAACATTATTAATTGATTCATGATGTGTTATTGCTTGTTATCTAATTATTTGTTCTAGTCTTCTTCGTGAACTTTGAAGGTGTCCTGGCATTTATGTTTTTCTCTAAGGACTAGCGAAATATCACTTTGACATGTTTTCTCTATACTTGAAACAAACGTATATCTTTCGTTGCATTGTTATTCATGGTCTTTTATTTGAGTTATTTCTCATGATGCAAGGTGATTGCTATGCTTTATTATTAAAGTTCTATTTATCATGCTTGTGTTTAAGTTCTATGATCACAGCTCAATTATGCTTTTACATTATTGATGATCAAGTTTATGTTGGTACCATGTCACCTCAGAAATTATTGTGTTTTATCGTTTACCTACTGGAGGACGAGTAGGAACTAAGCTTGGGGATGTTGTTACGTCATAAACGTATCCTTAATTTCTGATGTTACATGTTGTTTTGTTATTGTTTCCCACATGTTTGCTATAAACTTTATGCCATTTTTATCGATTTTCCGGACTAACCTATTGACAAGATGCCACAGAGCCAGTTCCATGTTTTCTGTTGTTTTTGCTTTAAGAAAAGTTGTTCTAGAAATATTCTCGGAATTGGAAAATTCGAAGCCCGGAACTCTTAGAATTCCCGAAGGTTCCACGGAGTCCAGAAGAGACCCGGAGGGAGGCCTGAGGGGGCCCACACCATAGAGCGTCGCCCCCTGGCCGCGTCGGGGGGTGGTGTGGGGCCCCCAGGACTCCACCGCCTCTTCCCTTTCGCCTATTTAATCCCCTCGAGACGTAAACCCTAGAAAGATCCCACTTTTTTCCGAGAAACACCCTAGGCCGCGGTCACCGTCATCCCGAGATCGGGAGGGTTCTCGAGCTCTCCCTGGAACCCTGCCGGAGGAGGAGATCGTCACCGGAGGGGTCTACACCACCATGCCCTCCTCCGAAGTGATGCGTGAGTAGTTCATCCCTGGACTACGGGTCCATAGCAGTAGCTAGATGGTTGTTCTCTCCACTTTGTACCTCATGTTTAGATCTTGTAGCTGCCTATCATGATCAAGATCATCTTTATGTAATGCTACATGTTGTGTTTGCTGGGATCTAATGAATGTTGAATGCTATGTCTTCTGATTATCAGTCTATCATGTTATCTTCATGCTTATGTTATTTATGATCTTGCATGCTCTATGTTATTAGTAGATTCTCTGGCCAAGTAGATGCTAGTAACTCCAAGAGAGATTATTTATGCTCGATAGTGGGTTCATGCCTCCTTTTCATCTGTGCTCGAGTGACAGAAACGTGACGGATGGAGGATGTGTTGTTGCCATTAGGGAGAACACAACAATGCTTTGTCTAAGGATGATGTTATTGTTTACATTACACACTTTTTTACTGCAATTATCTGTTGCTTGCAACTTAATACCCAACGTTTGTTCAGATGATATTCGGAGGGTGGATTTTTAGTCATAGATGAAGTTGGATAACGGTCTATGTATTTTGTTGTAATGCCCGCATGAATCACATAGTCATATTTATGTCTTGCATATGAACTACGGTGCAGCCTTCATTTCTGTCAATTGCCCAGTTCTAATTTGTTCACCGCACATGTTATTTATCTTTCACGGAGAGACATCACTAGTGAACTGTGGACACCGGTCCATTTTCCTCATACTGATAAAACACCTACTGCTTTCATATTGCTCTCATACTGTTCCTACTGTTTTCCTACAGTTTTCCAAACCATAAGTTTAACCTCTTTGTGTTCAGAAAAACCGGTGAGATTGACAACCTCACTGCTTCGTTGAGGCAAAGTGATTTGATCGTATTGTGTAGGTACCACATTGATGCTGAACCGGTAGTGCGCCCTGCCATCTTAGCTGCATCAACCTTCAGATGTTTTTCTTCCTCCTACTAGTCGATTCAACCTTGGTTTCTTTTTCGGAGGGAAAACTTGTTGTTGTATTCTTCAGACGTTGCGCTTGGGGTCTCCCAACGAGAGTGTGTCTACACTCCATCACAGGGGCATAGTCATATCTAGAGTGCTGGTACGGGATCCCCGCAGTGTCGGAGGATTTGACGAAATCACTATTGTCCCCCTCTCCGGCATCCTCCCCAAGTTGGGGGTGGTGCTCAATATATGCGTCCAACTCACTCTCAGAAAGCATCCATCCTTTCCTGTCATTAAGATTAAACAAAAGATGTGCATGCAAAAGTACTACTCGATCAACTTTTTTCACTCTCCACCTGGATTGTTTGGAGAAAGTTATTTCATAAGATAAATTGTTCAGGTGAGCATGGTGTAACATCCCAATTTTTGCTAAAATAGGGTTGTGGTGTTGTTGGCATCTCATACATGCATGGAAACAAAAAAAAATTATACCATGTTTTAACCAATTTAAATTGTGAATTTAAATGGTTTCAGAAAATCTCACAAAAAGTACTCAATTTGGTTTCCAAAATTGTGTTCTGAAAAATAATTCAAATACACCAACCAAAAACATGGTGAGTTTGCAAATTTGACAAGGTTTCCAAAAATAATTTTTGCCAAATTTTCTGTTCACAAAAAGGTCCCCAAAACCCTGTTTTCTGTTCTGTTTTTAAATGGAAAAGGACCTCCTCGCATTTTCTGAAAAGTTCTAGGGGGTTTCCAGGAAGTTTTTGTTTTGTCGTCTTCAACCTCTGCCAGGAGGACAGAGGCTCGCCGACGGCACCCCAGCGCCACGTCTTGCTGCCCTTGTAGCGTGGATAGGGCCAAAGGAGAGCCCCACGAGTATCTCTCTCTCTCTCTCTCACTCGCCGTCATCCTATCCCTCCTCTCCTCTGTAACTCCCGCGAGAGCAAACCCTAGCTCCGGCGGCCGCCGTTGCGCGCCGTCGCTGCAGCCTCCCCCGAGCCCCGTCGTGGCCATCCACCTCGCCGCCATGCCCTCCTGCCCCTCCAAGACGAACCACGCTTGCCGGGAGCAAGCCAATCGCCGGATTCGACGACGTCTTCCTCGCCTCCGGCCGGGAGCCGTCGTGCTCGTCGCCGTCAATTGCAACCCCCTCAGGCCTCCCCGAGAACTCCACGAGCACCACAGTGAGCCCCTGGTCCTCATGGGCCTCCTCCCGTCCTTCCCCGTGTCTCGTAGCTCGTTGCCGCCGTGAACCACCGCCGGCTGCCGCCCTTCTCGCTCGCCGCCGGCCACTCCGGCAACCTTTTGGTCCACCGCCACCACCCCTAGTCTTCCCGTGAACTCTTCGATCGCGTGGTATAGTTTGATTTGGAAATCACGCACTAATTCGCGGGATTGAGAGAAGCCAGAGCAATTTTGGGCGCTGATGACGTCATCCCGACGTCAGCCCGACGTCATATCTCTGTTTTTTAGCAGAAAATGTTTAAGAATTCCAGAAAATGATTATTTCTAATAATGTAATAACTTATGTTTTATAGCTCAGAAAAATAAATGTGAGGTACCAATTTGATCAGAAAAATAAACTCTACAGGAATATGTCATTTTCATATATGTTTGAGAAAGTACAAAAAATGGCTTTATTTAATGTTGTTTAATCTTTTAAAATAGAAAAATAAGTTTTTATTCACTAAAATTAGAAAATTAAAAGTTATATACCAAATTGCTCAAAATAACAATTGGAATCTAGTTATGGTGTTTTCAAGCACATTTGAGCTTTTAAAATTGCACTCACTTTCATAATCGTCCGAAACCCCCTCCGGGGTCTATTTCGGACTAATTCCACTAAAAATGTTTAACTGACATACGAACCCTAGCAACCCAACGATCATGTCTAGGGCTTTATTTTAGTGCATTAATCTGCTCATGCATACATATTGTACATTGCATCGATGCCATGGTTGATTGTTCTTCTCTTTCGGTGTTGTTTCCCTCTCGGTAGAATGTAACTCCGAAGTGAAGGCCAACGAATCCATGGCGAATACTTGATCTTAACCGACAAGTCAAGCACTTATTGCAGAAGATCTTTATCTGGTTTTCTTATAACCAAGGCAAGCATAACCTCTTATCTGCTCATATATGGTTTTCAAAGTGATTTGAATCTCGTACTTTGCATTCGGTTCCAAACTATTTGATGTCAGTAGATAGAGTTCTCCTATATACTGCATAACCAAGATATCTTGATCCACTGCACCTAGCATCTATAGGTTTGTTTGTGCGTGCTCCGCTAAACCCTGTGAGTCTTGCTTAGCCATGCCTAGTTGTGATCTGATCCATCCGGTTGATGAATCTGGTCAATACGTGAATCATATATGTCAGGTTGTTGTGTTTTGAATTGCCTTTGATAACTTGACTATATAACGGCATGGATGTGAGGCCACAATGGGTTGTGGCGTTTTGTCCTATTCATGCCCCTAGGAGCGAGTTCTCGCCTTCGAAGCCAAGACTGAGCGTGCAACCACACGCGGGGCCTAACAGACCGCGCTCGACCAACTAACTTGTTTGGCCACATCCATGAGTCACGTAGTTTGATCTTTCCATCTGCGTGTGAGTCAGAAAACGATTTGGAGAAAACTTAGGGCGTGACCGGGACAAGTGATGGACGTACACGGATCTTGTTCCCGACTCACAGAACAGGTGCCGTCAGGAGGTGGCCAACTCCCTGTTGACGGGGTGGCCCTGTTTGGGTTGACTCATGGATAGGGTCGAGCAAGGTAAAGGTCGTGGCCAGCCACCCTCTGCCGCGCTCCATGGACGAGCGTACATGTGGCGTTAAGAGTCGGATGGTACGTGTGGGTAAAGTGTACCCCCTGCAGGGATAAATCTCCTCGAGAAGCCGTGTCCACGGTTACGGACGACTTGGCAACGGATTATGTGATCATAGATAACTTCAACGGAATGACTAAAACTTGTTAACCATGATTGAAGAGTGCCTCCTCGGAGATGCCGAGAGGGGTGATCCTTGTAGCATGAGATAGTGTGGGAATGAGAAGGACTTGGTGGAATAAAAGAAGATGATGATCTCAGTAGTTGAGTAGCTTTCTCATCTGTTTTGAAAACCGTCTATGAGACGTGCTATTCCTCCCTCAACTTGCAAAACAAAGATTGCTTTACGCAAATCAGCCTTCATAAAACCCTTTCCGAAGATAGCAGATATATAATAGGTTAATTAAGTCTTGTTGAGTACCTCCCGTACTCAGGTTTGCTTAATTTTGGTTCAGGAGAAGATCTCACTTCAGTGGTGGTTCAGCATGGACATCGACGAGTAGTTTGGGGTTCCCAGGTAGCAGCCTGGAATCTATGGGCTGGGACGTCGCCTTATGTTGCGGCCTCTTAGGCCTTTTTGGTTCTTGTTGATTAGCAACATAATTTGCCTTCCGTTGTCTGATGTAATGTTGGGTCGTATGACCTCTGTTTGTAAGCTATACTCTAGTAACACCTGTTTAATAAAGCTTCATGTTTAGAGTACTGCTTTGATCGGTTGTTGGGTTCGAGCTCATTGTTATACAGTTTTGGCTATGCCTGCATAGTTGTCGCAGTCGAGGGGTTGTGGAGCCGTTGATCCAGGTCCGAGCCCGCCTGTCGATGTGATCGGCCTGGGGCGAGGTAACCCCAGTAACCCTCGATTGTTGTTGCACTTTCTGGACACATAGCATCTCTGTATAGCTTTGGTCCCGTTTCCTTCAGTTTCATTCGATTCGTGGATGCTTTGATATGCATAGTTGGTTATGACTAGCATGGATACAAGGAGTAGTAGACTGGGGATCCGGACTACGTGCCGATGAATCCAGTCTGCCTGCCGTTGTTTGTTGCGGCCGGGGCTGGTAACCCTGAAGCCCTTGTGAGTCCATGGCTAGGAGCACATAACAATATGTATATCTCTGGGTCCGGGGTCGTGACAAGTCTTGGTATCAGAGCAGGACTGCCTGTAGGAAAACCTTACTGCTTGGTCGATGTCGAGTCTAGAGTTTATGAAAACTATTTTGAAACTCGAAATGGATTGTGAAAAACCTTCTTAGGATTCTTTTTACTCCGTATCTGGTATCGCTCTAAGTCTTTCTTACCTGTTTTGATTTGAAAAGGTTTCGCTATCTCTTCTATTCATTCAAAACTTAGGTGCCTTCTTTGGCAAGACGTTTCTTTCACCCAAGTTGACCTAGTGTTTAGTTTCTAGAGTCGTGTGTGTTCCATATTCCGTTATCTCTCGTTTCAAATGGGAGATTTCCTTTCCATCCTAATACCTCAGAGTTGTGTGGGTTCCACATACTCATGTTCCAAAGTCTTAAATCCTGAACCTCGAGATTTTCTTTTCATCTCGAATGTATCTGTTATCCTCTGCTCAAGTTCTTCCGGGTCTATCGTTGTCCTTCGAAAGATACTCCGTGAATGCTACCCATAGTGTCCTTCAAGACACTAAGATAGTAGTTACTCCTTTCTCTATGTTTTCAACCTTGGACTTGAACCGAAGGTCCCGGAATGTGCTGAATTGTGGTGAGTTGAGTCATGTGGTTTCTTAACCATGTAACGCTCACGCTACCAGTACAGGATGCTGACCTTTAACCCAAGTTCCGTTTCTTTGGATCCTGAGAAATCTGTTCTACCTCAGGATGGCTAGGCAATTCCAACTCGCATAGCCGTAGGCTTTCCTTTGGAATAAAAAGGGATCACAACAAGAGTGGTCATCGTGAATTCCACATCTTTGTTCTTATCTCAGCTATTCCAATCTTATTGCATGGGTTCTACAAATGAGTATTACCCTGTGCAATCAGCTTGATCTTAAGATCTCCCCAGGGCTTGTTCCTACTCTTAGTTGCTCTCCGAACTTCGTCCGTTGTTTGGAAACCAAGTTGCATATGTGTGTTGGATTTTTTCAATGCATTTGCTTTTGTGTTCCGTCAGAACGTTCCACCTTGGAATGTCAGGAGAAACAAACTCCAGTACCTCGTTCATCTCCAGGACCAGGTCAAAGTTTTGTAATCCGCAGACTAAAGAAGTTTTATCAGCTTCTGTTATGTTCTACCTCAAGGTATCACACTCCTTTATATCAAGAGGTCGTGTTGAGTTTCATGGCCTTAATGATGAAGTGATGCTCTCACACATCTTCACTCCCCCCTCCTCCAAGCTTGAATGCTTGAGAATGATGGGTTTGTTCATCGACATGTGTATCAGGTACTCCTAGCAATTCTTATTGCTTCAAAAAACCTAAGAAAACATATGTATCCTTCTTAGCACTATCGGTCACCCAGCCTCTACTTAAAGTTGATCGTGTTACCAGATCCTTTCATTCCGGTGCACAATTTTGGTTAGAGAGTTAGGTTCATACCAAAGCTCTCAAGACCATATCAGTTGCTTTGAAAAGCAAGCCTCCTTTCAAATTCCTAGACCTAACGGTAGGTTGTGATATTCTGGTTGTCTTTCTAGAAGTATCACCAGGTTTTACCTGACCGTGATGTCTAAATCAGGAGTAATTTGAACCACTACTCTCTCCAAGAAACTACACTAGACACCTTGGACTAGTGGTTGAGCTTAAACAACAACTTGGAGAGTTGAAAGGCAAAAGCTCCGCCTAACTTGATCCTCTGTTAAGGAGTGTCTAGTTCCCTTGTGTTGAAGCGGGATAGTAACTCCCTAGTGGACATGCTATCATCCTAACCTTTGATCCGATTTGGGATATCGTCAAACCAAGGCCAGATCCAAGGAATATCTTGATGGTGGTTTCACTCATGGTGTTTTACCGAGTACACCTTCATGTCCTATGGTCTCACCAATACCTTGCCTTGTTCATATATCATATGAATCCCTCTGCCTGGAGTATCTTGATAAGCGTGTTGTCGAGCCCAACGATGACATCCTATTTATCCAAGTTGAAAGAGGTTCAAGTTGAACACTTGGCACTAATATTGGAAACTTTTGAGAACCATCTTTGTGTCATCACGAATTTGTGTTATGGATGTTCGAAGTGACTTTCTCGGGTTCGTGTGCTTATGGTGAAAGTTGTCGCCATGGATTCAAGTAAAGTTTTCTTGTTTCCCTCGGGAATAATCCCAGTCGGTCATGCATGTGTGGATTATTCCTAAGATGGTAGGTCGTTACCTCCATTTCTTTAAGAAGCTTTCATCCACACTAGGCCACAGACTGATCGTTCGTTGAAAGGGAAGAAGTTTAAGAACTTCGTTATCTCGGTAATCATCTTTCCCACAGGGACTCCGATGTGTTTTGTCGCAAGTAATTCATGTAGGTGCAACCGTCTTTCGCAAGTTGCTAATACATGAGTTCTGCAATCCTGCTCATCTTCTTGAGCTTGACATCGTAGTCCATACCTTGAGAATCCAGCATATGTATGTTGTTGGTAAACGGTGCAAATCTCTTCGCTCAAACATACCGAGCCTGAGCTATAAATCCACTAACCAGAGCTGAATCTCAAGCATCAATGATGGTTGGTGTTTCCTCAAGGGTATTGAATTAGGTCCTTTTGAAAGTACGGCATGGTTGACGTTGTGGTTAACACAATTAGCCGTAAGGCCTAACGTCACATCTCTTTGAATCCGTAAGAACAACCACTCTCCGTGAGAATTCTTGTGTGGATAATCCTAACAAGTTTTCCTCCCCGTTCTTCCAAACCGGAGTTCTACTTTCACTTAAAGGTCTACTCACGGCTTACCGTAAGCCTGATCTTGGTATCTAGAACGTCCAAGATAACTTGGAAGTTGATATTTCCAATACCTCTCAGCTGATCCTCCAAACTTCTCTTTCAGTGGAAACAAGTTCATCATGAAAACATCTCGTGGTGTTTCGTAACCACCATTCATCAGTACCCCTTTTCAAGTTGTTTGTACTTGAAGTTCTGTTCATCCCACACATTGTGTGAATTTGTCAGTTACTTCAGCCATGGGATCTTAACCATGTAGTAGACGTATTGCTACGTCCAAACCACAATAGGAAAGAGATTCCTTATTCCTTTCGGTGTTTTAACCCTCATTGGTTACCCATCCTTATGGTGTGATCAAGAATTCCTCCTTTGTTACGGTGTTTCCACATCTTTCGGTTACTCATCTTCTGTTGTGAAGTAACATCCCGATCTTTGACAAAGTTTTTGACAAAGTTTTAACGGAATGAAAGTTCCTTTATCTTCCGTGTCCACTCTGAAGAGTGAACATGATCTTGTATAAATTTCTCACCGATGCACGAATTACAGTGTTTTCTCGTGTTTTCCTTCGTCTGTGGATATTACATTGTGATATTCAAGACCATCCTCTCCATCTTGGTTTTCTGTTTGAAGAAACCTCGACGTCATAAGTTGTCCAAAGTTTCTTTTCCAAAAGGATTTAAAGTCTTGTGCAAAGCTCATATTCTAAATCCTTTCAAGACCAATCGTCCGCAAACTTGAAATCGTCTTCTACTCACTCCGTTATCTTGATGTGTTTCATGCATGATAACTCAACCGTTCTTTATGAACATACCTTTCATGAGTTACCCATGAGAAACTCGATCTTCGTGAAGATCATTCCCTAAGAGTTTCCCTCTTACCTGAGGAGTATCCGTTCAATACTTCAAGATGCTACGGATCAACCTCTTCGAGAAGAGAACCGTAAGGTTCGAAAAGATCATTCAAACCGGTGTTCCTTCTTTCTTTCTCCTTCAGGAATCTCGGGACGAGATTCTTGTAAGGGGGGTAGATTTGTAACATCCCATTTTTTGCTAAAATAGGGTTGTGGTGTTGTTGGCATCTCATACATGCATGGAAACAAAAAAAATAAACCATGTTTTAACCAATTTAAATTGTGAATTTAAATGGTTTCAGAAAATCTCACAAAAAGTACTCAATTTGGTTTCCAAAATTGTATTCTGAAAAATAATTCAAATACACCAACCAAAAACATGGTGAGTTTGCAAATTTGACAAGGTTTCCAAAAATAATTTTTTCCAAATTTTCTGTTCACAAAAAGGTCCCCAAAACCCTGTTTTCTGTTCTGTTTTTAAATGGAAAAAGGACCTCCTCGCATTTTCTGAAAAGTTCTAGGGGGGTTTCCAGGAAGTTTTTTGTTTTGTCGTCTTCAACCTCTGCCAGGAGGACAGAGGCTCGCCGACGGCACCCCAGCGCCATGTCTTGCTGCCCTTGTAGCGTGGATAGGGCCAAAGGAGAGCCCCACGAGTATCTATCTCTCTCACTCGCCGTCATCCTCTCCCTCCTCTCCTCTATAACTCCCGCGAGAGCAAACCCTAGCTCCGGCGGCCGCCGTTGCGCGCCGTCGCTGCAGCCTCCCCCGAGCCCCGCCGTGGCCGTCCACCTCGCCGCCATGCCCTCCTTCCCCTCCAAGACGAACCACGCTTGCCGGGAGCAAGCCAATCGCCGGATTCGACGACGTCTTCCTCGCCTCCGGCCGGGAGCCGTCGTGCTCGTCGCCGTCAATTGCAACCCCCTCAGGCCTCCCCGAGAACTCCACGAGCACCACAGTGAGCCCCTGGTCCTCATGGGCCTCCTCCCGTCCTTCCCCGTGTCTCGTAGCTCGTTGCCGCCGTGAATCACCGCCGGCTGCCGCTGTTCTCGCTCGCCGCCGGCCACTCCGGCAACCTTTTGGTCCACCGCCACCACCCCTAGTCTTCCCCTGAACTCCTCGATCGCGTGGTATAGTTTGATTTGGAAATCACGCACTAATTCTCGGTATTGAGCGAAGCCAGAGCAATTTTGGGCGTTGATGACGTCATCCCGACGTCAGCCCGACGTCATATCTCTGTTTTTTAGCAGAAAATGTTTAAGAATTCCAGAAAATGATTATTTCTAATAATGTAATAACTTATGTTTTATAGCTCAGAAAAATAAATGTGAGGTACCAATTTGATCAGAAAAATAAACTCTACTGGAATATGTCATTTTCATATATGTTTGAGAAAGTACAAAAAATGGCTTTATTTAATGTTGTTTAATCTTTTAAAATAGAAAAATAAGTTTTTATTCACTAAAATTAATAAATTAAAAGTTATATACCAAATTGCTCAAAATAACAACTGGAATCTAGTTATGGTGTTTTCAAGCCCATTTGAGCTTTTAAAATTGCACTCACTTTCATAATCGTCCGAAACCCCCTCCGGGGTCTATTTCGGACTAATTCCACTAAAAATGTTTAACTGACATACGAACCCTAGCAACCCAACGATCATGTCTAGGGCTTTATTTTAGTGCATTAATCTGCTCATGCATACATATTGTGCATTGCATCGATGCCATGGTTGATTGTTCTTCTCTTTCGGTGTTGTTTCCCTCTCGGTAGAACGTGACTCCGAAGTGAAGGCCAATGAATCCATGGCGAATACTTGATCTTAACCGACAAGTCAAGCACTTATTCCAGAAGATCTTTATCTGTTTTTCTTATAACCAAGGCAAGCATAACCTCTTATCTGCTCATATATGGTTTTCAAAGTGATTTGAATCTCGTACTTTGCATTCGGTTCCAAACTATTTGATGTCAGTAGATAGAGTTCTCCTATATACTGCATAACCAAGATATCTTGATCCACTGCACCTAGCAGCTATAGGTTTGTTTGTGCGCGCTCCGCTAAACCCTGTGAGTCTTGCTTAGCCATGCCTAGTTGTGATCTGATCCATCCGGTTGATGAATCTGGTCAATACGTGAATCATATATGTCAGGTTGTTGTGTTTTCAATTACCTTTGATAACTTGACTATATAACGGCATGGATGTGAGGCCACAATGGGTTGTGGCGTTTTGTCCTGTTCATGCCCCTAGGAGCGAGTTCTCGCCTTCGAAGCCAAGACTGAGCATGCAACCACACGCGGGGCCTAACAGACCGCGCTCGACCAATTAACTTGTTTGGCCACATCCATGAGTCACGTAGTTTGATCTTTCCATCTGCGTGTGAGTCAGAAAACGATTTGGAGAAAACTTAGGGCGTGACCGGGACAAGTGATGGACGTACACAGATCTTGTTCCCGACTCACAGAACAGGTGCCGTCAGGAGGTGGCCAACTCCCTGTTGACGGGGTGGCCCTGTTTGGGTTGACTCATGGATAGGGTCGAGCAAGGTAAAGGTCGTGGCCAGCCACCCTCTTCCGCGCTCCATGGACGAGCGTACATGTGGCGTTAAGAGTCGGATGGTACGTGTGGGTAAAGTGTACCCCCTGCAGGGATAAATCTCCTCGAGAAGCCGTGTCCACGGTTACGGACGACTTGGCAACGGATTCTGTGATCATAGATAACTTCAACGGAATGACTAAAACTTGTTAACCATGATTGAAGGGTGCCTCCTCGGAGATGCCGAGAGGGGTGATCCTTGTAGCATGAGATGGTGTGGTAATGAGAAGGACTTGGTGGAATAAAAGAAGATGATGATCTCAGTAGTTGAGTAGCTTTCTCATCTGTTTTGAAAACCTTCTATGAGACGTGCTATTCCTCCCTCAACTTGCAAAACAAAGATTGCTTTACGCAAATCAGCCTTCATAAAACCCTTTCCGAAGATAGCAGATATATAATAGGTTAATTAAGTCTTGTTGAGTATCTCACGTACTCAGGTTTGCTTAATTTTGGTTCACGAGAAGATCTCACTTCAGTGGTGGTTCAGCGTGGACATCGACGAGTAGTTTGGGGTTCCCAGGTAGCAGCCTGGAATCTATGGGATGGGACGTCGCCTTATGTTGCGGCCTCTTAGGCCTTTTTGGTTCTTGTTGATTAGCAACATAATTTGCCTTCCGTTGTCTGATGTAATGTTGGGTCGTATGACCTCTGTTTGTAAGCTATACTCTAGTAACACCTGTTTAATAAAGCTTCATGTTTAGAGTACTGCTTTGATCGGTTGTTGGGTTCGAGCTCATTGTTATACATTTTTGGCTATGCCTGCATAGTTGTCGCAGTCGAGGGGTTGTGGAGCCGTTGATCCATGTCCGAGCCCGCCTGTCGATGTGATCGGCCTGGGGCGAGGTAACCCCAGTAACCCTCGATTGTTGTTGCACTTTCTGGACACATAGCATCTCTGTATAGCTTTGGTCCCGTTTCCTTCAGTTTCATTCGATTCGTGGACGCTTTGATATGCATAGTTGGTTATGACTAGCATGGATAAAAGGAGTAGTAGACTGGGGATCCGGAATACGTGCCGATGAATCCAGTCTGCCTGCCGTTGTTTATTGCGGCCGGGGCTGGTAACCCTGAAGCCCTTGTGAGTCCATGGCTAGGAGCACATAACAGTATGTATATCTCTGGGTCCGGGGTCGTGACACATGGGTAGAGAGAAACTTATGTTGAATCATGGAAACAAGGTCGAGCCTCTCTAAAGGAAACTGCAGGTCTAGAGGGTGTCCAAACCATGCAAAGCTAGCAAGTGTGAGGCAATAAGACCTCCACAAATTCTGCCTTTCTCAGGTTAAGTGAGAGACGGTAAGCAATTAAAGCACCAAAGTTATAAGACCTATCACGTCTTACGACAGCTGAGATAAAAGCCAGATCATAAACATATAGCTTTTTGGCAGTTTTTCTAGCTAACACACATTTAGAAATAAGATAGGCAAAGTATCAAATGCTGGGGAGTTTAATTTCTCGTATTTTACCACTCTCCCCCGTGAAGCTTCTGCCTTCTAAAATATCCTCATATAAATCCAGCAGTGGTTTAGGATGCCCTCTTATTTTCTCACATGAACCCCACTCTGGTACCTTGATAGATACACAAAAATCACTAAAAGGCAAGTCTACAGCTTTGACCATAGGGTTGGTTGAAGACCATCTAAAGCAAAAGTCCTCCACCATAGACATAGTTAGTTTAACATGTTGGATAGGTTCATCCTCAATGAAGCGGTCCAATCCTGCATTATGCACAAGAGTATAGAAATCCTACAGAATTCACGTAACACGCATGAATTCCCTACATGGATAGATTGATGGAAACACTCTTTATTCACGATGCACAAGCATGACCGCATGCAACTCCAACTCATGTTGGTTCAGTTGATGCACATTGTGCTCCATCTCTGAATCTTTTTAATTATCAACACAAAAATTGATTTCAAGAAACTATAAGGTGGAAACTACCATAGAGACTTATAGGAGAGCTAAACATGCATCAAAACTAAATTATTTCTACTCAAATCAAGCATGCAAACTCACATAAGCTGTCACCTACAGTACCAAAATACTCAAGAAATACTCCACCAAACTAAATTCTACTTGGATAATCGGAGGAGTCACGTACCGGAGAGCAAATGCACCAAATTTCAGCAACAATGGTGGGCTGAGAAAAGAGATTGAAAAATCGTGAGAAAGAACAGCAAGAACCCGGGTTCCAGGAAATGTTTTGAGTTTGTGGGGTGAGAGAGGAATCTTTAGCAGGGGAGAGAGTTAGTGGAGAGCCAGGGGACCCACACCATGTGCTGGCGCAACCAGGGGCAGGCCGCGCCCCCTATGGTGTGCCTGGCTGGTGGGTCCCCCCCGGGGTCTCCCAAGTGGCTCTCTGCCTCATTGTTGACGTGAAGATTTATTATAATTTTTCTGGAATTTTTTAAAAAACTTTATTTTTGAGGTATTTCCATAATTCAATAATTAATTAAAACCCAGAAAAACAAATGTGAAAAGGTGGAGAAAAATTTAAACCAGAACTACAGAGGTTCTATGATACTCCAAAAGGCAAATAACCAAATAAAACAAAGGTGGAAGTGGTGAAAACAAACATATGGATGGTGAAAACATGCATAACAACAGTAATCAGGGTGAAAACATGAGGAAAACATGACTATGGATGATGAAAAACATGATTATACTAAAGTTGCAAGGTGATAACGGAAGTAAACATGATGAAAACATAACGGGGAAGGTGAAAACATAGTGAAAACATTGTCCTCTTCATTCAAAATCATTTTGTTAACAAGGGTGATCAAGTCTTGTTACCAGAACAATTTTCATATGAAGCAAAACTTTGCATATCACTAAATAATTAAGTTACCTCAACCTTGATAGACATAGTCCCAGTCATAATAATTTCATATTCTTTTGGTGGCTTTGGAACAGGACATAAAATTCTCCAATCTTGATGGTCTCAATATTTTCTATTGAATTTAAACCATATCTTTTGTCAGTCTTCTTGGGAAAATAAATAATATGCTCTTTATCATTAACATTAAAAGTTACTTTTCCTTGATTGCAATCAATAACATCCCCTGCAGTATTAAGAAAAGGTCTCCCAAGAATAATAGACATATTATCATCTTCAGGCATTTCCAACACAACAAAGTCAATTAATATCAAACAACTAGTAGCAACTTGAACAGGAACATTCTCACATATACCAACAGGAATAGTAGTAGATTTATCAGCCATTTTCAAAGATATATCAGTGTGTATCATTTTTTCAAGAGATAAAAAGTCATAACACTAACTCGAGTTCCCAACTCACATAAAGCAGTTCTAACATAATTGTTTTTAATCTGAACAAGGGATAGTAGGAATACCAGGATCTCCAAGCTTCTTTGGAACCTTGCCATTGAAAGAGTAATTAGCAAGCATAGTGGAAATTTCCTAATTAGGAATCTTCCTTTTGTTAGAGACAATATCTTTCATATGTTTAGAATAAGAAGGAAGTTTAATAGCATCAGTCAAGGGGATTTGCAAAAACTGAGGTTTCATCCAATCACAAAACTTGTTATAATGTTCTTCTTCCTTTGATTTTTGTTTCTTATTAGGAAAAGGCATTGCTTTTTGTACCCAAGGCTCTCTTTCATTACCATGTTTATTATCAATGAAATCCTTCTTAGTATACTTCACAGTTTTAATTTGCTTTTGAGGTTCAGCTATAGTTTCTTCTTAATCAGAAGCATCAGTTTGGTCATTACCACTTTCAGTTTTAGCATCAAAATAGATATACTATTAGGATCTTTAGCAGGTTCAGGAGATTCCACAACAGTTTTATGTCTCTTCTTCTTTTTCTTAGAAGGAAAACTATTTTTTTAGGTTGAGAATCTTGTTCAATTCTTTTAGGATGTCCTTCAGGATACAAGGGGTCCTGAGTAGAAACACCACTTCTAGTAATTATTTTACAAACATGTTTTTCTCTAGAAGCATTAGCTAGCATATCTTTTTTCACTTTAGTGAGTTGATCAATTTGAGTTTGAACCATAGGAAAATGTTTAATAAGCAGTTTAACATCATTAGAGGTTCTCTCAGTAATACCATGAAAATTAACAATAGCTCTAGAGTTTTCCATAAGGTGATTTTGCACTCTCATATTAAAGTTGTCCTGCTTAACAACTTAATTATCAAATTCATCTAAGAATTGATCGGGTGGTTTAGAATAGGGAATATCTCTATTATCAAAGTATTGGAGAGAGTGTACCTCAACTGTTGATGGATGAGGAATAGGATTACATAATTCTTCTATAGGAGGTAAATTCTTCACATCTTTAGATTTAATACCCCTCTCTTTAAGAGATTTCCTGGCTTCCTTCATCACTTCATCATTTAATTCAATCATCACTCTCTTCTTCAGTCTTGGTATTGGTGTTGGCTCTGGTGTAGGTGTAGGTTCAGGTATATTCCAATCATCATTATTTTTTGCTATTTTAGCCATTAATTCCTCGGCTTCTTCTGGGGTTCTTTTCCTGAAAACACAATCAACACAACTATCCAGGTATGTCCTAGATTCAACAGTTAGTCCATTATAACATATATCTAGGAGATCATTTTTAGGTAATGGATATCCAGGGTCAGCTCTTATCAAAGAGAAAAACCTTGTCCAAGATTCAGACAATTTTTCTCCTTCAATTTGCTCAAAGTTAAAGATGTCCTGCACAGCAGCATGTTGGGCACTAGCAGGAAAATATTTTTGAAAGAAATCATTAACCAAATCAATAGGACTAGTAATAGATTCTGGTGACAGATTGTTAAACCAAGTTTTAGCTTCATCTTTCAATGAGAAAGGGAAGATCTTGGTAACAAAATAAGTACGCAGCTTGGATCATCAGAAAATAAACTACTCAAAGATGAAAGCGCATTCATGTGTTCCATAGCACTTTTACTTTAAGTTACACAAAAAGGTTCCTTCTCAACAATAGATATGTAAGATAAATCTGGAGAGAAATCATAATCCTTGTCTCTAATGTGTATGGGAGATGTGGCAAACTTAACATCAAGAGAAGATTTATATTTAATAGTATGTCTTGCAAGAAGACTCTTAAGAGCACTTGCACCAGTAGTAGATTGAGCTTCTTTAATAAAATTATCATTAATTTTAATATAGGTTTCATCAAGATCATCAATAAACTCAGGTGAATTAACATGTGTACCAATATTTTCAACAAAAATTTCAGCACTTTCAATTTGTTTAGATTTAGCAATTGTAGCATCTAGGAAAGGACCTACTGAACCAGTATCATCAAGCACAGTAGAAGCATCATCAAAAGTATCCGAGGCATTTTCAGACTTAGCAGAAGTAATAGTACGTGTAGCATGTGGTGGAGTAGGAAGCTTACTCATAACAGACGGTGAATCAAGAGCAATAGAGGTGTTCAGAGTTGTACCTCTCCTTGTAGTGGATGGTAATATAGGAACTTTTCCATCACGAGTCTTGCCCATGATGAAAGGCTTGCAGCGAACAATATCATGGTCAAGTGAGCAAATAAATAAAGCTATGCTCCCTGGCAACGGCGTCAGAAAATAGTCTTGATGACCGACAAGTGTAGGGGATCGCAACAGTCTTCGAGGGAAGTAAAATCCAAATTTATTGATTCGACAAAAGGGGAGCCAAAGAATATTAATTAGCCTTAATAACTCAGTTGTCAATTCAGCTGCACCTGAAAGTAGACTTGCTCGCAACAATTTTATCAGTGGTAACAGTTTTATAGCAGTAGAAGAACAACACGAATAAAATAGTAACAGCAGTAGCAATTGCGGAAAACATCATGATGGGAGTACCATATGCATAGAGGGAATGGATGAACGGGCATTGCATGGATAACATAGGTCATGTGATAATCTAACATGGGCAATGCAGATAATAATAATAATAAAGCATCCAACTTCTAGGCAAACCATAGGCATGTGTTCCAATATAGTCATACGTGCTCGCAATGAGAAACTTGCATAACACCTTTTGTCCTACCAGCCCGTGGCAGCGGGGCCTCTAGGGAAACTACTGGTAATTAAGGTGCTCCTTTTAATAGAGCACCAGAGCAAAGCATTAACACTCTATGAACACATGTGATCCTCACATCATAGCCATCCCCCCGGTTCTCCCAATTTCTGTCACTTTGGGGCCTCAGGTTCCGGACAATGACATGTGTAAACAACTTGCAGATATGATCAAAAAACATAATTATACTCATGAAACAATAACATGTTCAGATCTTAGATCATGACACTCGGGCCCTAGTGACAAGCATTAAGCATAACAAGTTGCAACAACGGTAGAAAACACTAGCAATGGATACTAGGCACTATGCCCTAACAATCTGGCATCATTACATTATCGATCTCATCCAATCCCTTCCATCCCTCTCAGCCTACCGCGGTGTTTACTCACACATGGACGGGAGGATCATGGATGGTTGATGGAGAAGAGGTGGCGGTGTCGATGGCGATGATATCCTCCGAATCCCCGTCCTGGCAGGGCGCCAAAACAGGAACTTCTGATTCCCGAATTGAGTTTCGAGGTGGCGGCGACGCTCTGTTGTGTTTCTGTGGAATATGACGAACCCCCTCGCATTTTAGGTTTACGGGACATATGTAGTCGAAAGGGGATCCCGAGGGGGTGGAGGTGGCCCCCACACCACCTCGCGGCGCGACCTAGGGGGTGCGCACCCACGGGTGGTCTGGGCCCCTCCTGGCCCCCCTCTATGTGTCCTTCTGGCTCCCGGGGTCCTCTGGTGATATAAGCTCAATGGGGTCTTTTCTGGGCAATTTCCCGAAAGTTGATTTTTCTGCACAAAAACGAGACACCAAGGTAATTCTGCTGAAAACAGCGTTAGTCCGTGTTAGTGGTATCCAAAACTCACAAGTTTAGAGGAAATAATAAGAAAAGTGTTCGGAAAAGGAGATACGTTTTGGACGCATCAGTCCTCTAGAGTAGGAGCCATCTATCCCTATCGAAAGTCGAACGTGTGGGTCCCGGGCCTCCATCTGTCCACTAAGCAGGTGACCAAAGAGTGGTCCATGCCGAGACGTGTAGAGTCTTATGTATCCTCAACCAGACACGTGAAAGGTAAAAGCCCAACCCATTTAAACTTGTGCATAAAAAATGGAATAACATATTAGTTAGTGCTGCTCATTTAAAAAATCAGAACGTGAAAGAAATTAAGTATAACTCACACCTTTGCACCCATTGAGGGTGTATCCTCCAATTTTCCTTAGTAGTGAGCGTGATCAAGAGTTTTAGTTGCTTTTGTTCTAAAAGTTTCGTACGATGGATATTATCAATGTGAGGATTAAGCATCCACATTCCCGCCATCCCTGCAATTATTAGAACATACATGCCGATACAAGACAAAAAATAAACATAGTGCATGATTTAATACAAATAAAATAGAGGGCCACACTTAATGGAGATTAAAACATAGTGCATGAGTTAATACAAATAAAACAGAGTGACACGTTTCATGAAAGTTAAATCAAAGTGCATGAGCTATTACAATTCGAATAGAGTGCCACACTTCATAGAAATAGAATACAGTGCCACATTTCATCGAGATAAGAATATAACGACGCCTAGTTTCTTCCTCTCCCTCTTCGTCCTCGTCCTCTCCCACGGCGGTTGCCTCGGCCACGATCGACACTGACGTAAGTTGGGCAATCAGGGTCTCTATGGCCAAATGTGTTGCATAGAATACACTGCTTTGTGGGGCCTCCAGATTCAGATTCAAACCATATCATTCCGTATGCGCTGACACTGTTGCATCGATGTATCGCCTTTCAGCGGGGTTAATAGTGTTGAAGTTATCCATTGATCGAAATCCCTGCAGCTCACATATCCAAGTATTGATAACTGACTCCTTCAGAAAATGTGGATACACAAAGGAGATTGCGTTCAACCCTAACTGTCTGCAGGAGGCAAGTACATGGGAGCATGGAAGGTGAAGCAACTTTGATTTGTTGCATGTACACTCACAAGTTGGCTATGCTTCATTGCCTATTTTTACCTCGCGCGTCCTCAACACATTTGCATATCCGAACTTGTTGTGGGCTAAACGGACCTCAAACCAGCTTTCTTGATTTCCAATGGAAACTACAGTGTGAGTGCAAGATTTTTCCATCTTGTCATTCATGTACTTTGTGAACTTCTCACAATACGGCGAGTTTGGGTTGTTCATCATATGCAATTCAGCTCTTTGACGCCTATCTCTAAAATACTTCACTATGGAATAGAAAATACCCTCTACGATGGCTATAAGTGGCAAGATACGGTTTCCTCTGAGGACAAAGTTATATGTTTTTGCGAGGTTGGTAGTCATGACACCGTACCTTTCTCCATGTGTGTCATGCAACAAAGACCAGCTCTCTACTGGCTCGTGCTCTATCCACCGTTTAAAAGTTTTAATCAGTCTCCCAAGGCTTCTCCTAGTGCCATGTGGGTTTGTCCAGGCTTTTGCTCGTGTCCTATCCTGGCAAGTCACAAAGGCCAACAGGTTCTTCCTCCCCAGTCGCATTTCCAGTTGCTAATTGTGCAACAACTACTTGTGCATGTGCCCTCACTGTTGCTTCTCGTGTAACAGTCCTGTCCCTAATATGTTTATGCATGCACAAATCAAGTCTAGAATGTATCATATTGTACTTTCATGGTTGTTTCTGTTTGCACGGCTTCTTGAATAGATTCATAAGGTGCTTATTTATAAATTGTGAGTAGAAATTGGCCCCTAAATGGCGCATGCACCGACGACTCTGCAAGGCATGCCATGGAGTTGGTTCATCAGGCCCATCCTCTGTGAGCGTCTTGATGGAACTCAATATACCTGAGTGCATGTCATGAAGGATGCATACATTCGGCTTTTCCTTAACAACCGTTTCAATTGTCTAAAGAACCATATGCGACTGTCAATGTTCTCGCTTTCCACAAACGCAAATGTGAGCGCCACAACTTGATCGTTGCTGTCTTGACCAATGGAGGTAAGGATCTGACCCCTATGCTTGTCAGTGAGAAATGTGCCATCTACACATATTACCGGACGACAATTTCTGAAAGCTTCGATGCATACACAAAAAGAGAAGAACAATCGATGCAGCACCCTCACAGTTGGGAACTCTTGCATGAACAAATCTTTTATATCTACATAGGTACCTGGGTTGCGGTATTGTAGTGTGTGGATCAGCCGAGCAACAGAGTCATATGCGTCGAAATCAGAGCCAAATATGTTCTCAAGCACGCTATGCTTAGCCCTCCAAGCCTTGTTATAAGAAATTTCGTAGTTCAGCCTCACAACAACTTTTGTCTGGACAACCTTCACTTCCATCGCTACACTCTCCACTACCTCGCTATAAATAAACGGAGCAATCAAAGTGGACGAAAGGTTACGATGATCTGCAGGGACATTCGGTATAACACAAGTGTGATGCACTAAGTCACTGATCATCAAGCTTGTGCCATACTTAGGAAGATATCAATGCACCCAGCCGGGACAATTTATGTCCTCACATTCCATTTTCAAGTATTTCTTACTTGACACCACGATTTTGAAAACCCTGTGCATGGACATTTCCCATTCAATAATTGCATCCCGCATAGCTTGCTTATCGAGATACATAGCACCCGACGCAATGTTGTTCCGATGATATTGCTAAGAGGAATCATGGCCATCGTTCACAGTCATTGGAGAAGAGAAGTCATGATTCACCTTGCAGGATTTGGTATATCCACTGCGTTCTCTTCTTCATCTGACTCATCAGAATCAGCCGCATGACCATTTTGACCATCTGAATCTTCATCTTCCGTCTGATTCTGCGTGTGCCCATCTACATCGTCAACATCCGCATCGCCATTGTCATAATCATTACCATGCCCTCCTTCTACCTGGTTTCTGTACCCTATTTCGTAATCATCGTCTCCTTCTACCTAACTGTTTTGCCCTTATTCATAACATCCACCTCTAGCACTCGACCCATAATTTGAAAGAGATATTTCCATCTCTTCACTTCTCTGACATGGATCGTATGCACCCTCGCGTTCGCTGGCACTGACAACATTCAAGACGAGAAGCACTAGGGCGCAAGGATTGCAATCCCTATTTTCGCAACATGTACCCAGCGCACCCATTGTGATTCACACTCTATTGGTCGCAGATAAAAGAAAATATTTGATCTTGACTTGGTCCACAAAGCATGAACACCGACGGTGTATGTTACAATATCCAGCCCTAAACTGCTTATCACCCGCTCTTGCAACTGACTTAGAGACAATGTTTGATGGGCAGACAGGTCGACCACGATATCTGTAAACTCACTCAGATCATCTCCCAATTCAGTCATTCAGACATAACCAGGACCGTAGAAAAAATGTGAACTTCACTAAATCTGACATCTCTGCTAACATAAATAAATAATCACCATCGTTAACAACATTCACCATAAAACATTTATCTTACCCAATATTTACTACCGAGACTGCTAAAAATATATACGCGAATTTATCTTATCCAATATCTTCTACCGGGACTACTAAAAAATTATCCTCGGATATATATTCTACCGGGACTTCGATACACCTACAAATTTATCCGTAGATATATTGCACCTATAAATACACCTACAAAATTAACTACTAATATAGTAGATCTATAAATATACTCCGTGGATACCTACAAACCGTATATACCTACAAATATATCTACATACACCCAAAATATAACAACAAAATTAAGGCAGAAAGTTATCATACCCTCGAAGCGTGCGCATCTACCGCGATTCACGACCTCGAATCAACACCACAGCACCATGAACACCACCACCAAGAACACCACCACGCCATCAACACGAGTTATCTCATCACGGGATCGAAGTTTCCCTAGTCTCCCACAACCATCTAAAAACGATTTTTTGTGGAAAATCGGAGTTCTATTGGTCACATATGGAGAATAAAATCGGCAAGCTTTGAGTTGCAGAGAGAGGAAGAAACCAGGAGGAAGAACTCGGAGGAGAAAGAAGAAAGGAACAAGAAAAGGGCTCGTGTGCGTGCTTGTCATTGTTTAGTGGGCAACGGCCAAGCCGACTGGCTGATTCTGTCGGCTACGACCAATCTTATTGGACCCACCACTCAGTGTCAACGACGCTGACTAGGCCCTACTGACGATAGCTCGCACGTGATGTGGCCTGACCACTTATCGGCCACCATGTGGACGAGTCGGGTCTATTCGGTTTCGTCCACGTCGAGTGGGTCCAGTCAGCCTCGGCCAAACCGAGTGGGTAATATATTTGAAAAAAAGCGTATTGTTTTTCTAATTCATAAAAAGTATTATTTAAAAATAGCTTGTTTTCGGGGAGATAAGGAGTCGCGATTAATCAAATCTCGATGTAAACGAGATTCGTGAGAAGGAAACGTATAACTAGGAGAACGTCGTAAATGGGACGCACTGCTCCAGTCCAACCGGATGATTCGGGTGCAGGAAATCGCCTGGGTGGTAGGGAGGGGGCGCCAAACGTATAACTAGGAGAACGTCGTAAATGGGACGCACTGCTCCAGCCCAACCGGATGATTCGGGTGCAGGAAATCGCCTGGGTGGTAGGGAGGGGGCGCCAAACGTATAACTAGGAGAACGTCGTAAATGGGACGCACTGCTCCAGCCCAACCGGCTGATTCGGGTGCAGAAAATCGCCCGGGTGGTAGGGAGGGGGCGCCAGCACTATAGGTCGCCTATAGTCAACGACTCGCCAGCGTACCATTTTGGAGACGGGCTGGCCCATTAAGTCAAATTCGACAAATAGAAAGCAATACGGAAAATGGGTGGAAAGGGGATTCGAACCCAGAACCTGTCATCAGGGGCAATCATAGGAGGCAACCACTAGGATAGATCACCATTCATGTGTAGGTAGCCTTTTTTAACTTTTTATTGTCTCGTTTTACCCAAAAAAATCCATTTTTTATTTTCGTTTTATTCTTTCTCTTCTATTTTATTATTTTTTTTAGTTTTATTTTTCTTTTATGCGAAAATATTCGTTTTGAAATCTGTTTAAATAAAGAATGTTCAAACTTTAAATATTTAAATTCAAAATTTGTTCGGATAAAAAAATATTCAAGTTTTAAATTTGTTCAAATGAAAAAAAAACGTCTAGTTCTAAAATTTGTTCATTAAAAAAATATTTGGAAATTGTTCATATTTGAAAACTGTTCATTTTAAAATTTTATTTATTATTTAAAATTGTTCAGGTTTGAAAATCGTTCATTTTAAAAATTTGTTCAGATTGGAAATCATTCATATTTTTTGTATTTTCAAATAAAATCATTATTAAATAATTATTCATATAAATAGATAAAAGAATAAAACAGAACGTACCTTATTAGCACACACCGCTACCGGATGTGCAGGCGAGTGGTTGTACGCCTGGCTAGAGGCGACCTATAGGAGCTTCCGAAGGGGGACCCGCGGTGAAGTGCTGATTTCCAGAATATTGCATGACGAGTCTCCCAGGGGCTCTTAAGTGGCTGGGCCGATAATAGTCGACTCAAAGATGGTTTACAAGAACGCGTTGGTGGGTTGTATTTGTCGTTCGGTAAGCCGCCCATGCATGGGCTAACAACCCGCTGTCGACCAGAAAAAAAAAGGTGTGCACCACACAGGAGTGACATGAGTGAGGAATGGAAAATGTAGGAGCGGCACGAACAAGGAAAAGGTGTGGTGGAGGTTTGGGGAAGAAAATCCTATACGACCTCATCACGAACGACCTCATGGTGGACCAAATCAGGCACCATACACGTGGCAAATCGGTAGTTAGATCTCGTTAACATGGATCAAGGGTAAGTGAACGTCGATTTTGGTCTGAGATTAACGGTGTAGAATTTGGTCCACGGTGAGGTCGTTCCTGTGAAGGTCGTATAGGATTTTTTTCCGAGGTTTGGTAGCAGTACTGCAGACTCACATGCGCACAGCTTCCCGGCAGGTGCAGCCCCTTTTTATCATATCGCTCCCGAATGAATCCCGAGGTATGCTGCCACGGTCTTCCAAGCCTGTGCCACACTTGAACGACCCAAAGGAAACAAGGGTGCGTTGGTTGCCAGTACTGCCATGGCTTGGCTCCTTCTCCTTCCAACCCCCCGATCTTCGTCTCAAGCCCAGCAGCATCCTGTAGTGCGGTTTCATTATTTCACCCTGTGTGCATTGCACCCGTAGCAGGTTGCTGTATCCGCTAAGAAAGAATGATAAATAAAACATTGTTGTGGAATATATTAATACTCTGTCTCCGATCGAGGCGTAGTGTGTGAGGAGTAGTAGGTGGCGCTGGTAATCTCACATTCGTATCGTATCAGCCTCGTTGTTGTTTGCCCAGGAAAGAATAATGGCGCGTTTTGGAGGCGAGCGTACGGGCATGTTTTGCCATCCCCACGCGACCAAGATGCTCTCGGGTCCCGAGTGTATGCAGTGAAATGGCTTCGCCGAGTTGGGAGTCCAGGCTCCTCCTGCGCTTTGCAAGCCAGGACCGCTTGGAGACCGTGACTGGTTGCCTGCTTCTGCTTCGTCTCCCTCCTCCACACGATCTCACTAATTAATCCAACCACTCAAATACCATTCCATCAATTAATTATAGACTAGAGACTCCATGATTACTAGTGCTACTATACCGGCCGGTTAGCTCACGGGTGGAACTAATCAAGACGGGGCTACAAGTACGGTTGCGGTGGATGAGCGTAGGCGTAGGCGCGCGTGTGGCTACGCAGCCAGCAAATCATCGCGAGATCTACCGCCCGGTGCTGTGCTCATTGCTGTGCTATGGAGTACATGCTTTCGTAACAGTAGACCTCGCACTCGACTCCAGATGGGCCAGCTAGCTACATCTACAGGTACCCGCAGCATTCCTTTCCCCGTCATGCATCCTGGTACTCCAATACAGTGCAGAATTATATGCGTCTGGGAGATGAGACAAACGTGCAGTGCAGAGGACTACCTAGCAGGGAGGTATACTGTTGGCAAAATGGACTATGGTGACCGGGTGGTGAAAGTAATTCACAGACTGCACCTCGGGCGAAATTTTTTCGAAATCTAACCTTTTTACGTAGCGCCCAACCTCAAGGCGCTACACCCTTCTATGTAGCGCCCACGGCCTAGGCGCCACACATCTGCATACGTGGCGCTGCGGGGCCAGCCGCCTGCCTGCGTGGCGCCTGGCTGGTGGGCCCGAGCTGCGCATGTGTAGCGCCTTTACGCTAGGCGCTACACATCGAATCTGTAAGTCGCGCGTGGCGCGCTCCCTTCCTCTCTGTATCAGTACCGAACCAGTTGAAGAAAACAGAGCACAACCCCATGGCGTTTCCTCCTCCCCCTCTCTAAATCTTGCTCAAATTCATCCCCATCTGAAGGAAAAGTGAAGGGATTTGCTTCCCAAGTAGTTTGCCCAGGTATTCCCCCTCTGATCCCCTCTTTTCATCCATAAAATTTCTCAGATTTGGCCTCCATGTAGCATTTTCGGGTGAACCCTAGTTTTTAGTTGGATTTGATTTTGGTATGGAATAATGACTTGTTTGAATTATCTTTAGTATTAGGGTAGCTATAGTTTTCATTGGTAATAATTTAGTAGGTTATTTTAGTTTAGAAACCAAATTTGTATGTTAGATTTTTTTGGTTGTTGCTATGAAAATGTGTGGAAATTTTTCGTGCAATTAAAGTGTGGGATACTCACAATGATTTGAAATGTGTAGGATGGTGTGGTTACTCGATGATTTCTATGATGTTAAACACCGGTCCTATATGATATCGGAGAAGAGGATGGTAAGATGATTATTTGTGCACTTTAATGTTTCTAATGTCGTGCTTTAGCAAATGTGTTGGATATGTTCTAACCATTTAACTTGTATGTTTGCAGGAACTTAACCCTTTGAAGATTCAGTATCATGGGGTCTCCGGCGACAAAGAGATGCCGTATGATGAGCGGCACACTCCGTACATCGAGATGGCCGGGCTCCTCCCTTTCATCCAACTTGTTAGCCGGTCTACCCCAAACTTCAACGCGGCTGCACTTACCGCTCTCATCGACCGGTGGAGGCCGGAGACACACAGTTTCCACCTCCGTACCGGCGAGATGACTGTCACACTTCAGGATGTTTCCATGATTCTTGCTCTTCCTATTGAGGGGAAGCCTGTAGCTATGGACACCGATTCTAAAGGGTGGCGTCAGCAGATGTTTGATCTTATTGGTGATGTTCCACCAGAGCCTGCTAACCCGAGTAAAGGGAGAGTCTCAGCCGGCGCTCCTTACACATGGATAGTAGAGAAGTACAAAACTTTCCCTGAAGGAGCTGATGATGACTTGGTGAAGACATACGCTCGCGTGTACATGTGGTATGTTATTAGTAGGTGTCTGTTTGCTGACGGCAATGGGAGGAACGCTCCATGGATGTGGCTTAAGGCGTTGACCATATTTGACTATGGATGGAGCTGGGGGAGTGCTGCACTTGCCTACTTGTATCGGCAGGTAATAAATTGGTAAATTATAATGTTTCTTGATATCCATGTTGAACATGTATTGACTTTGCTTGCCATTATGTGCAGCTGGACGATGCTTGTCGTAGGACTACGGCCCAATGCGGAGTTGGTGGTTCTATGCTTCTACTCTCCGTGTGGAGCTGGGATCGTATACCAGTTGGATGTCCGAGAGAAATAAATTATGTTGATTGGGCAACATATGGGAACCGCCCTCTACGCCGCGCAACTTGGGCATACAAGTACGACATTGTATCAGAGGCTCACAGCAATACAGATAACATGTATAGGCAGTACATGAACGAGTTGGATGCGCTTACTCCCGAGCAAGTAAGTATTTATCCTAAAATGACTCGCTCACATTTTTTTATCTTTCTTCTAATTGATGTCGACGTGCTATGCTGCAGGTGGATTGGGAGCCTTATGGGAAGGGGAACAGTTTTGGTGTCTTGCGTGCTTATGATTTGAACCCAAAGTGCATGGAGGAACAATCTTTATGGCTTATGCGGTGCCCGTTGATATGAAATTGGGCGATTGAGTTTCACTTGCCACACCGCGTTCTGACACAGTTTGGGTTGTTTCAGGCTCACCCACCAGAGTGGAAGGACACAGACAAGTTGCTTCATGAGTAAGATTAAATGACATATGTTTGGTTCGTACCTCTTTTTTTTGTTTCTATTTGTTGATATGACTCCCGTGTTGGTATCTTGAAATGCAGGTTGGACCGGAGGAAACAGAGAAAGGTGACAAATTGGGAGAGACACCATAAGAAATATATAACCGAATTTGAGCTGTGTGGAGGAAGCTAACAAGACTGGATGGGGCAGGAGAATATTGAAGGAGCATTGCCCAATTGCTTTCAACAACTACGTTCGCTGGTTTCTTGAGAATACTCGCGTGGAGATATGCCCACCGGCTTTCGAAGAGGAGATATTGGAAGATCCCATAGTGTTTGACGAACTTGCTCAAATCCAATACAACAAGATCGTTAGAGAGGGCCACCAAACAGATTTTTCTAACGTGCTCAACTTTGTGGTAATTTTAGCTTACTGGTTTTCTTTCCACCTTTACCAATGCTTTTTTCTAATGTGTTTTTCTTTTTACCTCTAGCGCACGGAGATAAAGAAACAAGCTAGTGAGAGCGAAGAATTGTTGGCGACCACGCCGGGTGGAGAAAAAGCCGAAAGTATATTTCGAGGCTTTGTTAAGGTAAAAACATACTTTATTACCACAAGATAGGCTAAATGCTTATTTTCCAATGCTTTATTTGACATCTCTCTCACAACCATGCAGCGCTCCAGCCAACGCTTACGCCGGCTTTCCAACCTTATTGGTTGCCGTGACCCCGAGTACAGCTCACCGTCACAATCAAGGTCCAAATCTCCTTCTCACCCCGTGGATAGTACGGGCCATGAGCTTGAGGACGAGACAACCTCTGTTGATGGGGTATGACCTTAACCGTAACAATATACTCCTCCTTCCGATATTGCATGCATGTCTCTTTTTCGTAACCTTAACAATATACTCCTACTTGTTTCGAAGGCGAGAACTCCGGATAACATGACATTGCGGCAGGCTAAGCAACGGTCTGCTTACATGCTAAGAAAGAAGACCGAAATTCACCGGTACACACCAGATGATTGGTTCAACAAAGGAAATGAGCCACATGTTGAGGAGGAAAGGCCACGGAGGTCCGCTACGGTTAGGAGGATGAGGCTTATCGAGGATGACGATGATGACGATGAGGACGACGAGGAAGAAGAGCAGCCGGCACCGGTGAGGAGGGACAAGATTCCTACGAAGAGGGGTCGTGCACGAAAGTAGAAGACTTGCCCGGATATGTAATGAACTTGTAGTGACTTATTCGAAGCTCTACCTATGTTGAAACTTATTCTAGTGGACTTGAACCTCTCTTGTGATGTTTGAACCTCTCTTGTGATGTCATTTATGGTTATGAATTCTTCTATATGTATCAGCTATGGAATATTTGGACAGGAAATTTTCATTCTTCTGAGCTATGGAAAAAAGGTTGAGAAAATTTTACATGTGTAGCGCCTAGACAAAGGGCGCTACAAAATTGTACATGTAGCGCCTGCCCCCTAGGCGCTACACATTGACTTAGCACTTTTGAGCTTGCCTGCTCGTGGCTGCTCTCTGTTAAACATTTTTCGCATGTGTAGCGCCCAGCCCACAGGCGCTACATGTACAATTTTGTAGCGGCAGAGAACAGATAGTCTCTGCTTTTCCGGGCAGCTCATCAGTTTACATGTGTAGCGCCTAGCTAGGGGGCGCTACATGCCCAGATTTGAAAAAAGAAAACAGAAACAACAATTTAAACAGAAACAGCAGTGTTAAATTCACAGAAAAATCAATGTAGAGTTCAAAAGCAGAAAGAGCAACGAGGTTCACAACAAGGTTAAGATAGCATAGTTCTACATAGCCCACGACATATTTGCACATAGTTCACGACAACACGAAGTACAATAGACCGATATGCGACAAGGTTCAAAATAAAGAGACATAGTTCACAACCACATTAGGGAGCATAATTCTCAAGCTCAAGTTCACATAGGGCATTGCTCTACTGTGTAGAGGAAGGTCCCTTGCCCTTCTCCTTCCTCTTAGAAGTGAATTCTTTTTCCTCCTCCTCTTCCCTTGCAAGGCGAGCCTCTCGAAGCACCCTCTCCCTAAATATCCTGCTCTCCCTCTCTTTCCTTGCGGCCTCCAAAGCCACGGATTTCATCCATCTCTCTTCAAAATCTTTCTGACGTTGCTCCACCTCTTGCTGAGTCCGTTTCCTCATACGGTCTTCATAGATCCGTTGGTTCATACTCATTTGTAATCTTTACTCCATCTTCGCTTCTTCCTCTTCTCTCTTCTTCCTCGCACGTTCCTTAGCTTCTTGCTCTTTCACCCTCCTCAAACCCACCTCCAAAAAGTTCGTCTTCTCGCCTTCATCGTCCGAGTCATCCACCCATTTCATTGGTGCCTTGTTGGGTTGAGACGCCGCCATACCTACAAAAGATATTAGTTAGTAAGAAGGCAAAAGTATGAACAAATAGTAAGAAGGCAAAAGTAGAAACAATAGTAATGCAAAACAAAAAATAATGTACATACGGATATGGTCCACGTAGGTATCCTATTATACTCTCTCTTCTACCACCGCCATGGCCTCCATAGCCACCACGTCCTCTAAATGCACCTTGGCCTCTCCGAAGGCCAAGTTGTCTCCCTCTTTGTTGTCTAGGAGCTTGTTGGCTAGTAGAAGCTTGTTGGCTAGTAGAAGCTTGTTGGCTCACTCTTTGTTGTGTTGAAGCTGGTTGGCTATTAGAAGCTTGTTGGCTAGGACCACCCCCACAAGGTTGGCTAGGAGTACCATGTTGGCTGTTTCTTGGTTGGCTACCAACATGTTGGCTTGTGCTAGTTTCATTTCCTTTTGCTCTTTTTCCTTGGGTGCATTTTCTTGAGTTGTGCCCCACAACATTGCACTTCCCACAACGTGTTCTCTCACGAGGCTCTTGAAATTGGTCGTTGCGGCATTCTCTCCCACCACGGCCCCAACTGTCCATGTCACCCCTAAAACGCTTTGTCTTCCGTCTTCCCCGTTTGATCACCTTCCATATCGGATCGGGCCATAGTTGAATTCCATGATACTCTGGCCATTGTGATCGGTCAAGGTATGGATGAAATCTAGGAGCCCATGTTTTTTTGGTCGTCACAATAGAGAATTCGGAATGTCTAACTGTGAGTGGGTGATTAATATCCACATTTCGGGTACGAGCCACCGTTAGCAAGTGAGAGCAAGCGAGATGAAGCAACCGTGGCCTTTCGCATGTGCAGTCACAATTCTTGAGAGAGACCTTAAACGCCCGACCTCCATGTTGGACACCATCGGCCGTGGTTCCTCCAGGCTCGTTAACTTGGTAAATCAACTCCTCATTATCATAAATTGTTGCTATTTGAGAGTCTGCCTTCCTTGATTCAAATTGCATGAAACTATCAACCTTTGGAGGAAACTCATACTTGTATTGTGCTTGTTGTCTCCCATAATCTGCTTATCTGTTTCCTCCGAGTATTTTAGAAAATACTCATTCAACTTGGTGAATGTATACTCAACTATTGCGGTTACGGGCAAAGCACGCACACCCTTCAGAACCTTGTTGAAGCATTCTGCCATGTTGCTTGTCATTTGACCATACCTACGGCCATCTTCATCAAAAGCTCTTGCCCACTTCTTCGTAAGGTGAATGTGCCTATTCAGCCACTCTTGCCCACCGGCGTTGAGGGATCTATTAGCCAACAGTTTATTGTACAAATTTGCAAACCGCTTTTCGGGGAAAGCCATACAACAATCTTGAAAATCATCGGTCAACTCCTTGCTACCACATGCTCTATAGAAGTTCGAACAGAAATGCCTCATGCACCATCTATGGTGCAAAGGAGCATGGCCGGGAATATCAATATCAACCGCATTTAGAATTCCTTGATGGCGATCCGAGATGACACATATTTCCCTTTGAGGCAACAAAACCTTGGTCCTCAAAAGATGAAAGAACCATGCCCAATTAACATTGTTCTCCGCATCCACCAAAGCAAAAGCCAATGGCACTAAACGGTTGTTGGCATCATTTCCTATTGCAACCAATAGAGTGCCCATGTATGGACCTGTCAAAAACGTACCATCAACGGAGATGACCGGTCTACAATGTTCAAAAGCACTCACACATTGCTCAAATGCCCAAAATGCACGGCCAAATACACGGACAGTCTTTCCGTTGAGGGTCCTTGTTTTCTCCCCAAAAGGCTCAACCACATGAACCATCCCGGGGTTACTGGCGGCCATGGCTCCCAACAACCTAGGGATTTGGTTGTATGCTTCCTCCCAGTCACCGTACAACATCTTGAATGCGGCTTGCTTCGCCTTCCATGCCTTTCCATACTTCACCTTGTAGCGAAAAAGGTTCTCCACAAGTTCCATGACACTCTTAATACTCATCGTTGGAAGTGACGAGATGGAGTTGGAAAGCCTATAAGCGATGAACTCGGAGGTCAGTTGCCGGTGGTCCTGATTCACTTTCTTTCCATCGGCACTCTTGCCATCCAGCTTCTTGCCTCGGCACATGTGAGTTGCCGCACAACTAGATATGTGCCATTCGGGCCCTTTTTTGAATGGTTTTGCACGCACAATCCATGGACATCCATCCTCCAAGCAAGCAACCGTGTAACGCTTCGTTCTGTCCGAATGGACAACTCTAAACGGACGATGGTACTTCACCGCGTACTCCTTGATCCATATCTGAAATTCCAACAACGTTGGAAACTTCAAACCGGGATATATCCCACTCTCCACATGATTCATATCCCGGTAAGAAGTTGGTCTAGCTCCGAGCTCTATACCCTTGCCGCCATCCACCGTGGCTTCATCCGCAAGACTAACATCACGAAACAACGGAATCCGATGATCCCGTCCCAATACCTTCTTGAAAGCTTCCGCCTCCTTCGCCGTGAACCCCTCCTCATCAACTTCTTCATCCGGACCCTCGTCATCGGACTCCGATGCATAGCATCGAGAATATGGTATGTCATGATCCATAGTCTCTTGCACATAATATGCGTACAAATCTCCAACATTGTTGTCATTGAGTTCGACTCCATTCTCATTATCCCCATTCTCATCATCCTCATACTCACTATTTCTCTTCAATGCATCATCTTGGTTATTCCTAATGGGGCTCAAAGTTTTCCTCACTTCATGTTGGGTGGAAGGAGGTTCAAAGATTACATCTAGGTTCGGGAGTGTTGGACTCAAACCATGAAATGGGGAGGCACAACGGTTCAAGTCCAAGTTCATACGAGCATCAACCTTTTTAGTGGCAAATAACTCGAGAGACTTTTCTAGTGACTCGGCCACGGTCTCCTTGTATGCAACCCAACGTAGCTCGGAGTTGATACGCAAAAACTTCCAACGAAGGTGCAATCCATGACCCGCGTTATGTCTTCCCTCCAACTCTACTTCATGAGTTCGGTCCATCCAATTCAACTCAACTCTAACTTGTTCCAAAACCTCCGCATAGGTAGGACTACGCTCGAAGACCAACGATATCTCATCCGGATCCGGTTCCAAATCACCTTTCATGAATGCATCCTTGTCCACATGATGAACATGAACAATTCTCGACATTCCTAAAATAATGAAGACAATAATATGGAAAATTATAACATTTCGTTTCTACTCATGCTAATATTAACTTATAATATTCATACACCTAATCTTTGAACTAACATACTACCCAAACAAAAGACCCCTAACACTAACAAGTATCTAACCCTAACCCTAGCAAATATCTAACCCTAACCCTAACCCTAACCCTAACCCTCACAAATATCTAGCCCTAACATATAAGAACCCTAACCCTAACATTTAGGGGACCATACAAGCCACCAACTAGGCAATTAAACCACAAACACCATGCATCATTGGGGTCAAATTGAATTTCTAGGGTTTCCAAGATTGAAACAAAAATCAACCAAAAAAAAGGTTTCTAATTGGTCAAAACAAGGGGAAATGGAGGACATTACCTCTAGGAATTTGTTGGGGGAAAGATTCGATGAAGAAACCTTCAAATCGGAGGATTTGAGGAAGGATTTGAGAGGAAAGGGAGGGGAGCCGCTGGGGGAGCCTTCTCTTCCTCCAAAAAAACGATAAGTGTTGCTTGGGTGTGGGGGAGAGGGGGTCGTGCGCGACTTAGTGCACTCTATGTGTAGCGCCTAGAGCTCAGGCGCTACACATGCACGCTCGGGCCCACCTGCCAGACGCCACGCAGGCAGGCGGCTGGCCCCGCAGTGCCACGTACGCAGAAGTGTAGCGCCTAGCTACAAGGCGCTACATAGAAGGGCGTGGCGCCTAGGCGTTGGGCGCTACAGAAAGAGGTTAGATTTCGAATTTTTTTCACCCGAGGTGCAGTCTATGAATTACTTTCGAGTTGTGGTCAACAGAGTCCATTTTGCCGTATACTGTTAGCAGATGGTAGATACCCACGAATCTTGTACATTCCCCTGTTTCCAGCACAGTAGCTCTTCACAAGAATTTTTCTAGACACGGGTGGAGTTTTACGGGGGTCATGGGGCACTACGGAGACATGCTGTTTATCAACCACAAAAGGGGGCTTTTGTCCCCCGAGAGTAACAAATTGCAGAGTCGAGAGCTGTAGCTGCTCTTTAGTTTTTACAGGATTTTTTTTCCGAAAAGGACCATCACATTAAAAGGAACATCGAACAGTATAAAACATCTCAACAAATCGAAAATTACAACGAAATTCCTCCAAACCGTGACGATAGCACGCCGCCGTTGCCGCTCCTCCAAGAGCCGGCCTCACGCTGTTGGTTGCGGACGGGAAGTCGCCAAACGGGTCACGAAGACCACATCCACCCTGCAGATGAAGAAGGAAGAATCGTCAATGAAGCTCATGGACGATCTCAAGATCCTCACAGCCAGAAGAAGTCCTCGAGAACCACAAACTTCTCGATGATGCCGCCAAGATGGGGCTGAAGCCAGGGAGACTTTATTGGACATAGCCCGCCACCACGTGAGCGTCACCCCACCAAACCTTAACCATAAAACCAAGAAAATGGATTCCTCCCACTGACGGGGCGGAGATACACCCCGCCTCCATGGCCCGAATGCCACAAAAGCGAGGCAGATCGACGACGGCGCTGACAGGAGATAGAGGAACCCTAATGGCCTCTCCTGGCTCTCGGAGGCGATGAGTACAGTATGCCAAAAGCAAAAAAAATGCAAAGTTGAATATGGCAATAGGCATATTCTTTTCAAGGCACTACTAGTATATTTAATTTACTTCAAGAATAGAATAAAAACAAAACAAAAAATCTCTGGTTTTGGAATGTTGATTTTACTAGTATGGTTTCTTTTTATAGGGTGATTTTAACTTGATACTTACTAGCATTTACAAGTTTTTTCCGGACAATACATTTTCCAAGGCTTCTTTGCTTTTGGGCGATTGCAAAAACATAAAATTAAAGAAAATGTAAATTACATGGCGTACTCCTATCTACAAGAATCGGTTGGCCTTTGGAGACCACAGGCAGTCTATTTGGATTGGAGAAATTTCGTAGGAATTTTAAAAAAATATACACCAAAACACCGCATATATAATAGAATTTCTTAGAGGTCGTCTGATAGCCACCATTTCGAACTGGAATCATCGAATTCATTTCCCTTACCAAATAAAGTAAAACGATGACATTGTTTCATTTCTCTCAAATGAAAATGATGGGTGCCAAATGAACTCTTAGAGCATCTCCAGCAGTCGCGCGATCGCTGCGCGCGCTAAACAGTCTATCCAGCGACGCGCGATCGCTGCTCCACCGTGGCGCCAGAAAATGCAATTACAGACGCGCCATATTTGCACCGTTTGCAGCACGCGCACGCGCAGAGCGTAAATGCAGCCGCGCGAAAATGAGGCGCGCGCGTCCAGCCGGCGCTCTTCTGTTGTCCCCCGCACACGGTCCTTGAGCCGGGCGCCGACGGCGGACGGCCGTCGCTTGAGTTCATCCGCGGCGCCACGAACAGCCCGCGCGACGCCCACCGAGTTTTATCCGGCGGCGGCGCTAGGGTTCACGAAACCGATGACGTACGGGGGCGTTGGCGGCGCGTTGGAGGAGTTCTCCATCGCCGGCGCCGAGCAGGAGGGGTAGCCGCGAGCGCACGCGGAGATTTCCGCTCGGCGGTTGGGATTCGCAGACGCTGTCGCGTGGTCGCTCGCGCTATACGTGAAGCTTAAAATTAGCAGCGGGCTGGGGCTTTTGACCGTGCGCTCTAATTTTTTTTGCGCGCGTCTTTATCGCGTGTCTGCTGGAGTACGCCACGCTGACCGTCGCGCGGTATAATTGGCGTTTTTTCGCGCCGACGCGGGATGGCGCGACTGATGAAGATGCTCTTAAAAATATCTAACGAAATCCTTTGAACAAAGACATTACATACGTTTCTTTCGTACCTTCCGTGTTGCATGAGCAGGCTCATCATACTATCTCACTTCGTTTGTTTTTTCCGATCTTTAAATCCGGCGAATAAAAGATCGGTGTGAACAACAAGACTCCGGATGAGATTGAGTGATAAAGGGAGCATTTATAAAGATTCTTTGGCACTGATAACGAGCTAGCTAGATTCTGGAGAGAGAGACAAGGCGGGACGGGACAAGGATATAAAAGGCGAGCGAGCATGTGACGGCTACTCTCGTTCGCCTCGGCCTCCTTTCTTTTATCCCTCCCGTCATTCCGTTTTGAAACTCAGTTTACCGCTGGCCATGTAGCCTCCCTCCCTCGTAGACTGGTTTTATGACAAACATGCCTGTCATTAGCGGCTCCTCCGTTTAGTTAGTGCTCTGTGTTCACCAATGCGACAAGCGCAACGAGTCCAAACCACTCCACGACGTGAGGGAGCTGAAGTCGGTACAAAAAGCAGTGATTTTTTTTCGAAAGATGGGAGATCATGTTTTGTTGTGTGTCCTGTCCTCGCGGTACCGGTACCGATTGATTTCGTGGAGAGATGGGGGTTTTCTTCTTCCTAGCGGGGTAGACCAGTTAAGACCATAAAACCGTCACTTTTGTAGCCAAAATTATTATTTGGTATATAGATAGATATTAGTTTTTGTAGTTGTATTATGAAAGTAATTTCAGTGCCTATTTTAGTGGATACTAGTTAATTATTGGATATTTGAGTGGCTATTTGGGTATAAAAATAATTGGAGAATAACAAGTGGACATAATCACTGGCTATAGTGGACAATAATTAGTATTGATACTAGTTGTGTGAGTGATTTACTGTCCAAGTAAATTCAGTGGCTATTTGTGTTAATAAGTAGATATATTTGTTCACGATTTATTTTTGTAGATTTCATAAACCATGGATTTATTTCTTCGTTGATCCTGCGTGGCGACTGTCGTTGGGGTACCACGGCATAACGCATACTTGTTGGGTCAGGGTTACGTAGCGAGATAAGCGTTGGTGGATATTAGAGTTGACAGGACACACAACAAAATATTATTTGGTTTTTTCTTCTTCCATAAAACTGTCACTTTTGTAGCCAAATTTATTATTTGGTATATAGATATTATTTTTTGTAGTTGTACTATGAAAGTAATTTCAGTGCCTATTTTAGTGGATACTAGTTAATTATTGGATTTTTTTTGAAATAGGTTTTCGTCCCGCTATATTAATATAGCAACACCACGATACAAGTGTGAGACCACTGCTGGGACGAAAACAACACAAACATGCCCAAAAGAAAGAAAAATAACAGAAAAGGAAAACAATGGCAACATCAGCGGATCGGCGAAAATGACTCGCAATCGCTGCGCCCTCTGAGTATGCCCACCACAATTCTAGGGCTTCGAATCGTCGCGTACCAAACAATACATCCGAGAAGGAAAGCGACGACGACGTCGCTGCTGCCCGGGCTGATCCTAGAGTTTCCCCCGGTACGCTACGGGGAGAGGGGAAGGGGTACACCCGACGCCCTTCATAAAGGAACGACGACACTCGCAAGCGTCATCGCGTCGGTGTCAAAGAGACAAGGATTTCTCCCGATCCTTCAAAAAACCAGATCCCCGGACGATCCGTAGAACTCCACCAATCTTGCCGCCCACCAACACGCGCCACATCGGTCTTGGAGTCACCAACGCCATCTCACCATGGCAAACATTGCGAGGCCAGACTGATAAGAGATAGCTGAGAACATGGGGCGGCAGGACCACGACCACGCGGGAGGGAACAACCTCCACCGCCATAGGCAGTAGCCGACCGGACACCACGACAGGAACACACCGGATCATTGGTGCTGGAAGGCTACAGCATCACGGCCACCTGAAGGACGTCCTCTACCGCCAAGGGCGGGTGCCGACCGGACGTGACAGCAGGGACACACCAGGCATAGGCCCGGCCGAGCCCCGGGGGGTCGTAAAGTCCCCGCCGCCACGCTCCTACACGTAGGTCGTCGCCGCAACAACCCTCATAGGCACCATAGAACCAGCCGGACCGAGGGGTCCGCGAAGTCCCTGCCGACGTGCTGCAGCACAGGTAGTGTCATCGCCGCCACCCACGCCACGAGCTGCTTCGAACCATCCAGATGCAGCACGGTGATGTCTACGCACACTTCTATTCTTGTAGATAGTGTTGGGCCTCCAAGTGCAGAGGTTTGTAGAACAACAGCAAGTTTCCCTTAAGTGGATCACCCAAGGTTTATCGAACTAAGGGAGGTAGAGGTCAAAGGTATCCCCTCAACTCTGCAATTACGATACAATAAGTCTCTTATGTCCCCAACACACCTAATACAATTGTGAGTTGTATAGGTGTACTAGTAAGGCAAAAAGATAGTGAAATACGAGTAATACTGATGATTATAAGTGATAATAGAAATCTGAAATAAAAATGGAAGTAAGCAAACATGTAGCAAAACTGATTGTAAACTGTGTTTCAATGCTTAGAAACAAGGCCTAGGGATCATTCTTTAACTAGTGGACACTCTCAACAATAATAACATAATTGAATGCATAAATATCATCTCTTCACTATGCTACTCCGAACCACTCTCCGGTCGGATAACAAACACCAATCATTGTATAGGGCTATAAGAGCACTCTTTAGAGTTTGCATTTCCCCACCTAGGTAATCCCCACGCTATCACCATGACACCTAGATGGTTCCAAACAAACACCACAATTTCATAGGGTCATCCAACACAAAATATAAATATCATGCTAAACACACGGTGCACACACTGTCATCTTTACACCGTGATCAAAGTGTCTACGGAGATCTCATAAGAAAACCACTTGAGTAGCATAACAGATGAAGAGTATCATCTACTTATTTAACTAGATTACAAAGCTCATAATCATATAAATATCACACCATGGGAGAGAGATATGAAACACATAGCTACCGGTAGAGCCCTCAACCCCGGGGGAGAACTACTCCCTCCTCATCATGGGAGACAGCAACGGCGATAAAGATGGAGGTGGAGTCGATGGAGATGGCTCCGGGGGCACTTCCCCGTCGTGGCAGGGCGCCGGAACAGAGATTTCTGTCCCCCGAAGTTTGTCGGCGATGGCGGCCGAGCTTCGGAACTTTTCGTTGACGGAGGCTGGATATTTTAGGGTTTATGCATCGGAGGGGATTATATAGGCGAAAGGGAAATGTTGGTGGGCGCCTGGGGGGGGACCCCACCACCTGTAGGCGCGGCCGAGGGACCCGCGCCCCCCTATGGTGTAGCCCCCCTCCGGGTCTGCTTTGGATTCCGTTGACGTGCCGGGAATTCTAAGACTCACGGATTTTTTTTCGTCCAATTCCGAGAATATTTCCAGAACAACTTTTCTGAAACCAAAAACAGCAGAAAACAGAAATTGGCTCTGTGGCATCTTGTCAATAGGTTAGTCCCAGAAAATCCATAAAAATGTCATAAAGTGTATAGGAAACATGTAGCATATGGCATGAAAACAACATGGAACATTATAGATACGTTTGAGACGTATCACATAAAAAGGACTATCTCGGGAATTTACTTTTATTGCAGCCAACTGTTCATTTGGAAAACTATCATTAACAGGAATAGGGTCATAAGCAATGTTTTCCAATCTAGATAAATTATCATCAACATCAGCACCCTTCCTATCCACAATATGCAAATCAAACTCTTGTAAAAGCAGCACCCAACTAATAAGCCTAGGCTTAGCCTCTTTCTTTTCCATAAGATATTTAATAGCTTCATAATCAGTGTGGATAGTAACTTTTGAATCAACTATATAAGGTCTAAACTTATTACAAGCAAAAACTACATCTAGGAACTCCTTTTCCGTGGTAGCATAATTCTTCTGAGCAGCATGAAGAGTCTTACTAGCATAATGAATAACTTTCAATTTGTTATCTACTCATTATCCAAGAACAACACGTACAACAAAATCACTAGCATCACACGTAATTTCAAAAGGCAAATTCCAATCAGGTGGTTGAACAATAGGAGCCGTAGTTAAAGCCTTCTTTAAAATTTCAAAAGCTTCCTTGCAATCATCATAAAAACAAAAGGTACGTCTTTTTGAAGAAGATTACTAAGAAGCTTTGATATTTTAGAGAAATCTTTAATAAACCTCCTATAAAAACCAGCATTACCAAGAACACTACGAATACCTTTAACATCCTTGGGACAATGCATTTTTTCAATTGCTTCCACTTTAGCTCTATCAACTTCAATACCTCTTTCAGAAATTTTATGTCTAAGAACAATTCCTTCATTTACCATAAAGTGGCATTTCTCCCAATTAATAACAAGATTAGTTTCCTCACATCTCTGCAAAACTTTATCAAGATTGTGCAAGCAGTTCTCAAAAAAAGTTCCATAGACGGAGAAATCGTCCATGAATACTTCCACAATTTCTTCACAAAAACCATGAAAAATAGCAGACATGCATCTCTGAAACTTAGCAGAAGCATAACACAAACAAAAAGGCATACGTCTATAAGCATAAGTTCCATAAGGACAAGTAAAATTTGTTTTCTCTTGATCTTGTCTTCTAGCAGCAATTTGATAAAACCCGGAATAACCATCAAGAAAGCAAAAATGACTTTTCTTAGACAACCTCTCTAACATTTGATCAATAAAAGGTAAAGGATAATGATCTTTCTTAGTGACTTTGTTAACTTTCCTAAAATCAATGCACATTCTATAACCAACTACTATTCTTTGAGGAATAAGCTGATCATTTTCATTTCGCACAACAATCATTCCTCCTTTCTTAGGGACACAATGCATAGGGCTTACCCATCTACTATCAGCAATAGGATAAATAATACCAGCATCAAGGAGTTTGAATACCTCATTTCTTACCACTTCCTTCATCTTAGGAATTAAATGGCGTTGATGTTCAACTACTGGCTTTGCATCAGGTTCTGTATTAATAACATGCTGACATATAGTAGGGCAAATTCCTTTCAAATGATCAAGAGTATATCCAATAGCTCCACGATGTTTCTTCAATATTTCCAATAACCTTTCCTCTTCTTTATCTGAAAGTTTAGAACTAATAATAACAGAATATGTTTTATTATCATCAATATAAGCATATTTAAGATCATCAGGTAAAGGTTTTTAATCAAAAACAAGATCCTCCTTGGGTGATAATGTGGTACCCAAGTCTTCCACATGTAATTTGTGTTTGAACATCAATGGTTGACGAAGAAGAATATCGTCAATCTCATTTCTTTCTTCCATAAAGACCTCACTTTCGTGGTCCTCCATGTATTGCTGCAAAGCATTGTTAGGAGCAAGAGCAATAGAGGCAAGTTTTTCAACTCTAAAATCCTCATTAGGCAACTCAGTTTCATAAGGAGCTCTAGCAAATTTAAAAAAATTAAACTCATAAGAGTTTCCATCAAATTTAGTCAATATTTTTTCCTTCTTACAATCTATAACAGCACCACAAGTGTTCAAGAAAGGTCTAACAAATATTATAGGACAAGTTTTACTAGCAGTTGTACCCAGTACTAGAAAATCAGCAGGATATTTCGTTTTACCACATAAAACTTCTACATCTCTAACAGTATCAATCGGAAATATTGTATCTCTATTAGCAAGCTGAATAACCACATCAACATCTTCAAGTTCACAAGAACCAATTTCATGCATGATTTCTCTCTCTATAAAGCTCATAAGGAATAACACTAGAACTTGCAAAAATATCACATAAACCATAATAGAAATGATCACATATCAAAATAGAAAGCACAGGAACACTAGTTTTCTTAGATTTACTAGGATGTGAAACAATATTAGAAGCATCCTCACATAAGAAAATGTGGCCATCCTCTACATTTTCAGAGACAAGGTCTTTAACTATTGCCACAATAGGTTCAACAATTATTTGTTCATCAGGTTCTATAGATTTATTTGTACTTTTGTTAACCACACTAGCTATAATAGAATGTTCCTTTACCTTGGCAGGGAAAGGCATTTTCTCAATATAAGGTTTAGGCACAGCAGGATTAACAACATGTAGTTCTATATTTCTAGCAGGAACACAATTAATAATATCTTTATAAGGTGCATGGTACTTGTTCATATCCTTTTTGGGAATATCAAGATAGGAGGAGAAGGCCTTAAAACAATTTACAAAGATTTGAGAGTCAAGACCACAAACAACACTAAAAATGTAGAAATCATCGGTTCCCATAAAAGATTTAATGCATTCGTAATCGTAATTTATACTTGACTTTCTACCTTTGTCACTCTCCCATCCTTCAGTGTTTTCTTGAATACGGTCATGAAGATCCCATTTAGCTACACCTTTTATAGGTGTAAATGATCCAGAACAAGAAGCATTCAATAAATCCTTATCATGAAGAGAAAGCCTTGCATAAAAACTATTAATAACAATATTACTCGGATGCTCATGAACGGGACATTTGAGCATTAATAACTTCAATCTTCCCTAAGGTTGGGCAATACTCTCTCCATCATGAGGCCGGAAATTATATATTTGATTCCGATCTTTATGAATCTCACTGGGAGGATAAAATTTAAAATTGTGTTTCAATGCTTAGAAACAAGGCCTAGGGATCATACTTTCACTAGTGAACACTCTCAACAATAATAATATAATTGAATGCATAAATATCATCTCTTCACTATGCTACTCTAAACCACTCCCCGGTCGGATAACAAACACCCATCATTGTGTAGGGCTATAAAAGCACTCCTTAGAGTTCACATTTCCCCATCTAGGTAACCCCCACGCTATCACCATGAGACCTAGATGGTTCCAGACAAACACCACAATTTCATAGGGTCATCGAACATAAAATATAAATATACCATGCTAAACCACACTGTCACACACTGTAACCTTTATACCGTGACCAAAGTGTCTACAGATATCTCATAACAAAACCATTTGAGTAGCATCACAAATGAAGACTAACATCTACTTATTCAACTAGATTACAAAGCTCATGATCACATGAAGATCACACCATGGGAGAGAGAGATGAGACACATAGCTACCGGTAGAGCCCTCAGCCCCCGGAGATAACTACTCCCTCCTCATCATGGAAGACGGCAACGGTGATAAAGATGGTGGTGGAGTGGATGGAGGTGGCTCCGGGGGCACTTCCCCATCCCGGCAGGGTGCAGGAACAAAGATTTATGTCCCCCGAAACTTGTCGGCGGCGGCGGCGGAGCTACGGAACTTTTCGTGGAGCAAGGCTGTATATTTTGGGGTTTATGCATCGGGAGGATTATATAGACGAAAGGGCGATGTCGGTAGGCGTCCGGGGGGCCCACACCACCAACTGGTGTGACCATGGGGACCCGCCCCCCCATGGTGTGGCCACCCTGTGGCCCCTCTCCGGGTCTCCTTTGGACTCTGTTGACGCTGCGGGAATTCTAAGACTCTCAGATTTTGTTTCGTCCAATTCCGAGAATATTTCCAGAACAACTTTTCTGAAACCAAAATCAGCAGAAAACAGAAACTGGCTCTATTGCATCTTGTCAATAGGTTAGTCCCAGAAAATGTATAAAAATGACATAAAGTGTATTGGAAACATGTAGCATATGGCACGAAAACAACACGGAACATCAAAAATTATAGATAAGTTTGAGACGTCTCAACATCCCCAAGCTTAGTTCCTACTCGTTCTCGAGTAGGCAAACGACAAAACAAATAATTTTTGAGGTGACATGCTACCAACATAAACTTGATCATCATAGTAATGTAAAGCATGTAAACTAGGATCAAATGAACAAAGTATGTGGTTTATAGTTGATATCAAAGAGTGATGTATAAACCATTAGGAATAACAAAGTAAAACATGTCAATAAATCAATACTAAAATACAATCCACTGTGCAAAGTATATTTAAGATGATTTAAGCTTCAATAACAACAATATAATCATCCAAGGCATCAAACTCTCACAACAACTCCTGTTAGGATCAAGTCAAGTGACAACAATATACACATAGGAAAATCATTCAAATAATTGTGCACTCAAAACAAGCAAGCGTTCTGTATTGGTTCCTGGCACCAGGATGTTGTGGCTAAAAGAACATTATGGGGGGTTTGGACGGTCAATGGAAGAAAGTCTCACACAACTGAAAGTGATCATTAGACAAGAGGATGTCTTATAATCGAAGTTATGCAAGGAGTAGTGATTTCCACACAACGGATGCACATAGAGTTATAAGTGTATGAAAGCTCCAATGGAACTAGTGGGGGTTCATCCAACTTGCTTGCTCACGAAGACCTAGAGGTCATTTGAGGAGGCTCATCATTGGAATATACAAGCCAAGTTCTATAATGTAAGTTCCCAACATAGTTATGCAAGTCATAATATGAAAACTCTCTCCAAACCTAAGTAATGATGCTAAACAAGCACAAATGTGGAATAAATGATAGTAGTGTTGCCCCCTCTCTCTTTATTTTCTCTCTTTTGCCTCTTCCTTTTCTTTTTTTCTTTTTGGTTTTTTCTCTTTTTTTATTTTTTGATATATAACCTCACTGGTAGGGGTAACACTCTATGTTACGATGAATCAACACACTTTTAGTACTCATAACTCAAACTGAAATATCTCTAATGTAAATAAAACTAAATGCTCCTGCCAGTGTAGCAGTATGCAAAATAACAATGAAGCATTACAAGTAACATAATGATGATGGATGTTGTATGGCAATATATCTCGAAATGGCTATGGAAATGCCATGGTAGGTAGGTATGGTGGCTGTTTTGAGGAAGCTAATTGTTGGCTTATGTTTAGAAATACAAAGTTCTCCCACAGGGTTTGGATGCACTGGCGAAGTTTGCACCAAGTCTCAATGTGAGAATGAGCAATGCACAGTACCGAAGAGGCGAGCACATATGGATGGTGGAAGTGCCAGAAAACCGCAACATAGAACTCACAAGTTAAAAGATTCCAAATAAAATAATGATCTCACAGGGCATAACGAAAATCACTCCAAGAGGGTCCGTGGCAGTGACAAGTCACTGTTAGCTACCCCGACCGTAGCGCGTACCAAAAAGCCATTACGATTGCTATCAGCAAAGGAAGTCATATACCATTATCCTATCAACTGGTTATTTGAGTGTGGCACAGTTTCAAGCTTGTAGGCAAACCATTAATTGTTTTTACTCGACTAGACCAGCAAGTTTACCATTAAAAATATTAATATCTCAAAACAACAGCAAATAATCAAGTGAAACTGTTTAATGATCTACAAGAATATGCAAGCTTTTTTGTTATACCATCTACCACACGTAGCAGTTTCTACCAACCACCAAACAACAAAAACTTTCCAAGAGATATAGCAATGAAACAAGAGAGTACTAACACAACTCTACTAAAACTAACAGCTCTAAATAAGAGATGCAATAAAAACAGGAGCTAAACAGGAATTTTGCAGCTGCTAGAAGAAAAACTAAGAATACGAGCATAACAAGTATTCAATCAAAAAAGCGGAGCGTGTCTCTCTCCCACCCAAAGAATGCTAGGGTCCAACTATATTATTGCAGCAAGGAAAACAAAAGAAAAACAAACAGACGCTCCAAATAAACTTCATATGATGTGACCGAATAAATATATATTTTCACTAGAAGTGACCTGATAAATTATTGATGAAGAAGGGGATGCCCTGGGCATCCCCAAGCTTAGATGCTTGAGTCTTCTTAGAATTTGCTAGGATGAACCACGGGGGCATCCCCAAGTTTTGACCTTGCACTCTTCTTGATCACATTATATAACCCTCTTCTCTTGACCCTTGAAAACTTCCTTCACACCACACTCAAAGAGTAATTCGCATTAGAGAGTTAGTGCAACAATAAAAAATTCATGGGTTCTATATGGGAACAAGTGATATTCATACTTTTAAACATTAGCTACTGTAGGAAAACGGGGTAGGCTACACTAGCGCAAATCGAAATTTCTACCGTGTCAACCAAGATCTGCTGCAAGATATAGATCACGAGATTACCACTAGACGCGTTGTGCAAATATCGGTGAAGCGGGTCGGGGCAGGGTAGTCGTACGAATCCTCCGGATCTCGTCGCTCCCACGAACAGCTCCTCTTGGCGGCTCGTCCAAGTGCTACAGATGCAGCACCTCTATCGGTATCCACACGTGCGGCGTGGAAGCACCGCTCGCCGGACTGCTAGGTCCGCGCGGGCGGCAGGGGCGTGGAGAGACGGTGGTTGCGGTGGAATGTGGTGCGGAATTAGAAACCCTAAAACACACAACCTCCTCTCCTTTATATAGATGTCCCCATAATGGGCTGCCACTAAACAGCCCGCTCTGGAGTCTATTTCCAGCCTATTTCAGATCCAATCCGAATTCTGCTTCTTCTGCCTTAAGTGTGCGACCCTATAGGTTCACGCACGTTTAGACATGACACGAGTACACCTACTCGGTCAATAGTTGGTAGCGGCATCTAGCAAAACGTGCCAACTCCCAAACGTGCATAAGATCATATCGTACGAACCATCACATGTTTATGCTATTCCTTTTGCCTCACGATATTTGATCATGCTCCTAGCTGATCACTCTTTCTCGATCTCGTGAATTGGAATCCCTTTCCAGGTTAACTATTAACCTTATTCAGCATGGCCAGGCATTTCTGGATTCGATCACTCGAGGGGCCCAGAGAAATATCTCTCCCTAGTGAGGAGAGGGGCAAATCCCATCTTGACTGACCATGCCTTGCAGCATGCTTCATGACAAACCCGAAAGCTACATTTATAACTATCATGTCACAGTGTAGCGTTTGATAGCCCTAAAGTAGGTCGATTCACATCTCAAGAACATGCGATAATCTCAGGTCTAAGGACAAAGCAAGCACAACGTGTAGAGAGAGAACTATTAACATTGTTGTAATGTCTCAAGTTGGGTCAGTCCAACACCATGTTAGTAACATGAGTTCACATTATTAGTTTGACATCACCATGTCTATGACTTGCGAAACATAGCCATCAACCAATACATGTGCTAGTCTAATGTTCAGGTGTGTCCTCACATGAACTCCAACTAGGGACATGTAACAGCCCAATTTTTGGAAGACATGAAAAACTTGTTTTCAAATAACCTAAAAATCAGGGCCAACAAAAACTTTTTAATATGTTTGATTTATGCTGGTGTTTTCATTCCTATGTGGTGGTTCTTTGTGTATATGTTTGAGTTTGTTAACAACTAACATTAAAAGCAATGATCCTAACTTTCTTAAAACACAACCCTGGTGATCAAGTCATGACAAGAAAGCTTATCATCTTCATCCATCACACTGTTTTGGCAAAAACCTTTTTGAAAGTGTTTTGATTTTAAAAGAAACCCAAAGACCAAGTTTTGAGGAAAACAAAAGATAATTTCCAAAACTATATGAAAAGTATTTTGGAGCTAATCATCTCCAACATGTTTTCAACAAAGATGTTTTTGCAAGTATTTCAAAAACACCTTCTCACTTCCTCCTTTTGCAAAAACTATAAGAGGGGACTATGTTACCCCTGTGTTCTACCTCAATTATATTCTTTTGGAAATAACAATTTTTGAGCTGAACCTCTTTATAAAACCCTCTTGTCATGGTATACCTTGATCACTAACTCTATTTAACACTTGAGAGAAACACCTGGAAAACTAATTTGAAGAACTTAGTTGTTTGAGTGATCTTGTGTCTTGTTATTTTTATCTGCTTGTTGTGTGATCTTGTCCTGTGTTTGCTTGAGGTATTTATTTCTGTTTGTTGATAAGTGTGTGCTGTTTTAAAGATAATAAAACTTAGTAATAACAAGATCAAGCATCTATATCATATTCCATCACATGTCCACATCATCTTCTGTTTTCTTAAAATCTTCCAACCTTGGAGACATGCCTTTATGTCCAATGTTGTTCTATCCATCAATGTTCCCTCATCTATATCATGTTTAACATCTATTCTATCTATCCAAGTTGTTATCTTGGATGTTGAAACCATTTTGTATCATCTATCAAAGTCCTATTGAAGGCATTCCCAAAATAATGACCATATCACCTTTATCATGAAGCACTTTGTCTATGTTACTCCAAATCACTCCTTATTGTTTTCAGGCCCAGTGAACCTTCCCTTTTCATACCCATTACCTATACATCACCTCCATGTGGTCCATTTATTTTCCAATGGACATTTAATTATTCTTCTCTCATGGTTTTTATTCTATTAAATGAACTCCTGTTTCCACCATTTTTCCACTTGGTGTCTCAAATATTTTCAAAGGAGTTGTTTATTAAAAATCACTTTTGAGACCTATATTATGTACTATATCATCTCAACTCAAAAATATATGTTTTCAAAGCATTTTACTATTTATTATTTTCCATTTTCCAAAAGGCCAGAAATGGATTTTAAAATATTTTGTGAAGAAAAGTATTTCCTAAAATCTTGGAAAAATTACCCAACATGCCTATGGTCATGTGGGACTTATTTATAGAAAAACATTTGCAAGTTGTTCTGAAAAATTTGGAGAAAACATTTAAAAACAGTTTCTGCCATTTTTGAAATCCCAAAATTTTGTGAAAGAAATATTTTCAAAAACTCTTGAGACCACCACCCCTAGACTCCATTTTTTATTATCTATCCATTGGACATGCTTTTGCACCTATGTTCTATTCAAAATTATGGTGAAAACAAGCAAAAACCTTCTCTGTTGTTTTTGGGCACTATTGAGTTCATCCTTGTGTTGATCAATCATTGCCTCCTCTCCACCTCTCTCTTCATCCCTGACATTGTAAACATCCACTTTGAACTCCTAGACATGGTCTACCAACCCCTAACCCTCTGCCTCTCCCTCTCTCTCAACCTTTAGCTAGAGGCCAAGGATGGTGATCACCACCCCATCTTCACAGTCCACCTCCACAGTACCTCACTGAAGCAACCCTTGCGCCACCAGACCCCTCTAGACCCTCGTGACTGCCTGGCAAGTGCATACCCCCTCCCCTTGTCTCCTTCTTCCTTGCTCATGTGCTGGCCATGGCGCCCAGGACGTCCACGACACGTCGCCCGTGTTCCAACGCGTGGGCATCGCTCCTCGACACCTATCCTTGTCTACAAGCTTCACGGGACATCCACGATCACGCCCGTGCCCCTCCTCTCCCCCAGCTCGCTCTCCTTCTTCCCTCACTCTCTGTCGAACACCTGCGAATGCAGGACGACCACGCTCAAAACCGGCCACTTCCGGCCCTCTCCCTGTCTCCTCTCGCGTATGCTCTATCTAATAACCCGGGACTAGCCTCCAGGAAAGCTTTTCCATTCAATGGATGCCCGCAAGCGAGCCCCCAAGGTCGCCGTTGACCTCGTCCGACGAGCTCCGACGCGCGGCCGACCTGAGCCATCCTCGTGCAAAACATCATGTCTTCCAGCCTCCTCTCCCTCCTAATCGAAGCCTAGAACCAAAATACCCCTCCCATTCTTGCTGTTTCGCCGGAATCGAACCGGAGCTATCCGCGGACCACCTCCTCGTCAAGCCGTGGCCACGGGGTGCTCCCTCCTCCTTTCTCTTCTCCCCTACCTTCCTTGAGCCCTATAATTGCTCTTGCACCTCCTAATTTTCACCTCCACTCCTTGCAGGGACGCCGCCAACCTCGACCTCGGTTCGCCGCCGCGGATCCCCAGCGGCCGTCTCGCTCCCGTCGTTCCCATCAAGCGCAGGAGGGCGCAACGGACGCGCGATGTTGTCCCGAGCCGCCTGGTGCTTCCAGATCTTGAAGGGAAGCCTCCGTGCTCCCGACGACGAGCTCTCCGGCCAGCTACGGCGGAGGGAACGGACTCCTCCGCGTTCCTTGGTCGTCGCCGGCGGGTGAAGGCGTGGCCCGACACCTGCCGTCGGATCCGCATCTGACGGTTCCTTTTGAATGCGGGATCTTCTAATCTCCGCCGCCGATTTCAGATCAGACGGCCACATACCGCTTCGCCGCGCGCGCGCTGGCAAACGGGCCGGCCTGCTCCTGTGCGGCCCGATTTCTCCAGATCTGGCCCGTTAACAATTTTTCTTTGCAGGTTAATTCCTTTTTCCTGTAGGTCTGTTTCTGGAGGTTTACTTTAAATCAAAATAAAAATGTTAATGAGTGATTATTGCCAAACTAAAAATCACAGAGGTAGATCTACATTTTCTTAACCATGTCCAACTTGTAGATCTAAGTTTTGAGCTTTATTTTAGGAGAAATAAAAATAATGGCAGAGACACTCTTTACCACCATTTCTATCATAACTTGAGTTTTAAGTATCCAAATCTTGCAAACTCAACTGTTCTGAGTAGCCCATGATAATATCTATCTGTTTCAGTTGTCCTTGTGTTGACTTGAGTTGTTATGTGAAAATGACATGCATGTTAGTTTTTAGGCCAGAGAGCACTTCTATGAATTATTTAATTTTATTGGTGATGAATTTTGAAGTGAATCCAACTGTGTTGGTTTGCTAGTGACTAGGAGCACCTCATGCTAGTTTTTCATGATGTTAGGAGTTACAGAATAGGATTGGTGCAATACTTAGTGTTTAGCTCTTTTCTGCATTTTATTGCTATGCCCTTATTTAAATTGCGTGTTATATTATTTTGTTATAAAATTGATTCCTAGCATGTGTAGGGTATAAATACATGTTTTATTTGTGCTTGAGTGTTTCATTATCATGTTAGGAAAATGTGTGTGAAAAGCATGTTGTTGTAGTATATTTTCCATAGGGTTGTTTTCCTTGTAATATTAGGATAAATCTTGTATTTCTTCTTATGAGTATGATGACTTTCATAAATGTTTTAGTATTTTTATCCATAGCATAGCTACTGTTATTTTTGCATGTTATAATTTCTTGCATGATTGGATAAGTTCTAGATCATGTTGGCATGCCATGCTAGTTGTAGGTGATTTCTGCCATAGTAGTTATATTGCATGCTTAATTTTTGAGGCATTAATTAGATTGTTATTTTGTTATTACTAGCATGTCTAGGTGTTACTTTCTTTGTTATTTGTATGCCATCTTACATATCCATCATGTTAAAATAAATCATGCTTGATGATCCCTTATGGTTATGCATGTCTGCTTGTCTAAATAGCCATTTTCATGTCTAGTTTTAATAGTTGTTTTGCTCCATGATTATTTCCATGCATTGAGTGATGCCATGGTATTTTGGTATGGTTTTGCCTCTGTTATTAGGTTGCTTAGGTGCTGGTTATATTAATTCTCCATGATTAGAAAAGCATGTGTTACTTTGAGCTTGTAGTATTGCTTGTTATTATTTTCCTATGCATGCGTATGTGTTCCTAGGTTATTTTCTTGTTATTTTGCTCATCCTCATGAATGACCAGAGAGTCATTTAACCTTATCTGAGCATGTTATGAGAGTGGCACACCCACTGGACTCATGCCATTTTGGTTGAGGATCCATAACATCAATTCTACTGTTATTCATGTGTGTTGTCTGTGCATGTTTTGCTTGATGGTGTGCACCCTAGTAATTTTGTTTGTGAGTGTACTTGTTTGTGAGTGTACTTGTTTGATGAAATGCAGAGTAAAACTATTCAGAATAGCCGCGTCCTCGGATATGGACAGTTGAATGGCCATGTAGCTAGTATTGTGTCAATGTTTTCAAAAAGCTGGAAAGGTGTTTTGGAACTTGTACCTGGGAGGTACATTGAAAGGGAATGATTGTACCTTTGAGGTACCGGATAAATGATGATCTTAAAGATGTGTTCTTTTCCAAGAAGTTTTGCAAAGAGAAAGGTTTTCTTGATCTAGAATGTTTTATCAAAACCTTGTGGACATGCTTTATCTACAAGAGAAATGAAATATCTTTTGAAGTATCTTCTTCAACAAAGGAGAATTAAAACTTGTGCAACTATGATGAGTCTTAAATTCATCATGGCTAGTTGAGCCCTAATTAAAGCCTTCCTACCACCTTTATACCTGCATACTTGCATGTTTAGCTTTCATTTAGGGTGACTTGCAGGAGTACATTCAAACGTACTCATGAATGGTTTCGTCCCTGGCTATTGTCTTAGCCAGACTTTGAGCAGAAACCAGGAGAGCCTGAAGAAGATGGTGTCGCTGACGGCTGTGCGAACTAGGAACGTCTCCGAGTCAGTAGCCTGTAGGTAGTCAAGGCGTGACTTGGGTTTACCACGAGTGTGTTTTGCTGTCTTCCGCTGTTTTTTTTTGTTTGTGTTCCTGCCCTGCGTGGCAGTTGTTTTCAACTGAGTCAAGTGACCAGTTGTGTAAGCCGTGTATTCGTGTAGTGGATGTTGTAACCTGCAATGCCAACTCGAGTATGTTGTTCACGACTAACTGATCATGGGATCGTGAATGTATGCATACTGGAGGTCTCGGACTGCTAGTCTGGGGTCCCCACAGGACATATTTAGAATAACCATGTAAGTAAAGAGTTTCACAAACAAGTCACATACTTGCCAATCAATACAAAGATATTATTCAAGGCACATTATTACAAATCATGGATACATAGATATATCATCATCTCTATGATTGCCTCTCGGGAATATCTCCAACAGTCTCCCACTTGCACTAGAGTCAATCTAGAAGATATCTAATACCCATATCTCTTGTGTGCGCCTCATGCTTTGGCTTCAGGAGAGATTTTGTCAGAGGATCAGCAACATTCAGATCCGTATGTATTTTGTATAAGCTTACTTCTCCCCGTTCGATGAACTGTCGAATGGGATGATAACGCCGCATAAAGTGTTTGGTTTTCTGGTGACTCCTTGGCTCCTTTGCTATCGCAATGGTCCCACTATTGTCACAGTAGAGATCCATTGGATTGGACGCACTAGGGACAACACCTAGATCAGTAATGAACTGCTTCATCCAGACACTTTCCATGTCGGCTTCAGCTGCCGCGATGTACTCTGCCTCCATTGTAGAATGAGCAACCGTGTCCTGCTTGGAACTCTTCCAGCTAACCGCTCCACAGTTCAACGTGAACACATAGCCCGATTGCGATTTGGAATCATCCATATCGTTTTGGAAACTAGCATCGGTGCAACCATTTACAATGAGCTCGTCCTCACCTCCGTAAACTAGGAACATATCCTTAGTTCTTCTCAAGTACTTAAGGATATTCTTTACCGCTGTCCAGTAACTCTCACCGGGATCATCTTGGTACCTGCTCGTAACACTTAGAGCATATGATACATCTGGGCGATTACATATCATTGCATACATGATAGACCCAATTGCCGAAGCATATGGAATCCTACTTATGCGCTCTCGCTCATCTGTTGTCGAAGGATACTGAGTCTTGCTAAGATTTATGTCGTGTGACATGGGGCAAGAACCCTTTCTTTGCCTCTTCCATGCTGAATCGTTTTAGCACTTTGTCAATGTAAGTACTCTGGGTTAATCCTATTAGCCTCTTTGATCTATCTCTATAGATCTTAATACCCAGAATGTATGCCTCTTCCCCTAAGTCCTTCATAGAAAAACTATTTTTCAACGAGGTCTTAACGGACTCGAGCATAGGAATGTCATTTCCAACCAGTAGTATGTCATCCACATATAAGATTAGAAATACGAGTGAGCTCACACTTTCTTTCTTGTAAACACAAGACTCTGATTCGTTTTTGATAAAGCCAAAACCTTTGACTACCTCATCAAACCGAATGTTCCAACTCCGAGATGCTTGCTTCAACCCATAAATGGATTTCCGAAGCTTGCATACCTTTCCAGCATTTTTAGGATCGACAAAACCCTCGGGCTGCATCATATACACGTTCTCGATTAGGTTTCCATTTAGGAAAGCCATCTTGACGTCCATTTGCCATATCTCATAGTCAAAATATGCAGCAATAGCTAGAATTATCCGAATAGATTTAAGCATCACTACAGGAGAGAAGGTCTCGTCGTAGTCAATTCCTTGACTAGGCAAAAATAAAACCATGGGTTATCTCCCAAAAAGTGCTTTTCTTTAACGCCTTTTAGCTAGGCCCAGAAAAGTGGATCCACGTGTTTTCAAAAGAAGAGGCATTCAAATCAAGATAAGGCAATTCCTCAATAGTGCATTGTATTTTATCAAAATGAGTTCCATATGTTCCTCTCTTAGAACTTTTAGGTTTACTACTCTCATCAAATATATTTTCAGGAACAATACAATCAATTTTTATTCCTTGGGCTTCATGTAGTTCTACCAATTTAAAGGGAATTGGTATTTTCTCCTCCTTTTTATTTTTAGATTCAGATTTTTCAAGAACACCAACAACATCTACACATGAGCCTAGCATATTGAAACGATCAAAAAAAATTCTAGCCTCTATAGCAACATCCCCAAATTCTTTAAGCATGGTTTCTAAGATAAAATTTCTTTTTTCAATATCTTCAATATTATTCAAGTTGAGGATCATATGCTGCAGTATGGGATGAAGGTTGACAAACCTGTCTTCTAACATGTGAATGAAATAAGTTGCATCAGTTTCATAATTTGGAGCAAGTTCTACTATGGATTTTTCCTCAAAATTATCATGCTTGCTAACATGATTAAAGAATCCTTTAATGGTATCCTTTCCAAGTATAGAACCACTACCAACTTGAAGATCTTTCAGGGTAAACTTAGGGAGCAACATCTTGAAGAATAACAACAAGGTAACAAAAATAACAACTAGAATAAGAACTTATTTTTTGTGTTTTTGATAAAGAGAAGCAAACAAGACAAAATAAAAAAAACTAAGGAAAACAAAAACAAAGTAAATAGATTGGAAGTGAGAGACTCCCATTGCCGAAATTATCTTCCTATCCGGCAACAGCGCCAGAAAAGTGCTTGATGCGTGTGGAACACACGTTCGTTGGGAGACCCCAAGAGGAAGGTTTGATGAGCACAGCAACAAGTTTCCCTCAGAAAGAAACTAAGGTTGAATCGACCAGTTTGAGAAAGGAGTAACTTCAGAAGGTTGATGCGGTTGAGATGGTAGGGCGCACTACCGGTTCAGAACAACATGGAACCTACACAACACAATCAAATCACTTTGCCCCAACGAAGCAGTGAGGTTGTCAATATCACCGGTTTTGCTGAACACAAAGAGGTTAAACGTATGGTGTGGAAAACCATATGAGAACAATATGAAAACAGTGGAAGCAGTGTGTTTATTATCAGTATGATAAACTAGGGTCCACAGTTCACTAGAGGTGTCTTTCCATAAAAGATAGCTAACATGCGTGGTGAACAAATTACAGCTAGGCAATTGACAGATAAATAAACATGCATGACATAAAGATTACTATGAGATTCATGCGGGCATTACAACAAAATACATAGATCGTCATCGAACTACATCTATGACTAATAATCCACCCTCCGAATATCATTCGAACAAACGTTGGGTATTGAGTTGCAAGCAACAGATTATCGCAGTAAGCAAAGTGTGTAATGTAAACAATGTAAACAAAGTAAACATCGTTGTTTTCCTCCTAATGGCAACAAAACATCCTCCATCTGTCACTCGAGCACAGATGCAAAGGAGGCATGAACCCACTATTGAGCATAAATACTCCCTCTTGGAGTCACTAGCATCTACTTGGCCAGAGCATCAACTAACAACGGAGAGCATGCAAGATCATAAATAACATACACATGAAGATAACATGTAGATTGATAATCAAGAGACATACATTCAATAATAATCGGATCCCAACAAACACAACATGTAGTATTACAAATAGATGATCTCAATCATGTGAGGCAGCTCACGAGATCTAAACATGAGGCATAAAGTGGAGAGTACAACCATCTAGCTACTGCTATGGACCCGTAGTCCAGGGATGAACTACTCACGCATCACTCCGGAGGCGGGCATATAAGTTAACCCCTGATAACAAATTGTTTCCAATACCTCTTTTTATAAAATAAAAAGCTCTAGCATATAACTTAATGCATGTTTCCCTCTGCGAAGGGCCTTTCTTTTACTTTTATGTTGAGTCTTCATCTTCTAACTTAATGCACAATTAAGAGAGCATAGTTGTCATTCTGAGTATAATGTGCATCAGTCCCAAAGATTATTATTGATTGATTCATGATATGTTATTACTTGTTCTTAAATTATTTGTTTCTAGTCACCACTTGAACTTTGAAGCTGTCCTGGCATTTATGTTTTGTTCTCACTTTTAAGGACAAGCGGAATACCACTGTGCTATCTTTTCTTTATGATCTAAACAAACGTATAACTCTCAAGTGTATTATTATTCATGATCTTTTGTTTGTGTCACTTTTCATGTTGCAACATGATTGCTAAGTTTCATTGTTAGAATTATATCTATCATGCATATGTTTATGTACTATGATCTCAGCTTACATTCCTTTTAAAAATATGATGATCAAGATTATGTTGATAGCATGTCCCCTCAGAAATTATTTTGTTTTTATCGTTTTACCTACCCGAGGACGAGTATAACTAAGCTTGGGGATGCTTGATACGTCTCAAACGGTTCTATAATTTCTTGTGTTCCATGTTGTTTTCATAACTCGATAGTGGGTTCATGCCTCCTTTTCATCTGTGCTCGAGTTATAGAAACGTGACGGATGGGGTATGTGTTGTTGCCATTAGGAAGAAAACAACAATGTTTTCATTGTTTACATTACGCACTTTACTTAATGCAATAATTTTTTTGCTTGCAACTTAATACCCAAAGTTTGATTGGATTATGTTGTGACATTGGATTATTAGTCATAGATGCAGTTGGATAACGGTCTATGAATTATGTTGTAATGCCCGCATGAATCTCATAGTAATCATCATGTCTTGCATATGCACTACGGTGCATCCTTTATTTCTGTCAATTGCCCAGATGTAATTCGTTTACCCAACATGTTATCTATCTGTTTTGGAGAGACACCACTAGTGAACTGTGGGCCCCGATCCATTCTTTTACACTGATAATACAACCACTTCAAGCACTGCTTCTTTTACTACAATCACTGTTCTCTTTTCATTCACTGCAAACAATTACTGTTTTCCACATTATACATATAATCCTTTATGTTAGCAAAACCGATGAGATAGACAACCTCACTGTTTCGTTGGAGCAAAGTATCTTGGTTGTGTTGTGTGCAGATTCCACGTTGCTGCTGGGCCTGGTAGTGCGTCCTGCCAACATCAGCTTTCATCAACCTTCAGAAGTGATTTCTTTCTCCTACTGGTCGATTCAACCTTGGTTTCTTTTTTGGTGAAACTTGCTGCTCCACTCTTCATACCTTCCTCTTGGGTCTACCAACGAACGTGTTTCCACACGCATCACCGGTGCAGAGGCGGACCTTCACCGCCTGGTTGCATCGCCCGTTGTCGGCCCAACCCACGCCAGGGCTCCATCGAGGGGGAAAGGGCAGGGGGCCGCCGCCATCGGCACCACCAGGGCCTAGCCCTCGACAAACATCGGCGATGGCACGAGGAATAGGAAGAGGGAGGGTTCCTGGGGAGGTCGCCGGCGATGCGGCCCAGTCGCCCACGCGTGGGGGGGGAGGGCACCAGGTCGTGAGGGGGTTTCATTATTGGATATTTAATTGGCTATTTGGGTATGAAAATTATTGGAGAATAACAAGTGGAAATAATAAGTGGCTATAGTGGACAATAATTATTATTGATATATTTGTGTGAGTCGTTTACTATCCGAGTAAATTCAGTGGCTATTTGGTTTAATAAGTAGATATATTTGTTCACGAACTATTTTTGTAGATTTCATAAACCGTGGATTTATTTCATCGTTGATCCTGCATGGCGACTGTCATCGGGGTACCACGACATATCCCATACTTGTTGGGTTAGGGTTTTGTAGCGAGATAAGCGTTGGTGGACTATTAGAGTTGACAGGACTCGGGAGGGCACGATTTACCCAGGCCCAGGGCCCTTTGGAAAGGTGAAACCCCTACTTCCTGCATGTCTCTTTATTTCCGGCGAGTATGATCTCGGTTACAATGATTTTACGGTGTGTTCTCTCTTGTATTGCTTGTCCTTGCTATGATTCCCTCCTGACCTTTATATAGGAGCCCGGGTGTCAGGAGTTTCTACATGGATCGGACTCCTACTTAGTCGATTTCTAGTCTTCTTCTTGATCCGCAAGGTAAGTCTTCGGAGTCGGTTCATATGCGTCTTCAGTGATGGGCCTGGGTCTTGATGCTTTCGTGGGCCTTCTGTAGGGTTCCCATACTTGGGTTACACACGGTATACTCATCGTGGCGGGTCCATTGGTCATCCCCACGTCCGTAGCCCCCGAGTGCTTGGTGGGGTCAAAGGCTCGGAACGGATAGTATGGGCACCTAGAGGGGGTGAATAGGTGCTACGACCAATTTTAATTTTTCTCTAATTTAGGTTTGACACAAAGGTAAATCCTATAGATATGAAACTACGGTGAATTTATCTATATGACAAGAATAACAATAAACAAGATACAAACACAAAGTAAAGGAGAGGGGACAAGGTAACCGATAACGGAAGCACGCACAGACAAGGATGTAATCACGAGTTCCTCGTTTTGAGGGGAGTACATCTCGTTGTAGGGGTGTGAGTTTCGCCACGAAGGCCTACTCAACGCCACAAAGGCCTCACACTATTCACCGATGAACCTCGCCACAAAGGCCTAGTTCACCTTCCACTATTGATTCCCTTTGAAGTGGAAATCGAATAATTTACAATGAGATTGAGGCACACACCCACAACTAAATTGGTGGCTCCCAAGAATCACCAACAATCGACACAAGTAGCAATGAGGTCTAGGTTTTCCACAAGGAAACCCTAGACTAGGTTCTCTCAAGTGAATGAGGGGGAAATGAAGAATATGATGGTGAAGATGTAGATCGGGGCCTTCTCCTTCAATACTCCAAAGATCAACGAGTTTGGGTGGAGGGATTTGGAGAGATCTTGGTTTTTGTGAGATTAATAAATATGAATTTGATGCCTTGGACGAACTAGCTTGATGTTGAAGAAGGAGGTAGCCGCTATGAAAATATGGCCGTTGCAGGAATTTTGGGGTGGAATATCTGACCCTAGAAGGGGCGGAATCTCTGCCCCCCAGATTATCCAGCTCCCCAGGCCAAATAATCGGGCCCAAAAATCCGGTTGGCTTCCACAAGCCCTACAACTTTTACTTAGCCATTTTTCACTGGCCGAGATTCTGGGGGCGGAATATCCGGCCCCTAGGGGTGGATTATCCGGCCCCGGAATATCCGGCCTCTGGCACTGAAATAGTCGGCCACAATTAGATGGACTCTCAACTTCACCGAGCTTCTGGGGAGGAATATGCGCCCCGTAGGAGGGTGAAATATCTTCCTCCCGGAATATCCGACCCCTAAATACTAAAATATCCAACCAACATTTCTGGTGGGCTCTGCAAGCCCACAGCCAGGTCCTTAGCCATTTTTATACCTCTGGTTCTGTGGGGCGGATTATCGGCCCCTAGGGGTGGATTATCTGGCCCCCAGAATATCCGGTCTTTCCGGGCCAGAATTTCCTACCAGACCAGAGATAGAAATATGATGATCCCTTCGACCTTTTTGGTTCCTGGTGGTTTGAAGGATATACCTGTAAGATCTGCACCACTTAACACATCATTAAATATCGCTTGTGTTGTTAATTAACACACAAAAAATAGAGGGATAAGAAATGCGCTTTCAGACCCGACCAAGGACTCAAATGACCCACATCATCTAACATTGGACTGAAACACCTTCAAACAGTATGTGTATGACTCGAAAATTTATCCGTACCATCAGCAGTTATGTGAACAACAGGGGTTCCGTTGGAATCAAGGGACGCATCTTAGCATGTCTGGATCACCTGAAAGTTTAGGGCCAGTTAATCCAACTCAGGAGAACACATAGCTAGCCAACCAAAACTCAGGCCCCTAGGCCCTAGCTCGGAAATACCTAGCGTAATCAACTTGAGGCGCGGAGGCTTTGCAAAGTTGAACTCCAGTTTCAGTGTATGTTACCCAACGTGTCCATCGGGATTTTCTTCATGTTGTAGGCGCGAAAATAACTAGGTGGTGCAGCAGTTATGCAACCCTGATACGTCATAAATGTATCCAGAATTTCTGATGTTCCATGTTGTTTTCATACTTGATGCTACATGTTTCCTTTACACTTTATGCCATTTTTATCAATTTTCTGGGACTAACCTATTGACAAGATGCCATGGATTCAGTTCATGTTTTCTGATGTTTTAGTTTCAGAAAAGTTGTTTTGGAAATATCCTCGAAATTGGACGATTCAAAGCCCGAAAGTCTTAGAAATCTGTCGCGCACATGGAGTCCGTAGGAGACCTGGAGGGGGGGCACAGGGGCCCACACCATAGGGCAGCGCACCCCCTCTGGTCGCGCCTGGGGGTGGTGTGGGCCCCTGGCCGCCGATCGACGTTGCTCTCTCGCCTATTTATACCTCTCGAAAGTTTAACCCTAAATACCCAAGCCTTTCCCCCCCAAAACATCTGCAGTCGCCGTCATCGTCAACCCTAGTTCGGGAGGGTTCTGGAGCTCTCCCCGGCACCCTGCCGGGAGGGGGAATCATCACCGGAGGGCTCTACACCACCATCCCCGCATCTGGAATGATGCGTGAGTAGTTCATCCTTGGACTACGGGTCCATAGCAGTAGCTAGATGGTTGTTCTCTCCTCTTTATGCCTCATGTTTAGATCTTGTGAGCTGCCTAACATGGTGAAGATCATCTTATTGTAATGCTACATGTTGTGTTTCCTGGGATCTGATGAATATTGAATGCTATGTCCAATGATTATCAATCTATCAGGTTCTTTCATGTGTATGTTATTTATGATCTTGCATGCTCTCCGTTACTAGCAGATGCTCTGGCCAAGTTGATGCTTGTAACTCCAAGAGGGAGTATTTATGTTCGATAGTGGGTTCATGCCTCCCTTTCATTTACGCTCAAGTGACAGAAACGTAACGGGTGGGGGATGTGCTGTTGCCATTAGGGAGAGAACAACAATGCTTTGTCTAAGGATAATTTTATTGTTTACATTACACACTTTGCTTAATGCAATTATCTCTTGCTTCCAACATAATAGCCAAGGTTTAATCGGATGACACTCCGAGGGTGGATTATTAGTCATAGATGCAGTTGGATAACAGTCTATGTATCTTGTTGTAATGCCAGCATGAATCACATAGTAATCATCATGTCATGCATATGCACTATGGTGGAGACTTTATATCTGTCAATTGCCCAGCTGTAATTTGTTTACCCAGCATGTTATCTATCTGTTTTGGAGAGACACCTCTAGTGAACTATGGACCCCGGTCCATTTCTTTACACTGATAATATAACCATTGCAACCACTATTTTCCTACTGCAATTACTATTTTCTTCACTGCCATTACTGTTCTCTTTCATCTACTGTAAACAAGTACTATTTTCCACACTATACGTCTAATCCTTTGTTTCAGCAAAACCGGTGAGATTGACAACCTCATGGCTTTGTTGGGGCAAAGTAATCTAATTGTGTTGTGTAGATTCCATGTTGCTACTAAACCGGCAGTGCGCCCTGCCAACATGGGCTGTCTTCAACCTTCAGAAGTGATCTCTTTCTCCTACTGGTCGATGCAACCTTGGTTTCTTTCTAAAGGAAACTTGCTATTGTGTGATACGTCATAAACGTATCCTTAATTTCTGATGTTCCATGTTATTTCCTACATGTTTTCTATACACTTTATGTCATTTTTATCGATTTCCGGGACTAACCTATTGACAAGATGCCACAGAGTTAGTTCCATGTTTTCTGTTGTTTTTAGTTTCAGAAAAGTTGTTCTCGAAATATTCGCGGAATTGGAAAATTCAAAGCCCGAAAGTCTTAGAATTCCCGAAGGTTCCACGGAGTCCCGAAGAGGCCCGGAGAGGGGCCACAGGGGGGCCACACCATAGGGCGGCGCCCCCCGGCCGCTCCAAGGGGTGGTGTGGGTCCCTCGGGCGTCCACCGCCATCGCCCTTTCGCCTATATAATCCCCCCGATACGTGAACCCTTAAAATATATACCACTTTTTCCCGAGAAAACCTGCGGCCGCCGTCATCGTCATCCCGGGATCGGGAGGGTCCTGGAGCTCTCCCGGCACCCTTCCGGGAGGGGAATTCATCACCAGAGGGTCTACACCACCATGCCCTCCTCCGAAGTGACGTGTGATTAGTTTATCCCTGGACTACGGGTCCATAGTAGTAGCTAGATGGTTGTCTTCTCCACTTTATGCCTCATGTTTATATCTCGTGAGCTTCCCTACATGATCGGCATCATCTTTATGTAATGCTACATGTTGTGTTTGCTGGGATCCGATGAATGTTGAATGCTATGTCTTCTGATTATCAATCTATCATGTTATCTTCATGCATATGTTATTTATGATCTTGCATGCTCTTTGTTATTAGTAGATGCTCTGGCCAAGTAGATGCTAGTAACTTCAAGAGGGAGTATTTATGCTCGATAGTGGGTTCATGCCTCCTTTGCATCTCTGCTCGAGTGACAGAAACGTGACGGATGGAGGATGTGTTGTTGCCATTAGGGAGAAAACAACTGTGTTCACTTCGTTTACATTGTTTACATTACACACTTTGCTTACTGCGATTATCGGTTGCTTGCAACTTAATACCCAATGTTTGTTCGCATGATATTCGGAGGGTGGATTATTAGTCATAGATGCAGTTGGATAATGGTCTATGTATCTTGTTGTAATGCCCGCATGAATCACATAGTAATCTTTATGTCTTTCATATGCACTACGGTGCAACCTTCGTTTCTATCATTGGCCCAGCTGTAATTTATTCACCACACATGTTATTTATCTTCTATGGAGAGACACTACTAGTGAACTATGGACCCCGGTCCATTTTCTCATACTGATAATACACACACTGTTTCCACTCTTTTCACACTGCTGCTACTATTTTATACTGTTCTCATACTGTTTTCCACACCATACGTTTAACCTCCTTGTGTTCAGCAAAACCGGTGAGATTGTAAACCTCACTGCTTCGTTGGGGCAAAGTGATTTGATTGTGTTGTGTAGGTTCCACGTTGCTGTTGAACCGGTAGTGCGCCCTGCCATCTCAGCTTCATCAACCTTCTTAAGTTACTCCTTCCTCCTACTGGTCGATTCAACCTTGGTTTCTTTCTGAGAGAAACTTTCTACTTTCCTCTTTATACCTTCCTCTTGGGGTCACCCAACGAACGTGTGTTACGCGCGCATCACTGTGGTCTTCATACCTTCCTCTTGGGGTATCCCAACGAGTGCAAGCTCTTGCACCATCAAGCAAGTTTTCTGGCCCCGTTGTCGGGAGGAAGAGGATTTCTGCAAGGGGAGTCTCTCACCTCCAATATATTTACAGTGTTTTTGTTTTGCTTAGTTTGTTTTATTTTGTCTTGTTTGCTTCTCTATATAAAAAACACACAAAAATTAGTTCTTATTCTAGCTGCTATTTTTGTTATCCTGTTTTTAATCTTGTTAAAATGAGTATTCCTGAAGTTGAGGTTTGTTCTTAAGCAACAAGGAAGAGAAAGTTTGAAAGATGCTTGGTATAGAATAAGTGATGTTCGTCATAGATGTACTAAGAAATATTCTACCTTGATCCTTCTTAGGAACTTTTATGTTGGTATTACTAGCTGGTATAGGTATGTTCTAGACACTCTTACTGGTGGGAATTTTCTGGCAACTCCATCTTTGGAAGACTGTAATTTAATTGAAAGTATAGTTGGAACACCACCTACTAAAGTTGTTAAAACTGATATCACTTTAGATGATGTTATAAAAAACTGAACTCTATGGAGAAAAATTTGCCAAATTTCCTTGATAATGCTAGCAAAGTTAATGAATCAATAGTAAGTATCAATAAGAGAACTACTGTTTTAGAGGCTAGAAAACCCATGATAATCAAAACATTAGGATTGGTAAACTAGAGTAGGCTATGAAAACTTTAAGTTCAACTTTTTCTTCTCTTAAGTTTAAGAGGGAGAAAGCTTTTATGGGAAAAAAACAAAAAACAAAATTGTATGTCCCTAAGGTGTCTAAACCAAAACCCCCTAATGTGCTTAAAATTGATAAAACTTTTAGTGAAACTAAAAGTGATTTGCATGTTGAATCATCTCCAGGGGTACCGAAACTACCATTTTCTACCAGTGGTGTTTTAGAGGAAATTATTGATTTGGATGCTTCTTCACTTGAAAATACTTGATTCTTGTTTTCTGGGTGTAGCTAAAAGGCGTTAAAGAAAAGCACTTCTTACGAGATAACCCATGGTTTTATTTTTTGCAATGTTTTATTCTGTTTTCTTTGAGTCAAGGTGTTGTTATACTTCTCTATCAACTCCTTTGTATCTTTATTTTCTCGCATTTGTTGTGCCAAGTAAAGTCTCTAGTGAAAGTTGAAGTTAGATTTGGATTTCTGCGGAGGAAACAGATTTATGCTGTCCACCGTTAAATTCATGTAAATTCACCGAAAGATCGAAATGACCTGCAAATATTTGCGCTTAATCCTCAGCTGTTTCTGAAACTTTTTCTAGCTTTGCGTTTTTCAATTTGAGCAACGTAAGTGCCCCAAAAAAGTCAAGTTTACAGACTATTCTGGTTTTGACAGATTCGGCCTTTTTATTTTGCATTCTCTCTTTTACTATGTTGAGTGGATTTATTTGCTCCACAAAACATAATTGGTTGTAGCTAATGTTTAAAAAGTATTAATAATGCTTGTGTCCATGCATAACATGTGAATTTTTTATTATGCACTAACCCTCTAATGCGAATTACATCGAGTGTGGTGTGAAGGAAGTTTTCAAGGGTCAAGAGAAGAGGGTGATATAATGTGATCAAGAAGAGTGCAATGCCAAAGCTTGGGGATGTCCCCGTGGTTTAACCCAGAAAATTCCAAGAAGACTCAAGCTTCTAAGCTTGGGGATGCCCAAGGCATCCCCTTCTTCATCAAAATTTATTAGGTCACTTCTAGCACACCTATTGATCCACTTTCTCCTACTGCTGATTTTTATGAGATAAAGCCTGCCCTGTTAAACCTTGTTATGAGAAAGAAATTTTCTGGTGTTAGTACTGATGTTGTTGCTGCCCATCTTAATAATTTTGTTGAACTATGTGAGATGCAAAAATATAAAGATGTAGATGGAGATATTATTAAACTGAATTTTTTTCCTTTCTCTTTGAGATGAAGAGCTAAAGAATGGTTGATGTCTTTGCCTAGAAATAGTATTGATTCTTGGACTAAGTGTAAAGATGCTTTTATTGGAAAATATTATCCTCCTGCTAAGATTATATGTTTAAGAAGTAGCATTATGAATTTTAAGAAACTTGATAATGAGCATGTTGCTAAAGCTTGGAAAAGAATGAAATCTTTGGTAAAGAATTGTCCCACTCATGGACTGACTACTTGGATGATCATCCAAGCTTTTTACGCAGGTCTGGATTTTTCTTCAAGAAACCTTCTGGATTCAGCTGCTGGAGGAACCTTTATGTCCATGACCTTGGGGTCAGCAACAAAGCTTCTTGATGATATGATGATAAATTATTCTGAGTGGCACACTAAGAGAGCTACACCTGGTAGGAAGGTAAATTATGTTGAAGAAACCTCCTCTTTGAATGAAAGACTTGATGCTATTCTGTCTATGCTTGTGAGTGGACATGCTCCTATTGATCCAAATAATGTCCCTTTATCCTCTTTGGTTGCTCAAGAAGAGCATGTTTATGTGAATTTCATTAAAAATAATAATTTCAACACCAATGCTTATAGGAATAATTTTGGTAGCAACAATTATAGGCCATGTCCTCCCATATAGCAATGTGTATGGTAATTCTTATGGTAATTCCTGCAACAACAACAACAAAAGTGTACCCTCTGATATTGAGAACATGCTTAAGAATTTTATTAGTACACAAACTGCTTTTAATAAATCTGTTGAGGAAAATTTTTGGCAAAATTGATGTTCTTGCCTCTAAAGTTGATAGCCTTGCTCTTGATGTTGATTTTCTGAAACTAAAGATTATGCCTCATGATGTTAAAGAAAGTAAAACTTTGAATGCTAGCCACATTCGAATTGATGATAATGTTAGGATGTTAGCTGAATTGCATGCTAGATGGGAAAGAGAAGATGAAATAGCTAGAAAGAATAATATAGCTAATGTTTGCACCATTAACACCACTAGTAAAACTGAAGATTCTCATGCTAGAAAACCTCCTACTATCAATGTTAAAGTAATTGGTGTTAGAAACACTCCCACTTCTCCTAGTAAAAATGCAAAACTGCCTAAAACTGCTAAAAATATTCCTGATAAAAGTGCTGAAATTTTTAGAAACATGGGGGACGATGGTTCCATTATCTTTGATAAAAATTATCTTGACTTTGATGATTGAAACAAAACTGAAGTGATTAAGTTCTTACAAAATCTTGCTAGTTTTCCTAATGCTAGTGCTATGAATATGGCTTTCACAAAACATATTACAAATGCTCTCATGCAAAGGAGAGAGGATGAATTAAAATGTGAAGCCTCTATCCCTAGGAAGCTAGATGATGGTTGGGAGCCTAATATTAAAATGAAAGTGAATGATTTTGATTGCAATTCTCTATGTGATCTTAGTGCTAGTATCTCTGTTATGCCCAAGAAACTCTACGGTATTCTTGATTTACCACCATTGGAACCTTGTTATTTGGATATTTGTCCTATTGATAATGTTAGAAAGAAACCTTTGGGGACAGTTGATGATGTTCTTATCATGGTTAATAATACTCTTGTTCCCGTTGATTTTGTTGTCTTGAATACTGAGTGCAATGCTTCTTGTCCAATTGTATGGGAAGACCTTTTCTTAGAACTGTTGGTTCTGTTATTGATATGAAAGAAGGGGATATTAAATTTCAGTCCCCACTCAAGAAAGGTATGGAAAACTTTCCTAGAAATATAATTAAGTTGCCTTTTGGTTCCGTTATCCGAACAAGTTAAAATTTGGATGCTTCTTCACTTGAAAATGCTTGATTCCACTTTTCTGGGCCAAGCTAAAAGGCGTTAAAGAAAAAGACTTCTTGGAAGATAACCCATGGTTTTATTTTTGTGTTGTTTTTCTCTTTTTCCTTTGATTAAATTGGATGTATACTTCTGTAGAAACTCCTTTGTATCTTTCTTTTCATGTTTTAGTAGTGCCAAGTATGGTTTCTGACGAGAGTTGGAGTTGGTCTTCGGATTTCTGCGCAGGAAACAAATTTCTGCTGTCCACCGTAAAACAACATATAAAATACAGGAAGATCATAATGATATGAAATTTTTGTCCTTATTCCTTGGCTAATTTCTCAACTATTTCGTTCTTTATGTTTTTCGATCTGAGCAACATAAGTGTCTCAAAAAAATTCGTCTTTACAGACTGTTCTGGTGTTGACAGATTCTGCCATTTTTCTTGCATTTTCTCTTTTGCGATGTCAAGTAGGATTTCTTAGCTTCACGAAACATCAGTGGCTGTAGCTATTTTTTAAAAGTATCAATAGCACTTGTGTCATACAGAACCAATGGATTTTTAATTGTTGCACTAACCCTCTAATGTGAATTACAGTTTGAGTATGGTGTGAAGGAAGTTTTCAAGGGTCAAGAGAAGAGGTGATATATGTGATCAAGAAGAGTGAACGGTCAAATCTTGGGGATGCCCCCGTGATTCATCCAAGCATATTTTTATAAGACTCAAGCATCTAAGCTTTGGGATGCCCAAGGCATCCCCTTCTTCATCAACTATCTATCAGGTCACTTCTCGTGAAACTATATTTTTATTCGGTCACATCATATGAAGTTTACTTGGAGCGTTTGTTTGCTTTTATTTTGTTTTACTTTGTTTTATTTTGCTTTCCTTGCTTCAATAATATAGTTGGATCCTATAATTCTTTTTTTGGGAGAGAGACACGCTCCGCTTTTACGTTTGAATACTTGTTATGCTAGTATTCTTAGTTTTTCTTCTAGTTGCTGCGAAAATTCATGTTTAGCTCTCATTTTCATTGCATCTCTTATTCAGATCTGTTAGTTTTAGTAGTGTTTTTTGAGCCCTCTCATGTTTTATTGATGTATCATTTAGAGAGTTTTTGTTAAAGCATGCTTTGTATGGTGCTTGTTGGGAAAAGAAACTGTTGCTTGAGGTAGAATTTTTAACGGTGCAAGTAGAAGCTTGTATAGAATGTTAGACTTTTTCATATCATGCTAGATGTTATTTTAGTTCTAAAACCTTGTGGTTATTTAGTAGCATGATTAGCCTCAAATAGCTGAGAGTGTTTAATGTTCCATTGAAAGAATCATGAGTTGTTCTTGTCACATTGAAGCATAAATTTGTGGTGTTCTCCTTTGAATGTTTCATTTGGTTGACTTGGCGCATGGTCAAATCATATTTATGACTATGAAATAGTCACGAATAGCCTCCATGATCATTTAGTTTTTGAACTTGTGGTACCACTTATGCTTTGATTAATGATATTTATGTCGCTATGCATGATTATGGCTCTTATGCTCTCTTGATTTGTCGCTCCTAGTATTTTGCTAGCCTCCACTTGTACTGAGTATGAGCTCTACTCGTGCATCCAACTCCCAAAAACCAAAGTTTTCCCATTGTGTCCACCATACCTTCCTACATGTGGTATTTAGCCGCCACTCCAAAGTAAATTGCTCATGTGTTACCTTTAAAACTTTCAAAATTACTCCTGTTTTAGCTCATGAGGACGTAAATAGAGAATATTTATCTCACTTGTTGATTGGACTTTCACACCCTGGACTAGTGGCTTCATCCGCTTATCCAATGATAGAAGAGCTGGCAGCGGGGTGCCCAGGCCCAAATTAATAACACAAAATCTCTTCACTATTTTTGCCCCTGATTTATCAGTCAAAGCATAATTGTGTAAGCAAAAGAGAAAGAGGGATGACCTTCTACCCAGATGTGTCCTTCTATGGGAGCCGCTCTTGTGAAGTCTAGTTGGCTTGTGACGTACTGTATTTTCTGTTTACCATTCGTTGACATAAGCATACACCTCTCTTAAAATATAGACACTCCTCCATGGTATGTGATTGTTGGCAGTCACCTGAGGATTCGGTTAGCCATGGTTTGTGAAAGATGGTTGGGAGGAGTGTCAATTTTTTATACCTCTATTTAATAAAATAAAAGCTCTAGAACATGAGTGATCCATGCTTCCCTTTGCGAAGAGACTTTCTTTTACTTTTATGTTGAGTCTCCATCTTCTAACTTTATGCACGGTTGAGAGAGCATATTTGCTATTCTAAGTTTTATGTGCATTTGTCCCAGAAACATTATTAATTGATTCATGATGTGTTATTGCATGTTCTCTAATTATTTGTTCTAGTCTTTCTCATGAACTTTGAAGGTGTCCTGGAATTTATGTTTTGCCCCACTCTTAAGGACTAGCGAGATATCACTTTGACATGTTCTCTCTATACTTGAAACAAACGTATATCTTTCGTTGCATTGTTATTCATGATCTTTTATTTGAGTTACTTCTCATGATGCAAGGTGATTGCTATGCTTTATTATTAAAGTTCTATTTATCATACTTGTGTTAAAGTTCTATGATCTCAGCTTACTTATGCTTTTACATTATTGATGATCAATTTTATGTTCGTAGCATGTCACCTGAGAAATTATGTGTTTTTATCGTTTACCTACTCAAGGACGAGTAGGAACTAAACTTGGGGATGTTGATACGTCATAAACGTATCCTTAATTTCTGATGTTCCATGTTTTTTTCTTATTGTTTCCCACATGTTTGCTATACACTTTATGCCATTTTTATCGATTTTCTGGACTAACCTATTGACAAGATGCCACAGAGTCAGTTCCCTGTTTTCTGCTGTTTTTAGTTTCAGAAAAATTGTGATGGAAATATTCTCGGAATTAGAAATTTCGAAGCCCGGAAGTCTTACAATTCCCGAAGGTTCCACGGAGTCCCAAAGAGACCCAGAGGGGGGGCCTCAGGGGGCCCACAAAATAGGGCGGCGCGCCCCTCCCCTTGGCCACGCCGGGGGGTGGTGCGGGGCCCCCAGGCCTCCACCGCCTTTGCCCTTTCGCTTATTTAATCCCCCGAGACGTAAACCCTAAATATATTCCACTTCATCCCGAGAAACACCCGAGGCCGCCGTCATCGTCATCCCGAGATCGGGAGGGTTCTAGAGCTCTCCCCGGCACCCTGCCGGGAGGGGAATTCATCACCGGAGGGGTCTACACCAGCATGCCCTCCTCCGAAGTGATGTATGAGTAGTTCATCCCTGGACTACGGCCCATAGCAGTAGCTAGATGGTTGTTCTCTCCACTTTGTACCTCATGTTTAGATCTTGTGAGCTGCCTAACATGATCAAGATCATCTTTATGTAATGCTACATGTTGTGTTTGCTGGGATCTGATGAATGTTGAATGCTATGTCTTCTTATTATCAATCTATCATGTTATCGTCATGCTTATGTTATTTATGATATTGCATGCTCTCCGTTATTAGTAGATGCTCTTGCCAAGTAGATGCTAGTAACTCCAAGAGGGAGTATTTATGCTCGATAGTGGGTTCATGCCTCCTTTTCATCTCTGCTCGAGTGACAGAAACGTGACGGATGGAGGATGTGTTGTTGCCATTAGGGAGAAAACAACTGTGTTCACTTCGTTTACATTGTTTACATTACACACTTTGCTTACTGCGATTATCGGTTGCTTGCAACTTAATACCCAATGTTTGCTAGTTTACCTAGTTTACCTAGTTTACATTACAGACTTTCCTTACGGGGATAATCTGTTGCTAGCAACTTAATACCCAACGTTTGTTTGGATGATATTCGGAGGGTGGATTATTAGTCATAGATGCAGTTGGATAACGTTCTATGTATCTTGTTGTAATGCCTGCATGAATCACATAGTAATCTTTATGTCTTTCATGTGCACTACAGTGCCGCCTTCATTTCTGTCAATTGCCTAGCTGTAATTTGTTCACCACACATGTTATTTATCTTTCACAAAGAGACACCACTAGTGAACTGTGGACCCCGGTCCATTTTCCTCATACAGATAAAACACCTACTGATTTCATACTGTTTTCATACTACTTCATATTGTTCCTTCTGTTTTCCTACCGTTTTTCAGACCATACGTTTAACCTCTTTGTGTTCAGCAAAACGGGTGAGATTGACAACCTCATTGCTTCGTTTGGGCAAAGTGATTTGATTGTGTTGTGTAGGTTCCACGTTGCTGCTGAACCGGTAGTGCGCCCTGCCATCTCAGCTGCTTCAACCTTCTGAAGTTACTCCTTCCTCCTACTAGTCGATTCAACCTTGGTTTCTTTATTAGGGAAACTTGCTGCTGCACTCTTCATAACTTCCTCTTGGGGTCTCCCAACGAACGTGTGTTCACACGCATCAGCTATGCATGATTATGGCCATTATTGCTCTCTTGACTTGTCGCTCCCAGTCTTTTGCTAGCCTCCACTTGTACTGAGTATGAGCTTTACTCGTGCATCCAATTCCCAAAAACCAAAGTTTGCCAAATGTGTACACCGTACCTACCTGCATGTGGTATTTAACCGCCACTCCAAGTAAATTTCTCATGTGCTACCTTTAAAACTTTCAAAACTACTCCTGTTTTGTGCCCCTATTTTAGCTCATGAGGACGTAAATAGAGAATATGTATCTCACTTGTTAATTGGACTTTACACGCCTGGACTAGTGGATTCATCCGTTTATCCAAATGATAGAAGAGCTGGTAGGGGGTGCCTAGCCCCAAAATTGGTTACTATAAAATTCTCTTCACTATTTTTGCCCCTGATTTATTAGTCAAAGCATATTGTGTAAACAAAAGAGAAAGAAGGATGGCCTTCTGACCCCAGTTGCGTCCTTTAATGGGAGCCGCTCTTGTGAAGTCTAGGTGGCTTGTGACGTACTGTATTGTATGTTTACCATTCATTGACATAAGTATACACCTCTCTAAAAAATGTTTTCAATACCTTTGTTTAATAAAATAAAAGGCTCTAGCATATGAGTTAATCCCTGCTTCCCTCTACGAAGGGCCTTTCTTTTACTTTTATGTCGATTCTCCATCTTCTAACTTTATTCACGGTTGAGAGATTGTAGTTGCCATTATGAGTTTAATGTGCATTGGTCCCAAAGACTATTATTAATTGATTCATGATGTGTTATTACTTGCTCTCAAATTATTTGTTCTAGTCATCCACTTGAACTTTGAAGGTGTCCTGGCATTTATGTTTTGCCCCACTCTTAAGTACAAGCGAAATATCACTTTGATATGTTTTCTTTATGCTCGAAACAAACGTATAACTTTCAAGTTTATTATTATTCATGACCTTTTATTTGTGTTACTTTTCATGATGCAAGGTGATTGCTAAGTTTCATTGTTAGAATTATATCTACCATTCTCGTGTTTAAAGTACTATGATGTCAACATACATATGCTTTTACTTTATGATGATCAAGTTTATGTTGGTAGCATGTCACCTCAGAAATTATTTGTTTTTAACGTTTACCTACTCGAGGACGAGTAGGAACTAAGCTTGGGGATGTTGATACGTCATAAACGTATCCATAATTTCTGATGTTCCATGTTGTTTTCATACTATATGCCATTTTTATCGATTTTCTGGGACTAACCTATTGACAAGATGCCACAGAGCTAGTTCCTATTTTCTGCTGTTTTTAGTTTAAGAAAAGTTGTTTTAGAAATATTCTTGGAATTGGACGATTTGAAACCTAGAAGTCTTAGAAATCTGTCGCGCACATGGAGTCTGGAGGGGACCCGGAGGGGGTCCACAGGGGGCCCACACCATAGGGCGGCGCACCCCTCCCCCTTTGGTCGCGCCCGGGGGTGGTGCAGGCCCCCTGGATGCCCACCGACGTTGTCTATTTATACCTCTCGGGAGGTTAACCCTAAATACCCGATCCTTTTCCACCAAAAACATCAGCAGCCGCCGTCATCATCAACCCTAGTTCGGGAGGGTTCTGGAGCTCTCCCCGGCACCCTGCCAAGAGGGGGAATCATCACCGGAGGGCTCTACACCACCATGCCCGCCTCCAGAATGATGCGTGAGTAGTTCATCCTTGGACTACGGGTCCATAACAGTAGATAGATGGTTGTTCTCTCCTCTTTATGCCTCATGTTTAGATCTTGTGAGCTGCCTAACATGATCAAGATCATCTTAATGTAATGCTACATGTTGTGCCAAGTTGATGCTTGTAACTCCAAGAGGGAGTATTTATGCTCGATAGTGGGTTCATGCCTCCCTTTCACTCACGCTCGATTGAAAGAAATGTAACAGTGATACGTCAAAAACGTATCTACTTTTCTGAACACTTTGCTGATGTTTTCCCTCTAAACTTGTGTGTTTTGAATGCAACTAACACGGACTTACGCTGTTTTCAACAGAATTATTTTGGTGTCTCGTTTTTGCGCAGAAAATCAACTTCTAGGAAAATACCCGGAAACGAAGGGAAAGTCGATATTTTACCCGAAGACTCCCGGAGCCAGAAGATGAATCAGAGAGGGGTAAGGGGGTGCCCTCACCACCCCCAGGCGCGGCCAAGGTGGGCCTGCGAATGGGCATGGTGAGCCCACCTCGGGTACCCCCACGGACTCCCCTTTCGACTACATATGCCCCAAAACCTAAAACGGAGGGGGTTCGATCGTTTTCTAGAAAGAACTCCATAGTTCCGCCGCCATCGCGAATCCTTTTTTCGGGGTTCAGAAACTCCGTTCTGGCACCCTGTCGGGACGATGAATTGGAGGAGATCATCGCCATCATCATCACCAACGCCTCTCCATCGACCATCCATGTTTCCCCATCCATGTGTGAGTAATTCCCCCGCTGTAGGCTGAAGGGGGTGGTAGGGATTGGATGAGATTGTTCATGTAATAATGTCGTGATTGTTAGGGCATAGTGCCTAGTATCCTCTATTAGTGCTATTGACATTGTTGCAACTTGTTATGCTTAATTCTTGTCACTTTGGGCCCAAGTGCCACGATCTCAGATCTAAACATGTTATTGAATCACGATCATAATTATTGTTTCTTGACCATACATGCAAGTTGTTTACACATATCGTTGTCCGGAACCCGAGGCCCCGAAGTGACAGAAATTGGGACAACCAGAGGGGATGGCTGTGATGTGAGGATCACATGTGTTCACGGAGTGTTAATGCTTTGCTCCGGTGTTCTATTAAAAGGAACACCTTAATTACCAGTAGTTTCCTTGAGGCCCCGCTGAAAACGGGCTGGTAGGACAAAAGATGTTGTGCAAGTTCGCATTGCGAGCACGTACGACTATTTACGGAACACATGCCTATGGTTACTTAGTGCTTGGATGCTTTATCTTATTTATCTGCAATGCCCATGTCTTGATTATTATATGAACTATCTTATCCATGCAACGCCCGTTCATCTATCCCTATGCCTACAATATTTAATCCCGTTGTTTACTTCAAACACTACTGCTGCTGTTTTAATTTCACTGCTGCTATTATTTCACTACTGCTGCTACTATAAAATTGTTACTACTGATAAACCAATGCGAGCAAGTCCACTTTCAGGTGCAGGTGAATTGACAACTCACTTGTTAAGTCTCAAAAATATTCTTTTGCTCCCCTTGTGTCGAATCAATAAATTTGGGTTTTACTTCCCTTGAAGACTGTTGCGATCCCCTATACTTGTGGGTTATCAAGACTATTTTCTGGCGCCGTTGCCGGGGAGCATAGCTTTATTTGCGAGCACACCGGAGAGTACTATTATCTACTGCCAATCATTCATCATGGGTAATACTCGTGATGGAAAGTTTCCTATATTACCATCCACTACAAGAAGAGGTACAACTCTGGACACATCTCTTGCTCTTGATTCACCGTCTGTTATGAGTAAGATGCTTACACCACCACATACACATGCTACACGTGCTACTTCTGCTGAATCTGAAAATACTTCTGATACTTTTGATGATGCTTCTACTCTGCTTGATGAGAGTGGTTCTCTCGGTCCTTTCTTAGATGATACTATTGCTAAAGATAAAAATATTGCAAACACTGAAACTCCTGATAAAAATCCAGTTACTCCTGCTGTTTCACCTTAGCTTAGAGAGAATCCTAGTGATGATTTTGATGATTCCGAAACTTAATGATGATCTTATTGATGAAATACATGCTATGAAGGATAGAGATGTTGTTATAAGTCTTATTGAAAGTCGTGCTGTTAAATATAAATTATGTCCTGATGCTAAGTTTGCCACTTCTCCCATTAATATTAGGGATAAGGATTATGATTTCTCTCTTGATTTATCTTATATATCTATTATTGAGAAAGAACCTTTTTGTGGTACTGAAAATGAAAGTGCTAAGAAACATATGAATGAGATCTCCTCTTTGAGTAGTTTATTCTCTAATGATCTTAAGAAACGTATCTAATTTGTTGCTAAAATATTCCCTTTCTCATTAAAATATGAAGATAAAAATTGGTTTAATAATTTGTCTCCAGGATCTATTGATAGTCCTATTGGTTTGGTTAATGCTTTCATTCAGAAATATTTTCTTGCTAGTGCTCAACATGCTTCTTTACAAAATATATTTAATTTCAAGCAATTGGAAGGAGAGAAATTGCCTGTATCTTGGGCAAGGTTCTGTTCTTTAGTCAGGGCTACACGTGGGCATAAGCTAGAAAATAATGAACTTCTTGATATATTCTATAATGGACTAACTGTTGAATCTAGGACATACCTGGATAGTTGTGCTGATTGCGTTTTCAGGCAAAGAACTCCAGATGAAGCTGAGGAATTAATGGCTAAAATAAGACAAAATCATGATGATTGGACTATGGTTGAGCCTAAGCCGACCCCTACTCCAGTATCAACACCAACACCAACACCCAAGAAGAGGGGAATGATTGAACTAAATGATGAAGTGATGAGAGAAGCCAAGAAATCTCTTAAAGAGAGGGGTATTAAACCTGAAGATGTGAAGAATCTTCCGCCTATAGAAGAATTATGTAAACCAATCCCTCACTCATCCACCATTGAGGTACACTCACTCCAACATTTTGATATTAAAGATATTCCCTATAATAAACCTCCTTATCAATGTTTCGATGAATTTGATAATTATGTTATTAAGCAAGATAATTTTAATATGAGAGTGCAAAATCACCTAATGGAAAACTCTAGAGATATTGATAATTTGCAGGGTATTATAGAAAGAACCTCTAATGATGTTAAAATGCTTGTTAAAGACTTTCAAATGGTTCAAACTCAAATTTATCAACTTGCTAAAGTGCAAAAAGATTTGCTAGTTAATGCTTCTAAAGAAAAACATGCTTATGAAATAAGAACTAGAAGTGGTATTGCTACACAAGATCCTTTATATCCTGAGGGACATCCTAAAAGAATTGAACAAGATTATCAACAAACTAATAATAATGTTATTCATACTAAGAAGAAAAATAAGAAGAAACATAAAACTACAGTAGAATCCTCTGAACTTGCTAAAGATGCTAATAGTATATCTATCTCTGATGCTGAAACTGAAAGTGGTAATGAAGAGAATAATGCCTCTGATAAAGAAGAAACTGAAGAGGAACCCGAAAAGCAAACTAAAAATACAAAGTACACTAAGGAAGATTTTGTTGCTAATAAACATGGTAATGAGAGAGAACCTTGGGTACAAAAACCAATGCCTTATCCTAATAAGAAACATAAATCAAAAGAAGAAGAACATTACAATAAGTTTTGTGAATGGATGAAACCTTTGTTCTTGCAAATTCCTTTAACCGATGCTATTAAATTGCCTCCTTATGCAAAATATATGAAAGATATTGTCTCTAACAAAAGGAAGATTCCTAATGAGGAAATTTCCACTATGCTTGCTAATTACTATTTTAATGGCAAGTTTCCTAAGAAACTTGGAGATCCTGGTATCCCAACTATTCCCTGTTCTATTAAAAATAATTATGTTAGAACTGCTTTGTGTGATTTGGGAGCTGGAGTTAGTGTCATGCCTTTTACTCTCTATAAAAGACTCCTCCAAGAAAAATTGATACCAACTGATATATCTTTGCAAATGGCTGATAAATCCACTTCTATTCCTGTGGGTATATGTGAGGATGTTCCTGTTCAAGTTTCTAATAATTGTCTGATATTAACTGACTTTGTTGTGTTGGAAATGCCTGAAGATGATAATATGTCTATTATTTTTGGAAGACCTTTTCTTAATACTGCAGGGGCTATTATTGATTGCAATCAAGGAAAAGTTACTTTTAATGTTAATGATAAAGAGCACAATGTTTATTTTCCCAAGAAGATTGATAAGAAATATGGTCTAAATTCAATTGAAAATATTAAGACCATCAAGATTGGAGAATTTTATTGTCCTATTCCAAAGCCATCCACAGAATATGAGACCGTCATGGTTGGGACTATATCAACCAAGGTTGAGGTAACATAAATATTTAGTGAGAAACAAATTGTATTTCATATAAAATTATTTTGGTAGCAAGACTTGATCAACCTTGTTAACAAAGTGATTTTAAATGAAGGAAACAATGTTATCACTATGTGTTCGTTACGTTTTCTTATTCATATGCTCGTTTTCACTGTGCTTCCATAAAGTATTTCATGTTTTCTTATTGTTTTCACCATATTCACTGATTCCCATGCACGTTTTCACCTCGTTTTCGCTCGTTTTCCATCGTCTACTCACGTTTTTGCTATCCCCAATCACGTTTTCCATATGTTTTCCTCCGTTTTCAGTGGGTATATGTTTAGTATGGTGTCTTAGAACTGTTGTAGGTTTGGTTTTGCTGACTTTTTCCATCATTCCATCTTCGTTTTCCAGCGATATTATTATTAATTCAAATTCTCGAAAAGTCTAAAAAATAAAGTTTCTCGAAAAATCCCGAAAAGTCTATATTCGAAGTTTTTGCGTAAAAAGGGGCAGAAAGCCACCTAGGGTGACCCCAGGGGGGCACCCAGGCCAGCTCACCAAGGCCAGGCGCAGCATGCCCCTAGGGCGCGCCTGCCTATGGTGAGGGGGCCCCTTGGCCCCCCACTTGCTCTCCCACCTACCACACCTTCCTCTTTCCCGTAGAAACTCACCTAGTTCATCCAACCCAAGTTCTTGATCTTCTTCCTCGTGATTTTCGATCTCCTTGCTCAGCTCATCTTTTCTGCTGAGATTTGGGGCAGTTGTTCTCCGGTATGTGACTCCTCCGATGATCCAAATAGAATTTTGTTTAGTGGAGTATTTCTTGCGTATTTTGCTGCCGTAGGTGAAAGGTTATGTGAGCTTGCATGCTTGTTTGATGCTTGATTAAGTTAGTTTTGATGCATGTTTAGTACTCATACAAGTCCCTATAGTAGTTGCTATCATATAGTTGCTCCAAATAGTTTTGTTGTGATATTTGTTAAAAATTTCAGAATAGGAGGATGAAGAACCATACCTTTGGAGAGATGTTTTTAAGTGATGCACCAAGGGCATCTAGGCCCTCAAGATCAGCCGCGAGAGCAAGACCATCATATAACAAAAATCTTCTTTCCTCCGATATTGGGGAGAGGGATGATGGAGATGCTAAGCCATCCACTTTTCCATGCTATGAATTTTTGCAGGAAGCGGGGATTCTAATTGATTTCAAGTTTCTTGTTAACAATGTTAGATTTACTACTTATATGCAGGAGGAGCATGCTCAATACGCTATCCTCACAAAGACTTTCATTGAAAGTTTTGAGCTCCAAAATCGTTCCTATGGGCCAACTGTTTCGTTTAAGATTTATGATAAGGGCTATACTTTGCCACTGACAGAATTTTGCAGGATAATAGGTGTTCCTTCGTCTGGTACAACAAAGAAGATTTCAGATCGCCCTGGAGATTTACTGGAACTCTACCGGGCAATAAGAAACGACGATGACCGCCTAGCTCAGCGGGGCAAGATAAGAAACATATAACTCCCAGCTATTCGTTATTTTGCCTATTATCTTGCTACTAGTGTTCTAGGAAGATAAAACACTAGCAACATTTCTCACTACCATCTAGCTTTCCTAGCTGCTGCTCTTACTGGTGTTACTAATTATCATCTTGGTGTTATTATTGCACGTCGTTTAGCGGCCAGAGGACCTATTTATGGAGGCATTATTTCTTCACGTATTGTAGCTGATTTAGATCTTGCTATTAGCCCTAATGATGTGATATTACCCGTACAGAGGCTTGACCTTGCTGCCATGAAACTGCATCATTTTGTTACTTCTGATTCCCGCTAGGGAAAATTAATTTATAGGATGTTTTTCGTTGACGGGGATGAGAGGGCAATCCCCATGCCACAACCTGGTTTGTTCAGTATTGACAGGGGATTATGGTCTCACACCAAGGAGGTGCTGGACGAGCAGCTGCAGTTGCTTGGTTTCCACGAGCAGAACGACCCCGAGGAGCAGGAGGGCGACGAGGCGCCCCATGAGAACTACACCGCATATTAACCAGGCGCATTGAGCTCGTACCAGGGAGGAGGCCCCTCATCGTCACACTTTGGATACGTCACTTCATGGCGGGGCTGGAAGTGAGCCCCACTTAGGCCAAAATACTAAGCTTGGGGGGAGGTATACCGACATCACACACTCATATATATATATATATATATATATATATATCTTATTCAGTCGGTTCTTTCTACATTCATATTTTCTGTTTCTCTCTCCTCCCTTTTTGTTATCGTTGTTTTGTTTTCGCTTTCCAAAACACAAAAGGACCAAAAATATTTCTGTTGTTTCTCTCTATTTATTTCTTTAGTTGGTTTGCTTTATCTTTTAATTGTAGTTTTTAATTCGAAAACCCAAATTTTTTTTGCTCTGTTTGCTCGTTTTATTTTGTTCTTGTTTTAATTTGAAAACCCCAAAAATATTTGTTGTTCTTCTTTTGTTTTGTAAAGTTTGCTGCAGAGTTCAACAGTCGTTTGTGACTCCATTGGAGCTTGGTTTTCATTATATATTATTCGATCCACAAGTGAAGAGAAATAATGACGATCTATGACAATTCAAGTTGTGGTGAGAGGCTGGTATGAACTCTATTTGTTTTCATTTTTGTACATATACCCATACATGTGAGCATGCTTAGTTTGTTTGTATAAGATATATGTGATTTAATGGCTGCTTAATAGTTCGTGCTCTCTCATGTTTTGTTCCAATTTATTAAGAGTAAATGACATGTCGTATAAATATTTGTTCGTGTTGTTCTATTCCTTGAAGGGTATGACATTGTCAATAAGCCTCGATGATTTATTTTGCCTCAGAGTTCTAGTATCAATTTTATGCCTCAGTTAATTTTACTTTGTCGCAAACATGATTATGGTAATTATTGCTCTCTTGATTGTTGCTTCCCAGTCTATTGCTAGCCTTCACTTGCACTCAGTATGAGCTCTACTCGTGCCTCCAAATCCCTGAAAACCAAGTTATTCCACACAATCCACTATAAACTTCCATGTGGTATTTAACTGCCAGTCCAAAGTAAATTGCTCATGTGCTACCTTTAAAACTTTCAAAATTACCCCTTTTTTTTTGACACTGTTTTAGCTCACAAGGAAGTAGTATTTTGTTTGTTATCTTCCATGCTAAATTGAGTACCCACCTGACTTGCATGCTTCATCTGATCGTCATTAATATTGCAAAGAGCTGGTTAGACCACTATAACAGAAAAATAATGAAAAATAGGCACTCCCCCATGGTATGTGAAAGTTGGCAGGCACCCGAGGATTCGGTTAGCCATGGTTTATGAAAGCAAAGGTTGTGGGTGTCAAGCTATATATATGTGCATGATATAATTGCCTAATTCGGAACCGCTCTCACTTGTTTAGTATGGAAGATAATAAGCACTCTATTGCCATTTGTTGACATGTACAACCACCTCTCAAAATTGTTTTACTTCTGTTTCATGAAAAATGAAAAGCTCTAGCGCATGTGAATCCCTACTTCCCTCTACGAAGGGCCAATCCTTTACTTATAGGAAGAGTCTCCACCATATTCTTTGAGCACCTTCTTGAGAGCATAATTGTCATTCTTAGTATGATGTGTTTGTCCCAAAGCACGGTTGATTGTGATATAATCTTGATACTTGCATCTTTTGATATCTTTACTTCTAGTCTTCCCTTTAACTTCAGAGGTGCCCTAGCGTTTATGTTTTTCCCCACTCGTAAGGGCAAACGAGATACCACTTTATCAGATCCTATTATGAATATTACAATCTTGCAAATAGTTATGCTTCATGCAATTTATTATTAATATGTTGTTATCTCTTCATGGTTTGCATAGCTATTAAGTGAAAATATCTTGCATGTATCTTATCATGAGCATAATTAAGTATTTTATCATATAGTGAGTATATTTACATCATATGAAGCAAATGTGTTCGTAAAAGTTCTTTTATCGCACTCAGTTGTTAACTGAATTGCTTGAGGACAAGCAATAAGCTAAGCTTGGGGGAGTTGATACGTAAAAAACGTATCTACTTTTCCGAACACTTTGCTGATGTTTTCCCTCTAAACTTGTGTTTTTTGAATGCAACTAACACGGACTAACGTTGTTTTCAGCAGAATTACTTTGGTGTCTCGTTTTTGCGCAGAAAATCAACTTTTAGGAAAATACCCGGAAACGAAGGGAAAGTCCATATTTTACCCGAAGATTCCCGGAGCCAGAAGATGAGTCGGAGAGGGGAAAGGGGGTGCCCTCACCACCCCCAGGCGCGGCCAAGGTGGCCCCGCGCCTGGGCATGGTGAGACCACCTCGGGCACCCCCTCGGACTCCCCTTTCGACTACATATGCCCAGAAACCTAAAAACCGGAGGGGGTTCGATCGTTTTCTAGAAAGAAGTTCGTAGCTCCGCCGCCATCACGAATCCTTTTTTGGGGTTCAGAAACTCCGTTCTGGCACCCTACCGGGACGGGGAATTGGAGGAGATCATCGCCATCGTCATCACCAACGCCTCTCCATCGACCATCCATGTTTTACCCCATCCATGTGTGAGTAATTCCCCCGCTGTATGCTGAAGGGGATGATAGGGATTGGATGAGATTGTTCATGTAATAATGTCGTGATTGTTAGGGCATAGTGCCTAGTATCCTCTATTAGCGCTATTGACATTGTTGCAACTTGTTATGCTTAATGCTTATCACTTTGGCCACGAGTGCCATGATCTCAGATCTGAACATGTTATTGAATCACGATAATAATTATTGTTTCTTGATCATACCTGCAAGTTGTTTACACATATCGTTGTCCGGAACCCGAGGCCCCGAAGTGACAGAAATTGGGACAACCGGAGGGGATGGCTGTGATGTGAGGATCACATGTGTTCATGGAGTACTAATGCTTTGCTCCGGTGTTCTATTAAAAGGAACACCTTAATTACCAGTAGTTCCCTTGAGGCCCCGCTAAAAATGGGCTGGTAGGACAAAAGATGTTGTGCAATTTCTCATTGCGAGCACGTACGACTATTTACGGAACACATACCTATGGTTACTTAGTGCTTGGATGCTTTATCTTATTTATCTGCAATGCCCATGTCTTGATTATTATATGAACAATCTTATCCATACAACGCCCGTTCATCTATCCCTATGCCTACAGTATTTAATCCTATTGTTTACTTCAAACACTACTGCTGTTGTTTTCATTTCTCTGCTGCTATTATTTCACTACTACTGCTACTATAAAACTGTTACTACTGATAAAACACTGCGAGCAAGTCCACTTTCAGGTGCAGGTGAATTGACAACTCACTTGTTAAGGCTCACAAATATTCTTTGGCTCCCCTTGTGTCGAATCAATAAATTTGGGTTTTACTTCCCTCGAAGACTATTGCGATCCCCTATACTTGTGGGTTATCAAACGGCTGGGGGATGTGATGTTGCCATTAGGGAGAAAACAACAATGCTTTGGCTAAGGATAATTTTATTGTTTACATTACACATTTTGCTTAATGCAATTATCAGTTGCTTCCAACTTAGTACCCAAGGTTTGATCGGATGACACTCCGAGGGTAGATTATTAGTCATAGATGCAGTTGGATAACGGTCCATGTATCTTGTTGTAATGCCCGCATGAATCACATAGTAATCATCATGTCATGCATATGCACTATGGTGCATCCTTTACGTTTGTCAATTTCCCAGCTATTATTTGTTTACCCAGCATGTTATCTATCTGTTTTGGAGAGGCAACTCTAGTGAACTGTGGACCCCGGTCCATTTCTTTACACTGATAATACAACCACTGCAACCACTGTTTTCTTACTGCAATTACTGTTTTCTTTACTGCCATTACTGTTCGCTTTCATCTACTGCAACCAATTACTATTTTCCATGTCCAATCCTTTGCTTCAGCAAAACCGGTGAGATTGGCAACCTGACTGCTTCGTTGGGGCAAAGTAATTTGATTGTGTTGTGTAGATTCCACGTTGTTGTTGAACCAGTAGTGCGCCCTGCCAACATCAGCTGTCTTCAATCTTCAGAAGTGATTTCTTTCTCCTACTGGTCGATTCAACCTTGGTTTGTTTCTGAGGGAAACTTGCTACTGTGCTCTTCATACCTTCCTCTTGGGGTCTCCCAACGAGTGCAATCTCCCGCACCATCAAACCCCTAGGCCGACGAATCGGTTTCGCGAGTCTTACCTTCACACCGTAAGCGTGACATCCAGGTATAGAACGCAGTTGACGCATAGTGGGAATAACACAGTTACTACGACTCAAGTATCGGGTACTAGGCGTCGAGGAATACCTTGAACCTCACGGTTTTCCCTCACGAGTTAACTCAGCCTCCCTCTTTTTAAAATGAACTGAAAACCAAAAGCAATTGTTTACTTGTAAGATTCTTACCCGCGGCATAGTCATGCATGATGTCATCACCTATTAACGCTGTAATTCGTTAGTAGATGGGATATAAAATCTAAGATCCCCCACTTGTCAGTGGACGACCGAGGTGGTGACTGCTTGAATGGATTTGATTGTTCAATTTTGTGCGAGAATCAAGGAGTCTAGCGTAATAGCTCCTCGATTCCTGCATGTAGTAGGGAAAGTGGCAGCCCGACTGTTCATTTCCTTCTGCAAAGTGTATGTGCTTGATTTTCCAAGGGAATGATGCGTCTCTTTTGGGGGTTGTTTCTTATCCTTATATGGGGCTCCAGCGAATGGACTAGGGTTTCAAGCGACTTCCCTCGCGAATTGTCTATGGGTCCTGTTGCGACTTTTGGTCGGTTTGACCTGACGGTCCTTTCTGACAGTGGTATGGTGGGCAGTACGGTCGCCACTGACCATACTAAGCTCGTTAAGTGTCATGCGAGGGCAGAAATAATGATTTTCAGATCTTATCTTTTCCCCCTTTTAGCCCCGATTTTCCTTGATTTCCTGTGCAATATCTGCAACAAAAATAATGTCATAGAGATTTGCAAATGATTTGCACATTAGTGGTTAGTGGCAGGTCTAGAGTGATATCTCTATCATTTTCATGACAAAGATATAGTTTAAACATAGATAAAGATGTGTCATTTTAGGACGCATCAACATCCCCAAGCTTAAACTTGATCGTCCCGAGCAAGTAAAAATATCATAAGGAATTCGATGTTTAAACCGAAATAACGAGAAGTTTAGTTCACCTACAATTGATTATCTGGTGGGTCACAATTCCTTCGGCTGAAACCTTAATATAAATAGTGTAAAAACAAAGTATCATAACAGTTTCGGTAAGCCAAGACAAATAAAATAAAGATCATATGAACAAGGACATTCGGTAAAGCAACAATTATTCTACTTTTGTAGAAAACACAAGCCTTCCAAGGGATATTTAGAAGGATTAAATTTATCATAATAAGAGTGTGAGAGAAATGTTCAAATAAGCATAACTTGAGAGTAGTTCATTGACTCCCACTAACATAAAGTAAATGGATCTATAATGCACTTTTTCTTTTCATTGACTTTCAAGAACAATAGCTTAATAGTAATGGGACCATGCAAAAATAGTTGTATATGTTTGATCAAGTGTATGAACACAAAGCCAGGCTGCAACAAATTGTTACAACTAAATACACTCATGAATTGGGTATTAGAGGTTTCCCTCACGTATTTTGATTGCTCAAGAGTCACAAGAGTTTCCATCCTGCTTAAGTGCATAACTCCCACGAGAGTATTGATAATTTTACCCAGTATAACATTTCTGTTACAAGTGTTTAAACCAATGCATAGCCGATATGTAAGATTAACTCTGGTAGATCGTTCGTAGGCCAGCGGAGTTGTAAGCATCCTATGGGTGCAACAAGGTGTAGAGAAACGCTTAAAGCAATATCTACTATGGTGATTAACACGACAAAATTTTGGCATGAGTCTCACTTACTGCTAGGCATATATTCTATCAGACATATCTCTTCAAAGAAAATATTCGAGACAATTAACATGAGATACTATGGAAAATAGAGTAAGAGAAACAATACTAAATAATCACGTGAATAAGATTCTTACTCTATCTATGAAGACTTGTTATGCCACATGCATATAATAATTTGATGGTATACTAATCATATAAACTTGCAAATAAAAAGGTGAGATTCACAAGAAATACCTTGTGTCAATGAAATATTTCTCTCTTCCTGAGGATATGTTTCTTGGAAACTCATGAATGACCACTCTTCTGCAAAATAAATGTGGTGCTAGAAACATCAAGAGAGTAAAGATAAACAAAAAAATATTTTGTGTTTTTCTAGACGGGCTCTTAAGAATAGAAAAATGGCAACGAAAGCAAAGTATCGAAAACTTAAAAAACCCTTAAAAACTAAAAAATAAAAATAAAAGCAAAATATTCGATGCTACTACAATGAAAGTGCTAGAAAACACAACCTCAAAAAAAATGAAAAACATAAGTTGTCACCACCTCTTGATATAGAAGTGCTAACAACCCCCCCAAGCGTAAATGTTTGCACATGGGAGATCATTGTGGTGGTGGCTGGAAATTATCAGGGTGGTGGCTGAGAATATTTCTCTGTTCCTGGTACACGACTTGACAGTCTTGCTTTTTGATTAAAGATCATACATGCAGCTCTCAGTGTAGAGAAACCGACATACCTCTCGCCGATGAGCTGAGCTAAGTTGGTCAATTCTATTCAAAGTGAGTTGGCGAGGACGGTCATGACTCCTCCACAGGTGGTGGGTCCACGGCTCTAGTGTGCCTGACAAAAAATATGGAAAAGAAGCATTATACCCAAATTGTGCATGATATCTATGTCAAGTTGAGCGGCTTTTGCTAGGATGATCATCTCATCCTTATTGACTCTTGTAAATTCTTCGTGTGCCTACAAAGTGTTAGAAATAACGTAGAAGAAATATCGAATAGCAGGACACTTAATGTTGCCTCCCTTGGGGGCATTAGATGAAATACTAATTTTCTTAAAATAATGACTAGGTTGAGGGTTAAGCAAATAGTTACTAGTATGAGTGTGTCCGTCGATGTTGACAAAACCGAAGCAGTTTCCCCACTCGCTTATACTCGGATCACATGGTTTGTTCATCCGCTAAAACTTGACTCCCTCTTCAGTCCTGGTGTTACCAGGATAGATATCCACGGTATGCTCAAGTGTGCATAAAAATTCCATCGTCAACCGTCGGGTAAGTTGGGACATCCTGAAAAACAAACGAACGAATGCCAACATTATTGCAAAGTAAATTAAAATCATTAGTGAGAGCAAATAAAGGTGGATGGTTGTGGGGAAACCCCACTTTGTGGTTCTAATATCACGTTGTTCATGGATCTTGTATTTGCTTTGGTTGGCCTTGCCACGAATCTTGATTCCCATGAAATTCTCAATGGTTCTCTTCTTAGCAATGTTGCTAGATTGGCTAGCACTTCCACTAGCACTCGGGTTAGCACTAGCACATGTTTGGCTCCTCGTGTTCAGCTAAAAATATTTAACAAAAATAAGCAATGGTCCGTAAAAGATAGGCAATATGTTTCCTCGAAGATACTAGTGGTACAAACTCTCTAGTAGATGCAAAAGATATTGTTCAATCTAAAAAGATCTAGATATGAACATGTAACCCTATATTGGAAATATTTGCAAAAAGTAATTGGTTGGAAAGGGGAGAAACATATCTTCGATTGTTGATGCAAAAGGAATCGAACCAAAGACGAACAAGTAATCAGAGCGCTTGAGGTTTAGGGGCAGTTTTGGAGGTGGAAGAAGTGATGAAAATAAGATTATGGATCGGAAAATTGAGTTTGGAGGCTTTTACCTGCGAAACGAGTCGGTACGGTGAATGGTATGGTTGGGACTGACCTTACCGGGGTCGGTATGACTCACCTCTTCGAAGTTGTGAAGCCTTCTGATTTTGGTAATGTGGGTGATACGGTGGGAGGTACGGTGGACTCACCATACTGTGCTGCTCGTTAAGTTGGTACTGGACTCTGTTAATTTTTTTGCAACGATACGATGGACGGTATGGTGGAAATTGACCGTACCTCCACTCGTTATCATTAAGTTACCTTTGCACTATTGATATATAGATGCTTTTGGCAATACTATGGCTGGTACGGTGAAGATCACCGTACCCCACTCGTTAAGTTTCCTTCGACGGGTTGAGAGATAGATGGTTTGCCTGGTACGATGGACAATATGCTCATAATTGACCGTACAACCACTCGTTATCAAGCCCGAAAATAGTTGTGCCTCGGGAGTCGTAAAATGAATTTCCTTTTTATTTCTCTCCCTCTTTTCTTCAGGTTGGTACGGGCGATTATGACCGTACTGCCACTCGTTAAACGACATACTATAGCAAAAATGGTTCTCTTCTTGGATTTTTCACTTGTGACCTGAAATATTAGTTCTCAACAAGGCTTCATACACAAATTTTGTTGGCAGCATTAGTAGCAATGTTCTAAGAAATTTTTCTTCTCCTCCAGTGTGTTTTCAACACTAAAACAAAAAAAATGAAAAAATTATCATGGGTTGACACCCATGTAGCGTTTTGTTTCCGGTTTGTTAGCTCGACCGTAATGATGCTCATCTGTACTTAGTAAATTGTGTGCCCATTTCAAAGTAGTTTGCCTTCAATGTTATGGTTCCATTAGCGTAGAAATTTGAATCTCTTCTTCCTGGGAAAATGAACAACAAATGATCTCGACGAGAAGGTAATTCAACCCTCACGTTGCCTTCATGTAAATTTAGCAAGGCTTTAATAGTTCTTAAAAAGGTCGACCAAGTATTATAGGTGCTATTGGATCTTCAGTCATGTCTACTATAACAAGATCAAGGAGTGCATGACTTCCTCTAATTTGTACTACAATGTTTTCTTTAATTCCCACAACTTGTTTAAAGGTTAAATCAACTAAATGCAATTTAAGTTTTAGTTATATTATAGTCTCCCAAGTTTAGATTATCAAATAAAGTCTTAGGAATGGTCAAAACACTTGCACCTAGATCACATAGTGCCCTTATCTCATTGACACCTAAATGTATCTTAATAATATGCTCAAATATGTCTTCAAATTTAGCTGGCAATTTCTCAGATAGTTTTCTATATTCTAGTTCCAACTCACGAACTCTATAAGCAACTTGGTTAACAAACTCTTGGCAATTTCTCAGATAGTTTTCTATATTCTAGCTCTCTCTCTACTAGAATTAGATGGACTAATTAGAGCCTATCTAATTGAACTAGATCCTCTTCTAATCGGGTTTTGAGTTATACTCTCCCGATTAGACCTAGCTCTAATTAGATATTCTCTCTCATGTGTTAAGAACTTTTAGATCCATAATATCTCTAATCACAATTAATTAGAGTTACCAATTAGCAACGCCGGTAGGCTCCCTCTCTTCGTCGGTGCCGAGTCCTGGACGGCAAAGCGATGACGGGTTAAGACGAGCGTACGCATGCACGCCATAAGAGGGATTACACATGTGATCCTTGACAAGGGAAGACTTAGCGACATCCTTGCAACTAGGCCTAGTTGTGAGGCCCTACAATTGTTCAGAACTCTTCTATGACTACATCGAATTCGTTGCTTGGTGAGTCGTGATCCTGATCCTCGCATGGATGGACATGCCTCGTTATCTGCATAGTGATCTTAGCGGACCACGTAGGGCAATTTTTTAAATTCTGCAGCGTAGGCCAGGACTTGCTTATTAGATTGTTGAGCTAGAAGTTTATCACGAGACACTTTGAGTTTTCCATGAATGTTCTCAAGAGACATGAACTCCTCCTTTAGTTTTTCATGCTCCTCAACAAGTCTATCATGAGCAACCCCTAGCTCAAGTTTGTCATTTTCACAGGTTTTAGTAAGATCAAGAGATGTTTCATTTTATCTCCTAACTTTAGATAGGCAAAGAGAATATGTTTCTTATGAACTACAAAGCTTCTCCTCAAGAGAAACTCTACAAAATCGTTCATCCTCAAAGGCCTTAGAAAGATCCTTATCTTCACTAGGAAGAGATCCACCATGACTTTCCAAAGTCAAGATAATTTGTTCCTTTGCATCAACAAAAGTGTTGCCACATCAAGTTGCTCTAGAAGAGCATCTACATTGATTCTATTTTCACCTTTAAGGTTAGCCAACCATAAGTCCAATTCTTTACTCTCATCGTCCTCATTGTTAGCAATTTCAATGCAATTCAACAAGGAGGGATGAGTAGAGATGATAGGCTTTGGAGACATAGTTACCGATGTGGCTTTTACCATTAGACATGTAGGTCAGATTGGTGGGCTTTCATTGGGAGATTCAAATAAGGAAGACGGCGAAGAGGATGATGTAGCTATGACGACGTGTGCCACACCTAAAACTTCATCTTCATATCCGGACATGTAGGTCTCCAAGACGAGGCACTGTTGAACATATAGGGCCCTTGGTGCTCTTCTTGCAAAGTTATTGTTGGGAGAAGGATTGGTCTTATCCTTACGAATGAGCTTCCTAACATTCTCTTCTCTTGGCTCAAACTGACAATCTTTGACATAGTGGTTTGGACTTCCACAATTGTAGCATGTCCTTGGCCTCTCTCCCTTTGGCCTAAAGACTTTGTTTCTTGGATGCCTAGGACCACCCGCCTTCCTTTCTTCTCTTCTCTTCCAAATCCATGCACGGTTAGAGAAATGACCTTATGGAGTCTGTTGTAGATATCATCATCACTACCATCATCATATTTTTCCTCTTACTCAACCCGAGATACAGCCTTGGACTTTAGAGCAAGGTTTGGAGTTTTGCTCATTCCTCTTGATCGGGCAACGGCATCATCCGCACTCTTGTGGGCTAGAGTGATAGCAATGAACTCATTAAGCACACCAATATAGTTGAGAGACTTATAGTCCGATCTTGTTCTCATGTTGGTGGCAAGATTCTTCTCAAAGGGAGTGATGGCCTTGACAAACTTCCTTTTGACCCAATCAACACTAATATCATCTTTTGCAAATTTCCTCAATTATTGGCAAGAGTGGTGAGTCTTCTATAGAGATCTTCAGAAGACTCATCTTCATGCATGACAAAGGTTTCAGCCTTGTCAATGGCAACATCATACTTAGAGGATTGGATGCTCTTGTTGCCTTGGAACAAGGTGCTGAGGCTATCCCAAGCCTCCTTGGTGGTGGCACATCCACAAATATGAGTAACATGCTATCACGACCCCGGACCCAGAGATATACATACTGTTATACGCTCCTAGCCATGGACTCACGAGGGCTTCAGGGTTACCAGCCCCGACCGCAACAAACAACGGCAGGCAGACTGGATTCATCGGCACGTAGTCCGGATCCCCGGTCTACTACGCCTTGTATCCATGCTAGTTATAACCAACTATGCATATCAGAGCGTCCATGAATCGCATGAAACTGAAGGAAACGGGACCAAAGCTATACATAGCTGCTATGTGTCCAGAAAGTGCAACAACAATCGAGGGTTACTGGGGTTACCTAGCCCCAGGCCGAATCACATCGGCAGGCGGGCTCGTACATGGATCATCGGCTCCACAACCCCTCGACTGCGACAACTATGCAGGCATAGCCAAAACTGTATAACAATAAGCTCGAAACCAACAACCGATCAAAGCAGTACTATAAACATGAAAGCTGTATTAAACAGATGTTACTGGAGTATAGCTTACAAGCAGAGGTCACATGACCCAACATTACATCAGACAACATAAGGCAAATTATGTTGCTAGTCAACAAGAACCAAAAAGGCCTAAGAGGCCGCAACATAAGGCGACGTCCCAGCCCATAGATTCCAGGCTGCTACCTGGGAACCCCAAACTACTCGTCGATGTCCATGTTGAATCACCACCGGTGTGAGATCTTCACCTGAACCAAAATAAGCAAACCTGAGTACGGGAGGTACTCAACAAGACTTAGTTAACCTATTATATATCTGTTATCTTCAGAAAGGGTTTTATGAAGGTTGAGTTGCGTAAAGCAAAGTTTGTTTTCCAAATCGAGGAAGAATAGCACATCTCATAGAAGGTTTTCAAAACATATGAGGAAACTAGTCAACTACTGTAATCATCATCTTCTTGTACTCCACCAAGTCCTTCTCATTCCCACACTAACTCATGCTACAAGGATCACCCCTCTCGCATCTCCGAGGAGGCACCCTTCAAACATAAACTCCATGCTTTGTCAACATCTTTTACGTCACTTTCGGGTTATCTATGGTCTTTACATTCACCAAGTCATCCTTAACCGTGGACATGGCTTTTCGAAAAGATTTATCCCTGCAGGGGCTACACTTTACCCACACGTACCATCCGACTCTTAGCGCGACATGTACATTCTTCCATGGAACGCGGCAGAGGGTGGCTGGCCACGACCTTTACCTTACCCGACCCTATCCGTGAGTCAACCCAAGACAGAGCCACCCCGTCAACAGGGAGTTGGCCATCCTCCTGACGGCACCTGTCTCTGTGAGGCGGGGTCAAGATCCGTGTACGTCCAACACTTGGCCCCGGTCACGCCCTAGTGGAGCATTTTGTTTTCAAAACATTAAAAAGGTTTTGATTGCGTTGCCGAATGGAAATCTCAAACTACATGACTCATGGATCTGGCCAAACAAGTTAGTTGGTCGAGCGCGGTTACTTAGACCCCGCGTGTGGTTGCACGCTCAGTCTTGGCTTCCGCTCGAGACCGTAATCCTAGGGTTGGCGAGTATAGGACGAACAACCACTTCCCAAGTGGCCTCCCATACCAGCCTTAATCAAGTTATCCACACAAATCTCATCTCACCACGTCATCATATCATACTAGTTTATCGCATCTTTCATTCATCAACCGGATGGAGCAGAGGTAACAAACATGTATGACTAAGCGAAGCAGATATGAGGTTCTGGCGATGCGCACAAGCAAATCTATGGCGGCTAGGAGCAGTGGATCAGGACATTGTGGCAATGCATTATATAGGTGAACTATATCTACTAGCATCAAATACTTTTAGAAAATGCAAAGTACGAGAATCAAATGTTGTTGGAAAACATATATGAGCAGATAAGAGGTTATGCTTGCCTTGGTTAAAAGAAAACCAACAGAAATGTCTTCTCGGATAAGTGCTTGACTTGTCGGTTAGGATCAAGTATTCGCCATTTGGAATTGATGGCCTTCACTTCGGAGTCAGATTCTACCGAGGGGAAAACAACACCGAAAAGAAGAACACAATCAACACATGGCATCGATGCAATGCACAACATGTATGCATGAGCAAGTTAATGCACTTAAATAAAGCCCTAAACATGTTTGTTGGATTGCTAGGGTTCATATGTCAGTTATGCAGTTTTCCTCAAATTTGCCCGAAATAGACCCCGGAGGGGGTTTCGGGCGATTATGAAAGTGAGTACCATTTTAGTTGCTCAAATGGGTTTGAAAACATCATAAACAGGTTGCATTTGTCATTTTGAGCAATTTGGTATATAACTTTTATTTTTCTAATTTTATTGAATAAAAAGTTTTTTTTCCATATTTAAATGACTAAACAATATTAAATAAAAGCTCATTTTTGGAGTTTCTCAAACATGTGTGAAAATTACATATTTGGATAGAGAATAATTTTCTTAACATTTTGATACTTTTATTTTATTTTTATGAATAGTATTTTGGGAGATATTAATTTTACAAGTTTTTATAATTTTCTGGAATTATTTAAATCAAGAAGTTATGACATCACTGTCATGTCACTGTGACAACACAGTGGTCTGTTCTTCCCAAATGCATTCTAAATTGCTTCAATTCGTGTGCCATTCAAAAAAATAAACCATACCACTAGAGAGAGGAGAACATACGGAGCCTAGGGATGCCGACGGTGGGCCATTTGGCCGCCGGAATGGCCGGCGGCGACCGGAGGCGCGGCAGCGGATGTCGGGCTCGACGGCGGGGCGAACCAGAGGGAGAGCGGGGAGATGGAGGGCACATGGACGCTCTCCATGGCGAGGTGAAGCCAATGGTGTGGTCGAGGAGGTGCGGCGGCGCCGGAATCGGCCGGAACCATCCATCGCGGCGGCGGCCAGAGCTCGGTGGAGACGGCCCGATTCGCGGTCGTCTGTCCTTTCCAGCAAAGAGTCGACGGGAGGGTAGAGGAGATGATGGGGGAGCTGGTGGTGACCTCGAATCGACGGGGGAAGGCCGAAGTCGGCGGCGCGAGGCGGCGGCCGGTGAGTTAGGGTTCGGCCGCGCGGCAAATACAGAGAGGGAGAGGGAGTGGTCAGAGAGAGAGAGTGCGAGTGAAGGAGGCGGGGAAGGAAGACCCTGCACGGCCTCTTTGGGCCTTATCCACGCATCTAGGGCAGCAGGCGGAAGGTGGCAACGCCGGTGAGGTGCCTGCTTCGCCTCCTGGCAGAGGTTGAAGACGACAAAAGAACTTTTCCTAGAAACCCCCCTAAAGTTTTGGGGGAAAATGCAACAAGGTCCTTTTCTTTTATAAAAGAGGACAGAAAACAATGTTTTGAGGCCCTTTTTACAAGAATAAAATTTGGCAAAAATAACTTTTGGAAAGCTTGTAAAAATTCCAACAAAACCATGTGTTTCTTTGGTGTATTTGGAATATTTTCCAATACATGATTTTGGAAACCAAATTAAGTACTATTTGTGGGATTTTTGTCAAACCATTTAAATTCACAATTTAAATTGTTTCAACATGGGTTTAAATTTTGTTTTCATGCATGTATGATATGTACACAACACCACACACCCTAATGTTAGCAAATTTGGGATGTTATACATGCTCTCGAGGTAGAGACTTTTGAATGATGTGAAGGGCGTTCTTGTTGAGTTGAGACTCAATGTCCTCTCTTGGAGTCAAGTTGTTTGGGTCATGAGGATGAAATCCATGAATGATACTCCTCCATAGAGATGTGCAAGATCCTGAAATATGAGACTCTATATTGAACCTCCAATTTGCAAATTCGTTAGTGTTAAGCATGCGAGGTGGTCCAACATTAAGAATGTGTGGCATGGAAACAATGGGATGGATCGAGTCATAGTTGAGTGGTGGTGGAACCCTTCAGTTAGACCCTGAGCCATTAGCCCTAGAAGAGTTGAACTCGGAGTTACCTTTCGCCCACTCGCCATTGCCGCGGCTTTCGCTTTGGTTTGGCGAATGTTTTCCTCTACCATGTCGTAGTTACCTGGGGTATCCTCGGTTTCTCCAACCACAGGAGTAGAGGCGGAAGGTGACTCTTTGTGCTTAGGCTTACCCGTCAAAGCTCAGAGTAACTCCTTCATCTCGGAGAATTTCGAGTTGAAGCTGGAGGTAACATTGGCAAGTTTGGTTTGGATACTTCCAACCTTTGACTCAAGGTTACCTATAGATTTGGCCAAAACCTCCAGGGGCGGAGGAGTCTCGGATGTGACCATACTCTCTTTGGCGGTTAAGCCTTTAGATAAGAGATGAGGCTCTGATGCATGTAAAATGCATACATGAACTTTGCATGTTATTACTTGTTTTTCCTACATATTAGCAACTTATATTCATGTTTTATAATGATTTGGGGGATTTTCTAAACAATCCCCCTTCTTTTGGTTCTAACCCTGTTTTTCCAAAAAACGTACTTTTTAGTGTTTCAGACTTTCCGGGAGCTTCGGGACTCCAAAAAGGGCAAGGCCAAAGAGAACGCTTCAGAATTTTCGAGAAGAAGACCATGGGCCAAAGTAGAGGGCCAAAAGGCCAACCAGGTGGCAAAGAGGACCCTCCACGCGGCCTGATTCCTTGGCCGCGTGAGAGGCCCCCTTTTTGCCCCCGTGGCTCCGATGCCGTCGATCTTTCTTCTCCCGAGTGTCTCGTGACCTAAAAACGACTATATAAAGGGCCCCCTGGCCTTTTCGAGGAGGAGGCAGCGCCGAGAGACGAAACCACGAAACAGAAGGCTGTCGCCGGAGAAGATCGGAGTGGGGAAACGCCGCCGGGATCACCCCCGGAGGGCTCCACCCCCCTCCGGCGTGTTCATCATCAACATCTACAGCAAGATCAGCTCCATCTCTCCACTGTAATCTCTTGGCAAACACGATGTATGATGCAATACTATATTCCCTTGATGTATTGTGTCTCCCCGTCTATGTTTGAGTAGTGAATTGTTCTTGGCAATGGTGAAATAGTTTGTTGATTGGTTGCATACAAGTTTGTTATCTTCTATGATTGTCTTTATGTACAATATATGAGTGCACGCATATGTTGGGGAATGCATGTAAGGTGATCACCGGTAGCATAATGGAGTGGTGGTGACTTGGGAGCGACAGTAACGTGAGACCGAGCCACAAAGTTAATTTATTGGGGGATATATATAGGGGACCTTAGAACGTAAGGCTATGGTGGGACTTTATGTCTTAATCAATCTTGTGCAGTCATTTACTTGGCCACATGATCCATCATAAGGGGTTGTAGATCATTTACTTGACTATACCTATTCATGGATCCTTCCTAGAAGAAACAACTAAGACTAAAACATGTGCTTCACTAATTGTGACAACCACACGAACGAAACACCTATTGCTAGAACACTTGCTCCCTTGAGATACTTGAGATATTTGCTGCTTTCTACTTGTGAAAATTACTTAGAAACTTGCTTTAGAAATTTGCTCTAGGATTACTTGCATTTTAAACTTGCTTCACTAGTTACTAGACAAACCCCACTCCACGTCACTTGCTTTTAATTAGTTAGTTACTTTTAGTCAAACTTATTGCTTTGCATAAACAGCTATATAAGAGGGTTATAGGGATTTAGAGAATAGATACCTTACCTTCAGCTCCTCGTGGGTTCGACACTCAAATACTTATCGAAATGTACTACAATTGATCTCCTGCACTTGGGAGTCATCAAGCACTTTTCTGGCGCCGTTGCCGGGGAGCATTGTGCTAAGCTTTTATTCTTGTTTGCATTGCATACTAACATATAAACATAAAACACAAAAAAATATAAAATGGAAAACAACCAAACAATTTTAGAACTGTATAATATCTATCTTGAATTAGGACATGAAGTGTTTCAGGAGAAATTGAAAAATTATTTGCACAACAATCATATTTTTGGTAGCACTAATTCTTTGAACACCTTTATTGCTAAGGAAAACCTTGAGCTTGGGGAAGTTTGTCTTGATGAATATGATATTTTTAGTCCCCCTACTACTGAGGATAAAAATGATATACTTGCTGATTCTATGGAAAATTTTAAGCTTGGGGAAGTTGGTTTTGATGAGCATGATATTTCTAGTTCCCCAAGCTTGGAGGAGAAAATTCACTTTGATGATACTATGCCTCCTATATATGATGATTGCAATGAAAATTATGAATGTTTAACTCCCACTATCACTAATGAGGATTTTACTTATGTGGAGAGTAGTGATTCTTTTATGCATGTGGCTCATGATAAGAATGTTTTATGTGATATTCATATTGTTGAATCTATTCATGATGCCACTGAAAATTATTATGAGAGGGAAACATGGTTACACATATTTCAACAATATTAAGTTTCCCCTCTTTATGCTGAAAGTATTGAAGTTGCACTTGATCTACCTTTCTATGCTTGCTATTATGTGCTTCTTTTATTTGTTTCATTACAAAATGCCAATGCATAGGAAATGGGTTAGACTTAAAAATAAATTCTTTAATATTTTTTTGGTGTGTTCCTTATGCTTTAATTTCCTATTCGGTTTGAGCACACATTTATGTCTTTACAACATGTAAAATGCCTTTACCTACTGTTATGTATCATTTAGTTTAAGATTTTCATTTTATAAAAAAATTTGGGAAAGTAAATGAGAAGGATGAGTAATGGAGAAGTTGGGGTCGACCTTGAACATGTGTTGTTCATGCCAATGAAACCATTGCAAAGTCTCTATCATTAAAACGTTTTCCAAAGCTAAAAACAATAAAAATATTAGTTCACTACTGTAACATCACATTTCTGTCTTATTTCTCATCTTAAATGGCAAGAATAATCTTATATGAGAGATAGGATTAAACAATAGTAATTAGCTGTCAAGAAAACAGATTCCTGAACTTCACTGCGAAAAATATTTAAAATCACAGAAGTGGAATTTTGACCTGGTAATTTACAACATCAATATTTAGTTATCACTACATATTTCATTAGTTTTAAGTTTTCTGATTTGAGCAACTTAAGTGCCTCTAAAAATTCACTCTTTACGGGCTGTTCAGTTTTTGGCAGATTATGTTTTTATTTTGCATTGCTCTCATTACTTGTGTTTTGTGTGGTTCTTTTGATCAAGGAGCAATGCACAACTGTAGTAACAGTAGTTAATATTTAGAATCAACTCATGATGTGTCTTTGTTGTACCTATGTGGATTTTATTTATGGAGGCACTAACCCCTCTAATCAAGTTTTATGTTGAGATTTGTGTAAAAAGAATTTTTCAGGAGGAAGAGTTGAGTGAGATGAACAACGATCAAGAGGGACAACCAATAAAGCTTGGGGATGTACCCCTGGGCTCAACCTACATGTATCAAATAAGTACAAGAATCCAACCTTGGGGATGCCGAGCCACCTCACTCCAACCATCATGATGTTAAGTAAGTAAAGCCTAGCTATATGGCTATAAAGAAAGCGCTTTACGGGAGGCAACCCGGTTTTTTTTGTTTGGATTTTCCTAGTGTCCTATTTCTGTCTCAAGATATTAGTTTTTTTGTTTTCTGGAGTTTTCAATAAAGAGTCAAGTCAAACCCATTTGGACTTATAAGTTGCCATCCTAGTGCATGAAATTTCTGTTTCAGCACGAGTCTACTCACCGTATGATTTTAAGTTTTTTATTGGTATGTCGGATTGAGCTAATTTTTTAGTATGTTCTGCAATGTTTTGTCCTCTGTAAGCACAAAAATTGGCTTAATTTTTTGACGAGTCTAGATTAGGGAAAAACGTTCGTTTTGCTGCTGTTGCTTTTCTGGACAGATTCTACCTTCTTTTGTTTTATGCACTCTTTAGGCTTGGGAATCGAATTCCCATGATTCTTTCAAGCAAGAGAGTGAACATACAACATAATGAACCTTATTTTCTATCTACTGGAGCATTTGATTTGGAATTTTGCACAGCAAGCATGTGATTTGTTTGTCCTTGCTAATCTCACCCCACAGAAAAAGAATGGGAGAAACATGTTGTGTGAAGTTTTTTCACAGGGAATAGAGGAGCTGCGCCTCAAGACATCCAAGAATGGTGAAATCCATAAGCTTGGGGATGTGATGAACACCCCACTGGAGCTACACTCTTTTGGTTAGCACACGTCTACTTTCTATTTTTCTAAGCAAAGCATTTATCGTAGAGACTTGAAGCGTCTAGTTTTTGTTTTTATTTTTGTTTTGATAAGACCACACCCATCATTTTATATGAGATTGAGCTACTGGAGTTTGGGGTTGGAATGTATTGGATGCTAGTATTATGACTTGGAATAGGTATGCCATGGTTGATTTGAAGAGCTACATATGTTTGCATGATTTATAGGCTTTTTATGTGTAGAAATTTGCAATAATGTTGTCTTGAGCTATCTCTTATTCATGTCCTTGATGTTAATTGCTGGTTTATTTAGTTTGTCATGAAATGAGTAGTTCTATGGACATATGCATGCATAGTAGCTGGTCAACTATCTCCCTCTTGCTAGCCAAAAATTTAAAAATTCCAACAAGTAAAAACTTATTTCCAACACTCCTTAGCCAAGTATTTCCAGTGAGTCCACCATATCTTCCCATTAGCTTCATTGATATTCCGAGTATCTTCACCATGTTATTGTGTTATTTATGTTCTAAATTAAGATATTCACTTTATTAATTTTCATGGGTTGAACTTGGGATAGGACTCTCACGAACTTTTGAAGGCACACTTTACTTTTTATGCATCTAATAAACATGACCCAATAATGGGAGCCACAAGTTTTGCGTTTGAAAAGTGTGTGGTTGGGAGCTAGCTATAAACGTGTATCACCGGAAAGCTTTCAACATTGCACAAAAATTTACATTTGGTTGATATCATGTACTTTTATTTTTGGACTCCTGCCATGCCGAAATGAAATAGAGGAATAGTAAGTTTTGATGAGTAAGTATCTATATGACTAGAGAAACGCATTGGGCCGCTAACCCAAGCCATGCTTTATCATGGTGGAAATTTACTTACAGCTTGAGTGACTCTACAACACATCCTACAATAAAATAAGAAGCTATGCATAATAGTGAATGAAAATAAAAAGGATGATGAGTCTACTCCGTTTGTTTGTCTTGTCATTGTGACATGGGCTTGTTTCCATGTCATGGGGCAAGAGGTACCTCTTTGCGGTTCTCTATGATGTCATTAATACTTATTATGATTGTACAAAGCTTATTAGGAATCTTAAGTTGAGTAATCATGGAGTAGGTTTTCACACTCACGGGGCATGAGGCTTTCAACCACCTTGTCATTCACATTACTTAAACATTCACCATTTAAGATGCTAGTGATAAAGGGGTAATGAGAGTCCTAGATCAATGGATACCACATTTCAATTAGTAATTTTAGTTGAATAATTTAGAGGCTAAATAATACTTGATCATGTTTTACCTCTACTCAATTTTCTCCAAAGTGTCCACCATATTTTCTATTTTCCATTATGCTATTCTTTGACCAATATAGGATTTTATTTTTCATTTTGTGTATGCATTTGGTCCATAGTGCTTTTATTTCATTATACACTTTGTGAACTTTCATGAAGCATCTTTGCTTGCATATTTGATATTTCTTACAACATGAATTGTATATTGCTACTCATTTCTAGTATTAATCATTTGATTATATGTAGCATGAATAATACTCCTTGATATCCCATGATTGTTTCAATATGCAAAGTCCATGTTAGTTTTATCACCTTCATACTCGAGGACGAGCATGGGTTAAGCTTGGGGATGTTGATGCATGTAAAATGCATACATGAACTTTGCATGTTATTACTTGTTTTTCCTACATATTAGCAACTTATATTCATGTTTTATAATGATTTGGGGGATCTTCTAAACAATCCCCCTTCTTTTGGTTCTAACCATGTTTTTCCAGAAAACGTACTTTTTAGTGTTTCAGACTTTCCGGGAGCTTCGGGACTCCAAAAAGGGCAAGGCCAAAGAGCACGGTTCAGAATTTTCGAGACGAAGACCATGGTCCAAAGTAGAGGGCCAAAAGGCCAACCAGGTGGCAAAGAGGACCCTCCACGCGGCTCCGATGCCGTCGATCTTTCTTCTCCCGAGTGTCTCGTGACCTAAAAACGACTATATAATGGGTCCCCTGGCCTTTTCGAGGAGGAGGCGGCGCCGAGAGACGAAACCACGAAACAGAAGGTTGCCGCCGGAGAAGACCGGAGGGGGGAAACGCCGCCGGGATCACCCCCGGAGGGCTCCACCCCCTCCGGCGTGTTCATCATCAACATCTACAGCAAGATCAGCTCCATCTCTCCACTGTAATCTCTTGGCAAACACGATGTATGATGCAATAATATATTCCCTTGATGTATTGTGTCTCCCCGTCTATGTTTGAGTAGTGAATTGTTCTTGGCAATGGTGAAATAGTTCGTTGATTGGTTGCATACAAGTTTGTTATCTTCTATGATTGTCTTTATGTACAATATATGAGTGCACGCATATGTTGGGAAATGCATGTAAGGTGTTCACCGGTAGCATAATGGAGTGGTGGTGACTTGGGAGTGACAGTAACCTGAGACCGAGCCACAAAGTTAAGTTATTGGGGGATATATATAGGGGACCTTAGAACGTAAGTCTATGGTGGGACTTTATGTCTTAATCAATCTTGTGCAGTCATTTACTTGGCCACATGATCCATCATAAGGGGTTGTAGATCATTTACTTGACTATACCTATTCATGGCTCCTTCCTAGAAGAAACAACTAAGACTAAAACATGTGCTTCACTAATTGTGACAACCACACGAACGAAACACCTATTGCTAGAACACTTGCTCCCTTGAGATACTTGAGATATTTGCTGCTTGCTACTTGTGAAACTTGCTTAGAAACTTGCTCTAGGATTACTTGCATTTTAAACTTGCTTCACTAGTTACTAGACAAAACCCACTCCACGTCACTTGCTTTTAACTAGTTAGTTCCTTTTAGTCAAACTTATAAGAGGGTTATAGGGCTTTAGAGAATAGATAGGTTACCTTCAGCTCCTCGTGGGTTCGACACTCAAATACTCATCGAAAGGTACTACAATTGATCTCCTGCACTTGGGAGTCATGAGGCTCTCATACCAATTGAAAGTACAAGTATGGTCACTAGAGGGGGAGGGTGAATAGGTGACTACCATTTTTTTGTTTGTTTCTTTTATATTTGGCTAAATAAGATGAATCACAAGGTTGACTAGATGAGCAACCTATGTGATATGATACAAGGTACGCAATAAAAGCAATATGTAAAGCACAAAGTAAACAAGGATATAAGGATATGATTCTCGTAGGTTCTTCCCAAGGAAAGTACGTCTATGTTGGAGAGGTGAGAAGCCACCTATGCACTCCAATAGCACGGGTGTGCACACCTTATTCTCCGTGAGCTTCTCTGGTTAATGAGATGCTCGTTTCCACTATGATATTGACTTTAAGGCGTAGACCAAACCTTTACACAAGGTTGAGGCTACTCCACAACTTAATTGGAGGCTCTCAACAATCCGAAACTTCTTGAATCAAGGTGGAACCTACAAGCATTAGGGTTTACTCTAGGGTTACAAGGTACCCAAGAGATCTCAAGATCTAGGATTTGATGGGTGGATTTGCAATTCCTTTGGTGAAATCACGGATCTAGACCTCGTCGAGCACTCCACAAAGTTTCAGCATGATCGAATGGTTGGAGTAGGAGATCTAGTAGAATGAAGTTTGCATTAATGACTTGGAGAGAGAGATAGATAGATAGATAGATAGATAGATAGAGAGAGAGAGAGAGAGTGAAGCTAGTCTTGAATGGGAAGAAGAAGGACAATAAATACTCCCCCTCCAATCCAACTGTAGGGCACTCTTTCCCCGCAGCAGCGGTACTACCGCTAAAAGCGGTGGTACTACTGCTAGGGTCAGAGCCCAGAGCCACTCGCAGTCCCGCACTACCGGTACCTCCAACGGTACTACCGCCAGCTACCGCTGGGGGTTCCGGCGTAACCCACCCGAAGAGGTTTTTAGCGGTACCCTGAGCGGTACCGCCGCTACTTGGGCAGCACCCTGCCCTGGACACCTCTGCGCCGGTACTACACCTAACAGAAGGTCATTTTGGCGGTACCACCGCTGAGGCAGTTTGGCACGCAAAGGGAACAGGGGCAGGTGTAGTCCTGGCAGCTTGAAACTCTAGCCAGCGGTACTACCGTTGGCGGGATTTCAGCTGGGCTGGATCTTCCTCAGAGGCTCTCCGCCATCGATCCAACGAGCGCGACACCTTCATGGAGGGATCTTAATCGTAGGGCACCGTAACTCAGAGAACTGCAACAGGAACATGGATAAACTTTAAGAGTATGATTAGTTCCCTAATTGTGTTGTCATTAACCACCAAAACACAAGGTGATCTTTCAAGGATCAACTAACTCGTCGAGCTTTACTTTCCTTCCAAAAAGTGGGAGCTCACACGCCTCGATCTCAACGGACGCGGTCCGGGTGAGCAATGACCGAATCACCACGTCAACATCTCGGAGGGACGGCCATTTGGGAACAAGAAGGCCAAGGCCGATAAGCACGACGCATCGTTAGCACGTGGCCGTGCAAGATCCACGAGTGCCTCGTGGAGGTAACATCCATCTTCAAGATATCGCGTCCACTTTCAAAGATAGTTGGACGTCGTTGATGAATAAGCAATCCGAGAAGCTCGCTCTTGTGAAAGAGAGGGTTGAAGCGGCGGAGTTGGCTTCACCCACATCTATGATCGCCGCTGACATGACGAGAATCAAAGCAATCTCGGATGCGTCGGCTATGGGCATCAAGAAGATGAAGGAATACGCCAAGATCTTGACTGTTGACCTGTCGACCATAACACCGCTGATGCGGGTTTGACATTTGCTCTACCAGCAACACATCCTACGTGAAGCGGGGCTCGTGCCGGTGGAGGATCGGCAGGAGAACGAACAGGATCCACCTGCGCAACAGCATGACCTGAGGTAGAGGAGATCGCGTCCGAGGGAGTGGTGTGGGAGGCACCAGAGATCGCGACCTAGGGGACGGCGTTGGAGACACCGTCGGCCATTTGATTAGGACGCGCCCGTGTTTTAGCTCGGAGCAGAGAGACAGAGTTGTCACCGTGGTTTGCATTATTGGAGCATCTGCCGTCTTCCGTAAGCAAAGCAACAGCAACACTTCCCCCGATTATGAATAATCATTTTCTGGTTGGAATAGAAAAGGACTGCAAAGGCCATGTTATTTGTGCTGCTGTGTCTGCTACTGCGCTGGATACTGCTAAACAATTATACTGCTGGAGCCGGATACAGAAGCGGAAACGAGGGCGAGCACGAGCAGAAAGCCTGGTGGTGGTGGAGCGGGCCGCAGCGAGGCCATGGCATGGCATGCGCGTCCGTGTCGGGTAGAGGAGAGAGAGAGAGAGAGACTGGGCGCGCTTTTTGGCGGTTTGCAGAGCAGAGCATGGATCGATAGGCCGTGGCAGGTGCCTGTTGCCGTCTTTGTCGTCCCCCCCTGCCTGCCTCTGCGTCAGCCGCCCCACTCCACTCCACCACCACCCACTCCTCTCGCTCTCGCTCTCTCTCTCTCCCCTCCGCGGCGTGAACCGAAACGAATCCCCCGCTTCTATTCCATTCTTCTTCTTCGCCCGCCCGGTTGGATTGGGTCGGATTAGATTAGGTGCTAGGCGGAGGGATTGATTCTCATTGATCGCCTTCCTTCCTTTCTGCCCGGGTGGTTCTTCGAGGTCTACTCTGCTGCCGCTGCCGCGGCGTGGCCAGGGGAATTGCGGTCTGCTAAGTCTGCTCGATCTTGCCCGTTGCCCCAAACGAATCTGTGGCCTATGTGGGGGATGGAGATGTCCCCGCGGTGGCCCTGGCGGTGGTGGGTGGTGGCCGCCGCCGTGCTCAGCGTGATCCTGCCGCCGGCCGCCGCCTCGCTCTCCCCCGCCGGCATCAACTACGAAGGTACCCTCCACCTCCCTCCCTCCCTGTCTCCCAAGTAAAACCCCTCCAGCAAGATTCCCTGAAATCGGTCCAAGATTTCCTGTTTCCTTTCTTGCCACCCCCAATTTGGGGAGCGAAGCACGCCAATGTGGTTCCCCTCTTCTTCGCCGGAGCCTTCGCTCCTCTTCGCTTGGTTGTTCGTTGCCGAGATTTGGTGATGCTGAGCCTTCCACCTGGTTGCCTGTCCCTTTCGCAGTGGTGGCGCTGATGGCCATCAAGACGGAGCTGCAGGACCACTACAACGTGCTCGACAACTGGGACATCAACTCCGTCGACCCCTGCAGCTGGAGGATGGTCACATGCTCCTCCGACGGCTACGTCTCCGCGCTGTAAGTCCCTTCTTACTGCTCCCGTCCACCCCATCTCCGGCGAGCATTCGCACTGTCTGCCGCGTTGCTAGCACTAATCTTCTCGCGTGATCTGTGTGTGCTCGCAGTGGTCTGCCCAGCCAACGCCTGTCCGGTAAATTGTCGCCAGGCATCGGGAACCTCACAAGGCTGCAATCTGTGTAAGCGCACTTATCCCCCTCCTGTTTGAAACTGAAAGACTGCAAGTGTTCATCATTCGTTTTCTTGACAGGCTACTGCAGAACAACGAGATTTCTGGCCCTATTCCTGCTACCATAGGGAAGCTGGGGATGCTGCAGACGCTTGACATGTCAGACAACCATCTCACTGGGAGCATCCCCAGTTCAGTCGGCGATCTCAAGAACCTCAACTATCTGTAAGATTCCATTCCCTGCTTCTTGGTCCCTCATCAGCCTTCTTGATGTGTACAGCAGTTCACTTTTTTTTTTCTTGTCTTGCTGCTACCAGGAAACTCAACAACAACAGCTTATCTGGAGTTTTACCTGATTCACTATCCACCATTAATGGCCTTGCTCTTGTGTATGTCCTGTGAATCCCTTGGTTATTTACTGTTTTCATCTTTCCTCCGTGTACCGTAATTAACAGTTCTATTAACCTGTTTCACAGAGATCTTTCATTTAACAACCTGAGCGGTCCGTTGCCAAAGATTTCTGCAAGAACTTTCAGGTAAATCGTTCAGCTTATTCCTGGCCACTCGGCTAATTCAGTCCCCCACATGGAGCGTGCATGCTGTCGACTATTGCTCGTTCTTTCGTTTCCACTGTTTTTTTACTGTTGCTTGTTATGACACAGCATTGCTGGAAATTCATTGATTTGTGGTGTCAAGTCTGGAGACAATTGCTCATCTGTGTCGCTGGACCCGCTTTCGTATCCACCAGATGACCTTAAGAGTGAGATTGTTGATCATTTTTTATCCTCTAAGAAATATACATCCGTAGCACAAAGAAACATTTTCTTCTTCGTCCTGTGTGCGCGGCTCATATTCGTTTCCTTTTCCTCAGCTCAGCCACAACAAGGCACAGCAAGAAGTCATCGCGTAGCTATCATCTGCGGAGCAACTGTGGGTTCTGTAGCATTTATTGCTATCATGGTCGGCATGCTTCTGTGGTGGCGGCATAGGCGGAATCAACAGATCTTCTTTGATGTAAATGGTAATGCTCTATTCGTTGTTGTTCAATACTAGCATTGCCTGGATTTAGGCTTTTCGACACATAGATATCTTTGTTGCAGCATGGGTTGAAGAATCTACTGCTGTTTGTTGAGTCTTGAGCTATATTTTTCTAAGTTTCAGTTTCATAGTAAATTGATTTAGACAAAGAGAGTTATGAAAATGCTCTTGGTGCATTCGACAGACATCCCTTTGGACAAGTTGAAGGGTTGGCATTAGATAATCTTCAGTTATATGATTTCCGCAGCGTGTTCTATATTCACAAACTCGTAATCCAATTTCTATACTAGTACTAGTTATATGAAGTCATGTATCAGTATTCATTGTATAATCTTTCTATAGTTATCTCACAGGTAATTAATCTGTCACAGATCAGTACAACAGTCACCACAAATTTAAACTGCATTTAGCATTTAGTATGAACACTGTATAGGAAGGACTTACAGTGATTGACATTTGATATTTCTCAGACCTAGTGGGTTCATGCTAGGCTAAGGATCAAATTATTGTTGGAATAGCAGGCTTATTCTCCTAAATTAGACAAAACGGTTAAATCGATCCGGGGTAGCTTACATGCCTACTTGGTGGTCCTTGTCAAGAAACCTTTGATGCAGTGCAGAACCATGATGTCCCAATTACTTTGGTAATTGATTGGCCTTGCAATAAACATGAGATGTCTTCTTTTGCCCCTATAGTGCTTGATCTGATAGTGTACATGCTCACAGTTTCTGTTCACGTTTTCCTGTGCCATGTTATTGCTGTTTTAGTTCTATGCTATGGTACCTGATACCTCCTCATAGCTACAGATCAATATGACCCAGAAGTATGCTTGGGCCATCTGAAAAAGTACACCTTCAAGGAGCTTAAAGCATCTACGAATAATTTCAACTCAAAAAACATTCTAGGTGAAGGTGGATATGGAATAGTATACAAGGGTTTTTTACGTGATGGTTCAATCGTTGCTGTTAAACGATTGAAGGACTACAATGCTGTTGGTGGGGAAGTTCAATTCCAAACTGAAGTTGAAGTCATAAGTTTAGCTGTTCATCGGAATCTCCTACGGCTCATTGGATTCTGCACTACAGAATGTGAGAGACTACTTGTATATCCTTATATGCCAAATGGAAGTGTTGCTTCACAATTGCGGGGTCAGTCTATTTTCTCCATGCTCTTAGACACTTTCAAGTAATTTACATTACTTCTGCACATTCATTGGTGGCATGTTTAGTTTCCGTTTCCCTTTACCATGCGTTAGAGGTTCATTTCAGAACCACGTTATAGCATTGATTCATGTTGGCGCATCGCGCTATCCAGTCAGTTTTCTCACCAAATGCTCAACTTAAGATGCAAAAAAGAAGCTGACGACCATTAGTGTTGAGGACAAGTGATCCTCAACATTTTCACTTATAGCATGTTATTAGTTATTTTGCCTGCTTTAAGTGTAAGATATTCTACAATCTTGAAAGTATTAGGCTGTTACACATATTCTCCAGCCACTTGTGGTTTTGACTCAAGCATACTGAGTTACTGACCTTTTACCACATTCTGGAATGTGGAATATGAACCGAGCCATCCACAACATCACATATATAGGTTTACTGCTGATGAAGTGAACTAGTAAACAAAAATCAGACACATATTATGACAATTCTGACTGTTCTTCTATGGAAAGTACACGGCTTGTACTGATATTAGCAGTTTCATCAATTAAGTCAAACCATACTCCTGTTCCCTGACTGCCTATATTTACTAAGCGTTTATTGGCATTTCACAGTCCACCATATTTTGGAATATGAACCGAGCCATCCTCAACATCACATATCTAGGTTTACTACTGATGAAAAGAACCAGCAATAAAAAATCTTGAGGCATATTATGACAACTTTCCAAGTAAATTTATTCAGTTTGTAAGCGAAGTAACCTTCTCCTTCGGTACACCTAAATTTTCTTGTATTTTTTCCAGAAAATATAAATGGCCGGCCAGCTCTAGATTGGTCAAGGAGAAAGATGATAGCACTGGGTACAGCACGAGGGCTGCTTTATTTGCATGAACAGTGTGATCCAAAAATTATCCACCGTGATGTAAAAGCGTCCAATGTGCTTCTTGATGAATATTTTGAAGCAATTGTGGGAGATTTTGGATTGGCAAAACTGCTGGATCACCAGGAGACCCACGTTACTACAGCAGTGCGTGGGACTGTTGGACACATAGCTCCAGAGTATTTGTCAACTGGCCAGTCATCAGATAAGACAGATGTGTTTGGGTTTGGAGTCTTGTTGGTTGAGTTGATCACTGGCCAGAAGGCATTAGATTTTGGAAGACTAGCAAATCAGAAGGGCGGAGTGCTTGATTTGGTAAACATGTTATTCTGTGTTCTTTGCGCGCTATGGTCTCATATTCACCTTTTATGGTATATGGAAAGTTTGCTTTCTGAATTTGTTGAATCTGGCATTTAGTTCATGTCACTTTTAGGTTCCTTTTCATCTTCTACTTTGAGCACATTCAACTGTAAGATTTGACGCTCAAGATACCAAACATGATCATAGTAACATACACATAAGTTGGAAAATGTGCTCTATGAAACCACAGCAGCTTAACTGTTCCCAATTGTGATGTCCTGTTTGAAAATAGTTTATGATCAAAATAACACATTCAGAGAGGTCCAAGATAACAATTATTTTTGCTTTTTGTTGTTGTTGAGAAAATGATGTGATGTCAATGAACTGATGTGCGCGTATTAAATAATCCACCATTACTTAACATCTTCTGTTCAGATTTCAAATTAATTGTAAATAAACGTTCAAAGGGTATAATCTGTCCTTAGCAGTATGTCCTTTGTATTGACACCGTCGTTATTTCTGACACTCGCATCTGTTTCCAGGTAAAGAAGCTCCATCAAGAAAAGCAGCTGAGCATGATGGTGGATAAGGACCTAGGCAGCAACTACGACAGGGTGGAGCTGGAGGAAATGGTGCAGGTCGCCCTGCTGTGCACACAGTACTACCCGTCCCACCGCCCCAGGATGTCGGAGGTGATCAGGATGCTGGAAGGGGACGGGCTCGCGGAGAAATGGGAGGCGTCGCAGAACGTAGACACGCCCAAGTCCGTCTCGTCGGAGCTGCTGCCCCCAAAGTTCATGGATTTCGCGGCGGATGAGTCCTCGGTCGGCCTGGAAGCCATGGAGCTCTCTGGGCCAAGGTGATCAGCGACCAACTTGGTCGCGTGGTGCTTGCTGTTATCTAGCCTCGGAGAGCCTTAGGAACAGTAAGGTGAAATTTTCCAAGTGGAGTAGGGTAAGGCAGCCCTGTGGTGGCATTCATTTGTACATACGGCATGGTATTGCGTATTGTGTGAGCTCAGCACATCCTTGCTGCTCATGTACAAAATGTAGCTGTAAGAGAGATGGAGTAAATATAGAAAGAAAATTTTCCATAAAGTATGTTATACCCTGTTTTCTTCCCTCCCTTTGGTCTCCCTATCTTCTTTGGTTAGGGCTCTGTTAGCCCTTGCTTATTAGGGTGTATTTTTATCTCAAGGGGATTGCAGATGGGAGTTTTTTTGTGTGAAATTCTTGCTTTCATCAGATCCCCACAATTACTTTTCCATTCCAACACACTAGCATGGGTAGAGTTTTTATTCTAAGCAAAAATGAAGGTGGTTGGTGGGGGATATCCCCCGAAACCTAGCCCATCTGCATGGGCTGTCCGCGGAACCCCAAACCTAGCCCATATGTGGGGCGGGTTTGAGGACGCCCGGGGCGTGCCGGACAAATGTGCTAGGTTTGTGGGGGGAGCCGGGGCATGCCGGACAGATGTCGGCGCATCGTGGTGTCGTGTGGGTGCTCGATGACACCGCGGTCCTACCGGTAGATAGAGCGGCGCCGACGATTCACCGCACTACCACGTCCACGCGTCATCAAACCACTTCCACACGGTTAATAGCTGACGAAAATCTAGATCGGCCATTCCAACCCCTCACTCCGGCGACGATGAGCTCCTCCTACTCCTTCTCTTGGAGCGACGGCGATAGCGAGACAAAGAGCTTGCAGCCGGCGGTCGACTCCCACGCCCCCATCGACATTGACGACGACTCCGAGGATGCAGTTGCCTTGCGGCTCAACATCATCTGGACGCTTGACGACGTTCGAGGATCAAGGTCCGCCGACGCGCCCGCGGCCAATGGAGAATGTAGCCGCTGGTCCGCTCCCGCGGCGAGCAGATCTGCGCCGCCGTCGAGACACGTTCCAGCAGCGTCCGCGTCTTCGTCGGCTCCCCCACGGCGGGCTCCGACCCCTCCGGTTCAGGCTCCGTCCGGCTGGCTGGAAACTCTTTCCGTTGAGCCCTTCACAATGTCGGTCACCCCGCCGGGAAGCACCCCGGCGGGAAAGTGCGCCGGAGACCGTTGGGAGGGCATACTGGGAGGCGAGGCGGAGGGGCCGCAACATGAAGGAGACCGAGGCCATCAGGACCAACCCCAATCTCCCCGAAGAAGTCCTTGAGGCTTCTCTCACCTCTGCCGAGTCTGAGTGCCGTCTTCTCCAAGCACTTCCCCGGGGGGGGGGGGGGACTCCGGTGGCGGCGGCGATGTCAAGGGGAAGGGCACTAACTAGTTATTTATTTATTTAATTAGAAGTTGATGTTCCTATGATGAACTAGTATGAACTATGTCTGTGTCTGAACGTTGTCTATGTCTAATGATCGTCGTTGCATGGATTGTATGGTTCTAACGCTACCTATTTGGGTTCAACGGTTGGAGCTTCCCTTTTTGCGGTCCGCAGGTTCCGTGGCTGGAGATGCTCTAAGGTGTAAAAAAAGGAGGTAAACAAGGCCTTAAGGTTTAAGTGGACGGTGGTGAAGCGATGGAGTTGTCTATGGTGTGGAATAAGGTCTCTCCGTCCTGCCATCGTTCCGATGGTGCCCTTTGGTGGTGTCGCTCGAGGACATGTGGAACTCGGGTCGTAGCGGTCTGGAATCTGTCTTCGTTTCGTCTAGGTAGCACTATTCAAAATATCGTCACGGAAGTCGATAAATCGACCTATTTATCGCTTATCTTTGTAAGACCGATAAGATAAGTGAATACCACAAGCATTTACTGGTCTAACTGTTATATTGGTTTCACAAGCTGATATTCATAAATATTTGCAGATATTCGCGGGTAAATCTCTAGGACTCAAACGATATGGCTCCCATTTTCTATTTTTTGGTTGAGTTTTTGTAATCTTGATGCCTCCTATTTGTGTAGATGGCTACTTCCGGTACATCTCAGGTCGCTTAAGAGGAATCCTGATGACATGGCTTATGAGTTTGCCATGTTAATTGATCCTAGCGATACGAAAGCCTAAGATTATTTAAAAACATTACCGATAAATAGTCGACCAATAAAATCGACAAATAGGTCGATACGCCAAATTATGTCTTATCTTGAGTCGACCAATACGTTAACGAAAAGGGATATCCCGAAAATTTAGTCTTGTAGCTTCTCCATTCGGTGAAGCGTGTCTCTGCTTTGGTTTCGTCGAGAAGCTAGAGAATAAAGGCCAGCGGATTTCATCCTCAGATCGTTGTCACGTGCATCTTTTGGCTCCGACCGGTGACTTCCACCTGCTGTGTCAACAATGATTGAGGGTCCTTTGGTGTCAAGGAGGATATGTGGAGCTTCGGCCATGAACTGATCTAGGGTATCGTATATGTCTTCGTTTTGTGTAGGATGTCTTCGATGACGCAATTGAACGGAGTGGACTTTGATCTTCTAGCTTCGCCAACTTTGGCTTCCACGAGATGATAGTGTAACAAGTAGAGAAAGTAGTAAAGGAAGGCTTTCTCAGTTCGGTTTGGCCATTCTTAACTGTTTTCTTCTCTAGGACAACGGATTTGATCCTCAGATCGTTGTCACCGACATCTAACCGGCAAGCTTTGATCACGGCGAGCCGTCCCGAGTGCAGAAGGAAAAAAGACGCTGATTTAGCCAAAGTCATGTTTGCCATTTTCTGTCTTCTCAAGGATCTTTAAGATCATCTCCAATACGTATATATGTGACAAAATAAGTTTTAACCGATTTTGATGTAAAAACAGGCAAAAAAACGTACTCCAACGGCTGTCTTATCTATATTTCGCCCAAATTTTGTACACGGCGATATAAAATAGGGCACTAGTGATCTATATTTTGCCCAATTTTTTGTACATCGCGATGTAAAATAGGGCATTAGTGATCTAAATAAATAAAGATCACTTAGGGTCGTGCCTAAAAACCACAAAATGTCGTGCGCGCAAGGGTAACCGCTGACCGGAAGGTTCATAACGTGGCTCACAGTCACTCGCGCCGCCCGTGATCGATTGCCCGTCGACGATCCGCCGCCATGTCGATCCCGGCAACCCTTCCAGCTGATGCCATGCCTGTCCACCCCATTCACGTCGCCGTGTGTTACCCCTACCGTCTTTCCCACCGCCATCGCCATCACCGTCAGTGGTAGGCGTGATGGGTTTGCGCCTCCACGACCAACCAATGTGTTTAGGAGGAACGTGAAGAAGGCTCCCGCGACCTCGGCGCCGTCTTCCCCAAGTATCACCACCCCGGGCCATCATGAGGCCCATCGCTTCAATTCCATGCCCGCTGCCGTTGGAGTTTGAGTTGGAGTTAGACCCTTTTGATGATCTAGAAACCACCTTTTTGGTGATGTAGAACTTACATCAAACCTAGGGGCGGCGCGCACACGTTGTATCATGGGTATTCAGCTGAATACCCATAATTTTTTTGACAAATATTCCACTACAATAATTCTAGTCTGATTTGTATGAAAAATTCCCATGCAAACTGTGATATAAGCACTCGTTGATGCTTTTGGTTGGAACAAGTGCATGGAATCAGCTGTCATATGATCAAATTGTACCCACTCACTAATTTCATATGTGTTTTATGTGTTTTTATTTTGATGAATACCCATTGTCATAGTCCTGGGCCGCTACTCATCAAACCGTTTTTGGGTCCTATTTTACATCGCCTAGGAGGTGCTCTAATATAAGGCATTGGTCCTCTCTTCAAAATGAACGGATGAAATACTTCCTAGGTTTTAAATTAGGCGCGCGCTGAGCGTCCCCCGGGGGATAAAACAACTCGATCCCCCGGGTCGGTGGCCGTCCGATCGGGCGAACGAGCGCCGCACGATCAACTGGCGCGTACCCCTTCCCCTCTTTTGCTACGGGGATCAAGGAGAGGAGCAAAAACGGACAGCGACGCGGATCGGGCAATTCCCCGTGTTCTCCGGGGGCGGCGCGGGAGGGGATCGACGGGGGCCGCGGGCGGCGATCGACTTGGCGCGCGCCGCGAATCAGCAACCATGGCTAACCACGTCCGCAACCGCATCCTGTACCCTCCTCCTGGTCATCCTCACCACGTCCCCCCGACCTCCATAGTTGCTTCGAGCTTGGGGGAAAATCCGGCGAGCCGGCGGCGGAGACGGAGTACCGGCTTGTACGACGGCGGCCTGGGAGCATGGTTTGCTCCACTCCCGAGTGAGGGTGTCAGGAATCCTCCTGTCTTCTTCGATGAAGATCCAGACGTTGATGAACCAGCCCGTTCTGTGAGTATTTTTGCTCAACTTGTTGTTCCTCGAAAATTTGCTCCCAAAATCTGTGATAGTTGCTCAAATTATGTCTTGATTTGCTCCTGCAAAAATTGCTATTGCAACTTGTTTGATCATTGGGAGCAAAAAATTATGTGATCTGTTGCTGTAAAATTGAGCCCAATCAGATGTGATTGCTGTTGCTATGAATTGCTCCCAAATTCTGTGATAATTGCTCAAATTATGTCTTGCTTTACTCCTGCAAAAATTGCTGCTCCAAATTGTTATGAGTATTTTTGCTCAAGTTGTTATGAGTATCAGCCTGCACAAAAATTCTGTGATTTTCGCTGGAAATTGAGCCCAAATCATATGTGATTGCTGTTGCTATGAATTGCTCCACTTGATGAGGTTTTTGTGATGGTTTGCTCGTAGAAGAAAATTGGTCAATATGCTTTGTTTTTTGATGTTTGTTCAAAAAGTTTGCTCTCATTGTTTGTGTCCACTAGATGGTATGTGTGTCCAATGGGTGTGTTGGTTCCTGGTAGCATTTTTGTAGCAAATTAGCAAGCTTGGATTGATGCAATTTGCTACTGCCAGCAATAGAAGCATCGGAATTGCTTGTGTAGAAGAAAGGTATGTTAGCAAGCTTAGATTGATCCACATATTTTGCTGAACTTGCTACTTATTGACATGGTGTTTGCTCCAACACTCAAAGAAAAATTGCTACCATATCTCAAGGAAACATGTTCTCTTCATTGCAAGTGAAATTCTCTTTTTGTAGTTTGTGAGCAAAGTAGATTGATCAGATTTTGCTGTTTTTTGTTTCAGGGATTTGTTGGTGACAGCATATTGGAAGGATTTGACCTTAACACCGCACCTGGAGGAGAGGATCAGAACCACTTCGATTGTCGGGACACTACTCCGAATGATTTCGTTGACGGGCCTCATAGCGCGAATACTGGTTCTGTTTCAAATGCCGTTGACGAAGCTGGCGAAGAAATAACATCACAGCCGGTGGAGCCGTTTGTTGGGATGATTTTTGATGATATTGAGGAAGCACAAAAAGTTTACAATGACTACGCGATGAAAATGGGCTTCGGCACACGCATTGGAAACACGAAGTACAGCCAGGCGAGAAATGCTCCTCCGGATACAATACTGAGCAGGGTGTTTGAGTGCGTGCACACAGGTAGACCTCCATCTGAGAAGAAGAAGCCTGGTAGCAATGGTGGTAGCAAATTTCCATTTGAAGAAGATAATGACATGAGCATTCATAGCGCGCAAAAGTCCCGTAGCAAACAGGCATCTGAGCAGGTTGAAATGTCGGACACAAGGCAACGAATGAAGGTCATTCTCCATGATTGTAAAGCTCACATGGTCGTTGGCGTGCGCAATGGAGCTTGGACTGTGACGGTTTTCCGAGCAGATCACACACACACCATGGTGAAGCAAGTGGGGCGGCGCAGGTTCTACCGTTCACACAGGAAGGTGCCGGAAGAGGACTATCAGTTCATACAAACCTTGCATAACCAGAACATAACCACATCACAACTGATGGGAGCTCTTGGCAGTGTGCACGATGGTGACCCGAGATGCTTGGGGTATGTTAAAAGGGTTGTTTCAAACATTCGAACAATGCTACGCAATGAGGTTACATTACGAGACATGGAAATGACATTGGAGTATTTCAAGCAAAGGCAAGCTGAGAACAGCAACTTCTTTTATGCTACGCAGGTTTTGCTTCTTTACTTATTTCTGATTGCTACTTTACTTAGTTATGGTTGCTACTTTAGTTAATTCTGCTTGCTACTTTACTTAATTCTGCTTGCTACGCAGGTTGATAAAGATGGTGCTGTGAGGGCCTTATTCTGGGTGGATGGTCGAACAAGGTCATTGTATCATAAGTACAAGGATTGTGTGTTTTTTGACACAACTTTCTGTACAAATAGATACAACATGCCTTTTGCTCCCATAGTCGGAATAAATAACCACTCACACACGATTGTGCTAGGCTGTGCTCTGTTAGCAGATAAGAAGATAGAAACGTTCAAGTGGGTGTTCGAACAGTGGATGCTTGCAATGGATGGTGTCCACCCGGATAACATAATGACAGACCAAGATCAAGCAATGGCAGAAGCAATACGTCAGGTTTTCCCAAACTCGGTACACAGGTGCTGTCTCTACCATGTCTTGCATCTTGCGAGGAAGAAGTTGGGACCAAACTTGGCGGAAGGTAATCCTTTTAGTGATGCTTTCTATGGGTGCATCTATGGAACCGACACGGTGAAGCAATTTGAGGATTGCTGGGAGCATATGCTCACCGAGTTTGGCATGTCTGAAAACACTCATCTGCAAAACATGTGGAAGTCTAGAACAACATGGGCCCCTGTTTATTTCAGAAAAAGGTTCTTCCCTTTCACGAGCACTACTGGAAGGTATGAAGGGCTGAATTCGTACTTCAAAACACTGATACGGCCAGGGACTCGGTGTACAATTTTTTCCAACAGTATGAGCTTTGCCAGACAATGATGCTTGACCGGGAGGATAACGCAGGGTTTGCAATGGAGACAACAAGAAGATCGCTTTGGGGAAGGTAAGCAAAAAAGCAGCATTTCTGAAATACAGCACCCATTGTAGCACACCAAAACATAATGTAGTGGGTAGCAACTAGTGCAAAAAAATTTCTGCCTGCTATGTATGTGTAGCATTCCATATCAGTTAAAGTAGCAACCAAAACATACTGTTGTAGAATTTATTTTCATCTAATGGTGCAAAAACTTGTTTTGCAGTTATGCAATTGAGAAGCAAGGAAAATAATTCTACACAGCAGAAATCTTTGAAAGGTACCAGAAGCATGTTGCTGCATCAACAAAGTTCTATCCAGTACGGGCAGATGTAGAGGGCATTTGTTTTGATCTAGTTCCAAACCCTGGCCTAGAAGTGAGAACATACCGGTTCAAGTTGAGTTTGAGGAGGGGCTGTACTCGTGCGGCTGCAATGGGTTTGAAATGTGTGGACTGATATGTGCACACATCATCAGGGTCATGGTCCACCTAAATGTCCAGAAAATTCCAGAAAGGTACTTGCTCTACAGATGGTCCTCGGTAGAAACAACACCAGCACCTGATCCTGGGGACAACGGGCTCAGATTTGGTGTCCCACCAACCAATACACTGAAATACAACTCACTATGCAGAAAAATGAACCAGCTTGCCTCTGATGCTTGTTTTGTGGATGAAGCTTATGAAGTTGTTTCAGGAATGGTGGGTGAGGCTTGCAAAAAGGTTGCTGCAATCTTGAGAGCAAAAAGAAATGTTGTTGAAGGAGGTGAATAAGAGGATGCATGATTGGATGAAGACCAACAAAATGGACCACAGCAAAATGAACCAACAACAATGGTTGGTGACAGTGGGAAATTTGCTACCGGCGGGCAAACACTGAAAAATCCTAAACGGGTAAAACCTAAACGACGTCCCACGATGAAAGAACAGAGGCGGAAGACTTTGGTTGAGCTACGCGATGAAGAAACTTTGAAGAGGCGCAAGCAAGCTGACGATGCCAAAGCAACAAACAAGACACCAGTGAAGAAGCCCAAGCAACCTAGAAAGAAGAGAGTAATGAAGTGTCCATGGTGTCATGAGGAGGGACATGCGGTGAAAGATTGTGTTGCTAAACAGGTGGAGGATGAAAGAATAGCTGATGGGGCTGAGCTAAGGTTGTAGCTGTTATGTGATGATGTTTTTGAAAACAATTGCTATGCATAAGTTGTTAGGGTGGAAGTTTTAATTGTACATGGCGTTGGCACTATTGGTATAGAATGATTTAAAGCATAGTTACCTTGCATTGGAGCAAAAAATTATTCTGTGGATAACTTGTATTCTTGCGTTGGAGCAAATGTAAAAATGTGGTCAGCTATGTGAAACATAAATTATCTACTTTTGTTTGTGGAAAAATGTTGGTAGCAACATTTTATTGTATTTGAAGCATTGCAAATCTGTTATTGAAGCAAATGATTTATTCTGCGAGAGCAAAAAACTGTTCTTGTCCAGGGGTTTCAAAAAATCTTTCTGTAGGATACAAAATAAAAAGGTGTTCTGTAGCAACCAGATTTCACTGTTGTAGCATTGGAAAATACCTATTGAAGCAAACCAATACACCTAATGAAGCAAAAACATGGTCACCTCCAGGAAAAACAGAAACCCACAAAAAAGGTGCCAGGAAAATACACAGAATTCATTTGATGTAAACTAGTAGCAAAAAACCAAGCAGGTGAAAACTTACATTCATTCCCATGGTTAAAAAACATAGTCAACTCTCTGTCATTGATAGCCACAATCATTTGTTCGACAAACTGACACAATCCGTGGATCAGTAGATACCAGCGGGGATAACATATGAAAAAACATATAGAAAGGCTGTTTCATCTATCCAGGCTACACGAAACTAGATGAGGCTAAAGCGAATGTATATGTGGTGATTGTCACTCCAGGCTACATGAAACTACTAATGTCTACACCCCCGGCCGAGGCTCCAAGGAAGCCTCCATGATGTCGACGATGTTGCCTTTGTTCTCTCTATCCTCGATGAGCTTCGCTGTGACAGTCATGCGATATGTAGGAATGTCATCCTTGGAGAAAGGCAACATGGTTTTAGCATCGAAGTGCTGAATGAAGAGCATTGTGTAGAAGCCACAGTCATAGCTGTAAAAAGGAGAAAAGAAAACAAATGAACATAGTTAGCAGCAAACTCGAAAGCAATGTATAATGACTGGTTACATGAAGGTAGCAATTAGTTGAACCTATTGTAGCAAACATAAACTTCTAAAAGAGCATATAAAACTAAGTATGGGAGCAATCCTGCCCCCAAAACAGAAACTTGTACAAATGCATCAAAAAAAGAAAAAAAATCTTACAGAGTCTTCTGCTGTGGGTGTGCGGGTGTGGAAAGTGTGTAGCGGTCGATGTCTATGTGGTTTGAAACTCCAGAAGCATTGCAAAGTGCCGCAAAGTTAATAAACTGGAAATAGAAAAATATTAGAAATTAGTGTGATACACAAGACAAAAAAATTTAATCCTTGTAGACAGTTCTAACAACAAACCAGGTTCTTTGCTGCTTCCTCGAGAAATCTCTTGTCCTTGTGGTTCATTGAATCAAACACGTGGAACTGGTCGTGTATCAAGTTGACAGTGCATACCATCCAGTGGTTGTCCTTGACTACAGGGAAGTGTAGCTAGAAATGAAGCGGAACAAAATGAATACCAAATTAGAAAATGTATAATCATTGGATATATGAAGGTAGCAATTATTTGAAACTAATGTAGCAAACAAAAACTTCTAAAAGAGCATATAAACCTAAGTACGGGAGCAATTCTGTCCAAAAAAACAGAAACTTATACAATTGTCCAAACACCTGATTCGTAAAGAAATACCAATGTAATTACAACGTAGCGAAAACAATGTAGTAAGAGGAAAAGCATAGCTCACAAGGTCTTTCTTCATGATCTTGAACTTCACATTTTGCATTTTGAACTTTCTCGCAAGTGCAGCTGGGTTGAACTTCTCTGGGTCGACTATGAGCTTTTGCTACTCATGACGAAACAGAAAAAGAGCAAAAGTTGTATTAGCTCTTAGGACAAAACTGAGGCATGCAGCTAAAAAGTCTTAGGACAAAACTAACCGTTGAGTAGCAATTGAAAACATATCTTTTCAAAGCGGATGTGCTGTTTTCCTCTTCTCTTTTTGCATCCTTATTGAAACTCTCAGACCAAACGCACATGACCTGAGTGTCAAGACACTTCCTGGGGCCTAGGGAATTGTGAAAACTCTTGTAGTCACGGTGAGACCCCCCAATCATAATGAAAGGAGGCCTGAAAAAGAAAAACAAGAAAACATAATCAGAGGTGTCCCGGTTGCTGCAAAGACCAAAAGTAAAAAAGCGAAAAAGGAGAAGCTAGTAGCAAAACAAAGAATGTCACGTAATTACAGGACTGTGGTAAAAAAGGCCAGAAAAAAAAGACTCACGGGTCATCTTTCCCTTTCTTTTGACGGTCGGTCTTGAGATTGCGCGAATGGCGCACAAACTATTCGTACAATGCAACCATATCTGCAGAGGGCTTCTTCAACTTTTTTGCCACTGGAGCCTTAACATCAGCTTTCATAGCCCTTTTATGCCTAGTCCTCCTTTGAAAAGTTACCACACCAGTGCTGCCATCCTTCTTCTCTTCAACACCTGAGCTGCCACCAATGTCTAGGAAAACCAAAAAATAATAAGCTAGTGGTTAAGGTTCCAAAAGGAAAAAGAGCTCTATAGCAACAAAGAAAAATGTGATAACGAAGCAACCAGAATTATGTAAATTAGCAAACCAGAATTATCTAACGAAAGCAAACAAAATTATGTAAAAAGAAGCAACAAGAAAAATATGTAAAAGGTAGCAACCATAAGTATCTAAAGTAGCAAGCAGAATGAGATAAAATAGCAAGCAGAATTAAGTAAAGTAGCAACCAGAAATATGTAAAGTAGCAACCAGAATTATCTAAAGAAGCAAAACCATAACACTAAGATAGCATTTTTTTTAAAAAAGCCAGCTGAAGAACAGCAAGGCGCACAGGGGAGAAAAAAAGCAAATTTGTATTGTCACCAAGATCCGGTGTTGCAGCTTCCGGAATCTCCTCCAAATTTTCCGGTATGGAGGGTGTCAAGGCAAGGTTTAGGAGCTACACAACAAAGGTCAATCAGAAAAGAATACTTTGAAAAATCTTGTTTTGGCGGGCAGTGCACACAAAACCAATATGAAAAATGCAAAATGTAACAAATAGAGAAAAGGAGGAAGGAGAACATACACGTGGGAGCAACCTTGTCTCCAACTATCGGAGCAGCAACATCATCCACCTTTTCCGCACACACAACATCGTTCTGGTCAGGGGCTTCGGAAGATTCATTGTCTTGGCTCCACACATTAAATTTCGGTATGTCATCCCAGTAACCCGTTGGTATGTTGCGCCGAGGTGAGGGAGAAGCCGGCCTAGGAATGAAAGTACTATCCGCAGCAGCTCTAGGTGGGCTAAGGGCAGTGGGCATGGGTGGAATCACCGCAGCAGGACTGGCTGGACTACCAACAGCAGCAACTTTATCTGGACTACCCACAGAAGCAACTTCATCTGGACTACCAACATCAGCTCTAACCAGACTACCATCAGCAACTTTTTCTGGGCTACCAACAGCACCTCTAATCGGACTACTCACAGCGCCCTGTTCCTCACCATCAGCGTCCGTGTGAGAGGACCCTACAACAACTGCTGGTTGCGGGACATCATTGAGCTCTGTAGCATTGGTTTGTTCATTCTCTGCTGCACCAGCATTGCCTTCTTCGCAAACATGAGAATCACAGTCCATAGGATCCACAACAAAAATATCCTCATCAATATCAAGATCATCGGACTCATAAGCAGACTTGTCACCATCCATGTTGCCCTGCCCATCCAGTCCTACCCCAGAAGCTGGAAACACAACACTCGGGCCATCGTCTTCCTTCAGGGCAGCTTCAACATCATTCAACATCAAGGCCATTTGCTTGGACTGCATTTATTTTAAGCCTACAACGAGACTCTTGAGAGTAGCATCCACGTTTGAAGCGAAACTGACCCTGTGCTTGTCGTATATGTTCTTGAACCGAGATGGTACCTGTAATGAACAAAAAATATGGCTTGCTGTGTGAGTGAAGCAACAATTCTAAAAATAAAAACACAACATCTGTTCATTAAAAAGAAGCAAAAAACCAGCAAACTGATACAAAAACATTGGCAAAACAAAACAAAATAAATGATGGTGCAAAAAAAAAATCATTATAGTAGCAGACATAAAAAACAACTAAAACAGAAAAAATACGCACGATATAAAAAATGTAGCAAAAGAAAATAACTAAAACAACAGTACTTAAACCCTAATGGAGCAAAATTAAATATGTAAAGCAGCAAAATTGTGAAAAAAGCACCTTGCTACATGCAGAAAAAAATGCTACATGAACAAACAAAAATGAGAAAACGTCACATTAGAAACTATACAAACCTCCATTTGCTCGATGGTGGGGAAAACAAGCCATTCATTGAGCGATGCAGACGGATTTACATCAACGTCTTCGGGCATTGAACTGTCCACGTGACACGGCGCATACACTGTTTTGGATAACGGAAGGAACCACACAACCAAAAAACCAATCAAAGTTGAGTTCAAAACAAAATGAAACGTGGCAGGGGAACGCAAACAACGAAAAAGGCAAAAGAAAACAACAAAGAGAGTCTACTTACAGGACGCCTCCCAAAGACAGTCTTGTTACGCAGGATTTTATTGTCGCGGTCGACCTTGACAATGAAACTGAAATCCTCACTGGTCACAAAGAAAACTCTAGGAATCCCATTGTTTATAAAGTGCTCATTCTTTGGGATGAGCAAGTGGTCCATGTACACCAGCTATATATGCAAAAAAACACACACAAAAATCAATCCTGCAGCCGATTGGACAAAAATATCATAAAAAGCTATTACAATATCAGAAATTGAAAAAGCTATTGTAACAAAAATGTACAAAAAAAACAACAAAAACAAAAACAAAAACACAGAAAAATAAACAAAATGGAGCAACAGAAACTAACTAAAGTAACAATAATATGAAACTATTATAGCAAAAAAAAACTATGTAAAGTAGCAAGCTCTGGAAAAAGGGAAAGAACCTACAGCTAGAACATAAACAGAAACAATACACACAGAAATAAACAATGGAGCAACATAAAATAACTAAAGTAACAATAATTTAAGTCTATTAGAGCAAACAAAACTATGTAAAGTAGCAAGATGTGAAAAGGTAAAAACTTAAAGCTGGAACATAAAAACAGAAACAATACACAAAAATAAAACAATGTAGCAACAGAAACTAACTAAAGCAACAATAAATTAAATCTAATGGAGCAAACAAAACTATGTAAAGTAGCAAGCTGTGAGAAAAAAGGTAAAAACTTACAGCAAGAACAGGCAGTGGGCCGGACATCCAGAATTCGAACATGTTCTTAACCTTCTTGTTCTTCGATGGACCGGGTGCTTCCTCAGACTCACCCAGGTGCTTACCCTTCTCAAGATTAACACCATCAAGTACAAGCGGTTGCTCCTTCTTCTTCTGAATTTTTTGAATGTAATGCATCAACAACTCCAGGATGTGCTCCTCCCAGTCATACTCATGGGTCCTCTTTGGGTCACTGATGCATCCTATGTACTCTAAGCACATCATGTTGTTGGTGGAAGGATTCAGAACAGTCGCCCAGCACAAAAGGTCCCATGTCCTGATAATGGCATCCTCTTCACCGTCATCGAGCTCCTTCAACATCTTTGCCGCATTCTCTATGGGTAGCCTCGACAACGTGACTTTGTATGCCTCTCTGATTTCTGAATGTACACTCTTGGTCAGCAACTCGACTGGCTTTGATCCTGAACGTAGACCAAACACCTTCTTGATAATGTCTCTTGTGAAAACTATCCGTTTTGATCCATAGTGAAACTCACGAAGCTCAACCACAGTATTGACGGCGACAAAATCAATGAGCTCGTTAGGGACATTGAAAGGAGAAATGTTGAGAAGTGAGGAAAAAACGCTGTGTTGCTCGATAATTTCTCGCTTCCGCGGTGATAGATCATTAGCGCACTTGAGCAAACGCTTCGCAGCGAATCGGTCCTTGCTGCACCAATACTGCCCCTGCTCAGCAAAAAACAGAACACTATGAACAAAAAAAGGAAACAAAAGAAGCACACAAAATGTACAACAGAAGCAAACACAATACAATAATAGAACAAACCTCCATTGCGCTGCTGATTATAGATTGCTAGCAGATATACTAGGAGGCCTAGTCAGTGCACAAATTGCCTGCAAAAAGCATAGTTGAAATTCAGAATTAAATCTACTTGCACATACGGTTACAACTAAAAATGAAATTTGCTGCAAAACGGGGGATATGTACAGGGGGTGTGGACTACAGTGGAGTAACTAAATCTGCTCAACATGTCTAAAATGTGCTACACTAATTAGCAATTTGCTCAAAAAACAACTAACAATCTGCACAACAGGGGATATGCACATGGAGGTGGACTGTAGTGGAGCAATTTGCTCCAACAATTGCTACAAAAACATAGGGCAGGAGCACCTAAAATTTGATCAAAAAATGCTAAAGCTACGCACACCGGGGTATATGCACGAGGGGTGGCTGTAGTGGAGCAATTTGAACCAATAAAATGCTACGAAAACAGAGCAGGAATAACCAATGGAGCAAAATTAAGGGGAAAATTGCTCCCCTTATGGAGCAAAAATGGTGGTCGCGGGCAGGGGGTCGCCTGAGAGGACGATTGGGTGCGGGCAGGGGAGCGCCCGAGTGCGCACAGACCCGCGACAGCGCCGCCGCTCGCCGCGGCTGGCGGAACCCTAACCGCCGACGATGAAGCAAATAACGGCGAAGGTGGTCGCCGGCAGGGGGGCGCCTGAGAAGACGATTGGGCTCGGGCAGGGGGCCGCCGGAGTGCGCACAGACCCGCGACCGCTCCGCCGCTCGCCGCCGCTCGCGATTGGTACCCTAACTACGTGCGCTCGTCGGAGATGAAGAGGGGGACCTCGCCGGAGAAGAGGAGGGGGGCGAGCGGAACCTCACGAGGAGAACGCGCGGAACAACACCGGAGGGCGACCTCGCCTCTCGTCGCCGCCCGCGTCGCTCACCTCGCCTTCGTCGCCACCTCCGCGCCGCGCGTCTGGAACGTAACGGAACGAGACGAAATGGGGAAACACGCACGAACCAAATCCGTGTCTGTCCTAATCCAGGTGAAAACGGCGGGGGACGTGGGAGCTAATCGAACCGCCCGATTCGCACGGATCCAACGGACAACGACCCGAGGGACGGAACGCAACGTTCCCCCGGGTGATAACCAGCGTTTTCCTTTAAATTAATTGTCATAAAGATGCAATTAATTGTCATAAAGATGGATAAAAATAAATGTATCTAGATATAATTTAATATTAGATATATCGACTTCATCCATCTTTATGATAATTAATTTAAAACGGAAATAGTATAGATCTTGTGTAGCAGCTACTAGAAGTGGAACATCTGAGCCACGAGCGTTCGATCGTTGGCGGGCGGGTAGTTGAAAAAAAAAGGAAGCCGGTGGGCCCAGCATGCAGTCTAATTGAAAGAGGAGGCCCCGGACGAGCCGATGACGCGACGCGTTAAAGCCAGCCGGCTCATCCGTTTCATGTCAGTCAGTGCAGTCGGAAAAGCATTCACTCCCCTCTCCGGACACTTGTCCTCTCCGCGCTTTGGATCCCATCTTGCCTGCATTCCCCGCAGATCGATCCATCCATCCCTCTGTCCGTCCGCACAACTGGAGTCAACAATTGCGGTCAATTTGGATCCACCAGCGGAGCAGGTGAGCCAGCTGCTAATCTTTTCATCCGCATTTCTGTTACTGATTTCGGGTTGCGGTTCCCAATCGTCGAATGCGCGAATTGTGCTTTCGAATTGCTGGGGATTCCTCAAGAATGAGGCGCCCATCTGAGTTTTTGTGTTCTTCTAGTGCTCTGCTGCGGAGCTCGATTCGGGCTTGCTCAATTTCGATCTGGATTCGCGTTTATCCGCCTCTACTGTCCCGCCACTAGCTATATATGGAACCTCACATCCGAGTGCGGGTCTATTGGATCGGCGAGCATCCCTGGATCAATTCTACATTTAGTAACGAAAAGCCATCTTAGGAATTTCGCGTCAATCACGGCTCCCTCCATTTCAAAATTGATTGGTCAAGACATGGCTTTTCGATCCAGTCTAATTGAAATTAATTAATTAATTACACCTGTGCCATTTGTAATCTTCGGTCCACTCAAAGATTCCATCCCTCCACTGAACTTTAACTTGTACTACTAGCATGCAAATTTGCACTCTCGCTAAAATATCCAATTCTATCCAGTAAGATCCTGATCTGGAATTTAGTTATGATTCCAACTTGATTTGATCCAGTACCAATGTTATCCTCAATGCACCAAAGTCCAGCTTCATAAGCTAGATCCCTCAAACCTCAGATGCATTTCTAGTGGGAATTGCATTACGAATTGCAAAATCCATCGATAGTAGTAGTACCAATAATTCTTGGGCGGGGTGCATTGCGACATGCTACTGTAGCTTCACTGTGCACACACACACAACACGGCAGTGTGCCATCACTCGCTTTAAATGCCGAATTTATTTACTGAAAAGCCTCAACTTGAAGAAGCTACTTCTGCACCCACCATAAATTCTTCAACATAATCTTAGATTCAGGATCCTCAATTACAGTTCATCAGGAGAGATATTCGATTCGATAGTGTATTCCTCGAGACACGTCACTTTCACGATTGCTACCCCAGCAGGTAGCAGGCAATCCTTGCAGCTAGCTAGCTAGCTGGTGGTGGGTCCGGACGAGTGAGTGTCTTTGCCGGTTGATCGCCAGCATGGTTAGTGGTTGGATGGATGTCATTAATCTGTTTGCAATCTCGTCAGATTGAGAGATCTACCCAGATCCGGATCAATGTACATTGCATCATCTCGATCGTTTTCGGGGCATATAATTTCTCGGCTCAAAAGATTGATGTAATTTGCGTGTTAAGACTAAAGAAATTGTTTTTGGATCATCAATTCCCCTTTCACATGATAAGCCACTTAAGGTTGACCTAGTGTGATTCTTGCTGAACTTGGATTTATGAACATCAGCTGATCTTAACCAGTCCTCCAGATACCAGAATCTTGCACTCTGCCATAAAGAAATCTTGAACGTCCTGCATAATTTTGGTAACTTTTCTCTCGCACTGGGTTGATGGTGCCATTTATATTTTGCTCCTGTTGAGAGTTAATCACACCTACCGTACTCCTTGTATCCAGTTTGTTGTGTATTACTGAATTTTGGTGCCACGCCTGTCAACCAGGGAGAGATCGGACCGGCGAAGCAGCATGATGATGGGGACCAACGTGTGCTCCTCGCGGATGCTGTCACTGCCCCGGCACGAGAGCGGCGACGAGGAGCTCATGGTGCTTCCCCGGCACACCAAGGTCATCATCACCGGTAACAACCGGACCAAGTCCATCTTGGTCGGCCTGCAGGGTGTTGTCAAGCAAGCTGCTGGGCTTGGTGGTTGGCACTGGCTGGTGAGCCTTCCTTCCTATATTCCGAAACTTCGCTTAGTGGCTGGTTCGGTATCTTGAAATTGCAACCGCAAGTGAAAAGAATAATATCTCTTGACTTTTCCTTCCAGAAAGTAGCTAGTCAAGCAATTTTAGCTAGGGATCAGTATTATTTTTAGCTTAAAAGATGAAGATATATGAAGTTAGTTTGTCCCAATTACTGACATATTATGGCGAAAACAGGTTCTGAAGAATGGTGTAGAGGTGAAGTTGCAGAGAAACGCTCTGACCGTGCTGGAAGCTCCAACTGGTAACGAAGACGACGACGAACTGGATGTCAATAATTCATTCTGCAGCAGATTCGACATGGGACAGAAAGACGTGAACTATTGTAAGAAGACCATGCCATGATTTGCTACATAGCCAAATAAATGCTTTAAACTGTCGTTAGCACGACCGACTAAACATTTTCCTTCCGCTTTGCGAGCAGCAAGCATAGACTACCAGAAACCAAAGAAGCCGAGGGCCCGGCGCACAAGGCCATGGCCTTCCTGTACGACGTCCAGCAGCCGAGGCAACTTCCACTCAAGTTCGAAGCTGCAAGCGGTAATCACTGTCACTATCTCACAGCAACTAAACATGACAAGTAATTTACGTTGTAGAAGATCAAGAATTGGGCCATATTGTGTCCAAGCCAGTGTGATTCTGGGATCACCTGGCCTGGGCCATGGTAGGTAGGGTCTGTCACTGTCTCCATTGTCACTAGCTTCTCCTGGTTTTTGCTAGACGCGTGTCTAATTCTTGATATGGCAAAGATAATTTCATTCAGTTTCTTGTCTCCTGACACCCTAATCTCAGTCTGTCAACATCATGATATTGTGCTGATCCAAGGACATTCTGCCATTTTTTTGGCCTGCAGAGAGTAAATCTGTCAAAGCTTGGGGCACCCACACTATGGAGATACTGGAACCACTTCAACCTTGTAAGCAGCCCGGACCTTCTTGACCAGCAAACAGTTCATGCTAAAAGTAACACCTTCTGATTCATTGCTGATATGTATATATACACTGGATGCTGAAAAACTTGCAGGTAAGCATGGACCCCAGTCCATCAGAGGAACAGCTCTTCCATGGAGTTCAGCAGCATTTCCAGTCTCAGGTATGTAGCTGCAGCAAACTTGCCTGAAATTATGCGTGTGTTTTGGGTTTCCATCAAGTTCGAATGATCCAATGAAAAATCTTTCTCAACGATTCCTCTTCTACTAACAAGAGTAGACATGCAAAATTTATGTTTGTTGCTGAAGGGAAAACTGTTCCAGCTGTTCCTGAATAGCTTCCTTCAAAAGGATTTCCGCTTGCTCGGTGAATGTGACAATACAGAAACCAGATAAATAACATGTAATCTAAACTTTATCTTTGCCTGTGCCCTCCTCCAAATCAGCAAATGGATGAGTTGCAGGTGATCCTGGGGTTCATCCAGACAGCAAAGAGGCTCAAGGCCCCGTGCACCTCCTAGCAACGCCTCAGATGCATTGCTTCACTTCACCAGTGTTGTCTGTTAGTAGAGAGAGACAGTGTGTGTGCTTCTCAAGGGCTTAGGTGCATGTGGTCAATCAAGTTAAGTTTAGTCTTTGGCCTGCTTGGATACCCAGTCATTTATTTCCGGCCGGAGTAATCTACTGAGGTATTCCTCTACTTCGCTGGAAAAGAAATGGGACCTCAGCTGGTCCGTGAAAAAATACCCCCGTTCTGGCTAGTATCCGACCAACCAATCGGGGCCTTCCGAGGTGAATAGAGAGGAATTTCTACTGGTGCGTTTATTTGATCAGTTCAAATTCTCTAGTTTGTCTCTTCTTACCCTTGTAGCGGGAGCAGTGACATAGTCTTCTTACTTGCATCTGGTTCCAGGTAAAGAAGCTCCATCAAGAAAAGCAGCTGAGCATGATGGTGGATAAAGACCTTGGAAGATGGCTCTGCTGTGCACCGCCCCAGGATGTTGGAAGTGATCAGGATGCTGGAAGGGGACGGGCTCGCGGAGAAACGGGAGGTGCCGCAGCGACATCGACATGCCCCAGAAGTTTGTGGATTTCGCGGCGGCTCCTCTCTGTCGAGAATCTAGGGCCGAACGAGTGGGTTCGTCTCCCCTCGTGTACGTGTTAATATGAGGCCAAAAGAGGCCAGACCATACAAGGTTCGGTACAGAGTTCGATACAGAAACGTATACGTACACAGAAAGGAATAATGACATAAACTCCTATTACATATTCTAACACCCTCCCTTAATCTAAACCTTTTGAAAGGTTGAGATTAGTTTGAATTCATCAAGCTTCTTGACTGGAAGTGCTTTAGTGAATCCATCAGCAACTTGATCTTCACTTGATATGAACCGAATAGCCAGACTGTCATTAGCAACTCTTTCTCTGACAAAGTGAAAATCAATCTCAATGTGTTTAGTACGTGCATGGAACACTGGATTTGCAGATAAATAGGTAGCTCCCAAGTTGTCACACCAAAGACTTGGCTTTTCTTGTAATTTTACTCCAAGTTCATTAAGCAGTGCCTCTACCCAAATTAATTCAGCAGTGGCATTAGCTAGAGCTTTGTATTCAGCCTCCGTACTAGAACGAGACACAGTTGCTTGTTTTCTGGCACTCCAAGAGACTAAATTAGGTCCCACAAATATTGCAAATCCACCTGTAGAGCGTCTATCCTCTAGACAACCTGCCCAATCTGCATCTGAAAATGCACTCAAGAATGTGGATGATGATTTTGTAAAAGTGATTCCAATATTCAATGTATCCTTTACATATCTGAGAATACGTTTTGCTGCAGTCCAGTGTTCTGTAGTTGGAGCATGAAGATACTGACAAACCTTGTTTACAGAGAATGATAGATCAGGACGTGTCAGAGTGAGATACTGTAGAGCCCCAACAAGGCTTCTGTATTGCGTACTATCTTCAGGACCAAGAAGTGTGCCCTTTGTAAGAGATAACTGTTCTGTGGAGGACAATGGAGTGGGAGCTGGCTTACAACCCTGCATACCAGCTTTATCAAGAATCTCAGTAGCATATTTCTCTTGTGTCAAAAGCAAACCATTATGTGTCTTCTTGACCTCAATGCCAAGAAAATAGTGTAATTCACCTAGATCTTTGATAGCAAAATTTTCACTTAAATCTCGAAGGAGAGCAGCAATAGCATGATCAGATGACCCAGTAACTATGATATCATCAACATAAACCAGAACGAACATAGTGATACCTGACTTGTTGAAAAGGAATAATGAAGTATCTGCCTTTGATGGTGTAAAGCCAAGTTCAACTAGCTTGGTACTCAATCTAGAATACCAGGCTCTGGGTGCCTGTTTTAGTCCATATAAAGCCTTGTCAAGTTTGCAAATATAATGTGGATGATGAGAATCCTCAAACCCTGGTGGTTGCTTCATGTATACATCCTCTTCCAGAACACCATGAAGAAACGCGTTCTTGACATCTAACTGCCGTAGACTCCAACCACGGGAGACAGAGATAGACAAGACAATTCTGATAGTAGCAATTTTTACCACAGGACTGAAAGTATCCTCATAATCAATACCATACCGTTGTTTGAACCCTTTGGCAACCAGTCGTGCCTTATACCTGTCAATAGTTCCATCTGCTTTCTTCTTTATGCGATATACCCACTTGCAGTCAATCAAATTTTTCATACTGTTTGGTGGAACAAGATGCCAGGTCTTGTTGTCAATTAATGCCTTGTACTCCTCCTCCATAGCTTGGCGCCAACATGAATTATTAAGGGCTTCTGACAGAGTATTTGGTTCACCTGTAGAGGATAACATGCACCATCTTACAGTACCATCAGTAATTTTCTTTGGATTACGAATACCTTTTTGCAACCGTGTACGAACACCAGGAGGAGAAGGTATTGGTGGTGAAGAATTAGCAGAAGAATCAGCAAAATTTTCAGCACTTGAATTATCCTGTTCGTCACTTGAATTATTGTGTTCACTAGGGGCCACAGAATTGCCCCCATCGCCACCTGCTGCAGAGAATCCAGAGGAATCTGGCGGAGCAGGAGACAGCGACCGAGGGGACGCGTTTTGCCTGCGCCTGGGTGGTGACAGCGAGGAAGGGCGGGGGCGTTCTTGACGTGGCGTCGCCTGGATGGTTGCATGCGCTGGGCCAGCAGCGGGCGTGTGTCTAGCACGCGCCTGGGTGGTTGCATGCGCAGGGCCAGCAGCAGGCGTGTGGCCAGCATGGACTCCGGAGACCGAGCCGACCCGTGCGCCAGAGGCAGTCCGCTGCGCCTCAGAATTAGTGCGCGGGGCAGGAGGATCCTCCTCTGACTGCGCCTCGGGACTATTCAGAGCAGAGGAATGTTCCAAATCATTCTCGTAATCAGAATCAATTTCGTCTTCTTCTGACTGAGTTTCAATATCCGTTTCTGAGCGATTTTCTGCACTGTTTTGAGTGGGGTTTTCTTCTGCAGCTTCATCTTCCTGTTGCACATTAGAAATAGAAACAATAGGCACAACATGGTTAATGCAATTTTGTGTATCCTCATGAGATGTTTGTGTGGAAGATGGAAGAAGTAATATTTCCTTCTTGAGAAGAGCACCGGCATTTGGATGGAGAGATGCAAAGGGGAACACATTCTCATCAAAGACTACATCACGAGAAATATACACACGTCCCGTAGATATATCTAAACATTTTACACATTTGTGGAGAGGACTATAACCAAGAAAAGCGCACCGGGTGGATCGAAAAGCAAGTTTGTGTTTGTTGTAAGGACGAAGATTAGGCCAACAAGCACAACCAAAAGTCCTAAGTGCATCATAGTTTGGAGTTATATGAAGAAGACGTTCAGTGGGAGTTTCAAAATTTAGAACTTTGCTAGGAAGCAAATTAATGAGAAAAGTAGCTGTAATAAAGGCTTCATCCCAAAACTTAAGAGGCATTGAGGCATTGGCTAGCAAAGCAAGACCAACTTCAACTATATGGCGATGTTTTCTTTCAGCTGAGCCATTTTGTTGATGTGCATGAGGACACGAGACATGATGTGTGATGCCAACCTTTTGGAAGAAACCATTGAGCTTTTCATATTCACCACCCCAATCAGTTTGCATGGTGATTATTTTTCTATCAAACTTGCGTTCAACATATTGCTGAAAGTTGAGAAAAGCTTGATAAACCTCAGAACGATTTTTGAGCAAATAAATCCAAGTAAACTTGCTAAAATCATCGATAAAGCTTACATAATATGCATGTTTTCCCACAGAGAGAGGGGCAGGACCCCATACATCAGAAAAGACTTGTTCCAAGGGAGCAGTTGAGACACTAGATGACATAGAATATGGCAACTGATGACTCTTAGCTAACTGACAAGAATCACAAACATATGGAGTACTCTCAGGGGTGTAAGCTATTTTATTTCTCCTAAGAACTTGCTGAACCACAAATGAAGAGGGATGTCCTAAACGGCGATGCCATGTGGAGGATGATGGCTTTATTGTGTGGAAGGCGTGCTTGGCAGTTTCATGGAACATAGGCACCAAAGGATAGAGACCATCATAGCAAGGGCCTCTAAACAGAACTCTTCGTGTTGCTTGGTCCTTGATTAAGAAGAAGAAAGGATGAAACTCAATAAAGACATGATTATCAAGAGTAAATCGATGAACAGATAGTAGATTTTTAGATGCACTAGGAACATGAAGGACATTGTTGAGATTAAAGGAACCATGAGGAGTACGCAAAACTGAATTTCCAGTGTGACTAATGTTCATACCTGTTCCTTCAGCAGTGCGAACCTTATCTTGCCCATGATATTTGTTGGCGATGAGAAGCTTGTTCAGCTCACTAGTGATATGATCAGTTGCCCCGGTGTCAGAATACCAGTTTGTGTCAACGCCATAGGAAGCAAGATTTGCCCTCTTTTCACCATCATCCCTGTCTCTCTTGTCCTCCTCATAGCGCCACCAGCACTCATTAGCGGGATGTCCATGTTTCTTACATATTTGGCAGTCAATGTTAACATAGGGAGTAGGAGTTCGATCAAGGCGCCGCCCACCATCACGACGGTACCGATCACCTCCACCATCATCACGGCGCCTGTCACGCCTATCATCACGACGATCATCACGTCTATCATCACGTCGATCACCATGACGCTCATCACGGCGCCAATTGCCACGATCATCATCTCTATCACCACGACGCTCATCACGTCGCCAATGTCCACGGTCATCATCTCTGTCACGGTAGGCACCCCCACGGTAAGAGCCATTGTCCGGGCTGCGAGGGCGAGTGTATCCACGAGGTGGAGGGGTACGACCACGTGGAGGGTTGCGCTCCGCACCACGACGAGCAAGGTTGGCGGAAGACACAAAAGTACCGTTTTCCTCCACACCATTACGCATATCATATGAGCACAGCTGCTCATAAAACTCATCAAGGGAGGTAGTAGAGTTTCCATTGACAGATGTAATCAAGGCATTGTACTCCACTTTGTCTAACCCATGCAAAAGGTAGCCAAGCATCTCATCCTCGGGAACAGGTTTGCCAAGAGCAGAAAGTTCCGAGGCAAAACCTCTCATCTTGGTGAAATACATGTCAGCTGTCATGGAGAGTTTCTTGGTATCATTGAGGAGACCCCGAAGAAGTTGAGCTTTGGTGCGAGATGCCGTCTTGAACATAGCATTAATAGCTGTCCACGCCTCAGCTGTGGAACTAACCTCAAGAAGATGCGAGAGGATGTCCGGTGACAATGTGTTGAGAAGGAAACGGAGAACCTGCTGATCTCGAGCCAACCATGCAACATATGCAGGGTTTTCTATCTGAGTCTTCCTTTTTTCTGAATCTTCTCCTTCGATGGTCTTGGGAGGGGCTGTATCAGTGCCTTCAAGCAGTGCCATCACGTTTGCGCCGCGGAAGGCAGGGAACACAAGCGCCTTCCATAGCAAAAAATTGCTGCGCGTGAGTTGTTGCGCAGGGGGCGAGCCAAGTGCAGCAGCCAGGGCAGAGCTCGACATTGAGGAGGAATTCATCTGCAGCGGACACGGAAATCAATCTGGGATTTGGGTTGTTGGTTATCTGGTTGTCTGGTTGTCTGGTTTTTTTTGCTTTTCAGTAGCGATCGATGGAACTTCCAGGGAGCAGCAGCGTATGACCAGGAAGTAGTAGCGATCGGAGGTGTTGGTTTTTTTCTTTTTTTCTGTCGATCGAAGGCAACTCGGGAGGCAGCGACGTAACTCCAGAAGCAGATGCGATCAACAAGTCTGTCGATCGATGGCAACTCGGGAACAGCAGCGCAACTCCAGGTAGCGATCGGTGGTTGTCTGACGAGCAGCGGGCGCGGCTTCAGGAAGCAGCGACGGCGGCCAAGATCGTGGATTGTTTTGCAGCGGCGGCGGCTCCGGGAGCGGCGGCGGCGGCGGATGTTTGGCAGCTAGATGTCGTGGAAGACAGGCTCTGATACCATGTCGAGAATCTAGGGCTGAACGAGTGGGTTCGTCTCCCCTCGTGTACGTGTTAATATGAGGCCAAAAGAGGCCAGACCATACAAGGTTCGGTACAGAGTTCGATACAGAAACGTATACGTACACAGAAAGGAATAATGACATAAACTCCTATTACATATTCTAACACTCTCTTGGCTTTGGAGCTCTCCGACCAAAAGCGATCGAGTTGATCATGCCGTGTGGTGTGTTGTCGCATTCGATAAGTTTCGGAGAGCCTCAGGAACGGAAATGTGCAAGTTTTCCAAGCGGAGGCATTCGTTTGTACATTCGGCATGTTATAGGGTATTGTGTGAGCTCAGCCCATCCTTGCTGCTCATGTACATGTAGCCAGGAGAGATGAGCTCAGTTTGGGTAAAATATACAGTAGAAAGGGAATTTTTGAATAGGTTTGTTACTCTGTTTCTTCCTTCCCTTTTTGTTGCCTTGCGCACGATTTAGTTATGCTCTTGTAGAAAGTTCAGTTTTGGCCCCGAACTGTGAGGGTCTTAGGACCCCAGCGAGCTTGAGGGAATGTTTAGAGGCCAATAAGTGAACTATTTCTTCTTCATGTTTTACCTTGTAATGCTATGCTATGTTGTTGATACATGCATCGATCGGTAGCAGAAAGTTCAGGCTGCTGTATCTGTGTATACCTGTTCACAGACAGTTCACTGCGTTACTAGGTTGCTGTTGGGTACTGTGAACTGTCTTTCAGAACTGGTACTATGAATACCTCTGACGTACTGTGGCAGCAGCAATAGGTCGCCAATGCCACGCGCACTGAACCGACCTTCAGAGAAGCTTTTGCAGGAAAGGAAGCGTAGATGGACTGGAGTCAGTGCTGCTATGGAACTGTTGAATATGGAACTGTTGAATATATTAGTAATTTAGCACATGATTTAATTCGAAATAGCAGCAGATGAATTACGATAGTAGCAAATACTGTAATCATGCAAATATCTAGATCTAGTACAGTAGACAGACTGATCTAATCTATAGCTAGAACTAGACATATGAATTCCAGGAATATCTCATACAGATGGAGTAGAGTTACGTACGATGCAGCGGTAGCGGCACCGCCGTTGTTGTTGTCCACGCCGTCGGCCATGTCGTTGATGAAGAGGTTGCCGAGTTCGGGGAAGAAGTCGTCGTTGGGGAAGTAGTCGCCGTCAGCAGTCGCGCGAGTGCGCTCCCCAAAAACCTGATCGCCCCTCTCCCGTACAGGATCACAAGAGGCGGGGTTCCGGAGGCCTGCTGTCCCTTCTCGCGGTGCACGCCGGAAGGAGGGATGGAGAAGTCTTGATTGGCGGCGCAGTGCTTTGGAACGGTGGTGCGAAACCATATGACGAAGTGGCATGCGCGTATTTATATGCGGGCTGGGAGAGACGTGGACGTACGAAAACGGTTTTGGAATTAACGCGTCCGTTAATTACCAAATTAATGACTCATTAAGTTTTCCCAACCGACAAAATAAACGCTCTCGGCTTGGCTCATTCCCGCAACCCACGGCGCGTCGTGACGAGGCGAGGCGGGCGGCGGAGGAGGAGCGCGCGTGTGGCACACCTCTCCTCTTGCCTTGCCTACTCATACATGAGCTAGAATGGCTCACCTTATAAGGTGGTTCCACTCTCTCCAAACTAGCAATGTGGGACTAAACTTTAGTCCCACTCCCCACTTGTATTATTCATGAATGGGCCCTGACAATTTCATGATTTTAGTGGGCTTAGTTGGGCTAGACATGTGAGCCCATACAAAATTCTAACAATCCCCCACAAAGTGTCATTAGCACATTTCATAAACTCTATTCGAAAACATTGTTTATATACCAGTGTTAGTGGAGACTGTTAAGTTGAACTTCCACTTAGAACATCATGCTACACTAGTTCACAACTTGAATAGTGGACTACGCCTTGAACTACAAGTTTGCTGTGATACCAGTTTTACACAACGTCTGAACCGATACTAGGCTGCCGCAAGGCTTCTCCGCGGTTTGGAGCGTATGCGTCATACTCCGAAGGCCTTTCATGAGTTTATCAGAGAGCACCCTATTCTCATAGACTGCGACGTTTAACATCAGACTCATATAGGTGAGTTCCTTAGGAGATGTTCTGTAGGACACATCTCTGCTTATATAAATAAGCCAATTGGAACACATTAAGACAAATGTCAACCTACCATACATATCAGGAGAGTATTGCATCTTTTATGGAGTGGAATAAAATATAAGGATACTCTCCTCTCAGCCGACCAACAGCTTGTCTCCCACTTCTAATTCGCGGGATCTCCGATCACATAGAGTGGGTTACCACTGTGGGCAACTCATAACGTGGGTCTCAAACCCATCTCCCTCGATGCATTATCTATCACATTCCGTGATAAACCCTTTGCAAAGGGATCTGCCAAGTTCATAGATGTTTGGATATAATCCAACGCAATAACTCCGGAGTTTTTCAATTTCCTGACAGATTTTAATCTCCTCTTCACATGTCTTGATGACTTCGCATTATCCTTAGAACTGTTCACTTTGATGATCATAGTTTTATTATCACAATTTATTAGGATTGCGGGTATTGGTTTTTTAACCATAGGCAAGTCTATCAAGAGCTCACGAAGCCACTCTGCTTCAACAGTTGCTGTGTCTAATGCTGCGAGTTCTGCTTCCATAGTTGACCTCGTTAAGATGGTCTGCTGGCAAGACTTCCAGGAAACAGCGCCACCACCAAGTGTAAAAACATAACCACTAGTGGCCTTAACCTCATCAGCATCAGATATCCAATTAGAATCACTATATCCTTTTAGAACCCTCGGGTTTCCGGTATAGTGAATTCCATAGCTCGCAGTGCCTTTTAAATAGCGCATAACTCTCTCAAGCGCACGCCAATGATCATCTCCCGGATTGGAAACAAACCGGCTTAATTTGCTCACAGCAAAAGAGATGTCAGGCCTCGTGGCACTTGCCAAATACATAAGCGAGCCTATAATCTGAGAATATCTCAGTTGATCTCTAGTAATCCGTTGATTCTTTCGAAGCAACAAACTAGTATCATATGGAGTTGAAGAAGACTTGCAGTCACTATACCCGAAGCGACTCAAGACCTTTTCCACATAGTGAGATTGAAGCAGTGTGATCCCACCATTATCATCTCTCAATAGCTTGATGTTCAATATAACACCAGCTACTCCTAGATCCTTCATTTTAAAACAGCGAGATAAGAAATCCTTAACTTGCTTGATTAAATCAAGATTGGTCCCAAAGATCAATATGTCATCGACATACAGACATAGAATAACTCCCTCGCCCCCACCATGGCGATAGTACACACACTTATCAGCTTCGTTTACAACAAAGCCTTCAACAGTCAAAGTCCTTTCAAACTTCTCGTGCCATTGCTTAGGTGTTTGCTTGAGGCCGTATAATGACCTCAATAACTTACACACCTTGCCTTCCTGACCGGGTACTACGAAACCATCTGGCTGCTCCATGTAAATTTCCTCGTCCAACTCTCCATTAAGGAAAGCCGTCTTAACGTCCATTTGATGAACGAGAAGACCTTGCGAGGCAGCCAGTGAGAGTAGCACACGAATAGTGGTCAGTGTAGCCATAGGTGAGTAAGTATCAAAGAAGTCTTCACCTTCGGGTATAACCCTTGGCCACAAGCCTTGCCTTGTACTTTTCAATTGTACCATTGAAAGTGCATGGTGCCCCATATGTGGTTTTGGTAATTACTGACAATCCCTATGGACTAACGTTTGCATTGAATTATCCTTGTAGTTCTTGTTCATAGGAAATAATGGAGTTCATGTGTTGAACTCTATTAGCTTCCTTGATGGCCATTGTTATATTCAAGGATTTATATGAAGAATGGTCATGGTTTGAGTTGAGGTTATTGCTAGTGTGTCTTGAAGAAAAGTATTATGTTATCCTTCATGGTTATCTTCAAGACATCATCATTTGAAGTGAGAAGAAAAGATACAAGGTTGATCAAGCTAGTGATCAACACACAAAGCTACACGATGTACCAAGTGGGATTGTGTATCTCATGGTATGGTAAGAAATTGTCAATATAGCTTTGTGATCTAACCCATATATGTGTGTGTGGCATCTCTATGTGTGGTTAGGAATCTTTCCATGGGCATGAACAAAAAGGTAGATTTCATATAGCCCATGGTCTATGTCATCGTCGAGCGATGTTCGTCACCTAGCTTGACGTGGAAGCTCAAGTGAAGCATCTAGAAGAAATCCTATGCTTGAACCTTTCCATCCATATGGAGATTATGGTCAAGTGAAGATGTTCATGTGATAAGCTCTCTCATATTAGCTTATGGGGGAGCAATTCACAATCTTCACGAAGCGAAGCGCAATCAAGAAAGGTGGTCCAACTTGAGGTGATTAAGATCGCCATCATCTAGCTCAATTGGATTGCGCAAGGCAAAGGTATGACTTATATAGGGTTTCTATTTTACCGGTCTCATTATGCTAGTTGGGAGACCGGATTATAGGATAGATAACCGTACTATCAAGAGGGGCTCTTGAATGCATATCTTGATCGTATCTATCGTAGAGAGCTCAAACCTTTGCATACTTGGCATCATCCTTCTTGGTTCTTATTTGGGTTTTCTACATGTAAGGTTTTAGATCTTTTCATGTTCTTCATGTCAAGCTCAAGTTCATCAAAAATGGATTTCGTATGAAAAACTTATCGCATTTTTGTTGTTGGAGGTTTCTACCGGTTGTCCTTTATTGATAGGCCAAACCTTTCATCATTTGGTTTTATATTCCCATTTGGACTATGATGTTTCTCTGCATATTCTTGTAGTGCTCGTCGTTGCGATTTCAACGAGCCCAAGAACATAAAAAACGGAGTCCGGATGCAAAAGTTATGACCGTTTTCATATAGGGTGTTCTGCAGTTTTTTCCACCAGCGGAGGCTCCGGTGGTAGCTCCGCCGGAAACCCCTTCGGTTTGAAAGTGGCGGAGGTTCCGGTGAAACCACCGGAGGCTCCGGTGGTTGGGGCAATTTTTTCAGCCCATCATTTTGATGTCCTAACTACATCCGGGGGCGGAGGTATCCGGCTGTGGTTTCACCGGAGGTTCCGCCCCTGCGCGAATTTTCCTCAACGGTTGGATATTTGGGTGACCTATTTAAGGGGCCTTCCTTCCCCAATGATTCCCCAACCTTTTGGGCAAGTTTGACCTCCATTGTTGACTCCAAAAGCTTGCTCTCTCTCAATCCCTCCAATGATTCTTGCTTCCACTTGAGGGAAAAGAGAGAGGAGATCTAGATCTACCACTTCACCAATCAATCCCACCTCTTTGTGAGGGGAATCTATTGGATCTAGATCTAGGGATTCATTTGTTGTTTTCCTTGTTCTTCCTCCTTCCTCCCTCCATAGCATTAGTTGCTTTGGTGGGATTTGGGAGGGAAGTTCTTGACCACTTTGTGTGTTCTTGCCATTGCACTAGGTGCATCGGTTGAGTTCCCCACGAGATTCGTGAAAGAGAAGTTCGTGAGCTTGTTACTCTTGGGTGCTTGGTCACCGGAGAGATTGTTCCTCTTGGGTGTATTGAGCACCCTAGACGGTTAGTGCTTGGGGCTTCCACCTTGTTGCAAGAAGCTTCGTTGAGAGCTCCAATTGAGTTGTGGAGATAGCCTCAACCTCGTGTAAGGTTTGGTCAACGCCTTCAAGTCGACCTCATAGTGGAAACGAGCATCTCCCTCACCGGAGAAGCTCAAGGAGAATATGGTGTGCACATCCGTGCTATTGAGGAGCGCCTAGGTGGCTCCCCACCTCTCCAACGAAGACGTACTTCCCTTGGGAAGGAACTTCGGTAATCACACCGGTGTCTCCTTGTGCTTCGGTTATCTCTACACTCTAGCTCGTTACTTATGCATTTACCTTTGTGATAGCCATCGTGCTTGAAGTCATCTATCTTGCTATCTCATAGTTGTATATCATGCCTAGCATAAGTTGTTGGTGCACATAGATAAACCTAGCTTGCATAGGTTTTGTGCTTGATAAATTAAACGCTAGTTTTATTCCGCATTTACTCAAGCCTAAACTGTAATTATTTTAAAGCGCCTATTCACCCCCCCCCCCCTCTAGGCGGCATCCTTCTACTTTCAATTGGTATCAGAGCCAGGGCTCTCATTGTTAGGCTTCACCGTCTTGAGAGTAATGATGTCGCTTAGTGAATTAGTGCAAGATCCCACATTTCATTTTGATGGCACAAACTATGATCTTTGGAAATTTCGCATGCTCATTTATTTCCGGGTCATGGACCCACACATGGAGCAAATTGTAGAGATGGGTTTTTCTCCTCCGAAGGATCCTCAAAATCCAACTTTAGAGGAAGAGAAAAACTTATCTCTCGATGCTCTTGCTATTAATGCGTTTTTCCTTCTTGTGAGCCTTGTAGTTATTAAGCCACTTTTTCCTATTCGGAATGCTCATGAATTATGGACAAAGATTCAAGATAAATATGGAGTGTCCAATATTATTGTGGATGATTGCTCTCCCTCCATCTCCGGTCGTGATGAGTTCTCAACTTCTTCTACTTCACCAACATGTGATGTGGACTTGAGTGGTGCCTCAAGTAATGATTCATCATCATCTACCACATTTTGCCTTATGGCCAAGGATTCAAAGGTATCTTCAACTTTGAACCCCAATATATATTATGATGATAGTAGTGATGATGATGTTGGTAAGGAAGATGATGATGAGTCTAAGAAATTACGCTTATGGTTCGCAAGCCTTGTTGGTGAGACCAAAGAAAATGTGAATGCTCTCCTAGAACAACTTGATGAGGCTAACTCTCTTGTAGATGAAAAGGAGGATATCATCGTGACTTTCGAAAGTCATAGTGGTAGTCATTCTATCAAGGACAAAGAGCTTGAAAAGGCTTTTGAGAAAGAGCGGTCCCTTAGATCTTCTCTTGAAGAGAAACTATATAGTCTAGAAGAAACATATGCTATTAGCGTTTCTAAGCTTAGAAGGGACAATGAGTTATCTCTTTCGCTTGCTAATGAACTCAAAGCTAAAAATGTTGATGCTTGTGCTACTAACTCTATTTCTTGTGAAGCATCCACATTAAAGGAGAATGTTGAGCTACGGGCTCAACTTGAGTTGCTAACTAGTAATTATGGGAAATTGGAAGAAACTCATGAAAAGCTCTCAAGCTCTCATAAGGATCTTCTAGTCTCCCATGAGAGTCTAAAATTAGCTCATAAGGCTATGTTAACTAAGGTAACATCTTGTGAGCCTCATGTGGACAAAGGCACAATATCTACTCTAAATGCTATATTGCCTTGTGCTAGTCCTAGTAATTCATCCTCTCATAATGTTCCCACATCTTATGATGAATTGCTTTCCTTACCTTGTTGCTCTAATAATGATGCATCTACTTCCTCTAGCCCTTGTGTTGATACTAACCATGTAGAGGAAATCAAAGAGCTCAAGGCCCAAGTCACTTCATTGGAGAAAGACTTGGAGAAGTGTCATAAAGGGAAGTCCACACTTGATAATATGTTGAGTGTCCAAAAATCCCCCAATGACAAGAGAGGACTTGGATTCATTTCCAATCACAAGAACAAGTCCAAGGTCGACAAGAAGAAGGGCCATGAACAAGTCAAGAATTTGGCGAATATTGTTTGCTTCAAGTGCAAGGTTGAAGGGCATCATGTTAGATCATGCCCTATGAAGAAGAAGAAACTTAGCGAGAAGCAACAAGGGAAGCGGCCACAAGTTCAACCTCAATCTCAACTTCAAGTTGAAGAAAGGTCTCTTCCTATGAAGACTCAAGCTAATGCTTCTCAAGTTGAGAAATCAACTAAGAAGAATGGAAGGAGTCGTTGTTGCTACTTATGTCGTGAAAAGGGCCATCTTGCTTCTTCATGCACTAATGGTACATTATCCAACCCTATCATAATTGATGATGTGTATTCCATTCGGAAGGATGATGTGGGCAATGTGTTTGCCAAATATGTTGGTACTCAAAGTGGTGTCAAGAAAAGAACCATTTGGGTTGCCAAGCCTATTGTGACTAACCTCTTAGGACCCAACTTTGTTGGGGACCAACAAGCTCAAACTTGATCAATAGGTGTTATCGGAGGGCATTGGAGACTTGGCTATATCATGAAGAATTAAGGGATCTTCATCACGTATATTTTCCTTAAGCCAAGTCATTTGGATTATCACGTCTCTATCACATATTCCATGCTCCTTCTTGCGGTAACTTGTGTTATTACATTATATATATACATTGAAAGTTGCTTGCCCCTTTGCATATATTGGTTTTGTACCTTGCTTGTATTTTGTATATTTTGTGCTTAATACTTACTTATCCTTGAGTAATCTAGTATGTGTTTGTCGGTTCGCACAAAATGTATGTATGAGTTTGCTTTGAGCCTAATTGCATCTTGTGTGTATCTTATTTGGCTCTTTTGAGGATTAATGGACTATCCCATTTTGGGAGAGTTATATGCCTTTGGCACTTCACAATCCCAAAATGTGTGTACATGAGGAATACCACATAGTGTTGATATTTCAATATTATCTAGTCTCTATGTGGTATCTCATACTCATGAGAAATTCAAATTCTAATGTCTATTAATTATCTCAAGTTGGTTTTTGTTTGACTCTTGCTAAGAAAATACGGATTATCACATTATGGGGGAGTAATATGTTTGTGCATATTACAAGCCTAAAGAATGTGAACATTTAAGGTTTTGCCACGTAGAATTGATATTGTTAATTATCTTATTCCTATGTGGCATGTGTGCTCAAACTAGTTCCAATTTTCTTAAATGATTTTATTTGCTCATCTTTTGGTATCTTATTCGTGAAAGAGTTTCTTGGTGCGGTTTTCCACAAATTAGCACTAGAATTTACCTTCTCGGGAACCGGTTGCTTCTTGATATATTAATCATTTCTTTGCATGATCATTCGACTATTGAAGCCACCAAGAATCTCTATTTAAGTATGGTGTTTTCATTCCTATCTTTTACCACATACTTATGTTTTGTGAATATGATTGTGAACAAATATACCACCGAGAAATATCTCCATAAATCTCTTGTCTTTGACAAGTTATAATAATTTGTGGTAAGTTTATTGATCATATTTACTTTGTCCATTGCTCTAAAATTGCCTTGTTTCTTGCCAAGGATTTGTTTGGTTCAAACTCCTTTGTGTCTTCCTTACTCTACTCAAAATTTGTTTTATGCTTTATTGCGTTAGGAAAAGCAATGATCCCATTCGTGTGCACTCTTATTCAAAGTCATACTTCTTTGTGTTGCATTTCTTGGGAAGCTATCCTACATTGAGTAGAACACAATTCTTTAATTGGTATTGCATCTTATTGCTTTTCTTGAGCTTGACTAGTGTTTGAATAATATATATGGAGAGTAATGATTCCATTGCGTGCATCTTGTATTCAAATGCAATATCATAATTAATGCACTATTATTGGAAGAACTATCCTATACGTGTTTGAACACTTGTTGTCTTGAAATTGGTATTTTATCCCAGTGACTTGTCTCTTTGGAAGACGAACATTTTTCGTCTTGGTACTTTGTGTGCCATCATGAAAAGTGTAGAGGGTTTGTTTATTCGTTGATGTTTTTCTTTTGTTATCTTCTCTATTTGATTTCCTAAATCATGTGTTGGTTTGGGGTTTTGATATAACTTGGACACTTTGTTTGATTTTATCTCTTGTGAGTGCCTTCTTTGTTTTAATTGGTATTTTGTCCTATTTGTATCTTGTTTGGTTCTTGAAAGTTTTGTGCATGTATATTTACTATGTATATTCTTTGACATGCTTACTTTCGTTGATCCAATATATAGGATAAACTCCATCAAATCCTAAATGGCTAAGATGCGCATACAATTCAAATTCATATTAATATGCATATACTTATGTGGAGTTTGTCTTAGGTATTGTAGTTGTTCTAACTACTTTGGACCCAATAAGTTTGGGAACCATGTTGTACTTGATTTTTGTTTTTAGGTACAATGGAGATACATTGGTTGCTTGCTCCATTCATAAGGAAGGTGTTCTCACCATCATATCATAGGAGTCAAGCTACGATGATTATCAAACTCGCATCCTCTTCATCACAAATGTCGTCTCGGTAACAAGTATCTATTCCATGCATACATTTTTAGCTTTCAATCTTGTGTAGGTTGCATCTTGACATGAATTCCATTTGTTGCATTTCATTTGGCTCTTGCAAATGTCTTATCAAAAACATATTTATTGCAACTATGAGTAAGCCGGGATGATTACATACTAAGGGGATATTTATAATCAATTTCATGATTCACCAATCCCAAGTATATTAATCTAGTAACTTCTACTTTAAGTCTCTCATATGCAATATTTATGAATTCTCAAAAACCATTTGAATCTTTTGTGATATGCGTTACCTTTCTCGAAGCATTCCAACTATCACTTTTCCCTTGTGATATTTGTGATGCTTTGATGAGTTTATTGTTTGTCCATCTATATCCCCTTAAGATTAAACTAATCCTAGTGCTTTGCTTTCAAACAAAAATCTTATTGGTATATTTATGAACCTATCTTGGATATCATGTTCTTTACCCTTGTACCTATTTTTGTGTGTGCATATTTCTTTGTGGATATATATCTTTGTGATTGGTGTCCACTTAGAAACTTATACACACGAGAATAGTTACATCTTTAATTGATATTCTATTTCTTAGTGACCATGTTTTATTGCTTTAGATTACTTGGTGGTTCCTAGAAGGCACAAGCTTTTCTTTTTCTTTTGGTATTCCTTTGGCATCTTATAAAGCTTGTGGACATATGTGTTTTATCATTTGTTGGTTTGTGTGTATGGGAAAGACATGATATGCACTATGTGACTCATATATTTAAAGACTATGATGAAGCATTGCTCATCCTATTAGTCTCCTACAAATGTCCTTCCTTGTCATACTCATCTCTTTCGGTTGAGTAAATCTTTACTTGTCGCTTCTTGATCTTAATTGCTCAACTCTTGTTTGTTTGCAAGTTGCTTTGCTCCATTTCCTATCTATTCTCTTGCTCTTGTTTGTGTTCAAAATTATCTAGAAGGGAGTGATGATTCCACGTTGTGCACATTATATAGTAATTCAAATTTAACATTGTGCATGTACCTTGGGGAGTTCCCTCTTGATTTTCTAGAACACTTGGTTGATCTTATCATAATATTCATTTTGGTCAATCGTTTTTTTCGGATCCTTTGGTTGGTTGCTTCTTTATGAAAGTATCCTTCAATTTGACTTTGCTTGTAATTCTTTGGATCCTCAATATAGTTTGATCTCCCTCCATCTATTCCTAGTTGGATACATGCTCTTGATTTCACTCATATCATGAGGAATGCATACACTATGGGGGAGCTCTTATTATATTTGCCTTCTAATCTTTTTTTCCCATCTTGGCAATGGATGCCAATGGGGGAGAAGTTTAGAGGGTTTAAGGGAATTTGGTTCTATGCTTTAGTTTCGTTCTTAAGCATTTGCCTTCCATGCTATTTCATCCTTGCTCTTTGTGTTTTGCATGGTTGCTTAATTCATCATATAAACCCTCATAAAAAGGGATTGTCATCAATTACCAAAATGGGGGAGATTGAAAGTGCATGGTGCCCCATATGTGGTTTTGGTAATTACTGACAATCCCTATGGACTAACGTTTGCATTGAATTATCCTTGTAGTTCTTGTTCATAGGAAATAATGGAGTTCATGTGTTGAACTCTATTAGCTTCCTTGATGGCCATTGTTATATTCAAGGATTTATATGAAGAATGGTCATGGTTTGAGTTGAGGTTATTGCTAGTGTGTCTTGAAGAAAAGTATTATGTTATCCTTCATGGTTATCTTCAAGACATCATCATTTGAAGTGAGAAGAAAAGATACAAGGTTGATCAAGCTAGTGATCAACACACAAAGCTACACGATGTACCAAGTGGGATTGTGTATCTCATGGTATGGTAAGAAATTGTCAATATAGCTTTGTGATCTAACCCATATATGTGTGTGTGGCATCTCTATGTGTGGTTAGGAATCTTTCCATGGGCATGAACAAAAAGGTAGATTTCATATAGCCCATGGTCTATGTCATCGTCGAGCGATGTTCGTCACCTAGCTTGACGTGGAAGCTCAAGTGAAGCATCTAGAAGAAATCCTATGCTTGAACCTTTCCATCCATATGGAGATTATGGTCAAGTGAAGATGTTCATGTGATAAGCTCTCTCATATTAGCTTATGGGGGAGCAATTCACAATCTTCACGAAGCGAAGCGCAATCAAGAAAGGTGGTCCAACTTGAGGTGATTAAGATCGCCATCATCTAGCTCAATTGGATTGCGCAAGGCAAAGGTATGACTTATATAGGGTTTCTATTTTACCGGTCTCATTATGCTAGTTGGGAGACCGGATTATAGGATAGATAACCGTACTATCAAGAGGGGCTCTTGAATGCATATCTTGATCGTATCTATCGTAGAGAGCTCAAACCTTTGCATACTTGGCATCATCCTTCTTGGTTCTTATTTGGGTTTTCTACATGTAAGGTTTTAGATCTTTTCATGTTCTTCATGTCAAGCTCAAGTTCATCAAAAATGGATTTCGTATGAAAAACTTATCGCATTTTTGTTGTTGGAGGTTTCTACCGGTTGTCCTTTATTGATAGGCCAAACCTTTCATCATTTGGTTTTATATTCCCATTTGGACTATGATGTTTCTCTGCATATTCTTGTAGTGCTCGTCGTTGCGATTTCAACGAGCCCAAGAACATAAAAAACGGAGTCCGGATGCAAAAGTTATGACCGTTTTCATATAGGGTGTTCTGCAGTTTTTTCCACCAGCGGAGGCTCCGGTGGTAGCTCCGCCGGAAACCCCTTCGGTTTGAAAGTGGCGGAGGTTCCGGTGAAACCACCGGAGGCTCCGGTGGTTGGGGCATTTTTTCAGCCATTTTGATGTCCTAACTCATCCGGGGGGCGGAGGTTCCGGTGGTTTCACCGGAGGTTCCGCCCCTGCGCGAATTTTCCTCCAACGGTTGGATATTTGGGTGACCTATTTAAGGGGCCTTCTTCCCCAATGATTCCCCAACCTTTTGGGCAAGTTTGACCTCCATTGTTGACCTCCAAAAGCTTGCTCTCTCTCAATCCCTCCAATGATTCTTGCTTCCACTTGAGGGAAAAGAGAGAGGAGATCTAGATCTACCACTTCACCAATCAATCCCACCTCTTTGTGAGGGGAATCTATTGGATCTAGATCTAGGGATTCATTTGTTGTTTTCCTTGTTCTTCCTCCTTCCTCCCTCCATAGCATTAGTTGCTTTGGTGGGATTTGGGAGGGAAGTTCTTGACCACTTTGTGTGTTCTTGCCATTGCACTAGGTGCATCGGTTTGAGTTCCCCACGAGATTCGTGAAAGAGAAGTTCGTGAGCTTGTTACTCTTGGGTGCTTGGTCACCGGAGAGATTGTTCCTCTTGGGTGTATTGAGCACCCTAGACGGTTAGTGCTTGGGGCTTCCACCTTGTTGCAAGAAGCTTCGTTGAGAGCCTCCAATTGAGTTGTGGAGATAGCCTCAACCTCGTGTAAGGTTTGGTCAACGCCTTCAAGTCGACCTCATAGTGGAAACGAGCATCTCCCTCACCGGAGAAGCTCAAGGAGAATATGGTGTGCACATCCGTGCTATTGAGGAGCGCCTAGGTGGCTCCCCACCTCTCCAACGAAGACGTACTTCCCTTGGGAAGGAACTTCGGTAATCACACCGGTGTCTCCTTGTGCTTCGGTTATCTCTACACTCTAGCTCGTTACTTATGCATTTACCTTTGTGATAGCCATCGTGCTTGAAGTCATCTATCTTGCTATCTCATAGTTGTATATCATGCCTAGCATAAGTTGTTGGTGCACATAGATAAACCTAGCTTGCATAGGTTTTGTGCTTGATAAATTAAACGCTAGTTTTATTCCGCATTTACTCAAGCCTAAACTGTAATTATTTTAAAGCGCCTATTCACCCCCCCCCCCTCTAGGCGGCATCCTTCTACTTTCAACCATCAGGTCTAAGCTTTTTCTTGAACACCCACTTACATCCTACAGTTTTACACCCATAAGGACGATCAGTGATTTCCCAGGTTCCGTTAGCCAAGATGGAATCCATCTCGCAACGAACAGCCTCCTTCCAGTAGTCAGCATCAAGAGACGCATAGCCTTCTGAAATAGTCCTGGGTGTGTCATCCACGAGGTACACAATGAAATCATTACCAAAGGACTTTGCAGTCCTCTGTCTCTTGCTCCTTACAGGAACTTCATTGTCATCATCCTTGGGATTCTCAATGTGTTCTATCGGAATGGTGGATTCAGGAATCTCTGCTAATTCCTGACTAGATGAAACTGGTTTCTCCTGATTTGATGAGTTAGACACATCCTTGATAGGAAATATGTTCTCAAAGAAGGTCGCATCATTCGACTCCATAATCGTACCAACATGCATGTCGGATACCTCAGATTTTACTATCAAGAATCTAGAACAAATGCTATTAAAAGCATAGCCTAGAAGAACACAATCTACGGTTTTAGGTCCAAGCTTGCGCTTCTTGGGAATTGGTATATTGACTTTCGCCAAACAACCCCAAGTACGTAGGTAGGAGAGTTTTAACCTTTTTATTTCCCATTCCTCAAATGGAGTAATGGTTTTATTCTTTGTGGGAACTCGGTTTAGGACATGACATGCAGTCATTAGCGCCTCCCCCCACCATGCCTTGGAGAGACCCGAAGTATCTAACATGGCGTTAACCAGATCAGAAAACGTTCGGTTCTTTCTTTAAGCCACCCCATTTGACTGAGGTGAGTAGGGAGACGTCCTCTCATGAATAATACCGTGTTCAGCACAAAAAGAATTAAACTCGTTGGAAAAATACTCTCCACCACGATCATACCTAAGCCGTTTAATTTTACGATCAAGTTGGTTCTTAGCTTCGGCCTTATAGTTCTTGAAATAAGTTAAAACTTCATCTTTAGATTTCAGAAGATACACATAACAATATCTAGTGGAGTCATCAATAAGTGTCATGAAATATTTCTTTCCACCTTTTGTCAATACGCCATTCATCTCACAAAGATCAGAATGTATAAGTTCTAGTGGTGCCAAGTCTCTCGCCTCCGCGGTCTTATGAGATTTGCGAGGTTGCTTAGCTTGAACACACACTTGACATTTGGAACCTTTAATAGTACTGAATTTCGGAATTAAACTCATATTTGCTAACCCCGTCATGCAACCAAAATTAATATGACAAAGTCGTGAATGCCAAACATCACAATCATTATCGTGGCAAACATTATTAATAACTTTGGTGCAAATATCTGACAAGGATAAGCGGAACAAGCCTCCGCACTCATAGACTTTACCAATAAATTGTCCGTACTTGGAAATTACAACTTTATTAGACTCGAAAACCAACTTAAAACCATCTCGACATAAACGTGAGCCACTGACGAGATTTTTATTGATGGAGGGCACATGATGAACGTTCTTCAGTCGCACGATCTTCCCCAAAGTAAACTTCAGATCGACCGTACCAACACCACGAACAGTAGCATGTGACCCATTCCCCATCAGCACGGGGGAAATCCCTATGACCTGATAAGAAGAGAACATGGAAGCATCAGCACAAACATGTACATTGGAACCTGTGTGTAGCGTACCTGCACTTAAAATTTGGCAAGGTACCTGTGTATAGTGCAAACCCCTGGATCGATTTCATTTGCACACACAGTTTAAGATGAATATCACAACATTGTATCGTTATTACACGAATGATCCAGACTTGGTAAAATAAATTGTTCAAATACAACTTTGCATAGCACAAGGCTAGCTTAAAAGAGTACAACAACGAAAATTTATTCTTCAAGGAGTCTCCATCATCTTCATGTGCCACAGGCGAAACATGTTGGTTGCAGACTCGAAACCTTAATCGTAATCTCACTCGTCATCTGAACAATCTGCAACAAATAAAATTGTTGCAACGGAGTGGGTCAGAACCATTAAAAATGGATCTGGCAAGTGACACTATGTGGACACTTAATGGAATAACTCTAATAACCTATATGCATATTTGGCTGGTGGAGTTTGAGGCTAATTTGCACAAAGCAAAATTTTCCTAATTCTTTACAAAACATTTTTTCTTTTGTCAAATCAGGTATGGCATGAAAACCACCCTCTTTTCCACCTTTGTTCAACCTTCAAAATTTTAACTTCAGAAATTGGAATGTTGGGAAACCTCCATTGAATCCTTGATCAGCTGCTCAAATTGTCCGTAACCGGGGACACGACTAAGTACTTAGTTTTAACTCTGCAGAGGTTGTGCACTTTCACCATGAGACCCAACAACCCAAACTATCCTCAAGCACTCAATTTGTGCTAAGGAAAAGGAGAGAGTCGAGACGAGACCTTTGGGGAAAAGTCAAGGCAGAGCCATTATACCACATGGTTGCACGGGAAGCATCTTCACTTGGACAAAACTTTGGTCCCTTTGTACCTGGGTGGCAATCCTCAAGTGAACTCTCAGGTGAGAACCCCCACATACCATGGTCCTAAGTATAGTAAACTATCTTAGGTGAAAACCCCCATGTACATGGTCCTGAGTAGCCACTCAACATAAACCATGCAAAACCACTTCCACCCAGATTATTCATTAACTTAGTAGATTTTAACATTTCCAGAAAGCAATTTTTGCATAGCATCAATAATTCTACTAAGTTGTCATGGGTGCTAGACACAACGAGTATAAAGGAGATAGTAGTTTTAGCATAGCAATACTATCCAACTCATGCAATAAAAGAAATACACTAAGTCATGCATAGAAAATACATAGGAAATTTATGAGGGGTGTGCCACTTGCCTTGGCAATAGGAGGAGCAGGAGTAGCAGGTGCAACATCTTTCGTTTCTCTCCGAAAATTCTAACACAATAAAACAACCACAATAAACATACAAGCAAACCAACAAATCAATTGGAAAATATGCCATGTATGATGTGCAAAATATTCTAAGGCAATGATATGCATGACATGCAAAAATTACTCAAGACCCATAGACAATAATAACTTAAACAAGTTAGCTAGGTCAAGGAAGATTAGGAAACATGAATTTGATAAAATTGACTTAGAAAAATCTTCAGCTTGTATTCTAAGGATTTAGTCATAGACACAATGACTTGTTTTATGTCCAATGTGACAAATAGAAGAGAGAAGTTAGTCTTCAAGAACCATCTTCAGTCTTGTCATTCTTTCTTGGTTTGAAGACTCCATTTCTTCTTGTAGACTTGAGGATTTGTAGACTTCATCATTTGGTGCCGCCTCTAAGTTAAATAGAGAAGAAAAGACAAGAAGAACAGAAAGAAAACAAGACTTAGGGAAAAGTAGGGGTTGATCATCTTGAAGCTCCTCTTGATTTTCTTCTAAGTACTTTTCTTCTTGGAGATGCTTCTGAAATTGCTAAGTCCTTCATGAGTTTTCTATCTTCATGTTGTAAATCTTCGAGTTGACAATTGTAGCATCCTCTCCATTGATTTTCACTAATCCAGACTTAGTGGTTTCCAACTAGCAGGGTCAACTAGGAAAAATAACTTAGAAATATTTTAAGGGCTTTGGTTTTTGTCTCTCTGGTCTAAGGTTAGTCATTAGCACAAATTAACTAGAGAAAACATATTGAAAATAATTACAGAAAATAAACTAAGTCAAAAATAGTCACATGAGCATATAACAACCAAAACCTTTTTTACTTAGCCAAAAACTATTTTGGGCGCAAGGGACTGTTAGCAAACATCATAAGGTATCCAAAAATATTTTATTTGCAATTTTTATATGTATAAAATTTAAACTATGCCAAAAATCACCAAACAAGCCTATTTAAATTTGAACCAATTTAAACTTGACAAAACCTAAAATAAACTGTACCAAAAGTTTCTAAGTGTCGAGAGCTTTTCAAAAACATCAAGTTTGCAATTTTTAGCCAAGCCTATAAAAATTACTAATAGTTTTAAAATCGAGAACCTATCTGTAATACGCAGGGACTAAACTGAAAAGAAAATACAATAAATCTTCGGACTGAAGTCCCTGGTCGACGTGGCGTTGACTTGCTGACTGGGTGCTGACGAAGCGCTGACGAGGCGTTGACTGGGCATACTGACTGGGCTTTGACTATTGATTTTGACCAAAAATAAAGTTGCTCGGATGGGAAAACAATCTAAACGAAACTTGTAAAGAATTATGTGCTCTTTCTAACTAGCACAAATATAACATTAGTAGATGAATAGTTTAGTCACAAATCACAATTTACCTTTCTGGTCCGAAACTTTGACCGTGAATAACTCCTAGCTCGCTCGACTAAAAGAGGTGAGGTTTGGGGAAAACGAAAGGTCTTGATCAGGAGAACAACTTTGGTTATCAGGCCCCGAAGATTTGAGATGGTTTTCTTCTCCGAAAAAGTCAAACGCAAACTGTATTGTACAGAAACTTTCGTACGTCAAAACAAAAAGTGTTCAAAAACAAAATTGTAGATCAGGGTTAAATCTAACTTCTCACCAAAGGAATTTCGATTTAAAGATCCGACCACGAAGAGATCTAGGAATTACGAATTCAGATATGAAAGATGGCGATTCGAAATTCTTCCTCCACGGTTGATGAAAAGAGTTGAGGCCTCTCGGGATGGAAAGATAATGGAGAGATCTTCAATATTGCTTCAGGCTCCGGTGCGATTTGAGATCGTTTTGGTGGGTAGATAAGCGAATTACTATTTTGCTGATTAGAGTTTCGGTGGGACGAAAAGGGGAAAAGAATAGGCTAATGGTCGGTGGAATAGCTTGGGCTCGAAGTTATGAACGCGTAGGAACAAGCGGATCCGGATTTGGAGTCATATTTGTTGAGATATTCGCGTTTAACCGAAGGTAGTTTAGAAGAGCACGTTTTTCAGAAAATCTGGTTCTGCTGTTCGCTCGTTCGCTCACGGCCGGCCCAGTTAGGCCGATTTTTTTTTTACTGTTTTCTTTATAACTTTTGATTTATAGATCCAAATGATCTCAAACCAATTTCTATAGTTTTGTAAAAACAAACACTTTGATTTAAACTTTCAAATAAGATCTTTCCAATTTAAATAAAATTCCAAAAAATTCAAAACGTGTTTAAATGGATTTTGACACTTAATGTCGGAAAATATTTATGCCTCAATAAAATAATACAATTGGAAAATTAATTCTTTTCCAATTATATACAAACAATACAACCAAGCATTTGACAAACATAGCACATAATTAAAATAATGTGAAGGGCATACCTTGCCCCCTTTTATTTTCTTAAATATGTTTTCAAGTGAAATTATAAATCCACCATTTGAAAATCATCAAATGCAACAATGAAATATGCTCATGAATGCATGCATGATTTTATTTTTAAAGCAAAATACTTAGTAGTTTTTGAAAGTTTTAAATTTTTCTGATTTTTCAACTTTTTGAAAACTTGGGATGTTACAGACTACCACCCTTTAAAAGAATCTCGTCCCGAGATTCGGAAAGGCTAGAAATAGGTTGTGACTGTATGGCTACCACCCTTAAAAGATTTTTGATGGTAGTGTAAAACTTCTAGATGCAAACTTGATTTATAATATACCTTCCACTTCTTCCACTTCTTCCACATTGACGTGGTTCACATATCCTTTATCAAAAGGATTTGGCTTGGCAGCTGCTTCGGCCTTCTTTGCTGGGCACTCGTTGGCATAGTGGCCCTTGTTCTTGCACTTGTAACAAAGCACCTGGCTGATATCCCTGTATTCAGGGTTTGGGCGGGGTTGTCCATTGTTATGTTCGTGATCAGCTTGTCCATTTCCCTTGAGGCCTCCATTGCTTCCTTTGGCTCCACCATTGTGATCCTGATGATTGTGGTGACTTCCTCCATTATGGTGTTTCCCATGTTTGTGACCATTGTTCCCATCATGGTTGGAGTGCCTCTTGAATGAAGGCTCAGCATGATGCTTGTTAATACTCAGCTTCCTCTTCCTGTTTTCTGCCTTCTTGATGTTATCCTCCAGTGTGATGGCTTGGTCAAGGAGTGCCTGATAGTTTGGAGCATATGCCACAGTCAAAGGAATCTTTAGGTCATCACTTAACCCTTTGAGGAATTTTGCCTTCCTTTTTGCATCAGTATCTATATCTTCAGGAGCATAACGGGACAGTGCAAGAAAGTCATCCATATACTCGTTGAGTGATCTGTTCCCCTCTCTCAGGTTCCTGAACTCTTCTTGCTTCAAGTTCATAATGCCTGAGGAGATATGAGCATTACGAAAGCCATCCTTGAAGTCCTCCCAAGTCAAGGTGTCCAGAGGGTGAGTGATTTGGAATGTTTCCCACCATTGGGCAGCAGGTCCTTCCAGCAAATGTGCGGTGAATCTCACCTTCTCAGCGTCATCGCATTCAGTTGTCACCAGATCCTTTTGCACAGAACGCAGCCAATCATCAGCTACAATTGGTTCAGGTGCAGTTGAGAACTTGTTGGGCTTAAGCCTTAGAAATCTGGCAAGCCTGTCCACTTGGGGAGGAGGTGGTGGTGGAGGTCCTTGTTGGTTGGCCATGAATTGAGCCATCATGGTCATTAGCTGAGTTTGGGAAGCCATCATCTGCTGCATCATAGCTTCATTGTCGTTGTTGTTGTTGTTGCCCTCAGGTTCACGACGAGGAGGCATCTATGGTTTAAGAATAGATGAGCAACAAGATAGACAGGTCTAGAAGAAGTATTCCTACCCATACAAGCAACCACAACACACAACACAAACAAACACAACTCAAACCTAAACTTTTAAACTTTTCAATTGTCCTTACACGAAAATAATCATACGGATGTTCGAAAAATGATGCCTAAGTACTGCCATACCACAATTTGGTAGATCAATACTTCAAGGAGCTTTTATTATTCTATTTCCCAGGAATGGGGTCTAGTCTATTTCTTTTCTAAGTGCATAAAGTTCATCTCCTATTTCTTTCAGCTCATCAAAGTACTTCTGGGTGTTATGGAGTCTGAAACGAAGCCTCCTTCCAAGGTTTTCGATGGCTTCCCAAGCTGCACTTCTTGCTGAATTGAAGAATGATAGATACACTATTGGGTTTGTGTACATGCAACAACCTTGAGTCTTATGGTCATCTCCCTTGTTCTTGTATATGTGGAGTTGCACCCACCAGTACTCTTTACCATCATCAGTTTTCATTGGAAATCCTTTGTAAACAGCGTCTCCTTCATATCCCAGGTGCTTCATGATGTCCTTAAGTGCTCTTGGGAACTTAGTGTCACAATGAAGAGTCATGGTCATCTCTGGTCCTCTCCTGATTGATTCAATGAGGCTGATCATCTAAAAACCAGAGAAGAGGTTTAGAAAGCAATTAGTTAAGAAAGTTACAAGAATCATGGTAGAAAAGTTTTAGACTTAGAGAAAATAAATTTTTATCCTAGTGGCTTTCTTATTTCTAACCAAACTTAGGGTTTCGAATCTACAGGCAACACAGTGCTCTGATACCATCTGTAGCGTACCTGCACTTTAAATTTGGCAAGGTACCTGTGTATAGTGCAAACCCCTGGATCGATTTCATTTGCACACACAGTTTAAGATGAATATCACAACATTGTATCATTATTACACGAATGATCCAGACTTGGTAAAATAAATTGTTCAAATACAACTTTGCATAGCACAAGGCTAGCTTAAAAGAGTACAACAACGGAAATTTATTCTTCAAGGAGTCTCCATCATATTCATGTGCCACAGGCGAAACATGTTGGTTGCAGACTCGAAACCTTAATCGTAATCTCACTCGTCATCTGAACAATCTGCAACAAATAAAATTGTTGCAACAGAGTGGGTCAGAACCATTAAAAATGGATCTGGCAAGTGACACTATGTGGACACTTAATGGAATAACTCTAATAACCTATATGCATATTTGGCTGGTGGAGTTTGAGGCTAATTTGCACAAAGCCAATTTTTCCTAATTCTTTACAAAACATTTTTTCTTTTGTCAAAGCAGGTATGGCATGAAAACCACCCTCTTTTCCACCTTTGTTCAACCTTCAAAATTTTAACTTCAGAAATTGGAATGTTGGGAAACCTCCATTGAATCCTTGATCAGCTGCTCAAATTGTCCGTAACCGGGGACACGGCTAAGTACTTAGTTTTAATTCTGCATAGGTTGTGCACTTTCACCATGAGACCCAACAAACCCAAACTATCCTCAAGCACTCAATTTGTGCTAAGGAAAAGGAGAGAGTCGAGACGAGACCTTTGGGGAAAAGTCAAGGCAGAGCCATTATACCACATGGTTGCACGGGAAGCATCTTCACTTGGACAAAACTTTGGTCCCTTTGTACCTTGGTGGCAATCCTCAAGTGAACTCTCAGGTGAGAACCCCCACATACCATGGTCCTAAGTAGAGTAAACTATCTTAGGTGAAAACCCCCATGTACATGGTCCTGAGTAGCCACTCAACATAAACCATGCAAAACCACTTCCACCCAGATTATTCATTAACTTAGTAGATTTTAACATTTCCAGAAAGCAATTTTTGCATAGCATCAATAATTCTACTAAGTTGTCATGGGTGCTAGACACAACTAGTATAAAGGAGATAGTAGTTTTAGCATAGCAATACTATCCAACTCATGCAATAAAAGAAATACACTAAGTCATGCATAGAAAATACATAGGAAATTTATGAGGGGTGTGCCACTTGCCTTGGCAATAGGAAGAGCAGGAGTAGCAGTTGCAACAGCTTTCGTTTCTCTCCGAAAATTCTAACACAATAAAACAACCACAATAAACATACAAGCAAACCAACAAATCAATTTTAAAAATATGCCATGTATGATGTGCAAAATATTCTAAGGGAATGATATGCATGACATGCAAAAATTACTCAAGACCCATAGACAATAATAACTTAAAAAGGTTAGCTAGGTGAAGGAACGTTGGGAAACATGAATTTTATAAAATTGACTTAGAAAAATCTTCAGCTTGTATTCTAAGGATTTAGTCATAGACACAATGACTTGTTTTATGTCCAATGTGACAAATAGAAGAGAGAAGTTAGTCTTCAAGAACCATCTTCAGTCTTGTCATTCTTTTCTTGGTTTGAAGACTCCATTTCTTCTTGTAGACTTGAGGATTTGTAGACTTCATCATTTGGTGCCGCCTCTAAGTTAAATAGAGAAGAAAAGACAAGAAGAACAGAAAGAAAACAAGACTTAGGGAAAAATAGGGGTTGATCATCTTGAAGCTCCTCTTGATTTTCTTCTAAGTACTTTTCTTCTTGGAGATGCTTCTGAAATTGCTAAGTCCTTCATGAGTTTTCTATCGTCATGTTGTAAATCTTCGAGTTGACAATTGTAGCATCCTCTCCATTGATTTTCACTAATCCAGATTTAGTGGTTTCCAACTAGGAGGGTCAACTAGGAAAAATAACTTAGAAATATTCTATGGGCTTTGGTTTTTGTCTCTCTGGTCTAAGGTTAGTCCTCAGCACATATTAACTAGAGAAAACATATTGAAAAAAGTTACAGAAAATAAACTAAGTCAAAAATAGTCACATGAGCATATAACAACCAAAACATTTTTTACTTGGCCAAAAACTATTTTGGGCGCAAGGGACTGTTAGCAAACATCATAAGGTATCCAAAAATATTTTATTTGCAATTTTTATATGTATAAAATTTAAACTATGCCAAAAATCACCAAACAAGGCTATTTAAATTTGAACCAATTTAAACTTGACAAAACCTAAAATAAACTGTACCAAAAGTTTCTACGTGTCGAGAGCTTTTCAAAAACATAAAGTTTGCAATTTTTGGACAAGCCAATAAAAATTACTAATAGTTTTAAAATCGAGGACCTATCTGTAATGTGCAGGGACTAAACTGAAAAGAAAATACAATAAATCTTCGGACTGAAGTCCCTGGTCGACGTGGCGTTGACTTCCTGACTGGGTGCTGACGAAGCGCTGACGCGTTGCTGACGAGGCGTTGACTGGGCATGCTGACTGGGCTTTGACTATTGATTTTGACCAAAAATAAAGTTGGTCGGATGGGAAAGCAATCTAAACGAAATAAATGATGAGGGGGGACTCGCAGGGGGGGATAAGGCTCTCTCGCTGCTACAGTATTTTTGAGAGTCAACCGCCGCCGCTTCCGTTTTCCGGCCATCCCCGCCGCTAGTGTCGATGCTGGTGGGCGCGGTGATGATCTAGGGTGCCGGCCCTTTGTGCATAGATGTAGATTAGGTTTTAGTTTTAGATCTTGCTGTTGTTTTAGCTTGGCTTTGCTTGCTGTCGGCGTTATGTCGTCCAGGATTCATCAGTGGAAGCGCCCGGGCAGCTTCTGCGTGGTGGTGCCGGCTGCTTGGTTCCAGGTGATGCTCCGGTGGTCGGAGGGAAGCTTGGAAGAGGTGGGCGGCGGGTCCTCTTTCCCTCATAAGCCCGAAGGCTTGGCTCTGGTTCTAGAGTCACGGCGTTGCTTCTTCGTTGCGGTTGGAAGATGGGGGGCTCTGATTCTGCTCGATGGCCGCGGTGGCATGGAGCGGAGGTGGAGTACTGCTTCTTCCCCAACCTTCTCGAAGAGGTGGTTCAAGGTGTGTTGCATCGACGAGCTAATCACTCGGGGCCAGGAGTTGGCGCCGCGTTTCTCGGCCAAGAAGGTGGCCGGATTTCAACCTCCATGGCGGAGGCCTGCGCAGCTCGACGCTGGAGCTCGGCGTTTTGAGAGGCTCAAGTGGTTTGTCCCCGAGATTCTCAAGATTGCCAGCGTTTGCTGCTTCTCGCCGGTCGGGAGAGACCGAGTTCTTCACTGCGCTCCGTTCTCGGCGACTTGTTCGCCTGGAGGACGCCGGCGATCTGTGGCGGCGGAGCAAATGGAGCTGATTGCTTTTTTATGTTTTCTCCAGGGTGCTCTCTGTAATATCGCAGGGCCTTTTTTCGAATCTCTGGTCTTCTGTGCAGTAGATGCAAAGGCCCTGTTTGCAATTTGTAACTGCCACGTGTTCTCAATATAAGCAGCATCGGGGTCGTTGGCCCTCTCTTTGTTCAAAAAAAAAAAAATCTAAACGAAGGTTGTAAAGAATTACGTGCTCTTTCTAACTAGCACAAATATAACATTAGTAGATGAATAGTTTAGCCACAAATCACAATTTACCTTTCTGGACCGAAACTTTGACCGTGAATAACTCCTAGCTCGCTCTACCAAATGAGGTGAGGTTTGGGGCAAACGAAAGGTATTGATGAGGAGAACAACTTTGGTTATCAGGCCCCGAAGATTTGAGATGGTTTTCTTCTCCGAAAAACGTCAAACGCAAACTGTATTGTACAGAAACTTCCGTACGTCAAAACAAAAAGTGTTCAAAAACTAAATTGTAGATCAGGGTTAAATCTAACTTCTCACTAAAGGAATTTCGATTTCAAGATCCGAGCACGAAGAGATCTAGGAATTACGAATTCAGATATGAAAGATGGCGATTCGAAATTCTTCCTCCACGGTTGATGAAAAGAGTTGAGGCCTCTCGGGATGGAAAGATAATGGAGAGATCTTCAATATTGCTTCAGGATCCGGTGCGATTTGAGATCGTTTTGGTGGGTAGATAAGCGAATTACTATTTTGCTGATTAGAGTTTCGGTGGGACGAAAAGTGTAAAAGAAATGTCGGCTGCTACAAATGTTTATATAGGCTAATGGTCGGTGGAATAGCTTGGGCTCGAAGTTCTGAACGCGTAGGAACAAGCGGATCCGGATTTGGAGTCATATTTGTTGAGATATTCGCTTTTAACCGAAGGTAGTTTAGAAGAGCACGTTTTTCTGAAAATCTGGTTCGCTCACGGCCGGCCTAGTTCGGCCGATTTTTTTTTTTTTTTTTTTTACTGTTTTCTTTATAAATTTTGATTTATAAATCCAAATGATGTCAAACCAATTTCTATAGTTTTGTAAAAACAAACACTTTGATTTAAACTTTCAAATAAGATTTTTCCAATTTAAATAAAATTCCAAAAAATTCAAAACGTGTTTAAATGAATTTTGACACTTAATGTCGGAAAATATTTATGCCTCAATAAAATAATACAATTGGAAAATTAATTCTTTTCCAATTATATACAAACAATACAACCAAGCATTTGACAAACATAGCACATAATTAAAATAATGTGAAGGACATACCTTGCCCTTTTTATTTTCTTAAATATGTTCTCAAGTGAAATTATAAATCCACCATTTGAAAATCTTCAAATGCAACAATAAAATATGCTCATGAATGCATGCACGATTTTATTTTTAAAGCAAAATACTTAGTAGTTTTTGAAAGTTTTAAATTTTTCTGATTTTTCAACTTTTTGAAAACTTGGGATGTTACACTGTGTCAACTAACCATTCAGGTGAATGACAAACTGAAAGAATAGTGGGAACTATACCGTACCCAGAATCCTTCATCTCAGTGTCAGCCATGACAACATTAGCGGTCTTGCCACTGTTCTCCTGCTGCTGCAACTCATAACGTCTAGGACATTTTGGAGCCCAATGAGTCAGATCACCACAAACGTCATATGACCCCTTTCTCTTCTTGAAGTTGGTAGAGTGCGACGGCTTAAACTTGCCATCGGGTTTGCCTTTACCTTCGGATTTATTCTTGTTATATTTAGGCTTGTTAGGCGGGAAGAACCTACCTCAGCAACCCGAGCACGTGTATCCTTTGCTCTCGCCTTCTCTTCCACATCAAGAGATCCGATGAGGTCCGAAACGGAAAACTCCTGTCTCTTGTGTTTCAGAGAAGTAGCAAAGGAGCTCCATGAAGATGGAAGCTTGGCAATAATGCCTCCGGCCACAAATTTGTCCGGTAACATACACTTAAAGTGCTCAAGTTCTTTAGCGAGTGACTGTATCTCATGAGGCTGTTGAACAACAGAGCGCTCATCAGTCATCCTGTAGTCATAGAATTGCTCCATGACATACAGCTCGCTGCCAGCATCCGAGGCCCCAAATTTGGCCTCAAGTGCAGCCCACATATCCTTGCCTTATCAAACGACATATACGGATCCACAATGGAATCGTCAATAATACCGAGGAGGGCACTTTTAAACATAGTGTCCATATTCTCAAAGGCCTCCAGCTGTGCTGGATTGAGATCGCCCTCAGGCTTGCCCTTGGTGGCCGCATAGCAGCGCAAGGTTTGAAACCATAGCACTGATCTCGTGCGCCACCTCTTATAGTCCACACCCTTGAAAGGGATTGGCCTTGTCGCCACAATGACAGACGGCGCAGGTGCAAGAAATTGCCTATAATCAGGTTTTTGGATTGTTGAATATATTAGCAATTTAGCACATGATTTAATTTGAAATAGCAGCAGATGAATTACGACAGTAGCAAATACAGTAATCATGCAAATATCTAGATCTAGTACAGTAGACAGACTGATCCAATCTATAGCTAGAACTAGACATATGAATTCCAGGAATATCTCATACAGATGGAGTAGAGTTACGTACAATGCAGCGGTAGCGGCACCGCCGTTGTTGTTGTCCACGCCGTCGGCCATGTCGTTGATGAAGAGGTTGCCGAGGTCGGGGAAGAAGTCATCGTTGGGGAAGTAGTCGCCGTCAGCAGTCGCGCGAGTGCGCCCCCCAAAAACCTGATCGCCCCTCTCCCGTACAGGATCACAAGAGGCGGGGTTTCGGAGGCCTGCTGTCCCTTCTCGCGGTGCACGCCGGAAGGAGGGATGGAGAAGGCTTGATTGGCAGCGCAGTGCTTTGGAACGGTGGTGCGAAACCATATGACGAAGTGGCGGCTAGGATTTATCGTATGCGCGTATTTATATGCGGGCTGGGAGAGACGTGGGCATACAGAAACGGTTTTGGAATTAACGCGTCCGTTAATTACCAAATCAATGACTCATTAAGTTTTCCCAACCGACAAAATAAACTCTCTCGGCTCGGCTCATTCCCGCAACCCGCGGCGCGTCGTGACGTGTCGTGACGAGGCAGGCGGCGGAGGAGGAGCGCGCGTGTGGCACACCTCTCCTTTTTCCTTGCCTACTCATACATGATCTAGAATGGCTCACCTTATAAGGTGGTTCCACTCTCTCCAAACTAGCAATATGGGACTAAACTTTAGTCCCACTCCCCACTTGTATTATTCATGAATGGCCATGACAATTTCAGAATTTTAGTGGGCTTAGTTGGGCTAGACATATGAGCCCATATAAAATTCTAACAGGAACTGATCCACGGCGGGGTTGCTCATTCGACTGCAGCAGTGGAGCTTCTCATAAAAGTTATCGCCCTCTCATGTGCTCCTCTTCTCGCTAGACGGCCTGGATGAAAAACATCAACCCAACTGGATTTCCTATAACTAAATGTCTGAATTGTCTAATAACTCTCATATCTACTTATCTAGTCCATATATGGGGTGGATTTAAGGACATCTCCTACGGTCCTGCTTAATTCGCCCGGACATTCCCGATTTGAGCAGCACGGCCGAAAACCAGGGCCTATGACGATGCCTAAACGGACCGTGGTTCTTTTTTTTCGGGGTTGCTCATTCCCGGCCCAAATTTGATCCAACTTTGAGCAGTGTCTGGACAAGTTTGGACCGCACTTGTGTCCAGTATTTGGCTGCCCTAGCCCGCCCAACAGAGGCACACTCCACCCTCCACTCCCTTGCTGGCCGTTCCTCTCCACCCCAAGCCGCCACTCCTGCTCTGCCCTAGCCATGGCGGACGCGGACGGAGCCACCCCTGTTGCGGCCGCAGCTGCACCTGTCCCGCCATTCCCGGCGCCGGCAAATGCGCCATCCAAGATCCCACCTAAGGCCCCACCCCTGAGGGCAAAGAGGCCCAAGGTCGTGCTCTCCGACGTGCAGAGGAAGGAGGAGTCGGCGAAGAGAGCCGATCAGATGGCGAGGGTGAAGGAAGCCGTCGATCCGCAGACCACGGAAGACGCGGAGGCCAGGGACGCCAGGATCGGCCTAGCCGCTCCGCAAGACACCATGACCATGATGGGAATGCAGGCCGCTGCTCCCATGTTCGTGCCTCCTGGCCCCGCTGCGAGCTCCAACGGGTCAGCGGCCCAGCCGTGCACATTTCCGAACGCGGACGCGGCGACGCCGGTCGTTGCGCCGATGTACGTGTTTTTACCCGGCCGTGCCCCGACAACGCCCATCTTGGTGCCGGACGTGGGCGAGTCCACGCCGCTGGGCCCCAGGGCCCCGTTCGACCTCAGCACCGCGCCGGTGTCAGGGGTGGCCACTGCGCCCTTAAGCAAGGGAGCCTGTAGATCCCCTTCGGAAAACTATCCCGAGGCCCGCAACCCGTTCGATGAAATGAATTCGCCGTCCCAGGGCCTTACCAGGAAGGATTGAGAGGACTACTTGGTCGACATGATCAATGAGAACGGACATGGGGACTACAACGAGGAGGGGGACGACGATCGTGCTGCAAGAAATCCTCAAGGGCTTCATTAGCCAGAAGGACAAGACAAGCGAGAAGAAGGACGAGAGGGAGGAGAAGAAGCGCCAGGAGCGAGAGGAATTGACGAAGAACTTCTTCATCGTCCAATCCAAGAAGTTCGAGATAGAGGAGGAGAACGCGAGGATAAGGGCCAAGGAAGCCGAGACAAGGGCCATGGAGGCCGAGATCAAGAAGAAGGAGGTCGAGCTCGCGCTGACCGCCCAAGAAGACCAGATCATGGCCATGGACCTGGGCACGCTGACCCCGAGGAAGAAGGCCTACTTCGAGAGGAAGCATCATCGTTACATGGACGGCGCGGAGTGAACCATGGCCTCGTGGCCTTTTGTATGCTGGCTGTCATGGCCTGAACCGTGGCTGGCATGGCCTTGAACCAGGACCGGCGTGGCAATATTCTTTTGGGACATGTTGATTCATTTCGTATTTTGTTTTATTTATTTTGGCCACCAAGTGAGCAGCCCCGTAGGGTGCACTGCCCCGGAATGGTCGGACACCGGCCCAGACCGCTGCTCATACGGACAAATCGGGGTCACATCTGGTGCAGATTTGAGCACCCCCGTAGGAGATGTCCTAAGGTTGTCTGAATGTATCATTGCATGTTCGCCACGTCGGAACCATCACCGAAATTCCTCCAATTGACCAAATTGGTAAAAATTGATTGTCCTCTCCAGCTCCATCCTCCATTTTCCCTAACGACCGCGTCGTCGCCCTCCTTCGCCCTAGCCGTCGATGCCTACTCTGTCGTCCACCCATGGCATGAAGAAGGAACTTGCCGAGAAGGAGGGAAGCTTGTCGTAATCCATGGGACCGAACAAGATGGAGACTAGTAAGAACAAGCAGTAGACCTTCGTCCAGAGAGAGAAAGAAGTTTCAAAGAAGGATGTCGTCTCCAAATGGTATTCGTTGCATCCCCTCCAGCGTCTGCGTTCACGCCACGAGAAAGTATGCGTCCTCGACTACGTCCGCGGCTGAGGCTGATACCCATCCTCCTTCGCACTGGCGGGGCATATGTGATGGCTTCCCATAGGACGAGGACGCGTCCTCGGACATGGCACGTGTGTTCAAACTGCCAGGGCCAACGTCCGGCATCTTTGACGCAAGATGTGACCACCAACCGCTAGACCTAAATCTGAACCGATCAGCAGGTTTCGTCTTGTCCCATGTTCGTTATCTAATCAATTTTAGGATACTATTTTAACTTTGATGCGAATTTAGGAAATGTTATGATGGATATGATCAATGATGGTCGATAACCTACAAGTTATGGGATGGTTAATGGCATTTCCCCTTACTTTTGTTGTTGGACAATCATCACACACTAAAAAAAAGGTGACACATGAAAGAGGAAGTGCATACTCAACCCATGAATATGTTGTGAAAAAATTGGTTGGCCACAAGCATGGATTCTATGTGTGGAATCGAGGGTTCAAATTATTGGGAAAAAATCCACCAGTTTTACCATGAACAAAAGAACTACGTGGATCCGAATACAATCCATAACATGCCGCAATGAGGGATGTTCCGCCATCCAAGAGTTCTTGAACAAGTTTTATGGTTTCCATGCGAGTGCAAGATATGAATCAAAGTGGCGTTGCCATTGGTAACCATATAATTTTTGTTTGCTTCACATTGTGAGCAATTTTATTGTTTGATTCGTTTTTATTGCATTGTGTATTAACTGATTCTTACTTGCTAGATGTGGTTGGCTGCCACGTTCTATCATCAATTTGAGAAAAAAAATCATTTAGTATGGCACATTGTTGGCTCAAATCGGATGGGAAACCAAAGTGGTGCACCTTTTTTTTTTGAAGATCTCACTAACCCTGTCAAAAGAAGAAGGAGAAAAACAATGACTGCTCAAGCTCTCATAAATATATTGGCTTAGACGGCGATGATGATCAAAGCGGATGGCCGGACAGGCAAGGGAGGGTACCAAATAAGAAAAGACATGTCATGGGGAGGAAGTGGTTGTGCGGGAGGCAAAATATCGGCCACGTGGATGGATATGTTCTCCAACCAAAAGGGAGCCTTGAGGAAAATGGAGGAGAAATGAGAGGAGAATAAGGATGAGATGTACATCCTCTTCTTGGATGTGCAAAGAGAGACGACAGAGTTTGATCGAGAGAGCCAGAAGAGGATGAAGTTGGAGAATGAGGAAATTGATGGAAAAAAACAAATATATTTGAAACTATTGAGATCGAGAAAGAGAAGGTGAGCCTCACAAGGAACACGGAGGGGTCGAGAATCATGTTGCAAGACACTAGACTAGTGGATGATGAAAGAAAAAAGTAGTCCATGAACAAGAGGAAGGAGATCAACGTGCGCAACAATGGGGTGATTGCTTTATTCGTGTATTTCGTTTATGTATGATATGTTGATTTATTTTGGTTTGTGCTGAGTTGTTGAGGTGTGATTTATTTTGGTTTACGTTGAATTGGTGATGAATTAAATGGTTGAATAGGTGATCTACGTGTGCATGTGTTCGCATGAAAATGACGCTTTGTGTATGAGGCGTATGATTGCCCGGACACATCTGAACGCTTCCTTGGACATATAGGGGACCAAAGTTTCCCATTCTGATTGGAGATGCTCTTGTTCTACATTTTAATTCTGAAATTTTGAAATCGTCCAACACTAATGTCATGTTTCAAAGTATTATTAGGATCTTAATTATGTGAACCCTAGTGAATATTTAGAGGCCACGGGGAAACCTATTTCTTGAACTTGTTTCCTTTGCAATGTTATGATCCGGTGTCGATACCAGCATTTTGCTTTTTAAAACATTTTTTGGTGAACCCACATATTGATCATCATCAACAAGAATTTAAGAAGTAATAAATTAATAAATAGGGTTTTGGACCACCTAGCAACGACTACATGCACGGGCGAGCCGAAGACGGGCCTCCGTTCTCACCCCTGTCTCACTGGAGCCGGGTAAAACTTGTAGTAGAGCTTATTGTAGTATACAAATACGAAGACGTCGCGATAAGACCCTGAAAAAACCAGTGTACCAGAGCAGCACCCATCACCAACCAAATCGAAAAAGGTTAACCACGCGAACGAATTCGAAAACAGACAGAAAAATATCTAAAAAAAAGGACAGAAACGTTCCGGTTGGCGAGGGGTAGCCAACTGTCGCACCTCCGAGGCCCCAAGGGCCGCTAGAGTCGGCAGGACCGGCAGCTTCGCCAGAGAGAGAGGAACCCTAGATAACTGATCGCCCATGTACCTTTTTTTTTTGAAATACGCCCATGTACCCTTTGCGTGTGCCGTACCTTTTCTTCTCTTAACATTACATGCATCACTAGCACAAAGAACATGCCGCGGTAGCTGTATACTGTGACCAAGTGTCCAAGCGTGTGTGTGTATACACTGCATTGCTAGCATGCATGCTGATGTGTACCATGAGGACATCTCCAGCGGGGCTGCTCATTTGGCCCGGACTGGCCGGATTTGAGCAGGCCCGGGCAAAACCAGGCTGTAGAGGCCCCAAACCGGAAGGTTCAGAACCCCTCATATGCATTCATTCACAATCCCAGAATAACCAGTTGTGAACAACATACGTAGTTGGCATACAGAATACATCATCCATTACACGAATAATAGAGTCTTACATAAATGGTCACCTGACCAAGTTCTTGATAACTGTCACACAGGACAGACATTCAAAATAAACACAGCGGAAGACGATAAGCATAGCGTAGTAGAACCCGAGTCACGCCTCATCCTACAGGCTGCTGACTGGGAGACGATCCTAACTCGCAGGGCCATCAGCGTAGAACTCCTCCTCATAGAACTCCTCCTGGGGTGGCTCCTCATAGTCTGATAAGTAGATACCAGGGGCGAAACCAAATGAGTACATTTGAATGTACTCAACAAGACATCCTTTATGAGCTTACAATAATGCATACATGCTTATTGGGTGGAGTGGGTAGGCCATACATATGGTTCAGCTACCCATGACAGATAAAAGATTTATCATGGTTGATTCTTCAAGTTTAGTCCTTTATGGATAAATCAGGTAAAATAATATAGTTTTTCTCTCGTAGATATCACATATCTTGGAGGTTTTATAAGTCTTTTAGAAGAGAAAGTTTTCTTTTCAGAAACTTGTAATAATAGTTTCCTCCTCCTCGGTATCTCGCAGATACCAAGTCATTCCTCCATAGTACCTCGCAGGTACAAAGTTGTCCTTCAAAAACCTCTTTTTGAAAAGTTGACACAATACTAGCTACATGGCCATTCAACCGTCCATATCCGAGGACGCGGCTATCTCGAAATAGTTTTACTCTGCAGAGGTGTACACACTTCCACTAGATCCAGAATCCGCCATGAAACAACCATGGACTATTCCCAACCTATGGGAACATCAGATAACTGATCTTGACTATCCACTATGTACAAGCTAGAACATGACTATCTCTTCAATTGGGGTTACCCCTCCCCGGCAAGCCGTGTCACACACCGCCCAGACAGGAGACCCAACTGCTGCATCCGGAGGGAAAATTAATCCCACACTTTAGATGTCCCGTCTGCTCACTCCTAGCGACACTTCGGTTCGGAGGATTCAATCCTCTATAGCACTTTGAGATAGCTCACATACTAACCATAACAAGTTTTTAATCAAGCCCCTACCCATATTGGGGTAAAGTGGCAGTACGATAATAGTTGTCCAGCGAAGACTAGGTTATGTGTCTTTTGTAAACATTTCTCAAAAATTTCCCTTCATGGCACTCTTCCGGTAGACGGGGTCTCACCCTTCATCCGGGGTTTTTCCTTCCTAAGGTATTTGTTTACAAAAACACATTTTATTTAGTTCATTTAAGAACCCAAGTTTTAATTTGGTGGATGGTATGTATATACCATTTAGTGGCTAAGGGCTTGGCAAATACCAAGTTGACTATTATTATGATTCCTTCTTCTACTAATATTAATAGTAGTAGTATTCACAACAAAAATAGTTTTGAGAGTATAGTTTTGTGAAAACTTCAGAAGTGAAAAGCATGCATGATAGATAATGATAAGTATTTATACAGCAAGCATTAGGATGGCTTGCCTTGGTACAAGTGATGGTCCTGATCCTGAAAGTAACAGGAGTTGCAATACCCTTCCTCAGCAAATCCTTCCTCCTCGTTTTCTAACGTCGTAAAAAGAAATAAAGGCACACTTTCAGAGCCAACCAAGACAAACAATGCTACAAGTGATACAGCAAGCAATTAAAAAGTAACACTCAAGACATTCAAATTTTCCTTAAGAAAATTGGCATAAAAACTATAGTAGGCAAAACTGCCTTTTCCTAGTGTTTAGGTGTGGTCAAACTCAATGATTTTTAGTTAAGAGCCTTATGGACCAGTGGGGTAAAACACAAGTTACTTGACAGTAGGGTGTCACTTAAAGCACAATTTGATGTCTAAAAGCTCCCCCAATATTCTCTATGGTAAGCACAAAATATAAGCTAAATTATGCAAGTGATGAAAAAAATGCTCATGAAAATAAGTCAAGCTCATTTTCCACCATGAAACAAAAATACCAGTGGGTGTTCCACTAGCATAATGATCATAAAGAGATTATTAAGCCTCTGGTCACATTTCTAAAAATGCTCAAAACAAACAAACTAGTCCCACAAACTCCTACTCATACTAGTAGAGACTTGGGAGAAATACTAGACTAGTTTATACTTCACTTGTTAATTTTAGGCACAAGTGTGCAAACTAACAGAGGTAAAATACTCCTATAATCAGTACCAAAATGCTACTGGATCCTCACAAAATAACATAAAAAGTTTAGCTATGAAACAAGGAAAAACTAGACTAAAATTGCCACACATGTGAGGGAATTAAATCTAGGCACCCAAATGATACTCAAGCAATTTCTAATACTTAAGGGAAAAATAACAGAGGTGAAAACATAGGGATAACAATGTCACAAGGACATTTCATCCTCTGTTTTGAACCACAAGAATCATATTTTTCCATAGTGGAAAACAAAACAAAAGGCATGCAAGTATACTCTAGTAGGAAATCTAGACCTTAAGCAATGCTATTTTATATCTATTCTAAACTCAAACACCAAGTAACCAGAGGTGTTGTAACTAAAAATAACAGTACCAAAATGGTACTGGTTCCATGAAAATTAATCTAGCAAAAAGGCTAGATACAAACTAAAAATCTACTCACAAACCTAGATAGAAAATAAGCTATGAGCAAGACTTAAGCATGGAAATTAATTAAAAAAAATTCTACCACTCAAGCCATTTATTCTAACATGCTCATACAACTTGTAAACATCAATACCACACTAGATAACAACATTACAAGCAAGAACACAATAGGTGCACATATAAAAAGCTCATATAAAACAAGATCTAGGAATTAAAAATTAGGCAGAAAAGTGCTAAAACTTGTTCTGTCCCCCTAATTTTTTCTATGGCTCCAAAAATTAAATCCTTCTAGGATGTGATAGTACTTAACAATACAAAGCCTCTCCACTTGGTCCCACTCAAAAATAATGTCTCAAACTCCCCCTAAAATTCTTGGAATAGCCCACTGATGTTTTACCAAAATGGATGGCATTTCCAAATGGTAACTCTCCTGGATGCAAACTAAAATTCTAAAGGTAGGTATTGATAAGGGCTTTCCAAAACAGTTGAGTTTGCTCAAGAATGTTTTGTATTTTTGAAGTTCTATTCATTTCCATTTTAATGGTACTGTCTGGCAAAATGGCTATAGAAAAATAAATAAAAGTCAAAACATTATTCTGCCAAAGGGAGGTGGTTGTGATTTTGTTTGGCTACATGTACAAAAATTGGCAAAGCCAACTAAAATTGTTTGCTAATTTTCCTAGGCCAAAAGCTAACAGATAACTTTCTGCAAAAAAAAAATAGATTTAAAAACTAACAGGGACTAGCCCCGATGGGCCAGATCTGCCGCGCCCAGCCCAACTAGCGCCTAGGCTAGCCCAACTGCGCGCGCGCGCGGGCGGGGGACGCGGGAATCGGCCGTTCAAGCGCGGCCGTTGATCTCGCGATCAACGGTCCCGCTCTTTTCTTCTTCCTCTCGTCTAACCCGACGGGAATCGCGTCGAACACCTCCTAGGCACGCTCGGTACGGGCAGGGTGCTCACCTAGGGGGCCCGTGGAGCGGCTCGTGGTGGCGGTGGTGTCGCGGGGTGCTGGTGGCGCGGTGGCGGCGGTGTTCGTTTCCTCCCCGGCGAGCTCCTCTCTGAGACGGCGCGGCGGACACGGCGGCGATGGCGCGGGCCTTCCTGCAAGCGAAAGGACCGTGGGGTATGTCAGGGAGGTGGCCAGGGTTACGTAGAGCGTGCCCGTGCAAAAATGGCGAGCCCACACGCACGGGTTGACTCGTTCTCCCCCGGTGGATCGCGCGGTGGCCGGCGGGAAGAAAATGCTCGTGCCACTCGCACACGGCGAGGCACGGCCTGAAATTTCGGGTGTGGAGGCGTGGGTGGGTGTGGTGTGCGGTGGCGAAACGGCTAGGCCGTTGAGGCTTTGTAGGCACGGGGCCGTCGTGGGTGCTCTCGGTGCTCGAGTGTGTGCGCGTGTGTGGCGAACAGAGGGGTGGGGGGCCGTTTCCTTCGCTGCATATCGAGCCAGGGGCGGTGCCAAACTTCACTGGACACCACAGTAGGGCTAGGGTGGAGAGACACGATGGTTTTTAGGCCATGCCACTAGCACACCCCCCCTCTACTCGGGCTCGAGTTTCCCTCCCTTTTCCTTCTACTCTAGGGCACCACTCGGGTATGTGAGCACATGGTTTTACAGAGGGATCCTAGGTGAACAACTAGAATCAAATTCCACACAAAAAGATCCAGTGTAGCTCAAGAAATTCATCTCCAAAGTTCTGTCCAAAAACAGTTTCAGAAAATTCAGAAAAAGGCTTAGTGAAAATTTCACTAAGTGTTGGAAAAAACAGGGGTTTGAAGCAAAAGTTTGCTTCTGTTTTATTTGGCAATTGAACTTGGATTTTGGAAATTCAAGTTGCTAATTGTTATATGTACTTTCTAGTTTGAGAAAACAACAAGTACACAAGAAAGTGAGTTGGTTAACCTTCTGAAAACATCTGCCCAAAAAGCTATGTTTCTGTTTTCCAAATAGAATTGGTTTTTCAATATTTTTATACTAGAAAAACAATCATGGATTTGATTGTTTTCCAAGTGCTAAATTCAAACCAGTGGCATATAGTTGTACTACATAACATGTTCAACCATAATACCACAAGAAAACAGCAAATCAAATATGTTTGATCCTTGAAAACAAGTGTGGAAAACAGCTAGTCAAGTTGTTTTTCTGCTAAAAGTTTAAATAGGAAATAAATTCCCAAAGCTATTTAAATCCCAACCAAAGTGTTTCCTTGGTCAAGACATGACTAAATAATGCTATCATGAGTGAATCAAACATTCCCCAAGCTTTGAGAAGAAAAATCTTAGGGTTTCCAGTTGAAAAACATCAGGCAGACAATAATCAATCATCAGGAAAAATCCTCAAATGAGTGAAAAGAAACACACCACTTATATTGCATAGATACACATGACTACACAATCATGTTGTCCACTTAATTGTCTTACAAAAGTCTTAAGAGGCTTGCTAATATAGTATTAAACAAGGGCTTAAAAACAGGGGTGTTACAAATCTCCCCCCCTTAAAAGAATCTCGTCCCGAGATTAGCGGGTCTAGGCTTTAAGAAAATCAGGGAACTCCTTCCTGATATCATCTTCACGCTCCCAGGTAGCTTCTTCCTCAGAATGATTCGTCCACTGAATCTTAAGGAATTTTATAGCACGCCTCCTGGTAGCGCGCACAATCTCCTCGAGAACCCGCAGGGGTCTATCACGATAAGTCAAATCATCATTGATATCAATGGTCCTGAAATCTATGTCTTGATACGAGAGATCCTTCTCAGGTACTTGCAGACATTTCCGGAGCAATGACACATGGAAAACATTGTGAAACGCAGATAGCTCCTCAGGTAATTCTAACTGATAAGAAACTTCGCCACGACGTGCCAAGATCTTAAAAGGGCCAATATACCTGGGTGCCAGCTTTCCCTTGACATGGAAACGCTGCATCCCTTTGAGTGGCGTAACACGAAGGTACACGAAATCTCCAATGCTGAAAGAGACATCACGACGCTTCGTGTCAGCATAACTCTTCTGACGAGATTGAGCTGTCTTTAAACGTTCCCGAATAAGCTGAACCTGCTCTTCTGCAGCTTTCAAAGTGTCCACACCAAAAACCTGACTGTCTCCAGTCTCAGTCCAATTCAGAGGTGTGCGGCATTTACGTCCATACAGTGCTTCAAAAGGGGCCATTTGCAAGCTAGACTGATAACTGTTGTTGTAAGAAAACTCTGCGAAAGGCAGACAGTCTTCCCATTTAACTCCATAGGACAACACACAAGCACGGAGCATGTCTTCCAGAATTTGGTTCACACGCTCCGTCTGTCCATCAGTCTGTGGGTGATAGGCTGTGCTAAAAGCTAATTTGGTTCCCAAACTCTCGTGCAACTTCTTCCAAAATCTGGATGTGAACTGTGTACCTCGATCAGACACAATCCTGCTCGGGACTCCGTGCAGGCTGACAATCCGAGTAATGTAAAGATCAGCAAGCTTATCTCCACGATAGGTGGTCCGGACAGGAATAAAGTGAGCAACTTTTGTGAGCCTGTCCACGACAACCCATATAGAATCATTTCCTCGGCTGGACCTAGGAAGTCCTGTGATGAAGTCCATCCCTACTTCATCCCATTTCCAAACAGGTACCTGCAACGGCTGGAGCAAGCCAGCGGGACGCTGGTGCCCAGCTTTCACTTGCTGGCAGACATGGCACTTGGCTACAAATGAAGCAATTTCTCGCTTCATTCCATGCCACCAGAATCTCTCCTTCAGGTCTTGATACATCTTTGTTCCTCCAGGATGGATAGAATACATGGTCTCATGAGCTTCGACCATGATGGTCTGCTTGAGATCAGACTCAGAGGGAACACAAATACGGCCTTCATACCATAATCCCCCATCAGCATCGATAGTAAACCCAGCAACCTTCTCCTTCTCCATGCGGGCCTTAATACCATCAATACTTTTCTGGCCTTTCTGCGCCTCTTTGATTTGGTCAACCAGAGTTGGTTTAAGTTCTATGGCGTCCAACATACCATAACTGACCACTTCAATGCCAAGTTGGTCAAGTTCTTTCCACAACTCAGGCTGCCTTACTAGAATCATAGCATTTAGAGAGGCCGGCTCTCGACTAAGAGCATCTGCAACTACATTTGCCTTTCCAGGGTGATAATGAATACTCAGATCATAATCTTTAATGAGCTCAATCCAGCGGCGCTGCCTCATGTTGAGCTCACGTTGAGTAAAGATATACTTTAAACTCTTATGATCCGTGTAAATTTCCACTCTTCTTCCCATAAGAAAGTGTCGCCATGTTTTGAGGGCATGCACGACAGCAGCAAGCTCTAAGTCATGAGTGGGGTAATTCAACTCGTGGGGTCTCAACTGGCGGGATATGAAAGATATCACTTTCCCTTCTTGCATAAGTACGCTTCCAAGACCAAGCTTAGAAGCGTCACAATATACTTCGAAATTCTTGGTGATATCCGGCATAATAAGGATTGGAGCGGTCACAAGTCGATGTTTTAACTCATTGAAACTCTCTTCACACTTGTCCGTCCATAGGAACTTGCTATCCTTCTTGAGCAACTGGGTGAGGGGTCTGGCTATACTCGAGAATCCCTGAACAAACTTGCGGTAATATCCTGCCAAACCCAGAAAGGATCTGACTTCAGTCTGGTTGGTTGGAGCAGCACGCTTCTCCACAGACTGAACTAGAGTAGGGTCAACAGATATTCCTCCCGCAGATACTACATGTCCAAGAAACCCGACTTCCGTCAACCAGAATTGACATTTACTAAACTTAGCATACAATTGATGCTCACGAAGTGTTCCGAGCACAATTCTCAGATGTTCTTCGTGTTCTTCCTCACTCCGAGAATATATGAGAATGTCGTCAATAAACACCACGACAAACTTGTCTAGAAAATCCATGAATACCTTATTCATGAGATTCATGAAATAGGCAGGGGCATTGGTTAGGCCAAAGGACATCACGGTGTATTCATACAGCCCGTAACGAGTGGTGAAAGCAGTCTTGGGAATATCAGTATCACGGACTTTCAATTGGTGATAACCAGTCCGAAGGTCGATCTTCGAGAAGATTACGGCCCCATTCAGCTGGTCAAACAGGTCTTCAATTTTGGGCAACGGGTATTTGTTCTTGATGGTAACATCATTCAACTTGCGGTAGTCCACACATAAACGAGTGGTACCGTCCCGTTTTTCCACAAAAATGATCGGTGACCCCCATGGCGATGCACTAGGGCGAATCAAACCTTTTCTCAACATATCATCCAGCTGGGTCTTCAACTCATCTAATTCCTTTGGGTTCATCCGATAAGGCTTCTGTGCTATGGGTCCAGTTCCGGGCACTAACTCGATCACGAACTCGATATCCCGATCAGGGGGCATACCGGGTAACTCTTCAGGAAAAACATCCGGGTATTCGCAAACGACCGGGACTTCCTCAAGGTTAGGGTGGGCTATACCAGTGTGGCAGTGAACTTGTGACGAGGGTTTAGTTGCAGTGTACGCAACCTTTTCCCCATCTTCAGAGATCATATCAATAGATTTCTTAGTGCAGTCAATAACCCCCTTATACTTGGCCATCCAGTTCATACCGAGTACCACTTCTATCCCCTTGGATCCCAGCACTATAAGATCAGCATGAAAAGTTTTCCCTTGTATTTCTACTGGCACTTCATTGCAAATTAAGTTGGCTTTAGTACTATCCCCAGGTATTTGTACTAACATAGGGTTGTGCATACGGGAATGCTTCATACCACTTTTCTCAGCAAACGGTTTTGTGACAAAAGAATGTGATGCACCAGAATCAAACAGTACTGCGGCTGGCACCGAGTTGACAGGAAACGTACCCATCACCATGTCTGGTGCCTCCTGAGCTTCTGCAGCAGTGACGTGGTTCAGGTGTCCCTTCATCCTATTCTGCCGTCCAGTGGAAGGACCATGGTTCATCTTGGTTGCAGTTGGCTGGGCTGTGGCAGTAGCTTTGGTAGGGCACTCACGAGCAAAGTGACCTTCCTTTCCGCAGGCAAAACAACCTCCAGAAGGCCTTGGGCTTGGGTTAGGTTTGGGAGCATTGTTGGAGTTGTTCCCATTTCCACTGTTGTTGCCTCCATAGCGGTTTCCATGATTATTCCCAGAATGGTTACCATGGTTACCACCATAGCTATTTCCTCCGTACTTTGGTGCATAGTTGGGGTTGTAGTTGTTGGGCCTTGGTGCATAGTTGTGGTTGGGGCGGGGTGCATAAGCAGGCGCCTTGTGGGGTGGTGGCCTCGCATACGGAGTGTTGCGAGTCCTCTGAGCACTAGGTCCTCCATGCACGGTCATCTTCCTCTTGCGGTTATCATCAGCAGATTTCCGCTTGTGCTCCAGTACCATAGCGGCATTTGCAAGGGTCTCCAAGTCCTGGAATGGAACCACCACTAGAGCGCACTGGAGCTCATCATCCAGCCCATTTAAGAACCTCTCCCTCTTCTTAGCATCAGTATTGATATCATCCTGTGCATACCTGGACAGAGTAGTGAAATTCTCCCAGTATTCAGACACAGGCATATTTCCCTGCCTCAGCTTCAGAAATTTCTCACGCATAAGTGTCATCATTCCTTGGGGAATGTGATACTTGCGGAATCTTGCAGAGAAATCCTCCCAGTTGAACACGTGACCAGCAGCAACAGTCTCACGTGTAGTCTCCCACCAAGTCCTGGCAGGACCAGCAAGAAAATGGGAGGCAAACAGGACCTTATCATTTTCCTCAACTGATGCAACCTCCAGTTTGTTTGCGATGGTGCGGAGCCAGTCGTCAGCATCGAGAGGCTCCACAATCCTAGTGAAGACTGGGGGGTTGGTGTGCTGAAAGTCTCTCAGTCTCGAGCGAGCACCATTGCCATTGCCATTGCCATTGCCATTATTGTTGGCGGCAGCAGCCAGTTGTTGCAGAGCGGTAATGGTAGCTGCACTCTCATCTCGGCTGGCCTGGCGATCTTCCATCAGCAGGGCCAACAGCGCCTCCACTGTGGGTGGTGGTGGCGGTGGGGGTTCGCGACGAGGTGCCATTCTGAAGTGAAAACATGTGTAAGTTTTAGAAGTATATTCTTGTTTTTGAAAACCCAGTACCTTTAACATAAGAAAAAGGAATACGAGTGATATGTTTCAAAAACAAGAGCGGGGCAGTCGCAAACCTGGATGAAAAGAACGCCAAAAAGTGACAAGCATCAAGGAAACAAGCAGAACATTCCATTCATCACACAACTTAAACACAGTCTTTGACCTTACACACACACATTACAAGCCATATCTTACAAGGAAGGCTTCATCGAGCTACATGGGGTGCGATTGGTGGGGTCATCGCAAGGCTACTACTAGCAAAACGATCTAGCATACTTATCTAGCATCTAGACCAGCATCAAGTGCTAAGGGTGAGGAGGCTGTGACTACACAGAGTCGTCACTGTCCCCAACCTCGAAGATACGCTCCTCAGGGTCCTCCTCCTCCTCCTCGCCAAGCAGGTCATCATCATCCTGCTCGCTAGCCTCACTCATATCCATCCCCTCCAAGTCAGATGGAACGTCCTCTACTGGCAGGAGCTCCTCAATCTCCCTGCTGAGCTCTGCGCCCTCCTCCTCAAGCTCCTCTATGGCAGAGTCTCTCGCGGCTATGTCGTCGCGAGCTATGTGAAGCCTAGTGTGCAGAACTGAGTTAGCCCCCTCCAGAGCCGTCACCCTGCTGGTGAGACGAGCACGGCTCAGTCGGGTGGCCCGCAGCTGTCTCTCCAAGGCACGACTCCTCGCGGTGGCTGCCTCCAACTCCTCCCTCAACTCAGACAACTGCTGTGCTAGTGCTCCACTCTCCTCCTGGCTGTCCTGAAGCTCAGCCCTCAGCTCGTCAGTCTCGGCTATCAGTGTGTGGTGCACCAATGTGCCAAGGTGGTGAGCGAGTCGCTGATCGTCCAACCGGTGCTGAGTGCGGTACAACAGAATCTCCATCTCGTCCAAGTGAGGACCAACAGTGGTAGTGTCTGGCTCAACAGGAAGTGGTATGCCCTCCTCATCGCGCCTCCCCATCAACTCGAACCGGGAGCCGATGAACATGTACTCCCCAATGTGCGCCAGTCGTGCCACTGACTCCTGAATCACCCGCACGGCTGCCTCGGTCCAAGAACGATCAACAGCACGAAAGACGTAGGCCTCTACTGTCGGGCTAGCCAGAGGTGCACGGATAGTGACCTCCGCGTACCAGTCTCCCTCCAGAGGTGCACCGTCAACTAGACCTCCTCGCAGCTCCGGAAGTGGGCGTCCCAACACAGTAGCCATAGCTACTAGCCTCTCCTCGAAAAGGAAAGTCTCGCCACGTGGACGTCCCAACTGGAAAGCCTCGGTGATGACCACGTCCATCTACACAAAATTTTAAGTATAGTTTAAGTGAGACCACAGTGTGCAAAGTTTTAAGTTTATGCAAAGAACAATCTTAATGCAAGTAGAGTTTGACACAGAGAGGTGGTGGGATATAGGGAATATTTTTATACATAGTCATATATCCAATCTTTTCGTAGTTATAACTTATATTTTTGGAGTATACACTAACGTCCATGCTAACTAAGGTCTCCTAGAGTCAGGATGGCTCTGATACCAACTTTGTAGAGGCCCCAAACCGGAAGGTTCAGAACCCCTCATATGCATTCATTCACAATCCCAGAATAACCAGTTGTGAACAACATACGTAGTTGGCATACAGAATACATCATCCATTACACGAATAATAGAGTCTTACATAAATGGTCACCTGACCAAGTTCTTGATAACTGTCACACAGGACAGACATTCAAAATAAACACAGCGGAAGACGATAAGCATAGCGTAGTAGAACCCGAGTCACGCCTCATCCTACAGGCTGCTGACTGGGAGACGATCCTAACTCGCAGGGCCATCAGCGTAGAACTCCTCCTCATAGAACTCCTCCTGGGGTGGCTCCTCATAGTCTGATAAGTAGATACCAGGGGCGAAACCAAATGAGTACATTTGAATGTACTCAACAAGACATCCTTTATGAGCTTACAATAATGCATACATGCTTATTGGGTGGAGTGGGTAGGCCATACATATGGTTCAGCTACCCATGACAGATAAAAGATTTATCATGGTTGATTCTTCAAGTTTAGTCCTTTATGGATAAATCAGGTAAAATAATATAGTTTTTCTCTCGTAGATATCACATATCTTGGAGGTTTTATAAGTCTTTTAGAAGAGAAAGTTTTCTTTTCAGAAACTTGTAATAATAGTTTCCTCCTCCTCGGTATCTCGCAGATACCAAGTCATTCCTCCATAGTACCTCGCAGGTACAAAGTTGTCCTTCAAAAACCTCTTTTTGAAAAGTTGACACAATACTAGCTACATGGCCATTCAACCGTCCATATCCGAGGACGCGGCTATCTCGAAATAGTTTTACTCTGCAGAGGTGTACACACTTCCACTAGATCCAGAATCCGCCATGAAACAACCATGGACTATTCCCAACCTATGGGAACATCAGATAACTGATCTTGACTATCCACTATGTACAAGCTAGAACATGACTATCTCTTCAATTGGGGTTACCCCTCCCCGGCAAGCCGTGTCACACACCGCCCAGACAGGAGACCCAACTGCTGCATCCGGAGGGAAAATTAATCCCACACTTTAGATGTCCCGTCTGCTCACTCCTAGCGACACTTCGGTTCGGAGGATTCAATCCTCTATAGCACTTTGAGATAGCTCACATACTAACCATAACAAGTTTTTAATCAAGCCCCTACCCATATTGGGGTAAAGTGGCAGTACGATAATAGTTGTCCAGCGAAGACTAGGTTATGTGTCTTTTGTAAACATTTCTCAAAAATTTCCCTTCATGGCACTCTTCCGGTAGACGGGGTCTCACCCTTCATCCGGGGTTTTTCCTTCCTAAGGTATTTGTTTACAAAAACACATTTTATTTAGTTCATTTAAGAACCCAAGTTTTAATTTGGTGGATGGTATGTATATACCATTTAGTGGCTAAGGGCTTGGCAAATACCAAGTTGACTATTATTATGATTCCTTCTTCTACTAATATTAATAGTAGTAGTATTCACAACAAAAATAGTTTTGAGAGTATAGTTTTGTGAAAACTTCAGAAGTGAAAAGCATGCATGATAGATAATGATAAGTATTTATACAGCAAGCATTAGGATGGCTTGCCTTGGTACAAGTGATGGTCCTGATCCTGAAAGTAACAGGAGTTGCAATACCCTTCCTCAGCAAATCCTTCCTCCTCGTTTTCTAACGTCGTAAAAAGAAATAAAGGCACACTTTCAGAGCCAACCAAGACAAACAATGCTACAAGTGATACAGCAAGCAATTAAAAAGTAACACTCAAGACATTCAAATTTTCCTTAAGAAAATTGGCATAAAAACTATAGTAGGCAAAACTGCCTTTTCCTAGTGTTTAGGTGTGGTCAAACTCAATGATTTTTAGTTAAGAGCCTTATGGACCAGTGGGGTAAAACACAAGTTACTTGACAGTAGGGTGTCACTTAAAGCACAATTTGATGTCTAAAAGCTCCCCCAATATTCTCTATGGTAAGCACAAAATATAAGCTAAATTATGCAAGTGATGAAAAAAATGCTCATGAAAATAAGTCAAGCTCATTTTCCACCATGAAACAAAAATACCAGTGGGTGTTCCACTAGCATAATGATCATAAAGAGATTATTAAGCCTCTGGTCACATTTCTAAAAATGCTCAAAACAAACAAACTAGTCCCACAAACTCCTACTCATACTAGTAGAGACTTGGGAGAAATACTAGACTAGTTTATACTTCACTTGTTAATTTTAGGCACAAGTGTGCAAACTAACAGAGGTAAAATACTCCTATAATCAGTACCAAAATGCTACTGGATCCTCACAAAATAACATAAAAAGTTTAGCTATGAAACAAGGAAAAACTAGACTAAAATTGCCACACATGTGAGGGAATTAAATCTAGGCACCCAAATGATACTCAAGCAATTTCTAATACTTAAGGGAAAAATAACAGAGGTGAAAACATAGGGATAACAATGTCACAAGGACATTTCATCCTCTGTTTTGAACCACAAGAATCATATTTTTCCATAGTGGAAAACAAAACAAAAGGCATGCAAGTATACTCTAGTAGGAAATCTAGACCTTAAGCAATGCTATTTTATATCTATTCTAAACTCAAACACCAAGTAACCAGAGGTGTTGTAACTAAAAATAACAGTACCAAAATGGTACTGGTTCCATGAAAATTAATCTAGCAAAAAGGCTAGATACAAACTAAAAATCTACTCACAAACCTAGATAGAAAATAAGCTATGAGCAAGACTTAAGCATGGAAATTAATTAAAAAAAATTCTACCACTCAAGCCATTTATTCTAACATGCTCATACAACTTGTAAACATCAATACCACACTAGATAACAACATTACAAGCAAGAACACAATAGGTGCACATATAAAAAGCTCATATAAAACAAGATCTAGGAATTAAAAATTAGGCAGAAAAGTGCTAAAACTTGTTCTGTCCCCCTAATTTTTTCTATGGCTCCAAAAATTAAATCCTTCTAGGATGTGATAGTACTTAACAATACAAAGCCTCTCCACTTGGTCCCACTCAAAAATAATGTCTCAAACTCCCCCTAAAATTCTTGGAATAGCCCACTGATGTTTTACCAAAATGGATGGCATTTCCAAATGGTAACTCTCCTGGATGCAAACTAAAATTCTAAAGGTAGGTATTGATAAGGGCTTTCCAAAACAGTTGAGTTTGCTCAAGAATGTTTTGTATTTTTGAAGTTCTATTCATTTCCATTTTAATGGTACTGTCTGGCAAAATGGCTATAGAAAAATAAATAAAAGTCAAAACATTATTCTGCCAAAGGGAGGTGGTTGTGATTTTGTTTGGCTACATGTACAAAAATTGGCAAAGCCAACTAAAATTGTTTGCTAATTTTCCTAGGCCAAAAGCTAACAGATAACTTTCTGCAAAAAAAATTAGATTTAAAAACTAACAGGGACTAGCCCCGATGGGCCAGATCTGCCGCGCCCAGCCCAACTAGCGCCTAGGCTAGCCCAACTGCGCGCGCGCGCGGGCGGGGGACGCGGGAATCGGCCGTTCAAGCGCGGCCGTTGATCTCGCGATCAACGGTCCCGCTCTTTTCTTCTTCCTCTCGTCTAACCCGACGGGAATCGCGTCGAACACCTCCTAGGCACGCTCGGTACGGGCAGGGTGCTCACCTAGGGGGCCCGTGGAGCGGCTCGTGGTGGCGGTGGTGTCGCGGGGTGCTGGTGGCGCGGTGGCGGCGGTGTTCGTTTCCTCCCCGGCGAGCTCCTCTCTGAGACGGCGCGGCGGACACGGCGGCGATGGCGCGGGCCTTCCTGCAAGCGAAAGGACCGTGGGGTATGTCAGGGAGGTGGCCAGGGTTACGTAGAGCGTGCCCGTGCAAAAATGGCGAGCCCACACGCACGGGTTGACTCGTTCTCCCCCGGTGGATCGCGCGGTGGCCGGCGGGAAGAAAATGCTCGTGCCACTCGCACACGGCGAGGCACGGCCTGAAATTTCGGGTGTGGAGGCGTGGGTGGGTGTGGTGTGCGGTGGCGAAACGGCTAGGCCGTTGAGGCTTTGTAGGCACGGGGCCGTCGTGGGTGCTCTCGGTGCTCGAGTGTGTGCGCGTGTGTGGCGAACAGAGGGGTGGGGGGCCGTTTCCTTCGCTGCATATCGAGCCAGGGGCGGTGCCAAACTTCACTGGACACCACAGTAGGGCTAGGGTGGAGAGACACGATGGTTTTTAGGCCATGCCACTAGCACACCCCCCCTCTACTCGGGCTCGAGTTTCCCTCCCTTTTCCTTCTACTCTAGGGCACCACTCGGGTATGTGAGCACATGGTTTTACAGAGGGATCCTAGGTGAACAACTAGAATCAAATTCCACACAAAAAGATCCAGTGTAGCTCAAGAAATTCATCTCCAAAGTTCTGTCCAAAAACAGTTTCAGAAAATTCAGAAAAAGGCTTAGTGAAAATTTCACTAAGTGTTGGAAAAAACAGGGGTTTGAAGCAAAAGTTTGCTTCTGTTTTATTTGGCAATTGAACTTGGATTTTGGAAATTCAAGTTGCTAATTGTTATATGTACTTTCTAGTTTGAGAAAACAACAAGTACACAAGAAAGTGAGTTGGTTAACCTTCTGAAAACATCTGCCCAAAAAGCTATGTTTCTGTTTTCCAAATAGAATTGGTTTTTCAATATTTTTATACTAGAAAAACAATCATGGATTTGATTGTTTTCCAAGTGCTAAATTCAAACCAGTGGCATATAGTTGTACTACATAACATGTTCAACCATAATACCACAAGAAAACAGCAAATCAAATATGTTTGATCCTTGAAAACAAGTGTGGAAAACAGCTAGTCAAGTTGTTTTTCTGCTAAAAGTTTAAATAGGAAATAAATTCCCAAAGCTATTTAAATCCCAACCAAAGTGTTTCCTTGGTCAAGACATGACTAAATAATGCTATCATGAGTGAATCAAACATTCCCCAAGCTTTGAGAAGAAAAATCTTAGGGTTTCCAGTTGAAAAACATCAGGCAGACAATAATCAATCATCAGGAAAAATCCTCAAATGAGTGAAAAGAAACACACCACTTATATTGCATAGATACACATGACTACACAATCATGTTGTCCACTTAATTGTCTTACAAAAGTCTTAAGAGGCTTGCTAATATAGTATTAAACAAGGGCTTAAAAACAGGGGTGTTACACAGGCCCCAGCGGGGCTGCTCAACCCACGGCCTGGTCCCTTTTCAGTCCGCGGATGCTCAAATCCTGACCAAATTTGGGTCAGATTTGAGCAGCCCGCAGACACGAAACGGACGCGCGCGCTCGGTCGTGTCCCTTTTCGGTCAAAGGGGGTGGCCCGCCGGCCAGTGACCACGGCGACGGCTCGGCTACCCACGGGGTCCTATTTAAATGGGCCCCGCGGCCACGCGTCCCCCCCCCCACGCGCACCGCCTCCTCGCAGTCACGCACGCCATCACTGCCTCCTCGCAGTCGCCACCTCCTCCCCCTCGGCTTCCTCGCCGCCGGCCATGGGCCGCAGCTGGCTCAACTGGGGGCGCGGCAAGAACGACCACGAGGCCGGCGGCTCACGCCGCCGCCGCTCGCCCTCGCCCTCTCCCCCGCTCCCACCTCCTCCACCCCTCACCCGCGCCCAAGCCGAGCAGGCGCGCACGCCGCCGGCATCTCCCCCTCCTTCTTCTCAGGGCCCGGCGGCCCCATTCCGCCTGGTGCCCGCCAGGGTACGAGAACGGCCGTACCTCAACAAGGTACGCTGCCAATGGTACTGGGATCGTGCGATCCCGGTGCCATGGCCAGATGTCCACCTCCCCGATGGGTGGCATCTGAACAGGGACAGGATCCCTGTGCCGCCGGTACCGCGGTCGGGCGCGGCGCGGGAGGTGGAGATCCACCGCCGGCGGGACGAGCTGCCCCCGGACCTGCGTGCCCACCCGACGTTCGCGGTGAACAGTCCCCACTGGGACACGTGGTTCACCGACGAGCACGACCTGCGCCGCAGGTCGTACTTCGGTGCGCGCCGCGCCCGCGGGGAGCCCCAGCTCCCGCCGCCGTCACCTCCACGCCAGGCGAGGCGTGGAGCCGCTCCTCCACCGCCCCCCCATCGCCCCCTCCGCATTGGCGGCCGCGCCCCGGTCGTCAAGGACGAATCAGAGGAGGAACCTCCTCAATGGTACGAGGAGGAGGACGACCAGGACGTCGACATGGCCGAGCCAGAGCCCAATGAGGAGCTCCAGCTGGCCATGGCCATCGAGGCCTCCACGAGGGAGGCAGAAGCAGCGGCCGCGGCGGAGGAGCGCGCGCTGGCGGACGCCCTGGCGGCGGTGGCCGCCCAGCAGGCCGCAGAGCAGGCCAGCAGGCCGCCCACGCCGCCGCCGCCGCGAACCCAGCCTCCCACGCCGCCGCAGGCCGCCCACGCCGCCGCCGCCGCCGCGAACCCAGCCTCCCACGCCGCAGGGGGCCAGGGCCGCCCCACTGCCACCCCACCTCGCCCCCGAGACCCCGGACTACGTCATCCTAGATGACTAGGAGCTCCGGGGGCAACTCCGGCCGCCGCCATGCCACTGGCCAGTGGCCGTCTAGCCCTAGCTAGACGTTTTTTTATGTTTTTTATTTTTTTTTAGGTTGTAAATCTATGGGCCCCTATGGGCCCTACTAAATCTATGCAATGTCCCTTTTGGTATGAGCAGCCCCACTGGGGGCACCTGGTCCGGGCCGTGTCCGAGGACAGCGGACAGCTGCTCAACCCGCTGGAGATGTCCTGAGCGGTGGATGGATGTGTACCATTACCAGAAACTTTCAGCATTGGAACACGTTTGAGTGTAAGGAGGAAGGTAGCAGCAGTCGGTCGCCAAAGCCACACACACTGAACCGACCTTCAGAGAAGCTTTTGGTGCAAAGGAAGCGTAGCGTAGATGGACTGGAGTCAGTGCTGCGATGGAACTGATCGACTGCAGCAGTGGAGCTTCTCGCAAAAGTTGTTGTGCGCCTCCCTTGCTGCCCACTGGGTACTGCCGAGCGCCAGCGGCAGATGATCGATCGTGTCGCATGTATCACGTCAACTGTGCTCCGTAACTGTTTTCCTTTCATCAATTGCAGCATCCTTCTCTTAGCTTTTCTCGTGTCTGCTTTTGTCGTCGGACGGTCGGGTCGGTTGCAATCGTCGGAGAGTGCTCCATGAATTACTTCAACGCGCCACACTCTGTGTCCGTGACTGATGTAACTCAATTAGGTGACAGTTTTATTTTGTAGTAATAGTTTATTATGTTGTATGGAAAAATCTGTAACGAATTGTTGCCAAAAGGCCTTCACATCAACGATTAGTCTCGGGTGGCATATGACCTTTCTACATTACCAATGGATTGTTTGATCTGTGTCGATAGTGTCACTCTGTACCAGTGCAAGGCATGTTGGAACAATTTTGACACGAGAATACGCTAGACACGAATGATGTCAGACGATTGGGAGACAACCCCACGCACACTCTAGATTATTTCACTTGTTATATGAAGCTAGCAATCTTGTATGTTTCTAGAAATATCCAGGACTTGGTGAGATACAATAGATGTGAAATAAAAACACTAGTGCATATATGTGGTGGGAACTAATACATAAGTGGATGTGATTTCCTAATTTCTTGAGATTTCCTTGGACTCAAATACAATCCAAACGAAAAAGAGTTAAGAAAAAAAATACAAACTCGTTGACTGCATAAGATTATATTTTATAAACGACACAGATGTGGATTAGCTGAATAAAGTCACGATGTACTCGTGTATTTAAAATTACAGAATTATATGTGTATTTTTATTAAATAAAAGATAATAACTTTGTGATTGCATGGTCAAACTTGCACTAAGACTAGCTAAAATTTAGTGATATCATGATTTATAAAAAGTTAAAGAAGTTTAGTAAAAATTATTTATAAATTGATGGGTTGGTATGCTTATCGTCCGCTCCACCCATTTCCACTTTATGGTTTGCATGCATATTATTAACTAGATAACGCCCCGCGTGTTGCAGCGAGACACTTATATATATATATATATATATATATATATATATATATATATATTAATTGGGGCATAGTAGAAAAATAATAAAAATCATAGAAGAATACACATAGATGCAAAGAAAAAATATGGATACTAAGAAACAGAGGGATATTTGTAGACAATTGACCAATTTACATAATTTAAAGTACTATTTGGACATATATTGGAAATTAAGATAGAAGTGTAAAATGGAGTGACCTGTTATCTTGCGATATATATTTGAACAGATAAAGCGGGTGTATTTGTCATCAAGAAATCATAATAGCAGGCATGCCAAAATGAACGAGACATATAAACATTATAAGTCATAATCTCATTGTAGAAAAATATTTGGAGCATGGATACGAAGAGAACTCCTTCTACACCAATGGTCTAGGCAGCTCGAGACCTGATGTCAAAGAGTCGAGAGATAGCCGGACGGAAACAGCCGTGCTGCTTTTTTTAGTTTCTCTTTTGACTGTAACCTGCAACAGTGAAAAGAGCAAGAAAGAATATGCATAGTCTGCAATGAATTTTTAGTGCACGAAGGCAAGTCATTTTACCAAGTACCTGACAACGAAAATAAATAGAAGCGGATGTAGTCCTCGGAGGTCAACATCGCAAATCGCAGCAAAGAGGAGCTTTACTAATGCATACAATAGCGGTTCTAGATGGTATGCAAGTAGGGTGAGCAAATGCATGCGCCTTACCGCTGGCCACCACAGTCTCGCCTCGTCATGGCCGCAACAGCGAGATGACGACATCGATGGCTTCCACTGCTTCTAAATATGACTGAAGCTACGTGTGACATTGAGGGATATATAATGGTTAATAAAACAGTAGATTCTAGAGAGACATGGTGGAGAAGGGCAGGGGTGGAGACACGCGGCCTAGGCGTTTTCATAATCAGTTACATGAGAGGAAGAAACGAAACGGACAGAACTGGCTGAGTGGGTGCCGTAAATAATAAATACGTTAAACTGAGTTGGATTGAAAAAAAGAAGTTAAAACCAACTCTAGGTGGTCTTACATGGAAGAATCAGTGACATGGAAAGCTTGATGATGTGGACGTCCTGCATGCTTAGAGAAATGACTTAGTGGGTTGTCCCCATTTAGTTATTATATTATAGATTCTATTGTATATTGTGTATTTTAGCTTGTTATATTACCATCTCACCAAATACATAAAGCAATCAAAATCCTTCGATAATTTTTGTGGTAGAAACTAGAGGACCATATACATTCTTGATCCAATAGCCATACACATTGTAGAAAAGTATAAGTGGAACTTCACACGTAAACAATCGTTAAGGGGTCTCTTAGACACTTACTGCAAGCGTACCATGTAGAAAAATGATTGAGAGGTATATTGGTATGAAATGTATAACACAACAAGGACATCCAAAATATGCAAGCAGAAATTGGAAATAAAAGCAACCTCATTAGCACCACATCAACAAAGTCTTCACGCATTCTAGTTGTAAAGCATAGATTACATCAGTTAGTACTTCAATTGATTCATAGTCACCTAGTATAAAATTTAACAACATTAGAAGTCCTAAGCATCAACTAATTATCGAGGTAATGGTATCAAACACAATAAAACTACAATGCCTAGTAATTTATTATGTATTCCAACCTGTTACATGACCATGTACAACAGAATTACATAAATGAATCATAATCATTTGATAAGTTTTTTGGTAACACCCGTAACGGGTTATACAGAAAAAACTAAGAACCATGAACAAGCGAAATGTACATATTATAATTGGTTCATTATTTTTACTTAATTTTAGTTTTACAAAGATATCATGTTCAAGTATGTATTCAATACCATATATGTCAATGTACGAAGATACCTCATACTCCACAAAGCCCATCCCCACTGGATACAACATTTTGTATTCTTTCTCTGTCAGTTGTACACCTAATCCTGTGGAAAACATAGAAAACAAAAATCCACATTCATTAACAAAATAAATTAAATTCTCACAAGAACAATGGAATACCTTGTCAATGAAATCAGCCATGTCAAGGGCCCATCGTGATGATATGAAGCCCTCTATGTCAGATAGTCTAGACTCCTCAAGATCAGTCGAATTTAAATGAGTACAACCAACTATATGCATAAAAAACAGATCCTGAAGCCACAACCTCATTGTGCGAATTATAAGAATTGAGTAGCTCACCTTCTACTGAGCAACCATCCACTCCAAGATAGTTTTTTTCCTCGTGATTTCCTCATCCAGCATGCTCGAGAGCCAAGAGGACATTTTTTGCACCGGAACATATGTCGATGAAGAGGTCGACCATCATGCTCGTTCAATCCTCCATGCCATCCTGCGAAGAACCCTACAAGTGCCGAAGAAAAGTAGCCATAGGTCAAACAAAATACAATATACAATGGCACTAGAGAAATATATGTGATGTATATTTGTGAGAAGAGGCATTATGCCTTTCTTTGTACACAAAGCATAAAGCACCAAATAACACCAATGTTACAATTAAAATTACTGGTTTCTGTCTTGCATCTCAAGCACAAGCCGAAGCCAACAAAGACAAATTTTAACAATACAAATTCATGAATAAGTAGGACATATCTTGGATCAATCTGATCTAAAAAAACATATTACGATTAGAGCATGCTCCCTCAAGCAGGCTCCCCTTATATCTCCTTCTGGTGGAAAGATGTGCTTGCCTTATGGCCACAATTCATGGAACTCACAAAATGCTCTTCGGGTGATGGAATCACAATCAGAATATGGAAATATAAATTGCAAGATCAAACTCTCCATGAAACATTACAAATCTATATTCTTTATCCAAGAATCAGAATATTTCCATTATTCAGGCTAGAGACATTAATATGCAGAGTTTTATGAGACACTTCATTTTCCTCTTTCCATGGTGGCATATGATCGGTATGCAAAATTATCTACCATCTTAGCATCTATGAATATATCGCTACAAAGGATGTTTGGAATATGTTTGGTGATAAACCAATAAAAAATCGGCCAAAAGAGTATACTCTTTCTTAGATCCATCACACAATGCGCCTACCCCCTTGTTATTGATATGAAAATCTTGTGTTCAGCTAAAACATGAATTGTTCCATGGCTCATACTACAAGACATATTGAATCTAAGAGACCTACTTACCACGAAGAATTTTCATGTATAAGACATCTAATGAATCCTTGGGGCGTCTATTCTTGTCATGTGATTTTAGTCAAATTTTCTGGTGGAGACTTGGTCAGATGGAACATAGGTCTAGAGCTTTTAGACATTCTCATTGATGGTAAATCTAGAACATATATCGTATGTTCTAAGTAAATAATCATAATTTCTTTCTAGAGCATATGGAACCGCTTCAATAAGATCATTTATGACAATGATGTTCTGGATATCAATATACGCTGCCATTTATTCAGGGAAGTGTTCGCTTTGGTGATGCATAGAGCAAAACCTACTTTGAAATGGCTTGATGCTATGTAATTTATTTTAGCTTTCTAATTTTCCTAGATCACATGTACATAACCCATCCCTATATTATAAAATCAAAATGATTAATTAGGGGTCTTCCCTACTTCTTAACGTCAAATAAAATCTTTGCCCCAGGCACTACGTGACGACCAAAAATATACCCATCGTTAAAAAACTATCGCGGATGTTCGTTATTATTAAACTAGCATGTTTTCGGTAGTAAGTAGATATTTCATATCCTTTTTTCCTTGGACATAAGGATAAGTGACAATATCTTAGTCTAGGTTTAGCTTTCTAACACTACAAGAGAACCGGTCCATAGATGCACTATTTTGGTACTCTATAGAAACTTATATTGCCACTACATAGTTGTAGAGCCAATATCTACATTGTCTCTTAGACTATATAGTCATTTTTTGATATATCTATCCATGACATAAGGACACTTTGTAAATACATCATGTTGTGTATCTACAGTTCTACACACATAGAGACAATTCAACTACACACTTGGAATGTGTATATATAGGTATAGAGGAAGTTTCATGCAACATTTTAGCATGATCTAACATAAATAGAAACCTTTTGGTGTGACAATGTATCCACCTGTAGAAATGTAGATATGTGTAGACAAGGAGTTTTATTTGGTCTCTAGAAATATAGGCAGTGCACACAAACATACATATTGTCCCTTATGGATACGGCAGTTCACATTGTTATGAAATTTTGTTCTTTTATTGAAACCTCTACTAGATCATGTGGGCGCACGTTGCCTCGCCCGTCCATTAGATTAATAAATTAGAAGTAAATAAAAAATATATTGGCATTTTAAATTTTCCCGAAGTGTTGAACCATGTGTAGGTTGGGTCTAAGTACTATATTTTCGGAAGTGTTGAGACATAGAACAAAAATAACTAAAACCAAGATAGCATTGCCACACTCAACCATTTTTGCAATAAAATGATAAGAATATGTATGTAAACATGATACACCATAGAAACATAACTTTACATATATTAAATTTGAATATGTGATTTTATTATTTTTACATTGAAGTTGTATGGTATGATTAAGGACGAGCATAAAAATTGGAGAATTTTACTTTTGTGTCCCACTTTGTTTAGTTTTCCTCACTGGTGCCCCATGCCATAGTTTTCCTCATATTCCTTGCTTCGCTCCACCTAGCACTACTACGATGCCCACAATCTCAGCCGATTCTCGTACATAGGCTTGCGGCGGTTTCCCTGACCGGCTTGCTGCATATGGTGCTAATAATCAGGACTAGAGTAGCCGGTTTTACGGACCGGCTGGGAAGCGCCTTCCCTCAGACGGTTGTAAAAATGGACCGACTCTGATATTTTTTCTGGCGGAAGCGGTTCAAACGAAAGCCTGCCACGTAACATAGAGGTGGGCAATTTTAACGCACGACTTTACAATATGAAGAGTGTACGAATTTATTTATATGCCCCAAGGATAAATAGACATGCGGTTTGATTAAAAAACAGACTCAGTCCGGGTAGCAACGATTTTGATTTGCAACTGACTGGGCAATAGTTGGACCCTTCGACAAACATCGGAAGGGCCAATTTCAATATTACGGGTCTATTTTATCGGGCGGGCCGGATTTGTCCGGAATTTCTTGCAACGCTCCGGATGGGGCAAATAAATGACAAATTCATAAATATATTTATAATTTAGCAGAAATATGTTCCAGTACATGATGACTTCATACAAAGTAAAGGAGTTCTAAACATAATAGATAACCTAATACCCCAACCCCCCTCTCCTCCGTTCGACAATATAAGACGTTTTTGTTGGAACGCGTAGAGATAAACAAAACTTTTCCTACGCGATGCTTCCAAGATCTAGCCGAGGTAGAAGGCCATAATGATTACCACTAGACGCGCGGTTGCGGATTATCGATGAAGCGCGTCGGGGCAGTGCTGTCCCACGATCCAGTCCGGCCGATCCAATCCCTCGAACGTCGAAGTGCTGAACGTACAGCACCTCTGCCGGTATCCACACGTACGAGGAGGAGCTCCGACGGCAGACTGCTAGGTCTGGTGCGACGGCTGGACTGAGTGGGGCTAGGGTTCCCAACGCATGGGAGAGTGAACTAACATGCCCGCTGGGCAAACTGCGCCCCTCTTTATATCGCGTATGGTAATGGGCTTCACAACACTTGTGGCCAATTCCCTCTGTGAGTCCGACTCACAAAACCAGTCCATTTCCGGTTCGGGTCCAACCCGACCAATACTTACTCCCGCTCTTAAGTGTGCGACCCTGCAGGCTCATGGCGACTTGGACACGATTGGAGTCCAACTCCCAATCGATCAATCGGTAGCGGCTCCTAGTAGAACGTGCCGACTCCCAAGTACCATTGATTCATGACGACATACCTTTCAATGTGATATTCATCTTAGTCCCTTTTGCCTCACGATATACCTTGTCGAGCTATAGGCGATTTATCGTCATCCCTTAAATAGCTCAAGTATCTTCTCGATCTGTGACATGTGATTCATCTGACTAACTCTTAGTCAACCGACACAGTTAACACTTAACTGAGTCGCGCATGGCCATGCTTCCTGAATCATATCACTCGAGAGGGCCCAGAGAATATCTCTCCATTCGGAGGGGCAAAATCCCATCTTGATTATCCACATCACGCAGCTTGCTTCTCATTCGACCCGAACTCTGCCTTTATAGTTGCCTTGTCACAGAACAACGTTTGACAGAACCTAAGTCGGTGATCCACAACTCGGATTGTGCGACAACCTCAGGTCTAAGGATTACATTGATTGAGACATGCAAATGACGACTTGATCGTTGCATCTCAATGTGGGTCAGTCCGACTTGCTAAACTCTTTAGCCAAGTCCGTGAACGTTGGAATGGCATCACCATGCCCATGACAAGTGGAACCGTGTCATCAGCCAACACTCACATTAGTCTAGGGTGTGTGTCCAGCACAACCTAAATGACCAAGGACAATCTAGTATGAACAACATGAATATATAGTTCCACAATCGAATCACATATTCAATGACATATATCAGATGTTCAAAACAAGGACAACTTAATAACTTTATGAATACAGTGGGAATTACATCATACATGATTGCCTCTAGGGCATATTCCCAACAGTCTCCCACTTGCACTAGAGTCAATCATCCTGGCATCATATGCCTAGGCATCGAATGCCCATACCTCTCGTGTGCGCCTCATGCTTAGGCTGTGGTAGCGCCTTTGTCAACGTATCTGCAATGTTTGCATCTGTGTGTACTTTGCATAACTTGATATCACCTTGTTCGACAAACTGGCGAATGAGGTGGTACCGCATGAGTATATGTTTGTTCTTCTGGTGTTGTCTAGGTTCCTTGGCTTGTGCGATAGCACCATTGTTGTCACAATATACGTCCAAAGGATTGGACGCGCCCTGAACCACACCAAGATCCATCAGGAGGTTCCTGATCCAAACAGCTTCCTTTGCCGCCTCTGAGGCAGCAATATACTCAGCCTATGTTGTAGATGCAGACACCGTATCTTGCTTGGAACTCTTCCAGCTCACAGCCCCTCCGTTCATCACGAACACGTTTTCAGATTGCGAACGAGAATCATCTGAGTCGGTGAGATAACTCGCATCCGTGTAACCCTTTACACTGAATTCCTCATCACCTCCATAAACTAGGAACATTTCCTTAGTATTTCTCAAATACTTAAGAATGTTTTTAACCGCTGCCCAGTGGGCTTCGCCAGGGTCAGCCTGGTATCTGCTCGTAACACTTAGAGCATAGGAAACATCTGGCCTAGTATAAATCATGGCATACATGATGGATCCGATTGCCGAAGCATACGGGATCACACTCATCCGACTTCGCTCATCAGTTGTCGAAGGACACTGAGTCTTGCTAAGTTTAATGCCATGGGACATCGGTAAGAATCCCTTCTTGGACTCTTCCATTTTGAATTTCTTCAAAACCTTGTCCAGATAAGTACTCTGACTCAATCCAATGAGCCGCCTTGATCTATCTCTATATATCCTGATTCCTAATATGTAAGTCGCCTCACCCAAATCCTTCATTGAGAAACTCCTTTCCAATGACTCTTTGGTTTCTTGCAACATCATGACATCATTTCCAATCAGTAATATGTCATCCACATATAAGATTAGAAAGTTTACTTTGCTCCCACTAAACTTCTTGTATAAACAAGAATCATGATCGCTCTTGATGAAGCCAAACGATTTGACTACCTCATCAAAGCGAATGTTCCAACTCCGAGATGCTTGCTTCAACCCATAAATGGATTTCTGAAGTTTGCATACCTTGTCAGCATTAGCTGGATCGACAAAACCTTCGGGTTGTATCATATACACGTCCTCAGTTAAATTTTCATTAAGGAAAGCCGTCTTGACATCCATCTGCCATATCTCATAGTCGAAATAGGCTGCTATGGCTAACATGATCCGAATTGATTTAAGCATCGCTACGGGCGAGAAGGTCTCGTCGTAGTCAACTCCTTGAACCTGTCGGAACCCCTTCGCGACAAGTCGTGCTTTATAGACGGAAATATTTCCATCCATATCAATTTTCTTCTTAAAGACCCATTTGCACTCGACGGGTCTTGCACCGTCAGGCAGATCAACCAAATTCCAAACTTGGTTTTCATCCATGGACTTTAACTCGGATCTCATGGCTCCAAGCCATGACTCGGAATCAGATCCCACCATCGCTTCCGAATAAGTTGCCGGCTCATTACTGTCTAACAGTAAAACATCTCGAGCACTCTGTAATCTGGCAGATCTCCGAGGTTCAGGTGCTGTAACCGGTGTAGGTACCACGACCGGGTCAGCCTCCAAGGCCATTGCCGACTCGCCCCTAGCTGGTTCCTCTCGAATTTCTTCGAGTTGCACCGTGCTCCCACTGACTTCCCGACGGAGAAACTCTTTCTCAAGGAAGACACCATTCCGAGCGACAAACACTTTGCCCTCTTCCCGGTTGTAGAAGTAGTACCCCAAGGTTTCCCTCGGATACCCCACGAAAATACACTTATCCGACTTGGGCGTGAGCTTGTCCGACTGAAGTCGCTTGACAAATACCTCACAACCCCAAATTTTAAGAAAAGACAAACTTGGCTTTTTGTCCGTCCACATCTCATGTGGTGTCTTCTCTACTGACTTTGATGGTACTCTGTTTAGTGTGAAAGCTGCAGTTTCTAGACAATAACCCCAAAATGATAAAGGTAGATCTGTCCGACTCATCATTGACCGTACCATGTCCAACAAGGTCCGATTTCTCCGTTCCGATACACCGTTTCTCTGTGGTGTACCCGGCGGAGTGAGTTGAGGAACTATTCCACAACTCTTTAGATGGTCATCAAACTCATGGCTCATGTACTCGCCTCCACGGTCCGACCGTAGAAACTTTATTTTCTTGCCGAGCTGATTTACCTCATTCTGGAATTCCTTGAACTTTTCAAAGGCTTCCGACTTGTGTTTCATTAAATAGATATATCCATACCTACTCAAATCATCAATGAAGGTAATGAAGTACTCATAACCACCTCTGGTTGTCGTGCTCATTGGTCCACATACATCACTATGTATTAGTTCCAACAAGTCGGACGCCCTTCCACAACTCCTTGCAAAAGGTGTCTTGGTCATCTTGCCTAGTAGGCATGATTCGCATGTCTCGAATGACTCTAAGTCAAACGAAGTTAGAAGTCCATCATCATGGAGCTTCTTCATGCGCTTCCAACTTATATGACCAAGCCGACAGTGCCAAAAGTAAGTCATATTCAGATCATTTGGTTTCAACCTTTTAACATTTATGTTATAGACCGATTCACCATCAAGATTTAAAATAAATAACCCGTTCTGAACGGGTGCAAAGCCATGAAACATATCTTTCAAATATAAAGAACAACCATTATTCTTAATATTCGACTCATAACCTTGTCTCATCAAACATGAGGCGGAAATAATGTTTCGACTAAGCGCTGGAACATAATAACAATTATTTAGTTCCAAAATAAATCCTGAAGGTAAATTAAGTTGCATCGTGCCGACTTCCAACGCAGCGACTCTCGCCTTGTTGCCGACCCGAATATCAACCTCTCCTCTTGCCACGCTCCTAGTTCTTACCAGTCCCTGCAACGAGTTGCATATGTGAATAACTGATCCAGTATCATATACCCAAGAACTATTAGGCGCATCAGCAAGATAAATGTCTATAACATTGCACACAAGCGTACCTGAGTTGGAAGTCACACCTCCACTCTTGGCTCTGTCAGCCAAATACTTGGTGCAGTTCCTCTTCCAGTGGCCATCTTGCTTGCAATAGAAGCAATTGGCTCCGGCTGTAGGAGAAGGCTTAGTCTTTGAGGGAGCACTCTGGACAGGGCCATGGGCGCTACCTCCTGACTTATCCTTCTTCTTCTTAGTCCAAGAACTCTTCTTGAACTTAGCCTTATTCTGCACCATCAACACTTGACTGGCGCCTTTCTTGAGATCAGCCTCTGCCGTTTTGAGCATCCCATGTAATTCAGTGATACTCTTATCCATACCATGCATATGGTAGTTCGAGATGAACGGACCATACACACTAAGAAGAGAGTTCAGAATTATATCAGTAGCGAACTCTTCGTTAATTGGGAAGCCCAGCCGATCCAAAGACTGTATGTAACCAATCATCTTGATTACATGCGGACTCAGTGGATCGCCGTCTTTCAGCTTACAGCCAAACAAAGCTTGAGAGACTTGATACCTCTCAGTCTTTGCTTGAGCCTGGAACATACTTTTGAGGCTTTCGATCATATCGTAGGCCTCAACATTCTCGAACTGCTGCTGCAAGTCCGGTTCTAAGTGTGCAAGCATAAGACAGCTAATTTCCGTAGACTCATCTCTAGTCTTACGGTAGGCATTTGTGACAGCGACAGTCGCATCATCATCAGGCTCTTCTGGAAGTGGAGTTTCTAGAACATGTTCTTTCTTGTCATGCTTGAGGACTATCCTCAGATTACGATACCAGTTGGTGAAATTAGTTCCATTAAGCTTATCTTTCTCTAGGATTGACCTCAACGCAAACGCGGACAACTGAGGAAAGGTTGCTAGGTTCCATTGATCTACAACAGAAAATACGCAAAAACACTTAAGACATGTATTCATAAAAGAGCAGGCATATTAAACGCTTTAATACTTATACTCCCACTAGAACCAACATCCCTCCGATGGTTGCTAAGTGATTCAAGATCCTAAATAAGCAAGCCGACTAGTGAGCTTTAGCATCACCGCTAGCCGTCAAGTGATCTAGGTAGGCAACACCTTGCCAATCGTATCCAATACGACTCCTGTTAGTTGGGTGATATCACATGCCCCGGCTCCCAACCTACCTCGCCCCGAGCCCCACAACCGTTGTGATGGACTCGTCTAGATAACCAAGTGCTTCTGCTTGTAAGAGTCCGACTCAAACCCACCTAACCGGAAAGAATTGGTAGCACCTCAATTTTATGAGCCCACTACCAAGAATGTCCGACTTGTGATGGTGCAGCACTGGCGGGGCGACCGACTAGACCTTCTTTGAGGGATTAAAGAATCTACCAACTATCTAAATAGAGGTAAATAGAGACATAACAATAACACAAATAAAGCAATTATAATGTGAAATGGTATGGCTCTCTTCATGGTGATCTCCATCTCCACAAAGCTTGTAAGTCGACTCGTGCCAACTCTTGTCACGTGCCATCTTACTCCATGTAGCCGACTTGTACATCGACTTGCATGCCACCCGGTTCTCCAACAAGCTACACTAGCTAGTAAATGAAAAATTACATAGAGAATCCGACACGCAGGTCGTTATACAATAAAATGACAGCACCTAGGCTCCAGCCGGCTGACATAAACATGATACGCAAATCATGTATGGATTACACACATCACATGCACATAAGCCATACCATTCACAACTTCCTGCAAAAACAAGTTATGCATAGATACGATATCTACCGGCGTTGTGAAACTCGCAACGACATCTAAGGCGCTACGACAGGGATTTCTTCATCGGATAAAACGATTTTACCCGAATCTGATCCGTATTCCGATTCGACCAAACTCTTTGATCTTCGATCATCGCAACTGGATTTATGTGTCACGGTATACCCCGATGGCGGAAACCGACCGGTAGGGGTAAGTTGTTCCACGACCTTAGCAGTATGATCACGGAAACTAGATCATCCATTAACCCCGAGTACGATTGATCCAATCAACCTTGTACAAAACCGATCTATCTCATAGACCGACCACCAAACCAACAATTAGATCACATCTAACGCTAACTACATATCACATATGTACGGATCTCGGGCCTAATACCAGAAGCTACCGCTCTGATACCACTGTTGGAACGCGTAGAGATAAACAAAACTTTTCCTACGCGATGCTTCCAAGATCTAACCGAGGTAGAAGGCCACAATGATTACCACTAGAAGCACGGTTGCGGATTATCGATGAAGCGCGGCGGGGCAGTGCTGTCCCACGATCCGGTCTGGCCGATCCAATCCCTCGAACGTCGAAGTGTTGAACATACAGCACCTCTGCCGGTATCCACACGTACGAGGAGGAGCTCCGACGGCAGACTGCTAGGTCTGGTGCGACGGCTGGACTGAGTGGGGCTAGGGTTCCCAACGCATGGGAGAGTGAACTAACGTGCCCGCTGGGCAACCTGCGCCCCTCTTTATATAGCGTATGGTAATGGGCTTCACAACACTTGTGGCCCATTCCCTCTGTGAGTCCGACTCACAAAACCAGTCCATTTCCGGTTCGGGTCCAACCCGACCAATACTTGCTCCCGCTCTTAAGTGTGCGACCCTGCAGGCTCATGGCGACTTGGACACGATTGGAGTCCAACTCCCAATCGATCAATCGGTAGCGGCTCCTAGCAGAACGTGCCGACTCCCAAGTACCATTGAGTCATGACGACATACCTTTCAATGTGATATTCATCTTAGTCCCTTTTGCCTCACGATATACCTTGTCGAGCTATAGGCGATTTATCGTCATCCCTTAAATAGCTCAACTCTCTTCTTGATCTGTGACATGTGATTCATCTGACTAACTCTTAGTCAACCGACACAGTTAACACTTAACTGAGTCGCGCATGGCCATGCTTCCTGAATCATATCACTCGAGAGGGCCCAGAGAATATCTCTCCATTGGGAGGGGCAAAATCCCATCTTGATTATCCACATCACGCAGCTTGCTTCTCATTCGACCCGAACTCTGCCTTTATAGTTGCCTTGTCACAGAACAACGTTTGACAGAACCTAAGTCGGTGATCCACAACTCGGATTGTGCGACAACCTCAGGTCTAAGGATTACATTGATTGAGACATGCAAATGACGACTTGATCGTTGCATCTCAATGTGGGTCAGTCCGACTTGCTAAACTCTTTAGCCAAGTCCGTGAACGTTGGAATGGCATCACCATGCCCATGACAAGTGGAACCGTGTCATCAGCCAACACTCACATTAGTCTAGGGTGTGTGTCCAGCACAACCTAAATGACCAAGGACAATCTAGTATGAACAACATGAATATATAGTTCCACAATCGAATCACATATTCAATGACATATATCAGATGTTCAAAACAAGGACAACTTAATAACTTTATGAATACAGTGGGAATTACATCATACATGATTGCCTCTAGGGCATATTCCCAACAGTTTTAGCAAGCTAAAATAGCTAGCTAGAACGTCTTATGTTTTTGAACAGAGGGAGAGTATACTAGTAGCTAGTCGAGATATCTCGGACGACTAATATCATCAATTTTGGTTTAGATCACCCGTAGGTAGTATCCAGAGTCGTCGAAAACACATATGGATGTCATCGTTGAACCTTTTGATGTAGAGAATGGTGACCAGTCCGGTTCGAATTTCAGCTTTCCTAGCAAATTCATTACATGTTTCCTACAAATTCAGCATAAAACCACCACATTTTCAATTAATAGCAGTGTAGTATATGTATGAGGTTCTATGTGATAAAACTAGCAAATTAAAACAAACATCAAATAAAGATCAGCTATAGATTTGTTCATTTTGTTAATTACCTTTATATGGCAAGCGGGTACCGATCAAAACACATTGGCATAGTAATTAAAGTTAGTATATATCAGCATATACACGTCAACAGATAATTAACTTCGCAGATAACTAGGCTACATATAACCTGACTCATTGATCATTATATTCTCTTAATTATTGGAGCCAAATGTAGTAGCCCGGCCACAAAAAAAATCATGGTCCTCTGCATCGTAATTTAAAGTTAGTATATATCATCATATACATGTCAACAACCATATACATGTCAACAGATAATTGACTTCACAAATAGCTACGCTACATATAACCTTACTTAGTGATCATCATCTTCTCTTTATTATTGGAGCCAAATGTAGTAGCCCGATCTGAAGATTTCATGGTCCTCTGCATAGTAATTTAAAGTTAGTATATATCAGCATATACATGTTAATAGATAATTAACTTCACAAATAGACTATATATAACGTGACTCATTGCTCATCATCTTCTCCTTATTATTGGAGCCAAATATAGTATCCCGACATGAAGAATTCATGGTTCTCTGCGTCGTACAATTAAAGTTAATATATATCAGCATATACATGTCAACAGATAATTAACTTTGCAGATAGTCCATAAGAAATCTGTGTAACTTTCTTACACACATAGTTTCATCCCTATAAGAAATTTATGTCACACATAATTAAGCCATATGAACCACATAGGCCATGTTGTCTACACTGTACAGTACAATATCAAACATTTTTTTATGCAGGGACTATCGAGACTTCGTAGTTAGGATCATGGACGGGGGTGCCATAAGCCTACTGGTAGAACCGCGGGGGGACGTGGAACAACTGGAAACAAGAACACAGTTGTACCCAGGTCCGGTACGATGCAAGGCGGCGCTCGTACTCCCGTAATCTCACTAAAATTAGGGCTGAAGTCTGAAGTATACATAGTATAATTGTGAGTATGGTTTCGCTAACTCGGCGAGGATGATCTTCCCGGCGAGTTGGCTTCTAGGTAACTTGTGATCTTTTGTTTCTTTCTCTCCCGTACGACTTTAGATAGGTAGCCGGACTAGGGCTTACAGGAAGGAAACCTAGAAGACTACGGAAAGTATCTATATTGGAAAGTAAGGCATCCGGCTTCTTCTCCAAGCCGGACCACGATTGGGCCGTGGTCCGGATTCTTCTAGAATTTGGCTTCCTATGCGTCAGCTTACTGGGCCGCCCAATGGTCTCCATTCCATTGCCTGTGGGACACCCTGTTAATCGGGCCTTTGGCCAATGCCGGACACACCCCTAATTGGCATCTATCCGACAGTAGCCCCCAAAAAGGATTAAGACTTTATTTGCCATTCCTTGTGAATTTGTATTCTTTTCACGAATGTCGGCGTTTCGTCTTGATTCTTCTTTCAACGAAAACTTCTAATGCCAAAATCGGATTTACCGAAATCCGATATTTCTTCCACGAGTCTTCGCAGAGAAGAAACCTGTGACGCAAGCGATGAAATCGTGCTTATGTCACGAACATTTGGTTTCAGTCAAAAGACTTAAACCGTATCTCTAACAGATTTTTTGCGAGAAATGAGGAGATTGCCATTATCACCCCATCCCCTCGTTTCCAGGGTTTTTCGGCGAAACACGCGTCAGTCATCCAACGGCCAAAATAGCCGTTGGGACGAATCTCAGTGCAAAAATGGCTATAAATAGCCACCTCGTGCCCTCCGGTTATCATTCCGCTTCTTCTTCCACCTCGAGCCTCCCAGAGCACCGCAGCGGACTCCATTGTTTCGAGAGAGAGAGAGAGAGAGAGAGAGAGAGAGAAGAACGAACTGGACCAAATCCTCACCGGAGACATCAGTGGCCGGTGCTCCATCGCACGGTTGCGCCGCCAAAACATGCAACCGAAAGCCCCGCACGCGCACCCGAGATCGCCGTCGACCTCGACGCTGCAATGGACACCTCCGGAACTTCTGCTCCTCTAGTTCCTCCGATCTCCTCTACGGGCGCGCCGAAGATCACTGCGAGCGCATCGGCGGGCGAGGATTCTATCCCTATAGCCGGAAACATGTCGTCGTCGTCCGCTACTCCTCCTCCTCCTCCCGTCCCCGAATCTGAGGAGGGGGATCTTCCACCCGCGGTGGCGAAACCGCGGCGGTCGTCACCGCCACCGGAGGCGAAGACAAAGAGGAAGGAGACTCCGAAAAGTGGAGCCAGTGCAACATTGCACTGACTTTGCTCAATTCCATGGAGAAGTACGGATTTATCGCCAAAGACAAATGGCGGATGGATGAAGAAGACTCGGAGTCTTCGCCAAAAGACGGAGAAAGGGTCATCTTGGCCTCCCATATCATCCGAGGTATGGGTTTTCCGGCTTCCGCGTTCTTTCTCCAAGTTCTTAGCCACTACGGGGTTCAGCCCCATAATCTGCCACCAAACTCCATCCTCTACATAGCCGTCTTCCAGGCTCTTTTCGAGGGTTATCTAGGAATAGAACCCCGATTAGATTTCTTTCAATACCGCTTTAATGTAAAGCGCAATACCACCGAGGGCATTCTTCCCACTTGTGGCACCATCTCTTTCAACCTCCGTAGGTTTAGGGAGGAATGGTTTCCTAAAATTAAAACCTCCGAGTCCGTCAAATTCTGTACGGTCTCGTTTTTCTATCACTCAGACATTCCCTATCCTGGAAAGGAGACGGAAATTCCGGCTTTGGCCAACTCCCCGCCACTCCCAGAGATAACTGGGCGTTGGACACAGTCCAGGTTCTGCCTCTAGACCTGCTGCGAATCAAACGGCGGATAGCAAAAATCGTTGTTTCCTCTCCTCCTCTGACCGGCATGGACACATTCCTTTGCTGGCTTGGAAGGAGGATTCATCCTCTTGCATTCCATGGCGGCCGGCTTCTCTGCAAGTACTCGGGGCCGGATGACGCAATGAGAGTTCAAGAAGCGCGTCAACCACTTGGTAGCCACTCGTGATCAATACGAGGAGAGCTTACCAATGTTCAACACCGACAACTGATGTCTACGCACGCTTCTATTCTTGTAGACAGTGTTGGGCCTCCAAGTGCAGAGGTTTGTAGAACAACATCAAGTTTCCCTTAAGTGGATTACCCAAGGTTTATCGAACTCAGGGAGGTAGAGGTCAAAGATATCCCTCTCAAGCAACCCTGCAATCAAGATACAAGAAGTCTCTTGTGTCCCCAACACACCCAATATACTTGTCAGGTATATAGGTGCACTAGTTCGGCGAAGAGAGAGTAAAATACAAGTAATATGGATGATAATAAGTGATAATAGAAATCTGAAATAAAAATGGAAGCAAGCAAACATGTAGCAGAACAGGCGGAAAACGGTGTTTCAATGCTTGGAAATAAGGCCTAAGGCTCCTACTGTCACTAGTGGACACTCTCAACAATGATCACATAATTGAATGCATAAATAACTGAAGGGGAACGTAGCATAGAAAACAAAAATTTTCCTACGCGAGAGACACCCGAAAAGCCAAGATCTAATCTAGGAGACGAAGTGTAACGGGCAACAAGAGGGTTAAGGAGAACACATACCCTCGAAGACTCAAAGTGGTACGAGATCAAATCTCGTTGTTGGCGTAGTCGTACTCACACCGATCCCGATAGCGAGAAGATGGCACCGCAATCCGGCGGTGCATCCGTGATCGGTCACACGTACGGTTGATGACGACCTCCGTTCCCTCGTTCCAGCGGGGCGCGGAAGTAGAGGATCCCTCGGAACTCCAGCAGCACGACGACGTGGTGGTGGTGAAGAATCCCACGGTCAGGGCTTCGCCAAGCCGGAGACCATGAAATGGAGCAGCGGGTGGAGGGAAAGGGAAGTGGCCAAGTGTGTGGAGGAGGGAGAGCTCTCATCCTCCTTTTATAGGAGAGGGGGGAGGCAGCCCAAGGGGGGTGCGGCCAGCCCATGGGGGTGCCCCCACCTCTTCCCTCTTCATGTGAGTGGAAGCTCCACTCACACCCACTCATGCTCCCATAATTTCCCACTTGGAAAATCCAAAGGTTTTCTTTTAATAAATAAATAAAACCTTTTTATTTCTTTATTTCAGCATTTGTTAATTCTATTAACAAACTTTTGCATATAGCACCTCGAATCATTTGTTAATTCTATTAACAACCATTCGACGAAAAACCCCTTGAACTATTTCAATTTTCCCCGAAACAATTTCGGTGCTGTCCAAAATATTCTTCGATATTCCGTATCCTCTCAAATGCGTCATCGAACCTTAAGTGTGTCACCCTACGGTTCGCGAATAAGATAGACATGATCGAGACTCCTCTCCGATCAATAATCAACAGCGGGATCTGGAGATCCATGATGACTCCTATATATTCAACGATGACTCTCGTGATCGTGTGAACCAACAACGCCGTGAACTATTCCCTTTGTCTCGCGATATTTTACTTGTCCGAGATTCGATCATTGGTATCAACCATACCTTGTTCAATCTTGTTACCGACAAGTACTCTTTTCTCGTTTCCGTGATATAACATCCTTGTGATCATATCACGTGCTTGCAAGCGGTTTCGATGTGATATCACCGAGAGGGCCCAGAATATATCTCTCCGTCATTTGGATGGACAAATCCCACTCTTGATCCATGATCCTCAACTAATACTTTCCGAATACTCAACGACACCTTTATAGTCACCCTGTTACGGTGTGACGTTTGATGCCATCAAGGCACTCTTCCGGTATCAGTGATTGACATGATCTCATGATCTAAGGAATAAGTTGCTTCGTGTGTTTGATATAACAATGTAAACTAAATGACTTGATCGCATTGCTATATTCTCTTTGGGTATATGTTCATCACATCATTCTTCTAATGACATGACCCCGTTATTAATAACATCCGATGTTCATGATCAGGAAACCTTGATCATCTATTAATCAACGAGCTAGTTAAAAGAGAGGCTTTACTAGGAACCATTGTTTGTTTATTAAGCACACATGTATCAACGTTTCCGGTTAATACAATTCTAGCATGAGAAATAAACATTCATCATAAACAAGGAATAAGATAATAACTATTTTATTATTGCCTCTCGGGCATATTCCCTTCAGTCTCCCACTTGCACTAGAGTCAATAATCTAGTCTGTAAGCACTTAACACATATGGCGTACCAGTGTTATTACCATGCTTCGCATGTGGTAAACATTATCAAAAAGATCTGAACTGTTCAGGTCCTATTGTATTTGCATGTTCTTTGCGTCTACACGCATCACTCATTCTCTAATGAGATGGCTTTGTATATATGGTCAATTGGTGAAAACCTAATTCCTCAGCTTAAACTGATGTCACTAACATTGTGAAAATGTAGCTTCATAGTGTTAGCATTCTTGGAAACTCACCAAGTTCCGGTGATACCTTAATTCCTCAGCTTAAACTGATGTTACTAACATTGTGAAAATGTAGCTTCATAGTTTCAGCATTCTTGGAAATTCACCAAGTTCAATAAAGAACTCCTTGACACAAAATACGCTTATTATCAGTTGTCAACACAACGATATACTTTAGCCTTTGTTGTAGTATCTGTCACAATATTTTAATTTTGAAACTCTTTCAAATCCAGCATGAACTTTCTTCCATCCTATTGTGCTACCGTTCATCACATATTTTAATTGAGATAAAATTACTTTAATAAATGACAAGACTTATTAGTGTAACATATTACAACTAATATTTTGTCATTACTATATAGGAAAACATATCCTTAGCATTTCTAAAATGACACAAGGATCTCTCTCACTGTTGTCTAATCATCATATGAATTATCCTACTATAACATTTTATAGCATAGGACTCATCTGGTTGTGTACATAGCATGGAAACATGACTTAGAAATCTCAATTTCAATGATGCTCATCATGTGTCAAAACACATGAATCTTGCTCAATTATTTTCCATGTGACAAGAACTCCTTCTTATCAATCTTATATTGACATACTTCAATATTTCATCTATGTAATTTGGCTTCAATCATATCAGGTGCTTCAATCCATGTTTTATAGATATCGATGCCCAATATCTTCTAAGCCTTTCATCAATATGAAAATCTTAACCGTGTTAATTTAAAATACATATTTTCCAATCAACCATATGTCATCTACATAAAGTATTGGAAATATGTCATAGCGCTCCCACTTAATTTCTTGTAACTTTACAAGCATCTTTATCGTTCATGATGGAATCAAACTCTTTTGATAACTTCATTAAGGTAAAGATTTCAACTTCTTTATGCTCACTTCAACCATTGAAGTGTGCATACCTTTCTAGCAACCTTTTTGAATTTTACAAAACTCTCAGACAGTGTCAAGTACACATCCTTGATAAAACTTCCTTGAGAGGAGAGTTGGTTTTGTTATTCAACTGCCATATCATAATATGTAACCTTTTGCTAGAACTATCCGCAAAGACTAAAGCATCACTACGGAAGATCAAAATCTTGTAGTAGTTAACTCTTTGAACTTCGTCGAAAACAACTTTTCGATAAGTACAATTTTAAAGGATGTAAAATCCATGTCTTTGTCGTTATATAGACCCTTTTGCTATCGTTAGGCATCATGCCTATCGAAAGGACTACCAAGTCACATACTTGATATTCATACAAGGATACTATGGCGGATATAATGACTCATAGTCAATTTTACGAAGCCAAGGCCCATCATTTGCTTCCTTTATAAGGTCCAGGTCCTTTGTTGTCAAAACAACACTTTACACTTAAACCACAAGTTGTTCTAAGTACAAAGTTTTTGGACTTTACTGGTACAGTTCGCAAACTCATTTGAAGTATCTACAACATTTGTAGTGTCTTCTACTTAGTCAAAATAGTAAACCCCGGAACAACTTCCAGTGCTGCGCTACTCTTGACATGATAACGAAGATTCTCTAACCTCGTTGAGTTTGTACTGTGCTCCCACTCACTTGTTTCGCAAGAACTACTTTCTCGAGAAATCAACCCTTTCTGACAAACAACATTTGTCTTTTGGTTCGGTGATAGGAGAAATACCCAATATTTTATTTGGGATAACCTTATAAACATATATTTATCCTATTTTGGTTGTAAACATTTTACACATGCTATGCATACCAAAACTTAAGAAAGTGACAATTCGGGTCACTACCCAAACCATATCTTATATGTTGTCAATTTCAGCGGATCATGATGGTGCTCTTTTCAGTGGGAAAAACGGTTGTCACTAATGTATAAACTACAAAATTATAATGGCATTTTTATTAATCTTACCATGTCAAACAGGGTTTGATTTTGTCTTTTGAATACTCCAATCTAATGTGGGGTATTCGAGAAGTATAAGTTGTAGAACAATTCTGCAACTTCTCAGATGTTTTGCTAAACTTGTAACTCAAACTTTATCCTTTATGATCCAATCATAAATACTTGATTATCTTGTTACATTGATTTTAACTTCATATTAACAACCTTTTGAACCAATTCAAAATGTCAAACTCTGTTCCCTTTAAATAGATATACTCACATATCTACTCAAGTCGTCGACAGAATTTTATGAAGGAAAAATTAATCCACCATACATGACTACACATAATGGACTATATACATCATCATGTATAATCTCCACTACATTAGTCGTCCATTCTACTTTGGCCTATGAACGGAATTTTAGTCATCTTTTGGAAGAGGTCTCACAAGCGTCAATTTATTCAAAACAAAATGACTCCGGAAGTCCATCAATATGGAGTTCCTTCATGTTTTCCTTTCCGATATGAACTAAAATGGTGGTGCCACAATTTAAGTGAAACTCTTTTACGTCTTGCAACGTTTAGCATTCAGTCTTATAGATGTTTACTTTACCAACATGATTTATATTAACATATCCATCAATTATGGAATATGGTCATCGTTTGAACAATCTCATTTGTTCTCACAAAAGACTAGAACAAAATAACAAATTATTAAGTTCTTCAAATAAATCTTGACTGTTTGGTTTGATACGACAATGAACACAATAACACTTTACTTATGTTCTTGTCATAATCGATTCCACATCTATTACTAGTTCCTTTTAGGCCCTTGCATTGCGTTGCTTTGTATGACAACTCATACCAACCAATGTGGTATCAAAATACCAAAAATACTTTGTTAACTAGTAATACATCTATAACTTGTATATCAAGCATATACTCCTGAGCTGGACTTTCCGGTTATCTTCTTTTTCTGCCATATATCTATTTGTAATTCTATTTTCAATATTCCCTTTTCTTTATAGAAGAATCATTCAACATCAAACAATGCTAGTCTTACTAGCTCATTTTCTTTGGCGTGTTAGTCATATACTATCACCCATTGAGTCATACTTTGAGTTTGATTGTTCTACTAATATCACCATATTAATAATATTCTTCTAGATTCCACTCTTAGCAATTTCCAAGTAAGGTAAACTATTTTACCCATACTTCTAATCCATCCTATCATAACAATTTTATGATTAAGTTACTATAGCTCGAAGGAAGGGATTTAGAGGATAATTTTGAGCGCCCAACTTCTTGGAATATTCAAACGCCTAGCGTCTTCAATCATTGCATATATTCAGATAATATAAGCAAACATTGTCACGCTAAATTTGCATATATTCAGATAATATAAGCAAACATTGTCACGCTAAATTATACTCAGCCATGTTGCCACAAATAAGTTTCTAGATATCAATATATCTTTCACTTGATTGTTTCTGAAAACAATTCTTTTCGGTTCCTAAATCACTTTGATCAACAAAACATTCTTTTGAAGATAAAGTAATATGGAAGCAACCATGACTTTGGATTCTAAGTAGGAATTGGTTGCTCTCTAGATCAATCAATAATTAACCATATGGAGCTAGGTAGGAAATACCAAAAATCTACAATAGGACTCAATTTTAAATTTCACTAATACGGTACCAATCTTAAATGGTATTTACCAGATCATAACAGTTATATCTCAAATAACAATCTAAGTGTAAGGTAATTATAGATGCCAATGAATACTACAATTTGTGCAAATTCACTTTGATTTGTTGTTCATGATAAATAAGTTCAAGTTAATTAAAAAATTAAACCATGAACTCCCACTCAAAAACAACATCCCTCTTAGTCGTCTTTAGTGATTACACGAACCAAATTCACTACACCAAAACCGATCATCACGTGAGATGATGTAGCTTCAAAGGCGAACATTGACATGTTCATCATATCATCCATATGACTCATGCTTTACCTTTCGGTTACGTGTTCCGAGGCCATGTCTGTACATGCTAGGCTCGCCAAGTAGAACCGTAGTATTGCGTGTGTTTCAAGGCCATGTCTGTACATGCTAGGCTTGAAAACACCCGTTGTATGCGAACGTTGAGTCTGTCACACCCGATCATCACGTGGTGTCTCGAAACGACGAACTTTCTTAACGGTGCATACTTAAGGAAGAACACATTATTATCTTGATATTAAGTGAGAGGGATCATCTTATAATGCTATCGTCGCTATCTAAGCAAAACAAGATGCATAAAAGGATTAACATCACAAACATCACATGAAAGGATAACGTGATATGATATGGTCCTTCTTGCACTTGATCTCCATCATGTGCATTATGGTATGATCTCAATCATTCCACCGGCGTGGTACCAAGTACCACGGTACCCCAAACTTGATTGTCCATCAATAAGAAGACAACCATATGGATACCTTCCGGTACATCAATAATTTACAAAATAGATCATCTCATAATCAAATTTGTAATATTGACCATATCAATTCACATGCCCAGCAAAAACTAGTTAGACGCCTCTAAATTATTTTTGCATATTTTACGTGGCTTAGGGCTTTCGAGGATAGAACCGTTCATACCTACGAACATCAACCACAACGTTGATAAACACATTTTTAACAACCCTTCATAGATTAGATCTTAACTATAGTAGGAGAAACAGACACCCGCAAGCCACTTATGCAATACAAGTTGCATGTCAGTTGTGGAACAAGTCTCATGTACGTGGACATGTAAGGTTAGTCCGGGCCGCTTCATCCCACTATGCCACTAAGATCATAAAATAATCAAGGAGGTAATAACATGATCATCAACGCCCACATACACCTATGTGTTCTACCCGTACAAAACATCTACGCATAGATCCGGCTCTGATACCACTGAAGGGGAACGTAGCATAGAAAACAAAAATTTTCCTACGCGAGAGACACCCGAAAAGCCAAGATCTAATCTAGGAGACGAAGTGTAACGGGCAACAAGAGGGTTAAGGAGAACACATACCCTCGAAGACTCAAAGTGGTACGAGATCAAATCTCGTTGTTGGCGTAGTCGTACTCACACCGATCCCGATAGCGAGAAGATGGCACCGCAATCCGGCGGTGCATCCGTGATCGGTCACACGTACGGTTGATGACGACCTCCGTTCCCTCGTTCCAGCGGGGCGCGGAAGTAGAGGATCCCTCGGAACTCCAGCAGCACGACGACGTGGTGGTGGTGAAGAATCCCACGGTCAGGGCTTCGCCAAGCCGGAGACCATGAAATGGAGCAGCGGGTGGAGGGAAAGGGAAGTGGCCAAGTGTGTGGAGGAGGGAGAGCTCTCATCCTCCTTTTATAGGAGAGGGGGGAGGCAGCCCAAGGGGGGTGCGGCCAGCCCATGGGGGTGCCCCCACCTCTTCCCTCTTCATGTGAGTGGAAGCTCCACTCACACCCACTCATGCTCCCATAATTTCCCACTTGGAAAATCCAAAGGTTTTCTTTTAATAAATAAATAAAACCTTTTTATTTCTTTATTTCAGCATTTGTTAATTCTATTAACAAACTTTTGCATATAGCACCTCGAATCATTTGTTAATTCTATTAACAACCATTCGACGAAAAACCCCTTGAACTATTTCAATTTTCCCCGAAACAATTTCGGTGCTGTCCAAAATATTCTTCGATATTCCGTATCCTCTCAAATGCGTCATCGAACCTTAAGTGTGTCACCCTACGGTTCGCGAATAAGATAGACATGATCGAGACTCCTCTCCGATCAATAATCAACAGCGGGATCTGGAGATCCGTGATGACTCCTATATATTCAACGATGACTCTCGTGATCGTGTGAACCAACAACGCCGTGAACTATTCCCTTTGTCTCGCGATATTTTACTTGTCCGAGATTCGATCATTGGTATCAACCATACCTTGTTCAATCTCGTTACCGACAAGTACTCTTTTCTCGTTCCCGTGATATAACATCCTTGTGATCATATCACGTGCTTGCAAGCGGTTTCGATGTGATATCACCGAGAGGGCCCAGAGTATATCTCTCCGTCATTTGGATGGACAAATCCCACTCTTGATCCATGATCCTCAACTAATACTTTCCGAATACTCAATGACACCTTTATAGTCACCCTGTTACGGTGTGACGTTTGATGCCATCAAAGCACTCTTCCGGTATCAGTGATTGACATGATCTCATGGTATAAGGAATAAGTTACTTCGTGTGTTTGATATAACAATGTAAACTAAATGACTTGATCGCATTGCTATATTCTCTTTGGGTATATGTTCATCACATCATTCTTCTAATGACATGACCCCGTTATTAATAACATCCGATGTTCATGATCAGGAAACCTTGATCATCTATTAATCAACGAGCTAGTTAAAAGAGAGGCTTTACTAGGAACCATTGTTTGTTTATTAAGCACACATGTATCAACGTTTCCGGTTAATACAATTCTAGCATGAGAAATAAACATTCATCATAAACAAGGAATAAGATAATAACCATTTTATTATTGCCTCTCGGGCATATTCCCTTCAATAACCCCCTTCACTATGCTACTCTTAACCCTCTCTGGTTGGATAACGAACACTAATCATTGCGTAGGGCTGTAACAGCACTCCTCAAGTTTGTATTCCCATGTCTAGTTAACCCCACACTGTCACTAGGAGCACCCTAGAAGGTACTAAGCAAACTCCACAATTCATAGAGGAGACACACACGGCGTGCACACTGTCACCTTCACACTGTGGGACAAGGTGACTCCAAAGTTCATATTAATAAAGCACTTGAGTAGCAAAAGATGAAGAGTAACATCTACGAATTCAAATAGATTACAAAGCTCATGATCACATATAGATCATACCATATAGAGAGAGATGAATCACATAGCTACCGGTAGAGACCTCAGCCTCGGGGGAGAACTACTCCCTCCTCATCATAGGAGACAGCAACGACGATGGAGATGGCAGTGGGGTCGATGGAGATGGCTTCCGGGGGCACTTCCCCGTCCCCGCAGGGTGCCAGAACAGAGATCTGTCCCCCGAAACTTGTAGGCGGCGGCGGCGGAGCTACAAATGTATTTTGTGGAAAAGGTCGATTCCCCTAGGGTTTATGCATTGGGGAGTATATATGGGCGAAAGGGCAATGCCGGGAGGTGGCGCGGCTAGGGGGACCCGCAACACCCCATGGTGTGGCCACCCTGTGGCCCCCTCCGGGGCTCTTCGGGACTTCTGGATGCTTCCGGGACTTCTAAGACTTCTGGTTTTCGAATCGTCCAATTCTTAGAAGATTTCCAGAACAACTTTTATGAAACTAAAAACAGAAGAAAACAGGGAACTGGCACTTGCAATCTTGTTAATAGGTTAGTCCCGGAAAACGTGTAAAAATGCTATAAATAAGGGAGAAAAGAAGTAGCAATTTGACATACTATGATCATGGAGCATCAGAAATTATAGATACGTTGGAGACGTACCAAGCATCCCCAAGCTTAGTTCCTACTCGTCCTCGAGTAGGTAAACGAGGTGACATGCTACTAACATAAACTTGATCAATCTAATGTAAAAGCATATGCACGCTGAGATCATAAAACTTTAAACACATGCATGATAAATAAAACTTTAATAATAAAGTATAGCAATTACTTTGCATCACGAAGAGTAACTCAAATAAAGGATCATGAATAATAATGCAAAGAAAGGTAGACGTTTGTTTCAGGTATAGAGAAAGCATGGCAAAGTGATATTTCGATAGTCCTTAAGAGGGGGGCAAAACATAAATGTCAGGACACCTTCAAAGTTCATGAGGAAGACTAGAACAAATAATTTAAGAACAAATAATATCACATCATGAAGTAATTATTGGTGCTTATGGGACAAATGCACATAGAACTCAGAATGGCAAAAATGCTCTCTCAACTGTGCATAAAGTTAGAAGATGGAGACTCAACATAAAAGTAAAAGAAAGGCCCTTCGCAGAGGGAAGCAGGGATCACTCATGTGCTAGAGCTTTTATTTTATTAAACAGAGGTATTAAAAGTTTCACACTCCTCTCATCCATCTTTCACAAACCATGGCTAACTAAATCCTCGGGTGCCTGCCAATAATCACATACCGTGAAGAAGTGTCTATATTTTGAGAGATGTATGCTAATGTCAACGAATGGTAAACATAAAATACAGTACGTCACAAGCCAACTGGAGTCACAAGAGCGGCTCCCATGGTGAAGGACGCAACTGGTGTAGAAGTTCATCCCTCTTTCTCTTTTGTTTACACAATTATGCTTTGACTGATAAATCAGGGGCAAAAATAGTGAAGATAATTTGTTTGAATTAATTTGGGGCTGGGCACCCCGCTGCCAGCTCTTCTATCATTTGGATAAGCGGATGAAGCCACTAGTCCAGGGTGTGAAATCCAATCAACAAGTGAGATAAATATTCTCTATTTACGTCATGAGCAAAAACAGGAACATAAAGCGGGAGTAATTTTGAAAGTTTTAAAGGCAACACATGAGAAATTTACTTGGAATGGCAGTTAAATACCACATGTAGGTAGGTATGGTGGACACAATGGGAAAAACTTTGGTTTAAAAGAGTTTGGATGCACGAGTAGAGCTCATACTCAGTACAGGTGGAGGCTAGCAAAAGACTGGGAGCGACAAATCAAGAGAGCATAAGAGCCATAATCATGCATAGAAACATAAGCATCATTAATTAAAACATAAGCAATATCACAAGTTCAAAAACTAAGTGGTCATGGAGGCTATTTATGACTGGTTTGTAGTCATAAACATGGTCTGAGCATGCGCCAAGTCAACCAAATAAAACATTCGAAAGAGAATACCATATATTGATGCTTTACTATGACAAGAACAACTCATGAATCTTTCAATACATATTAAACACTCTCAGCTATTTGAGGCTAATCATGCTACTTAATAACCACAAGGCTTTAAAACAGAAATAACATTTAGCATGACATAAAAAAGTCTTAGCCACAGTCTATACAAGCTTCTACTTGTATCGTTATAAATTCTACTTCAAGCAGCAGTTCTCTTTCTGTAACAAGCACCATACAAAACATGCTTTAACAAAAATACTCTTTATGATACAACAAGCAAACATGAGAGTACTCACATAACACTACTAAAACTAACAGCTCTAATAAGAGATGCATGGAAAACATGAGCTAAATAAATGCAGCGGCTAGACAGAGATTAAGAATACAACGTATTCTCATGAAAAAACGGAGCATGTCACTCTCCAATAAAAGAATGCCGGGGTCCAACCAAGCTTATTGAAAAATTAAAAACAAACTGAAAACAAAAGCAAAAACAAACTGAAAACAAAAATAAAATACGCTCCAAGTAAAGCACATAAGATGCGACCGAATAAAAATATAGTTTCACTAGAAGTGGCCTGGTAATTTGTTGATGAAGAAGGAGATGCCTTGGGCATCCCCAAGCTTACACGCTTGAGTCTTCTTGGAATTTGATTGGATGTACCACCGGGGAATCCCCAAGCTTAGGCTTTTCACTCTTCTTGATCACATCATATCATCCTCTTCTCTTGACCCTTGAAAACTTTCTTCACATCAAAATTCTCACAATCTTCATTAGCAACGTTAGTGCAATTGAAATAATAAATTCACATGGTTCAGTTTCAACACAAGTCTAACACTCAAAAAAACATTAGCTAATGTCAAAACTTCTTTTAAAACTCTTTTTATCAAAAGAACACCAGAAGAAAGAGATTAAGATGCAAATGCGATAAATGGCAGAAATCTGTTAAAACAGAACAGCAGGTAAAAATCGATTTTTTCAAAAATCTTCCGTTTCTCAAATCAAAAGTGGTATTCTAAGAAATGTTGCGTATATAACTCAGTATTAAGCACAAAAAAATGCTCATGTAATTTTGAATTTTCTGTGATTTTTAACGGAATTAACAGTGGACAACAGAAATCTGTCTCCTGCGCAGAAATCCGAAATATAGGCTCAACTTTCCACTAGAGGCTTTACTTGGCTCAACAAAAACTAAAAAGAAAAGATACAGAGGCGTTGCTAAGGAAATAGACAACACCCAGGTGCAAAGCACACCAAAGAAAACGAAAGAAAACGGGTTGAAAACAGCGAAACAAAACGGGTTGTCTCACGGTAGCGATTTTCTTTAACGCCTTTCAGCTAGGCATAGTGATTTTTAAAAGATGCTCACATAATAATAAGGGTTGAAACACAATAAAAGAGCATCAAGAAGCAAATTTAAAACATATTTAAGTCTAACCCACTTCATGTGAAAAAGAATCTTGTAGAAAAACAAGTCAACGAAGCACAATGTGACTAGCATAGGAAGACAAAATAACTACAACTTCAATATATTTGAGATGCATAAAACCATGTTTCGCTCTCTCATAATAAATTTCAATAGCATCATGAATAAAATTAACAATATAGCTATCACATAAAACATTCTTATCACGAGCCAAATGCATAAAAGAATTTATACTCTCCACATAAGCATAGTCATTCTTATTAATAGTAGTGGGAGAAAATTAAACAAAATAGCTATCATTATTATTCTCATCACCATAATCATCAAATATAGGAGGCATATTGTAATCATAATTAATTTTTTTTCTCAATAGTAGGTGGACTGAAAATATCATATTCATCGTTGTAAACAGGTGGAACTAGGATACCACAATCATTATAGTCATCATATATTGGAGGCAAAGTATCAACAAAGAAATTTTCCTCCTCAAAACTTGGGGGACTAAAAATACCATATTCATCAAAACTAGCTTCCCCAAGCTTAGACTTTTCCATAGCATTAGCAATAATGTTGTTCAAAGAATTCATACTAATAACATTGCTATTAGCATGCAAATAAAGTTCCATAAGTTTTTTAATTTTCTCTTCAAACACTTCATGTCCTAACTCAAGATAAATATTATAAAGCTCTCTCATATTTTTGTTGATTTCCATTAAGACTAACTAGGGAAAATAAAAACAAGAAACAAAAATATTTAATTGCAGAATCTAAAGGAAATAACTTCGAGCACTCACAAAGGATGTGAGTACCTTTTACCTTACCTCCCCGGCAACGGCGCCAGAAAAGAGCTTGATGTCTATGCACGCTTCTATTCTTGGAGACAGTGTTGGGCCTCCAAGTGCAAAGGTTTGTAGAACAGCAGCAAGTTTCCCTTAAGTGGATTACCCAAGGTTTATCGAACTCAGGGAGGTAGAGGTCAAAGATATCCCTCTCAAGCAACCCTGCAATTAAGATACAAGAAGTCACTTGTGTCCCCAACACACCCAATATACTTGTCAGGTATATAGGTGCATTAGTTCGGCAAAGAGAGAGTAAAATACAAGTAATATGGATGATAATAAGTGATAATAGCAATCTGAAATAAAAATGGCAGCAAGCAAACATGTAGCAGAACAGGCAGAAAACGGTGTTTCAATGCTTGGAAATAAGGCCTAGGGATCCTACTTTCACTACTGGACACTCTCAACAATGATCACATAATTGAATGCATAAATAACCCCCTTCACTATGCTACTCTTAACCCTCTCTGGTTGGATAACGAACACTAATCATTGCGTAGGGCTGTAACAACACTCCTAAAGTTTGTATTCCCATGTCTAGTTAACCCCATGTTGTCACTATGAGCGCCCTAGAAGGTACTAAGCAAACTCCACAATTCATAGAGGAGACACACACGGCGTGCACACTGTCACCTTCACACCGTCGGACAAGGTGACTCCAAAGTTCATATTAATAAAACACTTGAGTAGCAAAAGATGAAGAGTAACATCTACGAATTCAAATAGATTACAAAGCTCATGATCGCATATAGATCACACCATGTGTGAGAGAGATGAACCACGTAGCTACCGGTAGAGCCCTCAGACTCGGGGGAGAACTACTCCCTCCTCATCATAGGAGACAACAACGGCGATGGAGATGGCGGTGGAATCGATGGAGATGGCTTCCGGGAGCACTTCCCCGTCCCGGCAGGGTGCCAGAATAGAGATCTGTCCCCCGAAACTTGTCGGCGGCGGCGGAGCTATAGATGTATTTTGTGGAAAAGGTTGATTCCCCTAGGGTTTATGCATCGGGAGTATATATGGGCGAAAGGGCAATGTCGGGAGGTGGCTAGGGGGCCCACACCCCTAGGTGGCGTGGCCAGGGGGACCCGCGCCACCCCATGGTGTGGCCACTCTGTGGCCTCCCTCCGGAGCTCATCGAGAATTCTGGATGCTTCCGGGACTTCTAAGACTTCTGGTTTTCGAATCGGCCAATTCCGAGAATATTTCCCGAAAGACTTTTCTGAAACTAAAAACTACAGAAAACAGGGAATTGGCACTTGACATCTTGTTAACAGATTATTCCCGGAAAACATGTAAAAATGCTATAAATAAGGGAGAAAACAAGTAGCAATTGACATAATATGATCATGGAGCATCTGGAATTATATATACGTTGGAGACGTATCAACAACCCCCTCCCAAAGTATGCTTTCAATTTCCGTTTTTTGGGAAGTTTTCTCAAACTTTATCTTTCTCGGATGATTTTACTAATTCGGGTTTATTTCTTTGTAGCTTGCTGATCTCATAGAAGACAACTCATCTTTGAAGCTGAAGTAGCGGAGCTAAAAGCCCGCTTTTTGGTAGCCGCAGGGCGGAAGTGCAAGAAGATCGCTTCGAGTCAAGAAGTGACCGACCTTGACTGAGTTCCCGTCGCCACCTCCAGGTAAGACTCAGATTTTTCTTTTGCACACTTTTCCTCAACTCCTTTTTCTCGGATTTTTTATCTCGGTTCTTTCTTTCCTCTTTTAGCCTTGCTCTCGTCCCTTTGAAGGGAAAATGCAGGAAGAAACTCAAGGCCGTTGCTCTTAGCGGGCCTCGGCCTTCCACCGCTACTGCCCCAAATACTCTAGTCGCAGGCAACAAAGAAAACTGGGCTGCTCGAGAGGAACCCATCTTCCCCCTTCCGAGCCAATCCAACGAGCATGATGTGCCTGCTACAGACGCGCGGGAAAGGGCGGAGAATGAAGAAGGCGGACCATCGCTTACTCAACAACCCGAGCCAATCCCCACCTTTGATACGAAGTTTAAGGAAAAGCAAGAGGCTTGCTTTGATGAACACGGGTACATACATCCGTGGGCAAAAAAGCAGTTCGCCTAAGCCCCCTTGATTCGTCCCTAGCCAAAAGGCGGGTTAATTTTCCGGAATAATTACGTATTCTCGCCTCGGTAGGTTATCCAGGACGGAATCCACCATCTGGGGATTTCATTCTCGGAGGACTCCAAGGAGTTCACCGAGATGCTTCACGGGCTGACAAGGGTTAGCCATGTATGTCTCTAGCCCCCAGTTACTAAGACATAAGCATACTTTTTTGTTTTAATACTTTTCAACTTAGCCTGCTTATTGTTTTTTAACAATTCTTTTCCCTTGTATGCTTTCAGCAAACTGCCAAAAACATACACGTGGGAGTTTTTGACATACTTACCATCAGGAACTAGGAGGTGAGATCCCTTCTTGGCATTCTGAATGAAAAATACTCAGAGATTTCCGAGATCCAGAACCAGCTGGAGGAGAAAACCGGTAAGTATCTTACCCTTTCCTTGTATTCTAATTCCGAGCTTTCAAAATTTCCTTAAGTACTATTCTGAGTTGTGACGCCCTTGGATCGGGTACTATGGGGATTTCAGCGTTACCGCCACAATCCACATAATATCTGATCCCGAGTTGTCATTTTTTATACCATTACAACAGTTCACGAATAATCCGCAACAACAACAAAAGAGATATATACAAGATGACTCAAACGAGTCAAGGATACAACTTATACAATACAAAGATCCAAATATCAGCGGAAAATGAAATAGTATCCGACTACGGATAAGATACAAATTGGACTAAGAGTCCTGAAGATAACCGATGGCGTCCAATCCCTCCCAGGCCAAGCCGGAGGGATTCCCAAGCTAACGGCGTCAGACTTCAAACCTGTCGACTGCATTGTGAATACATCCCCGAATCATGGGGTAAATACTTGAAGGTACCGGCAGGCGGAAAGCAATACTCACAAGATACCAATGCAACCAGTCATCACAAGATACAAATACTTTGGGTACCAAGGAAGAGGTTGGTGTAATAAAGCGGCAGCGGGCGGCACTAAGAAGTCTATGGAGACACGCTACAACTCTCGTCTATTAGAAAGGGATGAGAAAGCGCAACAAAACCAACTACAACTACTCACCAAAGCAAACCCATCCAGGATTTACCCCCCCAACAACCAATGCCAGAAGGTAACCGAGGAAAAACTCACACATGTTGAAATAGTAATCTCGCTATCCCACAGGTTAACAAATGTCATTAGGTGTAAGTTATCCGACTCTTGTAAGCCAGCACTTTCTCCAAGATCGTCACATAAGCACGGATGATACGCCTTCTCGAAAAGATTTAACCCTGCAGGGATGCACTACTATAGCCACACGCACCGAACTGTCGCGAGACTGTCGGCACAACACTTCACCTCACCACAAACAAGTCCAGGTAGCCACCTAGCTAGGTTGGAACCGCCTCGAGAGTCCGGCCGATACTTCGAAGCGGACCTAGCCGTTTGCGCCTACGCGCGAAACAGATCAAACCTGACCGGAATTGTCAGCTTCACGTCATACCGCGGAAACCTATATAATTGTACGCACATCGGTAACATACCATCATCATCCTCCACGTTGTTGCCATTGTACCTGCAAAACTGGTGATGTTCGTACCCAAATGGAAAGCCTGAACTAAGTTGTGGCATCCTGGACAAGAGTGCAGCGGGGCTAATAGGTTGCGGGGAGTCCCATTCCTCCCACGATGTGTTTAGCGCTCATTCTTGGATCAGCGGACAAGAACATTTTCCTAAGGCGACACCAGAGGGACCAAAAGCCTCGACGGGTCTCCCGCCGATGTCTTAACTCGAATTCAAATTTTATTATTACCCCAAGTGTTAAGATCATTTTAAAAATAAGTTGACCCAACCTATCATACTAGTAAGGTGACAAAGAACCAAACTCGCCAAAGAACCTAAGCATGCGCTACGACTCGCAAGGCAAACAAGAAACAAACATGTCATAGGAGGTGGGGGATACGGCTATATCATGGCTGCAAGGTAAACATATGATAGGATCGAGACACCAGCATCGAATCATAAGGCTAGAATAAAGACAACGGAAAGAATCGGTAACAAGTGAGGAACGGCAGCCATAGGTAGCAAGTGAGTAAAGCTTGCCTGGAATCCAGCTTGTAGAGGTAGCGAACTTGTCGTTGCTCACTTCATCTCAACGTCCTATCCGCGAAGAAGCAAAGCACTAAAAGAAGCCAATGATGCAACACTTACTACTAAGGCAAAAGATCCAGCATGATCAAGATATGGATGCACGACATGCGATGATGCAACTAATCAATATTAAGCGGAACCGAAGTCCGGGAAATTTATTTATGGTTCAAGTTATTTATCTAACCATCAAATTAAATGTTGATTGGCATGGAAAAAAATTCATAGGTGATCTACACAAGATTAAATGGAATAGGGCACAATTAAATTAAATGCCCCAACACATTCCATGTTTTCATATTAAGTGAACATGCATAACACTACTAAAATGCAAGATGCAAGATGCAAACATGAGCATGGATGACAAATTAATATTCCTTGCATTTTTCTGATTGGAAAACATATTTTACTTTGTGAAATTGGAGTTAATATGAATTTGTTATTCAATTTTGAAACCCAGGGGTCAATCTGTAATTCCAGGGACCAAAACATGGAAGAAACAGATTGCAGAGAGGGCCCTCGGAGTTTGTTACTCAGCGCACAGACCACATGGGTCACTGACCAGTGGGGCCAGGCCCTGCGCGGTGGAAAATAGAGAAGAAGGGGGGCAATGCCTCGGCCGGGAGTCGAACCTGGGACTCCTGGGATGCGGATCGGGGCTTTAGCCACTGGGCTAAGCTGCGTTTTGTGGTAAGTTACGGATCTGGCCCTAGATTAGGTGCGCTCCCCGCGGAAAACTGAAACTGGACGAGTTCAGTGTTCTGAACTTTGTTGACGGCAACGCAGACGACGATGCCGCTCGAAGAAGACATCCATAGCGAGTAGAGGAGAGGGGAAAGGGGTTTCTGAGGTGCAGCTCACCTTGGGGAGCTCGATGGCACAGCAAGATGGCTCGAAGATGATCTAAGCAACCGGAAGTAGAGGAGCCAGATGACATCGTTGACGACGATGTGCTCGTGGACGGAGGGAAGACGACCATGGCGGCGACGATCGCAATGTCCTAGGGTGCCTATCTTCGGCGTGGAGGATGAGGACGGCGAGGCGATTCGATTCCCGCGCTCCTCTTGGCTTGAGGGGTCCATGGAAGCGTGGCCACGAGCCCACAACGGCGCGCTCCGGTGTTCTCTCTTTCGGTTCAGGAAGTTCAGAGAAGGAACAGAGAGCAGAGGAGGGAGAGGGGTAGAGGCGGTGGAGAGGGAATAGAGGGAGGAGGCTAGGGTTTCTGGGAAGGAGAGGGGCGGCTTGAGGTAGATAAAGGAGGGGGAGGGGACCATGGCGTGGTGGTGCGGATAGCGACAGGAGAGAATATAGTTGCCATGTTTCCGGTACTGCGGGTTTGAGGGACGGGAACGTGGGACGAGAGTCGGAACCTGGAAAAAACAGGGAACGGAAGGAGTATACATCTCTCTAGCGATCAATTGGTTGAGGGAACGCGAACCAATCAGTTCGGGGACGATGAACCCGGTACGGTAATGGTGGGTCGAGTCTGCGCCTGTCTCCTTGTCTCGTATGAGAAGGAGTAGGAGTCTTGGACTCTAGGTCTTTAGGAGACACCAGATAAATCACCGTGTAAGTAAAAAAAGGATCCAATTAATTGAATCCTTGGATCATGGGATGCATATACCTAAACAAAGGCATGCTTGATTCTAGCGACAATCGGGGTAGGGTCCTTATTAGACTTAATTACGTTAGCATTGCTTGTTTTGTAATGCTTGATTACTTGCTTTGTAATGCTTGAATCAAGGCCCCATTTCCTTTCTATTTCGAGTCAAGAACCCAGTGTACAGGTTCACTGAACCAGGGTACAGTACCCATTGTGCGGGGACGCGTCCCCAGTACCGAATCGTATCGTTCCGGGCGTCGTTCCCGAACCTCGATTGGGGACGGGGAATCCGATTCACGGGACGTTCCACCGTTCCCCGTTCCCGGCAACGAGAGATCACGCCTCCCGCGTGTCTCTGTCGTACGGAGGTGGAGGGTGAAGGGGTAGTGGGCTGGAAGCTGAGAGGAGCTGGGCTGGTTCTTGGGCTGCCTCCTCCTCAAAACATCTTTTTTAAGGAAGAATTAAAAGAAGTGGTTTAGGGATTTAGAAAACAGAGTTTTAACCATTTAGAATATTCTAGAAAGTAGTTTGATTAATGCCATGTGATATGATGCATGAAGAAGGATGATGCACAGAAGAAAATCAAACAAAAACTAGTTGGGGAAATCCCCGGGCGTTACAGACGACACCACTAACAAGGGATTGCGCCCTCGCAATCCGCCAAACACCAAGGGAGAGGGGAAGAGTCGGAGGTATCGAGTCTTCGATCACCTTGTTGATCTTCTCGACACCACTAACAAGAGGTTCTTGCTCCGGATAACAAAATTAGAAGCAGAGGTCTTAGAAGAAAACCGCCTCATACTTCAATGTAAAGAGTCTGAGTCACATATTGATCCACCTGTCCATCGTAAGAGAATGACAAGAGTAGTCGTTATGGGGGCCAATCCATTCCGCACCCAAATCATTAGCTCTGTAGATGAACAAAGAAATCGTGTAACCTAACTCTCGAAATTCAGATTGAAGGTTTTCACATATAGCGGCAGCGAAGTTCTTCGGATCCAGGGTAGGTGAAGAGATCGTCGTCGTGGAAGTCATAAATCATCATACAAGATAGGAATGGAAGTCATGAAAACAATTGGGATGTTCAATGGATAAGAAGACCAGGCGTTGAAGCAACATGGTAAAGAAGGAAACGACCACATGGATGTAGGACGGAAAACCCCAACCTCGAGAACCTAAATTTTGAAGAAGGGAAGAGAAAGATTCAAAATATAGAAAGATAAGAAGGAAGAGAAATCAGAGGTAAGGAGTAAACAAGAATCCTATTTAGATCTTTGCAAAATATGTTTAGTGAAATGGTTTTGACACTCTAAAACAAGTGACCGTTAGCTAGGTTATCCTACAGGCTTTGCGGACCCGTTGCTTCGATAACCATTCGTATCGAAACAACATTGGGAATCGGAACCTGGCTCTGATACCATTTGTGACGCCCCTGGATCGGGTACTATGGGGATTTCAGCGTTACCGCCACAATCCACATAATATCTGATCCCGAGTTGTCATTTTTGATACCATTACAACAGTTCACGAATAATCCGCAACAACAACAAAAGAGATATATACAAGACGACTCAAACGAGTCAAGGATACAACTTATACAATACAAAGATACAAACAGCAGCGGAAAACGAAATAGTATCCGACTACGGATAAGATACAAATTGGACTAAGAATCCTGAAGATAACCGATGGCGTCCAATCCCTGCCCAGGCCAAGCCGGAGCGATTCCCAAGCTAACGGCGTCAGACTTCAAACCTGTCGACTTCATTGTGAATACATTAGTCAATAGAGTGCATTACTATTCTTATGATTAATATAGTTTTGACTCCTTTTCTTCTAAGTTCTCTGGATTGTATGTTTTGACTTTCCTTAGTGTTTAAGCGTTTCTAAAAAGTATGCAATCTTCATGCCAAGTGACCGGGTTAAGTAACCAATCAGTCAAACCTCGGAATCATGGATTATACTTTGGCACTTTGCTTACTAGATCAAGTGACCCAACAATACAAACAATCAGATGATACTTAGGAATAATAAGGAGTTTAAAAAATATGAACTCCAGGCACACATGCACAATCTGGTGTTCTTTAGCCTACTTAGGCCAAAAGCATTCAGGTTTATAACTCCAAGCTCACATGCACAATTCGGGTTAACACTGAAGCAAATTGAAAGATCATTGGGAAATAGAAAAGACGGAAACATGCTTTGGACAATAAAACACAGAAAACAAAGAGCACGGATTTCCGGAGGGACGTAACTGTTGGATGCTCCAGGGCTTATTTGTCTTTCCTAGTTCTACATCTATGCTCCTTTTCCTCTTGCGATTCGAGTTTTTCGGGTCATCTTCTGCATCTTAAATATCTACAAGGTAATATGACCCATTTTTCATAGCATTGCTAATGACAAACAGTCCTTCCCAGATTGGGGCTAGCTTGTGCTTGCTATCCTCTACAAATCTTAGCACCAAATCACCTTCTTTAAAAGATTGGTGCTTTATTTTCCAGCTATGATATCGCCGTAAGCCCTGCTGATAAATGGCAGATCTTTGCAACACAAGTTCTCATTTTTCTTATAAAAGATCAATGACATCCCGACGCGCACTTTCAGCATTTGAGTCATCGTATGCCTGCACTCTTGGGATATCATGGTCATGTCCATAAGAACCATTGCTTCTGCGCCACATGCCAAGAAAAAAGGCGTTTTCCCTGTTGATCTATTTGGCGTAGTTCGGATACTCCAAAGCACGGAAGGAAATTCTTCTACCATGCTCCAGCTGCTCTATGAGAGGAGTTTGAGTCTTGGGCATATTCCTTGGAAGATTGAACTATTGATTCGTTCAACCTGGCAATTGGATTGTGGGTGCGCAACAGATGAAAGATCTAGGAGAATTCCCATTTATCGGCAATACTTTGCCAACTCTTAAATTGAAAAATTTGTCCCGTTATCCGTGATTATACTATGTGGGATGCCGTATGGCATGACAATGTTAATGACAAAATTTCTAGCAGTCACACCGTCAAGTTTTTTATGGGTTTTGCCTCCATCCACTTGGTATACTTATCCACTGTAACGAGTAGATGTGTGAGTCCGCCTCTTGCAGTTTTGAATGACCCCATCGTATCTAGCCCCCAGACCGCGAACGATCATGTTATGGGGATAGTCTTGAGTGCTTGAGATGGCATATTTGTCTGATTGGCATAGTACTGGCCTCCGGCACATGTATTTACTATGTGCTCTGCATCAGTCTTGGCTGTAAGCCAGAAAATCCCTGCACGGAATTCTTTCTTAACTATGATTTTTGACTGAACATGATGTCCGTAATATCCGGCATGAATTTGTTGCAGAATTTTTCGTCCTTGTTCTGGCGAGATACACCGCTGAAAAATTTCGATAGTGCTGCGTTTATACAGGCGACCATTTATTACCGTGTATCCTTTGCATCGGCGTTTTAGCTACCTTTGTAAGACTTCATCTGCTCCATCTAGGAATTTCTGATCAACTACGAAGTTTAAGTATGGAATTGTCCAATCCGGGTTAACAAGCGGAACTTATATTGACTCGGAAACTAGGGGATAATCAACATCTCCACCCTTTATTGATGGTTCGTACAAATGTTGGACGAATATACTAGGTGGCAATTGTTCCAGTTTTCTTCCCTTTTAACGTGATGTACCTCAAATCCTAGGAAGCAAATGGCGAACTCGTCAACTGTTCTCCGATAATTGGCCATTATGGGTCCTTTGCCATCCCATGTCTGGTTCAGCTGATGGTGTACCAAGTACTAGTCTCCATAGCAAAGTATGCGTTTGACACCTATTTCTTTTGCAATATGCAAGCCATAAAGCAATCCTTCGTATTCTGCCACTTTGTTAATGGTGTTGAAGTGTATTTGTAATACATACTCCATTGTGTCGCCTTTTGGAGATTTGAGCACCACACCTGCGCCATCGCCTTTTTTCATTTTGGATCCGTCAAAATGCATGATACAATATTTCGACTCTAGCAGCGGTGTGTATTCCATTGCTTCTGTCCAATCGGCTATGAAATCTGCCAACACCTAGGATTTAATTGCCGTCCGGGGTTGGTACTTATTATCGAACTGTAACATCCCAAGTATGAAAATGTCCCTTAGAATGTTTGATTTCTTGTTTAATTAAAGTATTGCATCATGTCATCATATTGCTTTCATGTGTGGATTCTCAAAATTCAACTAAATTCAAATCACTTATGTTTTCACACTTGGTCTGTTACAACCTTTTCAAATAAAATAATCTAATCTAATAAGTTATTTGTTTTCCATAAATTTGAATTTGCAACAATTAATTTGGTGGAATTTCAAACCTTTTCAATTATCGCAAAATTCACTCAAATTCATTTGAATTTCAAATAGCAACAAAAATTTGAGATTTTGAAAAAACAAATTTTGTGCAGCTGGGCATTTTGAATTCCCAATGCATAGGAAATTATTTCATGATTTTCTGACTTGAAAATCTACCTCAAATTCCTTTTCTAATTTCCTTTTTACAAAAAAAAAAGAGAGCAAAAATAAAAATAAAACAACACACAAGGGAGAGAGAGAGCACCAGCAGGCCCTTTTTCCCCCTTTTCCTAGCCCATCTATTTCCCCTCAGCCCAACACCTCCCTCAGCTCGGTACCGATTCAGTCGTCTTCCTCCTTGACGCCATCCCTGTACGATCACATCATCCACCGCAGGATCACCTCCTCCTCCACTCGATGCCCAGCCGTACGAGCTCGAGCTCCACCTTAAAACCGAGCCCTCCCCTCTGGCTAACCCTAGTCCCCTCTTTCATCCTCCAACCACGCCGCCATCTTCTTCCTCCCCTCTCTCTTCTTCCCTGCAACCTCCTCTGCATCCTCCTGTAACTGAAACCCACCGAAAAAAACAGCCCCTTTGCCGCCGGTGATCACCGCCCTAGGACCCCCCTCCAGCCGCCGCAACGCCGGGAATGGAAACGGCGTTCCTCGGGCTCCCTTCTCCCCCCCCCTCGGGTTGGGCGGGGACGCACCGGAGCGCCGCCGCCGTCCGCTCCAAGCCGCGGCCGCTCCCTGTCCGCCCACGACCTGCCTGCACCGACCCATCCTCCTCCATCGACCGCTCGGGTGAGCCGCCTCCCCTTCCCCTCGATCGCCTCCTCCCTCTCCCTTGGCCGCACCCCACACCACCCCACGCCCCACGCTCCAGCGCCTCCGGCGAGCGATCTGCCGATCGCTGTCTGATCTCTGTCGAGGCACAGCAGCGTGCAGGTTCAGTTACGTGCAAATTTCAGAAATCGCGCACAGCCACACCTCATACCCCCCGCTTCCCCTTCTGTTACAAACCGACCGCACCAGCCCACTGGCAGCAGCCGCGCGCAGCGAGCCACAGGTGCTGGGTTCGAATCCCCGCACCCCACCTTTTCTGCCCTTTTTCTTCCGATTTATCTCAGAGCAGTCTGAACCATAACCCCCCCTTCGCCCCTTATCTGTCAACACAGCAGCTCCACCCCACTGGTTCTGCTCCTTGTCCTCACAGCAGGAGGTGGGGGGTTCGATTCCCCCCTTCCACAATAAACCAAACCTTTTATTTTGCAATGTTTTGATACAGCACCTTCTCAGTAATCATAGCTAGGTCCCTGTTAAATAAATTTAGACCCCTGCAAAATTATTTCTAAGTCCCTAGAGGTGATAAAAATGGCAGATTTGCACCTTAACTTGTAAAATGCATAAGAAATTCATCCCAACTCCAAATTCAACATTTTTAGTATGTTTTCTGTACCAAATTAAATGCTCTATCCAAATATAATTGTTTTTCACTGTTTTGAATATTTTAAATTGGTGCAATATTTGAAAACTTGTTAAATTCACTTAAACTTGCAAAATTCATAACTTGGGCATAAAAATTCCAAATTCAACAAACTAAATATGTTTTCCAATCAATTTTTCATGTACTTTCCAATTATAAATTTTGTTTGCTGTTTTGAATAATTTAAATTGCTGAAAACAACTGTTTCCTATTTATTGCATTTAAAATTGCCAAAACAATAACTTGCTCATTTTAAATCCAATTTCAACAAATGAAATATGTTTTCCATGCAAAATTAAACCACCTTTTCAAATATAAAATTTGTTTCATGTTTTGAATAATTAAAATTGGTTAAATAATTTAAACCTTGTTTAAATCATTTAAAATTGTTAAATTCATAACTTGATCAAATCAAATTCTTTTGGGACATATAAAATATGTTTTCCAACCATAAAAGCATAACCTTTTCAAATATGAACTTCACTCAATGTTTTGAACAAATAAATTCATTTAATTCTTGCTTAAACTTGTTTAATTCCTAAATAATTTATTTGTAATCCTTTTTCAACAAGTGAAACATGTAATCCACCTAAAATCTGGTGTTCTTTTCAAATATAAACTTTGTTATCTATTTTGAACAATTAAACTTGATGAAAACAACAAATGCTTGTGTGACACCTTTAAGGAACCAAAATTCCATAACTTAATAACTAAAATTCCAAACTTGGTAAACCTTATTTCCAATTGATTCTATTGTTGTTATTTTTCTGTTTTCCTCATCCATGCATCATGCTAATCCACTTTCACATATGCTTTAGTTGTAGAACAATTAATTCAACTATAATTCACGGGCTTTCCATATGCAATCCAATTGCATGTGGGTCCATTAAATCATGTTGCTATCTTGTCAACTAGTTTATTTCTATGCATCAATTAAATGGTCATGCATCATCCCATGTTTGTGCACTATGCCATGTTATTGATTGTTTATCTTTCTGCATTGTTTGTTTGCTTCTTCTCGGATATACGACGACGTTGAGACCGACGATCCTTACGACACCCCTTCTAAAGGAGTTAGCTCAGTACCAGGCTACTGGGTTTGCAGGCAAGTTATCACTCACATGAACCATCGTGTTCCTTTCAACATTGGTTACCGATACTTTCCGTTGTCTATTCTGCTAGCCCTATGAATAGCTGTTTCTGTTACGAACCTATCACATGAATCCCTTAACCCTGATATTGCCTCACCTCCATACCTATAACCTTTTGCTTGTTGCCCGTGTCTTACTAGCATGCTTAGGGTTGTTTTGCTCGAGTCTGTTACCCGTTACTTTCTGTTACTATTTCATTATGTTCTGGGGGCTCGATGTTAAACAATGAATCATGCTAATGTTATTGTTAAATAATAATTTGATGATAAGGCACCGGCAGGAGGCCCTGTGTGGTTTTGAGGCCTGCTAGTGTCGACCCTAATAGGAAAAGGGTCTTGTCTACTGATCCATGATGAGCGCACTAACCGCATGTGGGAAGCGAGTATGGGCGCCCCCCTCAATTTGATTCGATTCGCATCTCGTCCAAATCGCCTCATTTAGTTCGTGTTTTCCATTTGCCGCATGCATGTTTTTGCGAGCCCAGGCCAGGGTGGAACTTTTGTAGTCGGCATATAGGGGGGCACGTTCTTAGAGTGCTATGAGGGTCCCCTTTCTTCGGGGCTCGATTAGCCGTGCGCCCAAGGTGCTTTGGGCTTGATGCGAAGAAGAGTTGAGTTGTGTAGAGTGCCCCGCTTGGTGGAAGGCATCCCATCTGGCGGGTTATTCTTGCGTGTACGGCCAAATTGGTGCAACCCTGCAGGGATAAATCTTCTCGAGAAGCCGTGTTTTCCACGGTTATGGACTACTTGGTGAAAGTACTGGCTAACAAGTACTCAGGACAACTTAAACCTAATGATTAACAACCTTACACCCAACGATTAACAACTTGACTAGTAGTAGGCTTATTGACACAATAATCTGAACCTTCACTATTTCAACTGTGTGAGCTATCCTCGGATTGCTTCTTTGGATAAGGGGCGAGATCCAGGATGGGTTTGTTTGGAATTAGTTGATAGGTTGGTTACGATACGCGATCTTATCTCCTTTCTGTTAGCCGGAAGTTGTAGTATGTTTCTGTAGTTGGGTAGCGCAGCTAGTTGCAGCATCTTTCATATCCCCTTTCTTCCGTTGAACCCAAAGCATCTGTGCTTGGTGTTGACGGGTTACACTTTGGTGAACTGTGAGTCTTGCTTGCCAGTACGTTTAGGTACTGACCCCTTTGGGGCTGTGGTTTCCGCAGACGACGTTTCCGAGGATCTACATGGTGGCTACTACGTGGAGTATGACGAGACTGCTGACGAGTAGATAGCGGACCCGGGCAGGATCCGAGACTTCGTGGATGGGCTCCGTCTTTTCGTTTCCGGCCTCTTAGGCCTATTTGGTTCTTGTCTGTACTCAGACATGTTGACTGCTTCCGCTGTGATGTAATGATGAATTATTGGGACATGTGTCCTCTGGATGATTGTATTTGCTATCTCTGCTCTAATGAGAACTATTTGCAACTTATTTCAATCTTTTGTGTCGTAGAGATCTATTGTGATATCACTTGTTCCAATGCCGTTGACGTACCATGTGTGTATGTTTTGAAGTACATCAATGGAAGTATCTGGATTGCTACGGGATGGTTTGCGCAGACGATGAATAGTAAGATAATGGTTGTCACACGTTTACGTGTTGGCCTGCTCATATTGAGATGCGGGTGCCAGTATGCCCCGTAAACCATTTATCTACTGTTTAACGGACTGTGAGTATCCCCTAGAAGTCCGGGTGCGACACGAACACAGCGAGTTCAATGCCCCATTTGGCTACTCTGCATGTTGCGTCCACATTGTTTATAATATCCCCTAGTGATGTTTTTCTTACCACTGTTATGGAATGTCCTTGAAAATAATGACGAAGTTTTCGAGATGCGAAAAATACGCCATATGCCAGCTTTTGATAATGTGGATACCTTTGTTTTGACTCGAAAAATACCTCGCTGACATAGTATACTGGATGTTGATCTGGAATACTTTGGTCGTCTTTCCGCTTTTACACAATTATCACCGCACTAATAACCCTGTTTGTTGCTGTGAGAAACAGTAACATGAGTTCTTCGTCTTTTGGAGATGGCAAAATCGGAGTTTTCATCAAAGTTTCTTTCAACTGGGTTAATGCTTTGTCTGCATCTTCTGTCCATTCAAATTTGTCGGATTTCTTCAACAACTTGTATAATTAATGATAGAGCTTTGTCGCCAAGCCGTCTTATAAACCTGCTTATAACGGCTGCAGAACCCGTTAATCTTTGGACATCTTTTAGACACGTGGATATTTTAATGTTTAAGATTGCTTTGATCTTTTCCGGATTTACCTCTATTCCTCTGTGAGAAACGATAAAACCCATAAGCTTTCCTGAAGGAACCTCGAATACGCACTTTTAATGGATTCAACTTCATTTTGCAAATGCGGAGATTGTCGAAGGTTTCTCGTAGATCTTCAAGAAGCGTATGCTTTTCCTTGGAAACAACAGCAATATCATCCACATAAACATGGACGTTTTTGCCAATTTGGCTAAGCATCTTTGCATGCAACGCTGGTATGTTGCGCCAGCATTCTTCAGGGCAAAAGGCATGGTTATGTAATAGTATGTTCCATAGGGTGTTATGAAAGAGGTTTTTATTTGGTCTTATTCTTTCATGCGTATTTGATGATACCCGTAATAAGCGTCCAGAAATCATAAAAGCTCAGAGCCAGCAGTGGCATCTATTATTTGATCGATTCGTGGTAACGCGAACCTATATTTTGGGCACAATTTGTTCACACTGGTGTAATCTATACACATTCTAAGAATAATAATATCCTTCTTCGGGACTAATACTAGGTTCGCAGACCAATCAGTATGTATAGCTTCCCGGATAAAATGAGCTGCTAAAAGCCGGATAATTTCCTTGCCAATAGTCTTCCGCCTTCTTCCATCGAAACGACAGAGACCTTGTTTGACGGGTTTTGATCCTGGAATAACCTTCAGTTGGTGCTCAGGAAGTTCCCTGGGAACACCTGGCATATCAGCAGGACATCAGGCAAAAATATCTCAATTCTCACATAGGAACTTGATGAGCGCGCTTTCTTATTTATCAGTCATTCCCGTTCCTACTACAAAAAATTGCGTGAGGTCTTTGGGATCTAGGATGATCTGCTTTATATTCTCTGAGGTTTTGAAACTATCTGCCGGCTTCCGGCTTTCTTTTCCTGCCAGCATTTCTGTCGGTGACACTTCTTTAGCCAGCTCCTTCAGCTCCTCCTTCCGTATCACTTGTTTGGCCAAAGGGCATTTCCTTTCTCCAGCTTGTTTGCGAGTTTGAAATCTCCTGATATGGTGATTACTACGCCTTTTGGCCCTGTCATCTTAAGGTTGTTGTAGATGTAGCACGACCTTGCCATAAATTTGGCGAAAGCCGGAGTGTTGCGTGCTACACACTTTCGAACGTCAGCACCTTGAACTAAATCATTTCCTGGCGAAAGTGTTCCCTCTTTCCGAAGGTTACTTCTAGGGAAATTTCTCCAAGGGAATGTGCTTGCCTTCTGGGAACAATGCCGTGAAAACGTACATTGCTTTGTTTGAGTTGGGTCTTGGAGATATGCAACTGCTTTAGTGTACTTAGGTACATGATATTGATACTAGATTCTCCATCCATCAACACCCTTTTGAGTATAGTGTTTTGAACAATAGAACTTACTACCAAAGCGTGTGTGCTGGGTTCTGGGATATTACTGGGATGATCGGACTGATCCCAGGTAATTGGTGTATTTGGATATTTCAAGTACTTTGGGGTTGGAGGTACAACCGCATTGATCTCTCGAAGCGTTCGTTTTGCCTGTTTTACTGAAGGAGTTGCAAGGAAATTTATGTTATATTCTCCTTCAACTCCCGGGAATTTAAGCTCGCCTTTCCGTTGCTTCTCCTGGATTTTATCGTCAATGTCAAACTCAATTTCGTCCTTGTCAGCTTCCGGATTTTGCTTGTTGAATTTTCTTTTGGAATTCTTTCATTTATTCCCGGATCCTAAATTGCCTTTCATTTGCTTATTAAGTCAGCATTGCGCATTTGTATAGGTGGGCTTCCCAAATTACGAATGGTGGACACATGGTTCCGACTTAATCTTTTCCCACTATTTCTTAGAGTAGGAGATATGTGATACGTATCTATAATTTTTTATGGTTTCATGCTATTTCAATACTTTTTATAATTATTTTTATATGAAGTTTATGACTTATTTGGACTAACCTACTAATAGTTGCAAAAGTGCACAATATTGTTGTTTTACACTTTGATGTGTAGGAATTCCCAAAAATAGAAGAAGAAACCTTGTTGGAATCGAATTAGTACTTTCCTGAAATCTGTCTGAAAACACTTTTTCAAGATTGCCACGTTACAGGTCGAATACAGCGTCAAACGGAAATCTAACAGAAAACAAAATTGTGGGAAACTTTGCGGCGTACGATCTAGAGTTAAAAATCGCCCGATTCCGAGTCCGGACGGCCGAGATACGCCCAATTTACTGCAGCCCTAGATGGGATGACGAAAATCCGTGAGACTATATAAAGAGAGGAAACCTAGATCATGGGAGACACCCCATACCACGAATTTCTAGACACCAAAGTCACGTTTTAGCCTCCCCCATGGATCTCATCTCCATGGGGGAGGGCTCCCAAGACCATGAACGAAGAGGGGTAAGGGCGACACTCCCCCATGATGCCGGCAGCGCAGGGAAGGAGTCCCTGCGCCACCGTCGGCGCCGCTCTGCGCTGTCCTCTCCGCCGTCTTCACCGCCATCTCCATCGCCAATTCCTCTTTGTCTATAGTGGTTCATTCTCCCACACACCTCTGTACCGCCCTATGTAAATATGGTGTTTGACGTTATAAATTATTTGCAGATGATCTATTGCATCTATGTCAGGTTTGTGTAGATCTCTTTTGTCATATGATTGATTGTTGAATCTCTATGGATGGTTTGAGCTATATATTGAATGTGTTACAATCATATGGTGCCATCATATGTTTATGCGCGCATGGATCACATCATAGGGTTTGTAGTATGTATAGAAAGCTAGAGGGAGGGCTGCTTTAGTGACAGAAACATGAGTCCCAATCTAGTGATTGAAGCATAGGAGATAAAGAGGACCTTTTGATCTTGATGCTATGGTTGGGTATTTTTACCAATATAACTTTTAGTAGTTACGGATGTTTGCTATAGTTCCAATCATAAGTACTTGCAATCATTGGATAGTGAGAGCTTGTTAGCTTTGCCTCTCCCTCATAAAAGAGGAATATCAACCATGTATTTGACTATTTTATCATGGACAAATCCACAACAATTACCACCATTTTTCCACACTCATGGTACTGTTAGTATATGGTTACTTAGTATACTTTATTTCTGCAGCACTAACATTTACTTTCTTGTATGTATTATCTTGCAAAGCTATCTCTTATACCTGTATTATTGCTCTAGTATTATTTTCTAGATAAAGTAAATGTCCAGTGTGGGTAGAGTTGTATCAGTGGTTGCTAGAACTTGAGAGAACATTTATTCTACCTTTATATCCTCATTGGGTTCGACACTCTTACTTATCAGAAAGGCTACACACGATCCCCTATACTTGTGGGTCATCAAGACTATTTTCTGGCGCCGTTGCCGGAGAGCAATAGCGTGGGTGAATATTCTTGTGTGCACTTGTTTGTTTTGTCTTTAAATAGTTTTTACTTCAAGTTGTAAGTTGTTTTCTATCTTAGTTTGGATAGGGAATGCGAATCATTAAAAATATTAGTTGTACTTGTTATCTAAAAATGTTTTCAAAGAGAAAAGTGATTGGAAAGATGAGTAATGGTTAAGTGGGGGTCGACCTTGAACACTTGTGCTCATGCCTATGAAACCAAAACAAATCTTTCCATGGAAGCTTTTCAGATAAAAACATTTATATATTGTAAATATTGTCTATATACCTCCGTGCATAAAAAACAGCGTGCTAATATTAGTCCCTAGTTACTTGAAAGTGCAAAAGTTAGGTTCACAACGCAAAAACAGATTTGTTGTATTTCACCGTATAACCTGTTTAAAATCACCAGAACATTATTTTGATCTGAAATTTTGTGTGCATAAACCTGAGATTATGATCTTTATTTCATTAGTTTTATGTTTTTTTATTTGAGCTACGTAACTATCTCATTGAGTGACATCTTTCAAGGCTGTTCAGTTTTCGCAGATTTCTTTGTTTATTCAATATTGTACTTAGTGTTATTAGTTTTCTTAGTTTTTCGACGAACAACGAAAATTTTATAAGAAACCTCGGTATATAAAGTGTCTAATGTTTAATAAATATCATGAAACTTGCCAATCCTTGAACATGAGTGAATTTTATTTAATGAGTACTAACCCTACTAATGAGTGTTGTGAAGTTTTATGTGGATATAGCTTATAATATCTAATCAATATGGTGATATGAGATGAACAAACATATGCAAGAGATCAAGATTGGGGATGTTTAGGTGCATCCCAAGAAAATATTCAATAAGATACAATCATCTAAGCTTGGGGATGCCCGAGTCATTCCCCTATCCATCAACAAAAATGAGTTTGTCTCGTTCATGATCAATATTACCTTTTTCACATGATATGTATGGTCTTAACATGTATTTTAATTTGCTTTCATTTATTTTTGGGTTTATTTGCTGTTACTATGAAGTTTAGTTTTTGTTTAGCCTCTGTTATTTTAGTTTCTAAAAAAATAAAGTACCAAGTTTTGCGCATTTAGTTTTAGTTGATGGATATTTAAGGGCTTTTTCTGTTTTCACAATTTGCTGTTTACTGTACGAGTTTTCATATTTTACTGAAAACTCAAAAAGTCACTAAAATTTATCTGGTTATGTATCATCTAACCCTATGCATGCAAAAAAATTGGGAAAAAATTATGACATGTTTAAGTACACATAATAAATACGTCTTCCAGCTGCTGTTTTTCTGTACAGATTCTGACTTTTGTTGTAAGAGTGGCCTCTTTGCATTTTTTTCCTTTGATTATTTTTGGTTCTTACCTTTCATTTATAAGTTGGAAACTTAATCAACCTTTATGTAATTAAAAAACAAATTTTTATTTGGTTTAATAGCAGCACTTTGGGAATATTATCGGGCCTAGCTGAAAGACGTTAAAGAAAAACACTTCTTGGGAGATAACTCATGTTTTTATTTTTGCAATGTTTTCTTCTGTTTTCTTTGATTCAAGGGGTTGTATACTTATGTAGAAAATCCTTTGTATATTTATTTTCATGTATTAGTTGAGCCAAGTAAAGCCTCTAGTGGAAAGTTGAGACTATATTTCGGATTTCTACGCAGGAAACAGATTTCTTTTGTCCACTGTTAAATTCGTATAAACTCACAGAAAATTCAAAATGAAATGAGTTTTTTGTGCATAATCCTAAGCTATATACACAAATTTTCTTAGTTTACCACTTTTTGATTTGAGCAATAGAGGATTTCGAAAAAAAATCATCTTTACGTGCTGTCCTGTTTTGACAGATTTCTGTCAATAATTGCATTTGCATCTTAATCTCTTTCTTTTGGTGTTCTTTTGAGAAAAAGAGTTTTAAAATAAGTTGTGACAGTAGCTAATGTGTTTATGAGTGTTAGGCTTGTGTTGAAACTGAACCATGTGAATTTATTATTTCGATTGCACTAACGTTGCTAATGAAAATTGTGAGCAGTTTGGTGTGAAGGAAGTTTTCAAGAGTCAAGAGAAGAGGATGATATGACGTGATCAAGAAGAGTTAAGAGCCTAAGCTTGGGGAAGCCCCGGTGGTACATCCCAGCAAATTCCAAGAAGGCTCAAGCATCTAAGCTTGGGGATGCCCAAGGCAGACCCTTCTTCATCAACAAATTATCCGGTCACTTCTAGTGAAACTATATTTTTATTCGGTCACATCTTATGTGTTTTACTTGGAGCGTCTTTTATTTTTGCTTTCAGTTTGTTTAGTTTTCGTTGCTTTAGTTTATGGTTGGATCTTATCATACTTGTGTGGGAGAGAGACACGCTCCGTTTTCATTGCTTAGAACACTCTAGTTTTCATTCTTATTGTTCGGTGAGTATTCACTTTTTGCTAGTACTGCGTTTAGCCTTTGTTTTCATGCATCTCTTATTTAGAGCTGTTAGTACTCTCTAGTTTTTATTGTTATATGCTTAGTGAGAGTTTTTTTTCATATATCTGTGCTTGGTTGAGAATATAAATGCCTATGTGGTAGTTGGTATAGTGGAAAAATTCGCATGGTCTTGTAGATCACTAAACTGCTTCACTTGAATCACTGTTATTGTTTTGAGATATTAATTTGCTTAATGGATAAACCGGAAGGACTAGTAAGTATAATTTTAATAGTTGATCTAAGAAACTTGAAACTGTGCCACACTTAAAATTACCAGCTGATAGAAACAATGGTATATGATTGCTATGAGTGATACATTTTTGATCGGCCTTTTGTTACGCGCTACGACCGAGGTAGCTAACAGTGACTTGTCACTGCCACAGACCCTCTTGGAGTGATTTGCACTTTGCCTTGTAAGATGATTTGCTTGCTGCAATCTTTCAACTCATGAGTCTATGTTTCGGTTCTTGGCACTTCCATCATCCATATTTGCTAGCCTCTTCGGTACTGTGCATTGCCCTTTCTCACATTGAGAGTTGGTGCAAACTTCGCCAGTGCATCCAAATCCCGTGGGAGGACTTTGTTCTCCTACACATAAGTCCATATATTCTTCCTCAAAACAGCCACCATACCTACCTATCATGGCATCTCCATAGCCATTCCGAGATATATTGCTGCACAACATCCACCTCCATTATGTTACTTGATGATGAGCTTCATGGTTATTTATGCATACTGCTACATTGGCAGGAGCATGCAGTTAGAGACACCATAGATATTTCTTTATGAGTTATGATTACTAAAAGTGTGATGATTCATTGTAATATAGGATGTTGCCCCTACCGGTGAGGATATATATAAAAAATATGAAAAGGCCAAAAAAAGGGGGGCAAAGAGAGAATAAAGAGAGAGGGGGCGCATCACTATCCTTTATATACCACATTTGTGCTTCATGTTTAGCACCAAACTTCAGTTTGGAGAAAGTTTTCATATTATCATTCATTCATAACTATGTGGGGAACTTTGCATTATAGAAGTTGGCTTGTATATTCCAATGATGAGCCTCCTCAAATGAGCTCTAGGTCTTCGCGAGCAACCAAGTTGGATGCACCCCCACTAGTTCCATTGCAGAGTTTTCATACACTTATAGCTCTATGTGCATCCGTTGTGTGGCAATCCCTACACCTTGCATAGCTTCGGTTGTAAGACTTTCTCTTGTCTAATGACCACTTTCAACTTTGTGAGGCTTTCTTCCATTGACCTTCCAAACCCCCCATAATGTTCTCTTTGCCATAATATCCCGGTGCCAGGGACCAACGCAGAACACTTGCTTGTTTTTAGTGCGCAAATAGTTTAAGATTCAAGCATTGCATCGTGTGGAAAGCTTGACTTGATCCTAAGAGGGGTTGTGAAGATCGTTTGACGTGCATGATATTGTTGTTCCTGAAAGCTTAAATCATCTCTAATAAACTTTGCACGGTTGATAGTCTTTTAGTATTGATTCATTAACCGTTTTGCTTCTTTCTTCTTATTTGTTTATGCATTACTTGTTGATATCAAATATATATCACAACTTTAGTTCATTTGATCCTAGTTTACATGTTCTACTTTACATATTATGATCAAGATTGTGTGGTAGCATGTCACCTCAAAATTTATTTAGTTTTTATCGTTTTACCTACTCGAGGACGAGAATGAACTAAGCTTGGGGATGTTGATACGTCCAAAACGTATCTATAATTTTTGATGGTTTCATGCTATTTTAATGCTTTTTATAATTATTTTTATATTAAGTTTATGACTTATTTGTACTAACCTACTAATAGTTGCAAAAGTGCATAATGTTATTGTTTTACACTTTGATGTGTAGGAATTCCCAAAAATAGAAGAAAAAACCTTGTTGGAGTCGAATTGGAACTTTACTGAAATCTGTCTGAAAACACTTTTTAAAGATTGCCACGTTACGGGTCGAAGACAGCATCAAACGGAAATCTAACACAGGACAGAATTGTGGGAAATTTCGCAGCGTACGATCTAGAGTTAAATATCGCCTGATTCCGAGTCCGTACGGCCGAGATACGCCCAATTTACCACAGCCCTAGATGGGATGACGGAAATCCGTGAGACTATATAAAGGGAGGAAACCTAGGTCGTGGGAGACACCCCATACCACGAATTTCCGGCCACCAAAGCCACGTTTTAGTCTCCCACATGGATCCCATCTCCATGGGGGAGGACTCCCAAGACCATGAAAGAAGAGGGCTAAGGGGCGGCGCTCCCCCATGATGCCGGCGGCGCAGGCATGGAGTCCCTGCGTCACCGCTGGCGCCGCCCTGCACCCTGCGCTGTCCTCTCCGTCGTCTTCACCGCTATCTCCATTGCCAATTCTCCTTGTCTACAGTGGTTCATTCTCCCACACACCTCTGTACCGCCCTATGTAAACATGGTATTTGACGTTATAAATTATGTGCAGATGATCTGTTGCATCTATGTCATGTTTGTGTAGATCTCTTTTGTCATATGATTGATTGTTGAATCTCTATGGATGGTTTGAGCTATATATTGAACGTGTTACAGTCATATGGTGCCATCATATGTTTATGCGCGCATGGATCACATCATAGGGTTTGTAGTATGTGTAGAAAGCTAGAGGGAGGGCTGCTTGAGTGACAGAAACATGAGCCCCAATCTAGTGATTGAAGCATATGGGATAAAGATGACCTTTTGATCTTAATGCTATGGTTGGGTATTTTTACCTTAATGTATCTTCTAATAGTTACGGATGTTTGCTAGAGTTACAATCATAAGTACTTGCAATCATCTGATAATGCGACTTTGTTAGCTTTTCCTCTCCCACATAAAAGAGGAATATCAACCATGTATTTGACTATTTTATCATGGACAAATCCACCACAATTACCACCATTTTTCTACACTCATGGTACTGTTAGTATAACTAACATTTAATTTCTTGTATTTATTATCTTGCAAAGCTATCTCTTATACCCGTATTATTGCTCTAGTATTATTTCCTAGATAAAATAAACGTCTAGTGTGCGTAGAGTTGTATCAGTGGTTGATAGAACTTGAGAGAATATTTATTCTACCTTTAGCTCCATGTTGGGTTCGACACTCTTACTTATTGAAAAGGCTACACACGACCCCCTATACGTGCGGGTCATCAATATGTTCCCTGCTTTCTCTGCTTTTTCCCTTTCATCTGCTACCATTATCCTTTCCAAAGGCTATGTTCACCTCTTTAGGTTTTGACTGTGCATCTGGAGTACCCTTCTTTTCATAACGAGACGGCTTTTTGACTTGAACCAAAGTATCAATGTTTCCACCTCTTGCCATGATGTCGTCTTCAGCCGCTGCATGCTTATTGGCGGACGTGAGCATGGATCCGAGATCCTTGTGCTCTTTCGAACCAACCATGAACGGTACGAGACCGGGTTTTTAGGCCGTTGACGAAAGCATGCATTTATTGTACATCACTTACTCCAGAACAACTATTCTTCATTGCATCCCATCTTGAAATAAAGTCGATGTACGACTCGTCTTCATATTGGACGCAACGGTTCAGCTGGTTGATGCTCTTGGGACGTTTATACGTACGCCAAAAGTGTTGAGCGAAAACTCTAGCCATATCCTTCCAGCTGCCAACTGTTCTTGACGGAAGTCCGTTAATCCAATCTCTGGCTCCATCCAGCAACATTAGGGGCAAAAACTTCACAGCTTCTAAGTCTGTCCCATGTTGATTTGAACGATAGATAGTAATTCGAAAGCCATGTATACGTGTTTGTACTTCCGGTATACTTTTGGTAAGTTGGCCGGACTTTGGCAAACCAGAATGTAGACTGATTTTCTAGATCCTGTCAGTGAAGTACTTTGGTCCGAAGTACAAATCATCTCTTTCTGTCTTATCGACGTGCACGAAATATCTTTCAGCTGAATGGACGGAAGAGGATCTGCTCCGTTCTGGTTTATTGTTGCACGAATACGCTCTTCTGGGATCATCCCTATTTATTCTAGTATCCCGTCCTTTGGAATAAGGCGGAGGTCTACTCCTTGCCCTTTCTTTGTTCCTTGGAGGGGTTCGGAATCTCTCACGCCTGTGAGGATTGTCGTATCTTCCGGCTTTATCAGCCGGGTATCTCGGAGGCAGCATTTCTTTTCTGTCATTCCGTTTTTCTCCTCCCGTTCTTTGTTATCACGGGGTTTTGCATTATTTCCGCCGTGCGACGGATAGGATCCTGTTATGAACGCTGCATCCTTGTTATCCAGAATTTTCTTGTCCTTTTTAGGATCTCCCTTCTTTTCCGGCGAATCACCTGAATCTCCGGGTTCGCCTAGGTTAGGTGCTCCAGTGGCGCACGTGGCAGTCTTGCACAAGGCTGAATCATCATGTAGCTTGCATGAACGTGTCTGTCCTCGTTGTTGCTGTTGGAATGCTTTTCCTAGGAAAGCATATACTCCCTGCAGCTTTTCGTCGTTGGAGTATAGATCATCGTTAAGGATGGCGAACGCGACTTCTGCGTTTTCAGCTGCAGTTTTGTAGATGCGTTCGCCCTTAGAATTTGTGTTGTTAACATGCATGTGCCAAGATGGGCTTTCAAACCGCTTTCTTGCTTGCACTTCTTCCGGCTTTGAAATTCTGGATAACCGCGTAGGTTTAATTCTAGATCTTATTATTCGTTCGTATTCCTCTATTTCTTCCTGCTATATTTTGATATCAGCTTGAGTTTTGAGGAGATTTTCCCGAGTTCGAAACCGATGTTGCTGCTGCCGCATTATTGCTTGTCTCCTGGTTTCCAGCACTTTCGGTGGCTCATTACATGCAACCGGGGTTTGGATTAGATCAATCTCCTCCGGCTCCGATATCTGGGGAACAGGGATTTCAGCCTTTTTCTTCTCCGCTGTCTTTTCGCCACTGCCGCTTTCGACTTCCAGGTTCTGGTTGGACACCTTTTTCTTCTGGGTTTTGGTAAACAACTTTTTAGCAGATTTTTCTTATTTTTAGAAGATGGAGGTTTTTATGGTGGTTCGTCCTCCGTTAACTCCTGTACATCAGGGTAAGACGGGCTTTTTTCACCACCTTCTTTTTCTCCAGCTGGCGGAGGGGTTCTGGTTGCACACCTTTTTCTTCTAGGTTTTGGTAAACAACTTTTTAGCAGACTTTTCTTCTTTTTAGAAGATGGAGGTTTTTATGGTGGTTCGTCCTTCCTTAACTCCTGTACATCAGGGTAAGATGGGCTTTTTTCACCACCTTCTTTTTCTCCAACTGGCAGAGGGATTGCGGGATCTTTCTCTTCCTCGCATCCGAATTTCCAGTTGGTTTTGCCATGATTGTGCTGCCGATTCCGTCGAGTATTCCTGCTCGAAACGTAACTCCCGACGCTGCTGGCCCCACGGTGGGTGCCAACTGTCGATACTTCGTAGTTAGGATCATGGACGGGGGTTCCATAAGCCTACTGGTAGAACCACGTGGGGACGTGGAAGAACTGGAAACGAGAACACGGTTTTACCCAGGTTCGGTACGACGCAACTAGGCGGCGTTCCTACTCCTGCAATCTCACTAAAATCAGGGCCAAAGCCCAAAGTATACATAGTACAACTGCGAGTATGGTTTTGCTAACTCGGTGATGATGATGTTCCCGGCGACTTGGCTTCTAACTAACTTGTGATCTGTGGTTTCTTTTGCTCCCGTCTGACTTTATATAGATAGCCGGACTAGGCCTTACAGGAAGGAAACCTAGAAGACTACGGAAAGCATCTATATTGGAAACTAAGGCATCAGGCTTCTTCTCCAAGATGTACCACGATTGGGTCGTGGTCCGGGTTCTTCTCGAATCCGGCTTCCTGTGCGTCAGCTTACTGGGCAGCCCAATGGTTTCCATTCCATTGCCTGTGGGCCACCCTGATTATCCGGCCTTCGTCCAATGCCGGATACAACCCTAATTGGCATATATCCGACAGGGACAGTAACAGAAAAGCATGTGTATGCACAACATGACTTGTAGTGCATTGTTTTTTATGCTTTATTTTTCTTGGAATTAGCTAGACGATCTGCATATAATTAACTCACGTAACGTGTAATGTTGGATGCACATATGAATAGGTAGTATGAAAAAGGAGCTTCCACTATTCTTAATTCTGCATGGGCCTTCAATGTTGAGGCACACTGGGCAACGACGTAAAAACAAGAGACTTGTTGAAAAAAATAAGGATGAACACGAGACACCTAGAGATGTATTGCATACATCCGACTAAATTACTTACCATTTCTCGGTGATGGAGGAGGAATGCTGGAGTGGAGGAAGTTTGGGTATGGAAGAAAATGTGGCGGGCTTGGTGAAGACGGGGCAGTTTTGGGGTCCGGGGGGGGGGGGGGTACCTTGGCGCTAAGGTAGACTGTCGGCGCATGGGCGCGATTTGACGGCCGGTTGATGACTCCCAAGTGCAGGAGATCAATCGTAGTACCTTTCGATAAGTATTTGAGTGTCGAACCCACGAGGAGCTGAAGGTAAGCTATCTACTCTCTAAAGCCCTATAACCCTCTTATATGGTTGTTTATGCAAATCAACAAGTTTGACTAAAAGGAACTAACTAATTAAAAACAAGTGACGTGGAGTGTGGTTTGTCTAGTAACTAGTGAAGCAAGTTTAAAATGCAAGTAATCCTACAGCAAGTTTCTAAAGCAAGTTTCTAAGCAAGTTTCACAAGTAGCAAGCAGCAAATATCTCAAGTATCTCAAGGGAGCAAGTGTTCTAACAATATGTGTTTCGTTCGTGTGGTTGTCACAATTAGTGAAGCACATGTTTTAGTCTTAGGTGTTTCTTCTAGGAAGGAGCCATGAATAGGTATAGTCAAGTAAATGATCTACAACCCCTTATGATGGATCATGTGGCCAAGTAAATGACTGCACAAGATTGATTAAGACATAAAGTCCCACCATAGCCTTACGTTCTAAGGTCCCCTATATATATCCCCCAATAACTTAACTTTGTGGCTCGGTCTCAGGTTACTGTCACTCCCAAGTCACCACCACTCCATTATGCTACCGGTGATCACCTTACATGCATTCCCAAACATATGCGTGCACTCATATATTGTACATAAAGACAATCATAGAAGATAACAAACTTGTATGCAACCAATCAACGAACTATTTCACCATTGCCAAGAACAATTCACTACTCAAACATAGACGGGGAGACACAATACATCAAGGGAATATAGTATTGCATCATACATCGTGTTTGCCAAGAGATTACAGTGGAGAGATGGAGCTGATCTTGCTGTAGATGTTGATGATGAACACGCCGGAGGGGGGTGGAGCCCTCCGGGGGTGATCCCGGCGGTGTTTCCCCCCTCCGATCTTCTCCGGCGGCAGCCTTCTGTCTCTCTGTTTCGTGGTTTCGTCTCTCGGCGCCGCCCCCTCCTCGAAAAGGCCAGGAGACCCTTTATATAGTCGTTTTTAGGTCACGAGACACTCGGGAGAAGAAAGATCGACGACATCGGAGCCACGGGGGAAAAAAGGGGGCCTCTCACGTGGCCAAGGAATCTGGCCATGTGGAGGGTCCTATTTTCCACCTGGTTGGCCTTTTGGCCCTCTAATTTGGCCCATGGTCTTCGTCTCGAAAATTCTGAACCGTGCTCTTTGGCCTTGCCCTTTTTTGAGTCCCGAAGCTCCCGGAAAGTCTGAAACACTAAAAAGTACGTTTTCTGGAAAAACAGGGTTAGAACCAAAAGAAGGGGGATTGTTTAGAAAATCCCCCAAATCATTATAAAACATGAATATAAGTTGCTAATATGTAGGAAAAACAAGTAATAACATGAAAAGTTCATGTATGCATTTTACATGCATCACCGGTCTGACGGGAAAAGCTGGCGCGGTGTGGACAGGGGCAGCACTTGTGCGGCGGCGCGACAGGACGTACGAGCTGGTGTGTCATCGCCCGGGGACGGATCAAAAACTAGAAATGTTTGAGTGGAAAATTAGAGTGATTGTCAAATTCAAATGAGTGGGGTGGGGGTGGGGGCATATACCCGGGAACCAAATATCCTCGCCAAAACCAAAATTGTTGGACCGTCCGGGTATTTTTATGGACCTTCCAAGCATGTGTTCACGTTCTAGTCATGGGCATCCAGTTTCATTAAAATAATCAAATTAGAAACGGGAAAAAAATAAAGTACAAAGAGACCAAAGGAAATTGAAAACAATCATATGGAACTTAAACTTGATTATGAGTAGGCATTACACCAACTTGCGAGCACAAACATGACTACTACACTTAAACAAAGACCAAATTAATAGTCCACACATTTTACATTCTAGCAGGATTAATCGAGGATGATGACGTCTTCCTTGATGGACTTTGCCGCTTCGAGAGCCGACCAGTCGAAAGAGTTGGATGTGTCGGAGCCCTCGTGCTCGAGCTCCAGACTTGCCTGACAGTCGGACTCCGCTACGTTTACCATGTCTCCGGTGGTTTTTGGCCCAAAGGCAATGTCACGCCGACGTGTTCCAACGCCCTGGCACTCTGCCAATGCGAGAAGAGCGGCGTTTGGCTTCATGTTCACGCTCGAAGAACCGGTCCCAGTATGGTGCATCTGTGCCGTACTTGGGAAACGCCCGTACGACGGATGACAATCTCGTTGTGCGTCCGGCAACCTCGTTTGTGCGAGCGCTGCCAGTGGGTTGCAACGGCACGGGGACGCCGTCCAAGTCAAGGTGCCACCCTACCAGCAGGTGGCAGTACAACGGCGCGACGAAACCAGAAATAGGTAACGTCAACACCCTCGCTATCTTCACGCGCATTCGGGCAGATGTGCAACGGCTCGATGACCCTGCATTCTGCCTCGGTCTCCGCATCTTCATGGCGGCGCCGGCGTATGCTAGGTAAGGCGATGGGAGGTGTGTACGGGGGCGATGAGGGTTCGGAGTCCGTAGAGTGGTATGATGTGGTGGTGCGGCAGCTCGGTCCAAGATGGGGATAAATAAGTAGTGTGTGACAGGGCCAGTTTTGGTGGGTTGAAATTATGGATTGCTCCGGCTCAATGTGGATTGTGGAGGATGAAAATTTATGTTAAAATTTCTATGATTTAGAGTATTGTATCGACACATGTCCGATGAATTGTGGTAAGTAAGTATTTACGGTAAATAACGAAAATGTAAAAACTAGTCGAAAACTCAATTTTTATTGGCATGCAATCCTATTTTTGTGACAAATGTTCGTATTTTTGAATTCATCTCGTTCAGGTACGTTGGATTATCATTCAGACCAAACAGTGTGATTTAAAATATTTTTACACTTTGTTAATGAAGGATAGATGACTTTGATCTTTTTTATACATGAATTGAGTCAGCAGATGTCCGATGACATATGAGGTCTATAGTGCGCTAGCCCCACTGGTCATCTACACGGTCGGGCTGAGACAAGTCCAGGATTTTCTCGGTCGCCGATGGAAGGTGCGAAAATAGTTGGAAAATCCGAATAATATGTGACTACTACCGATAAATAGAAAAAAAATGTAAAATTTGTCGAAAACAAAGTTTTCATTGGCATGGAATCCTAATTTGGGTGTACAAACGTAAATTAAATTGTGCATGCCAATTAAAGTTCAAATTGGTAGGTCCTTCGATAATACGAGTTCTCTATGAATTAAGTCTCTGAACTTAAAGTGCAAACCTCACTATGGGGTAATGATCAAAACAATTTTTTGTGACGAATTATTTTTATTTCTGAATTCATCTTGTTCAGGTGCGTTGGATTATCATTAAGACCAAACAGTCTGATTTAAAATATTTTTACACTTTCTTAATGAAGGATAGATGACTTTGATCATTTTTATACACGAATTGAGTCAACATATGTCCGATGACAAATGGGGTCTGTAGTGCGCTAGCCCCACTGGTCATCTACGTGGTCGGGCCAAGCCAAGTCCAGGATTGTCTCGGTCGCCAACGAAAGGTCCGGAAATAGTTGGAAAAATCCGAATAATGTAAGTACTACCGATAAATAGAAAAATATAAAATTTGTCGAAAACTCAATTGTTATTGGCATGGAATCCTAATTTGGGTGTATAAACGTAAATTAAATTGTGCAGACCAATTATAGTTCAAATTTGTAGGTCCTTCACAAAAAGGGGATGTAGAGTGGAAACCTCACTCCGGGGTAATGATCGAATCCAATGTTCGTGACAAAATTTCGTATTCTCGATTGAATCTTGTTGACAGGAATTATATCATCATTAAGACCGAACAATGTGCTTAAAAATATTTTTCTCCTCATTACGAATAAGATTAACGATACATATAGTTCCTACATATATTTTTTAATACTGAAAAATAAAGAAATGTGATATATATACTTGACAAGAATCAACAACACATTGTCGCATACGGTATCAAATTTACCATATATTTTAATACGGGAAAATAAAGAAATGTGACATTTCAAAATACATCTTTCTCAACAATATCCTCTTTATTTTTCTTATTTTATTCTCTTCGGTAATATAGGCAACCAACTCTTGTTGAGACATGATAAATAAAATCTACAATGCACACACCATATGTACATGAATTAACCAGAGCATTGATAGGGAATAAACCATTGCAACATGTGTAGAACTGACAAAATAAAATCACACTACACACATGAGGTAGGAGTAGATAATATACCTTGATGCCACCGAAATTCGAGCTCCTAAATCCTCTTGGAAACCTCCATAGTTCAAAACAATCCGTCTTTTAGCAACACACAAATTCGAGATATTAAATTCGAGTTGATTAGACTGCATCTAAGAAGTTATAGAGACCACATGGTCAAGGGATATGTCAGTTTTCCTACCGCCAACGTTCCCCTACAGTAAGAACACAAACCGAGTTCCAGACGAGAGGGGACGGCTCCACTCTCGCCGTCGTTCCCCTCCAACTGTTGTTCCCCACCTGAGCGCATCTATTTCTACCTCAATCCGGGTTTAGCAGCGAACGACCTACTATTGCCATGGTTGGGAATAATATGCAGAGGAGAGGGGCGGATGGGAGTGAGAGGAGAGAGTATACGTGTGGAAGAGGGCACGGAGAGATCAGAGGACCCACCGGCAGCGACATCCAGGAGTTGCGAGCGAAATGAGTCCAAGAGTGAGATATTTTTCTCTCCTGGTTCGAGCAAACATATACGCGGGGGGGGGGGGGGGGGAGGGAGAGGAGGGGCGGTGAGGGGATTTTTCCGAGCCTTCCCGAGTTTGTTCGCTCAGAATTGTTTCTTGAGGTGGGGACGTGCGAAGGTGGTTGGCTGGAATTGGACCAACTTTACTGACCCCAATTCCTCTACCACTCCAAACATTATAATTTGGTCAGGCAACTCCAAGCTATTTTTCATACATTCAAACACGGTATTAGTGGTCTACATTCAAGAAGATAGTCTTTAACCTTAAGGCAAAAAAAAAGTACCTCCACTATAGATAAAAATGCTAAAAAATGTAGAGAGGACATTTGGTGCACTACAAACATGTTGGACAGTGATAACTGTCTGTGTGATCATTCACAAAATGACTGTTGAGATGAGCATGTTGATAACATGTATTATGAAGGGTGAGAATTTCAGGGCTAGTTGATTGAGCACGAGACTGGACCGTGAACACTACAAGAGTTACTCCACGTGTATCGTGAAATCTACGACCGGGCAAACTCATATCCAATTTCAACATGATTTGGTTGAGCACTCATGGATTCGCCAAGGAAACCGGTGCTATCTATTCCCATTTTCAATAGATTCATCCCAAATTTGTAATTTATATTTATTTGGTTGGAGGAAACTTTTTTTTTACTTTATATTGTGTTTTTATTTACTCTCCCGTTTCAAAATAAATGTCACTGAAATTGGTTGAAATGAATGTATCTAGCACTAAAAACGTCTAAATACATCCATAATAACGATAATTATTTTGAGACAGACGGAGTACAATATGCATCTACTCCTTCTGTTCCATGAATAGAGGGCGCACACAATTTTCAGAAATTTTCCACAAAGGAAGGAGTGGACCCGTATTTGTGGGCTTGTTTCGCAAACTGCCTCCGCCGCCCATCTGAGCCCATACATAGGCAAAGTAATGAGGATACCTAATACTCGTCTCCCACTGCGTGTCCACCATCTCCTTTTCTCCTGATTTCTCCCGCCTTCTCTGTCTCGTCTCCTCTATGTCTCACCTTCTCCAAAATTCAATGGCGAACATGGGTAGCCGCATACAGAAATCAGCTCCTCCTCCCTTCTTCTTGTTTGAGGACGAGAGCAAAGACAATCTGGTCATGGACGTCGACCTTTCCGGCCTTTGAACATGGACGGAGGCTCGCCACTGAGATGGCGTAAAGACCGCGTCCGGCTCCGGGTTAACCAGGAGTGAGGCGCGCTCGGCGATGACTTGCATGGAGGCGTGTGGAGCCATTGTAGTGGTGGTATTAAATTAATCGACTTATTTATTTCAAATACTTGCTCCCTCCGTTCATTTTTGTAAGACATAATTTTGACCCTAAATTGAGTAAATCTAGACTCATTTTATACATAGATTCATTTATTTTACTACGTATGTGGTCAAAATTGAAATGGTAGTAGCGTGGTTATAAAAATGAATGGAGGAAGTATTTATTTCATTTGGTTGTAATAAACTATACTACTATACTTATTTATCTTCTGCAATATTTAAGTTGAATATAATAAACAAACTGAATAGTTAGTCCAAATGGATCGACATGTTAAGTTCAGTGTCCAGACACCTTTGACACTTATGCAGATAAAATCAGAACATAGGCGGACAACAAGGGCGTGTTTGGTTGACTGTGAACTCCTTAGCCAGGCCCTGGGAAGAAAAATGGCCCGTTTGCTTGTCTGGCCTGTTCCGCGTTGTTGGCCCACACGAAACTTAAAGCACCCCTCAGCCAGGCCTCAGAGGAACGCTTGATTCGGCCGTTTCCCCTCAGCCACCCTTGACACGTGTATTTTCGGGCAGAGTTGGGGAACACAGAGCCGAGCTCGTGCGACCATGGAGATGGCGCGAGCTCGACGTTCGCACAGGAGCCACCTATTTTTGTCCCTCTATATTACTCCCTCCGGGTCATCGCCGATTCTCCCACCACCATTTCCCTCCGTCGAGCTCTCCACCGTTGCTGGATCTTGTAACACCCGGGGGATTTCCCCCAAACAGAATCTGGTTGTTTTTCTTTTTGCATAGCATTGCATCATATGCATTGCACCTTGTTTTCAAACCAAATTAAAAATTCAAACATGTCCCAAATGGTTTCAAATAAAATTGCAAACAAATCATTTTGGGAGTTGGAAATAATTACAAATGGTTGGTTTTCCAAATTGGTATTAAATAAACCCCTAATTTGAGTTCAAGTTTGCAAATTCAAATAATTTGTGAAATTGAAATTTTCAAAAACTAACTTTTGTGCAACTGGGCATTTGCAATAATGAAACCATAAAAATTAACCCCCATAATTTTTGTAACCCCAAAACTCTTCTATTTCTCTCTCTTTTTCATCCTCTACCAAAAAAAAAGGAGAGAAAAGAATAAAAACCAAAAGAGGGAGGCAGGCCAGCCCACCTACAACCCCACGTTCAGCCACACGGCCCGAGCGGCCTCCATCTCCTACCTCCGTACGGCCGTGACGCCAGCACGGAGGAAAAGCAAGCACGACCACCACGCACCTGCCCCCTCCACCTGCTCCCCTCCTCCCTTAAAGCCCCTCTCCTCCTTCCAAACCCTAGACCCTCTCCTCCTCCATCCGCCGCCGCCATCTCCCTCCTTCCCCTCCTTTCTTCTCTATTCCCCTGTTCCTCTTCCAACTGCAGAGAAAGGCGCCGTCAGAGGCCGCCGCCGCCTCGTCGCCTCGGACCTCCTCGAGCTGCACCGACCGCGGGAATGGAACCACCCCACCTCCCTCTATGCCCTCGTCACCTCGGATGGCACGGGGAGCCCTCCAGGCCGCCACGCCGTCGATCCTTTCACCCCGGCGCGCACCCGTCGCCACTGCTCGCCGTCTTCGTCAGGCAACCATCGACACCTCCCCCTCGGTGAGACTACTGTCCGCCTAGGCCTCGTTCCTTCTTCCCCCTTGCTCTGTGTGCATGCAATCGTGCAGCAAGGGTGTCCGCCGTCGAGCGGAACCATCTACGGATCGTCGCTGGTCGGATCCGCGTTGCACTGTCCGTCTGTTGTTCGTCAGTTTCGTCAGAGGAAAATCCGCGGCCTAAACCTCATCTCGTGCACGGCCCGTAGTAGATCACAAGCAGCATCACGGCCCAGTGGCACAAGCCCTCTCGCGCGCACACAGCAGCCCCGGGTTCGAATCTCCCCTTCCGCAGCAAAAGCCACCCCTTTTTCCTCTATTTTTCTTTTATTTCCCGAAATCCAGAAAAACAGAACTGAGTCTTTAATTGTAAAATCCATAACAAATTGAAAAATGCTCCAATTTCAATGATTCAAATTTCTATGGATTCAGAATCTTGTGCTCTTTCTATTAGTCACAAAGTTGCAACATGTTTCTGTAATAAATTTTGCACTAAATAATTAAATACAGAAAATGCAATAAAAATTGGAAACTTTGGAAAATCATAACTCGAGTTCTGTTCATCCAAATTGAGCAAACTTGAGCTCTAAAAATTTGTCTTAACAAACTCTACACAATGGTATTTTATTTGGTCACAATTGAATTAACTTTGAACATGTTTCCTTCTGTTTACTAAAAAGGGCAGAATAAAAAATGCTTATGGAAAAATGCATAATAAATTCAATAATGATCCAAAAATTATGTTTAATAGCTCAAAATGTTCATTGAAACATTTGCTACATGTTTTCAACCTTGTCAATACATTTTGTTTACTGTTTTTCCTAATTAAAATTGGAGTAATAATTCAATGCTTTAATTAAACCTTTTAAATTGCAAAATTCATAACTTGGGCAATTCAAATCCAATTCCAACATGTAAAATATGTTTTCCATCCCATTTTTCATGAACTTTGCAAATATAAACTTTGTTCTCTGTTTTGAATAAATTAAATTGCTTAAAACAACTATTTCTTAATTAATGCATCTAAAATTGTCAATTTAATAAATTGCTCATCTAAAATCCAAATTCAACAAATGAAATATGTATTCCATCTAAAATTTTGTGTTCTTTCCAAATATAAATTTTGTTATCTGTTTTGAACATTTAAAATTGGTGAAAACAACAAATGTTTGCTTAAATCATTTAAAATGCCAAAGTTCATAACTTAATAGATAAAATTTCCAAACTTGGTAAACAACATATCAAACTGAAGATATTGTTGTTTTCTTATTGTTTTCATCATCCATGTATCATTCTAATCAACTTTCACATGATGGTTATTTGTAGATCATTTAATTCAACATTAATTCATGGGCTTTTCCATATGCAATCCAAATTGCATATGGGCCCATTTAAATATGTTTACCATGTCAACTAGTTTACCTTTGATTGCATCCTTAAACATGTCATGCATCCATATCTTGATCATGCTGGATCTTTTGCCGTAGAAGTAATTGTTGCATCTGGTGTTTGTTCTAGTTCGTTGCTTCTGCACGGATAGGACGTTGAGATGATGTGAGCAACGACAAGTTCTGCGGATGTACCTCTACTTGCTGGATTCCAGGCAAGTATACTCACTTGCTACCTATGGCTGCCTTTCATCACTTGTTACCGATTCTTCCGTTGCCTTATTCTAGCCTTATGATTCGATGCTTGTGTCTCGATCCTATCATATGTTTACCTTGCAGCCATGATATAGCCTTCCTTCCCCTTCCTATTAACTGTTGTTTGTTTACCTTGTTGGCCCTCGTGTCGTAGTTGCATGCTTAGTGTTGTTTGCGCTCAAGTCTTGTTGTCCGTCTTATCACCTGTTTAGTTTGATAGTTGGGTTTCAACTTAATCAAGAACATGTTAATGTTTGGGTAATAATAATTTGATGATAAGGCACCGGCAGGAGGCCCGGCGTGGTTTTGAGGCCTGCTAGTGTCGACCTTAATTAGGAAAAGGGTCTTGTCCTCCGATCCATGATGAGCGCACTAACCGCATGTGGGAAGCGAGTATGGGCACCCCCCGCAATTCTGATTCGATTCGCATCTCGTCCAAAATCGCCACACTTAGTTCGGCTTTCCATTTGATGCATGGCATATGCAGGTGCGAACCCTTGACGCCAGGGTGGCAACTTTTGTAGTCGGCATTTAGGGCGGCGTGGTCTTCCTGTGCTATGAGGGTCCCCCTTTTCCTTCGTGGGGGCTCGATTAGCCGCGCACGGCACAGCATGTGGTTCTTTGGGCTTGATGCGAAGAAGAGTTGGGTTGTGTTGAGTGCCTCGCTTGGTGGAAGGGCCTTTCCATCTGGCGGGTCATTCTTAAGTGTACGGCCAAATTGGTGTAGCATCCCTGCAGGGTTAAATCTTCTCGAGAAGCCGTGTTGTCCACGGTTATGGATGACTTGGTGAAAGTGCTGGCTAACAAGTACTCAGACAACTTACACTTAACGATGATAACTTGACTAGTAATATAGATTACCTCCACTATAAAAATGGATGTCACCTTAATCAACCGCGTGAGTTTCCTTGGGTTGCTTCCTTAGTAGTGGGTAACATTGGATGGGTATTGTTTGGTGAGTAGTTGTAGTTGGTTCTGATACGCTATCTTATCCCTTTCTTTTAGCCGGATGTTGTAGCGTGTCTCTGTAGTTAGTTAGTGCAGCCAGCTGCCGCTTCTTTGCAATAATCCCTTCCTTTCCGTTGTACCCAAAGTATTTTTATCTTGTGATGATTGGTTACGCTGGTATCTTGTGAGTATGGTTTATCCACTTGCCAGTACTTAACCGACTGACCCACGAATCCATTTCGTGGCTGCATATTCCACATTGCAGTCAACAGGTTTGAAGTCTGACGATGTTAGCTTGGGAATCCCTCTGGCTTGGCCTGGGCAGGGATTGGACGCCATCGGTTATCTTCAGGACTCTTAGTCCAATTTGTATCTTGTCCGTAGTCGGACACTATGTTGTTTCTTCCGCTGTTATTTGGATCTTTGTATTGTATCAGTTGTATCCTTGACTCGTTTGAGTCGTCTTGTATATACCTCCCCTGTTGTTGTTGTGGATTATTCGTGAACTGTTGTAATGTTATCACAAGTGGCAACCTGAAATCGGTTATTATGCGGATTTGGGTGGAAATGCCGATATCTGCATAGTGCCCGATCACGGGGCGTCACAAATGGTATCAGAGCATGGTTTCCGATTCCCAAAGTTGTTTCGATACGAATGGTTATCGAAGCAACGGGTCCGCAAAGCCTGTAGGATAACCTCGCTAACGGTCGTTGTTTCTAGAGTGTCAAAAACTATTTGTGCTAAAACTATTTTTGAAAATATCTCACTAGGATTCTGATTTTCTTCTCATCTCTATTCTATTTCTCCTCCGATCTTATTTGTTTTGGAGTCTCCCCTCTTGTCTATTTTCAAAGTTTAGGATCCTACGTGGGTGGACGTTTTCTGAGCCGTTAACCTAATAGGTTCGATCATCGGAAGATTCCTGGTGGAAGAACATCGTCATCAATCCGAGTAAGAATCTCTTGTTAGTGGTGTCGAGAAGCCCTTGTTAGTGGTGTCGAGGAGATCAACTGGAGGCATGAAGAATCGATAGTCGAACTTCTTTCCCCTCCCGGGTTAGTGGGTGGATTGCGAGGGCGCAATCCCTTGTTAGTGGTGTCGTCTATAACACCCGGGGGATTTCCCCCAAATAGAATTCTGGTTGTTTTTCTTTTTGCATAGCATTGCTTCATATGCATTGCACCTTGTTTTCAAACCAATTTAAAAATTCAAACATGTCCCAAATGGTTTCAAATAAAATTGCAAACAAATCATTTTGGGAGTTGGAAATAATTACAAATGGTTGGTGTCCAAATTGGTATTAAATAAACCCCTAATTTGAGTTCAAGTTTGCAAATTCAAATAATTTGTGAAATTGAAATTTTCAAAAACAAACTTTTGTGCAACTGGGCATTTGCAATAGTGAAACCATAAAAATTAACCCCCATAATTTTTGTAACCCCAAAATCCTTCTATTTCTCTCTCTTTTTCATCCTCTACCAAAAAAAAAAGGAGAGAAAAGAATAAAAACCAAAAGGGGGAGGCAGGCCAGCCCAAATGGGCCAGCCCACCTACAACCCCACGTTCAGCCACACGGCCCGAGCGGCCTCCATCTCCTACCTCCGTACGGCCGTGACGCCAGCACGGAGGAAAAGCAAGCACGATCACCACGCACCTGCCCCCTCCACCTGCTCCCCTCCTCCCTTAAAGCCCCTCTCCTCCTTCCAAACCCTAGACCCTCTCCTCCTCCATCCGCCGCCGCCATCTCCCTCCTTCCCCTCCTTTCTTCTCTGTTCCCCTGTTCCTCTTGCAACTGCAGAGAATGGCGCCGTCAGAGGCCGCCGCCGCCTCGTCGCCTCGGACCTCCTCGAGCTGCACCGACCGCGGGAATGGAACCACCCCAACTCCCTCTACGCCCTCGTCACCTCGGATGGCACGGGGAGCCCTCCAGGCCGCCACGCCGTCGATCCTTTCACCCCGGCGCGCACCCGTCGCCACTGCTCGTCGTCTTCGTCAGGCAACCATCGACACCTCCCCTCGGTGAGCCTACTGTCCGCCTAGGCCTCGTTCCTTATTCCCCCTTGCTCTGTGTGCATGCCATCGTGTAGTAAGGGTGTCCGCCGTCGAGCGGAACCATCTACGGATCGTCGCTGGTCGGATCCGCATTGCACTGTCCGTCTGTTGTTCGTCAGTTTCGTCAGAGGAAAATCCGCGGCCTAAACCTCATCTCGTGCACGGCCCGTAGTAGATCACAAGCAGCATCACATCCCAGTGGCACAAGCCCTCCCGCGCGCACACAGCAGCCCCGGGTTCGAATCTCCCCTTCCACAGCAAAAGCCACGCCTTTTTCCTCTATTTTTCTTTTATTTCCCGAAATCCAAAAAACAGAACTGAGTCTTTAATTGTAAAATCCATAACAAATTGAAAAATGCTCCAATTTCAATGATTCAAATTTCTATGGATTCAGAATCTTGTGCTCTTTCTATTAGTCACAAAGTTGCAACATGTTTCTGTAATAAATTTTGCACTAAATAATTAAATACAGAAAATACAATAAAAATTGGAAACTTTGGAAAATCATAACTTGAGTTCTGTTCATCCAAATTGAGCAAACTTGAGCTCTAAAAATTTGTCTTAACAAACTCTACACATTGGTATTTTATTTGGTCACAATTGAATTAACTTTGAACATGTTTCCTTCTGTTTACTAAAAAGGGCAGAATAAAAAATGCTTATGGAAAAATGCATAATAAATTCAATAATGATCCAAAAATTATGTTTAATAGCTCAAAATGTTCAGTGAAACATTTGCTACATGTTTTCAACCTTGTCAATACATTTTGTTTATTGTTTTTCCTAATTAAAATTGGAGTAATAATTCAATGCTTTAATTAAACCTTTTAAATTGCAAAATTCATAACTTGGACAATTCAAATCCAATTCCAACATGTAAAATATGTTTTCCATCCCATTTTTCATGAACTTTGCAAATATAAACTTTGTTCTCTATTTTGAATAAATTAAATTGCTGAAAACAACTATTTCTTAATTAATGCATCTAAAATTGTCAATTTAATAACTTGCTCATCTAAAATCCAAATTCAAAAAATGAAATATGTATTCCATCTAAAATTTTGTGTTCTTTCCAAATATAAATTTTGTTATCTGTTTTGAACATTTAAAATTGGTGAAAACAACAAATGTTTGCTTAAATCATTTAAAATGCCAAAGTTCATAACTTAATAAATAAAATTTCCAAACTTGGTAAACAACATATCAAACTGAAGCTATTGTTGTTTTCTTATTGTTTTCATCATGCATGCATCATTCTAATCAACTTTCACATGATGGTTATTTGTAGATCATTTAATTCAACATTAATTCATGGGCTTTTCCATATGCAATCCAAATTGCATATGGGCTCATTTAAATATGTTTACCATGTCAACTAGTTTACCTTTGATTGCATCCTTAAACTTGTCATGCATCCATATCTTGATCATGCTGGATCTTTTGCCGTAGAAGTAATTGTTGCATCTGGTGTTTGTTCTAGTTCGTTGCTTCTTCACGGATAGGACGTTGAGATGATGTGAGCAACGACAAGTTCTGCGGATGTACCTCTACTTGCTGGATTCCAGGCAAGTATACTCACTTGCTACCTATGGCTGCCTTTCATCACTTGTTACCGATTCTTCCCGTTGCCTTTATTCTAGCCTTATGATTCGATGCTTGTGTCTCGATCCTATCATATGTTTACCTTGCAGCCATGATATAGCCTTCCTTCCACTTCCTATTAACTGTTGTTTGTTTACCTTGTTGGCCCTCGTGTCGTAGTTGCATGCTTAGTGTTGTTTGCGCTTAAATCTTGTTGTCCGTCTTATCACCTGTTTAGTTTGATAGTTGGGTTTCAACTTAATCAACAACATGTTAATGTTTGGGTAATAATAATTTGATGATAAGGCACCGGCAGGAGGCCTGGCGTGGTTTTGAGGCCTGCTAGTGTCAACCTTAATTAAGAAAAGGGTCTTGTCCTCCGATCCATGTTGAGCGCACTAACCGCATGTGGGAAGCGAGTATGGGCGCCCCTCGCAATTCTGATTCGATTCGCATCTCGTCCAAATCGCCACACTTAGTTCGGGCTTTCCATTTGATGCATGCATATGCAGGTGCGAACCCTTGACGCTAGGGTGCAACTTTTGTAGTCGGCATTTAGGGCGGCGTGGTCTTCCAGTGCTATGAGGGTCCCCCTTTTCTTCGTGGGGGCTCGATTAGCCGCGCACGCACATCATGTGGTTCTTTGGGTTTGATGCGAAAAAGAGTTGGGTTGTGTTGAGTGCCTCGCTTGGTGGAAGAGCCTTTCCATCTGGCGGGTCATTCTTACGTGTACGGCCAAATTGGTGCATCCCTGCAGGGTTAAATCTTCTCGAGAAGCCGTGTTGTCCGCGGTTATGGATGACTTGGTGAAAGTGCTGGCTAACAAGTACTCAGACAACTTACACTTAACGATGATAACTTGACTAGTAATATAGATTACCTCCACTATAAAAATGAATGTCACCTTAATCAACCGTGTGAGTTTCCTTGGGTTGCTTCCTTAGTAGGGGGTAACATTGGATGGGTATTGTTTGGTGAGTAGTTGTAGTTGGTTCTGATACGCTATCTTATCCCTTTCTTTTAGCCGGATGTTGTAGCGCGTCTCTGTAGTTAGTTAGTGTAGCCAGCTGCCGCTTCTTTGCAATAATCTCTTCCTTTCCGTTGTACCCAAAGTATTTGTATCTTGTGATGATTGGTTACGCTGGTATCTTGTGAGTATGGTTTATCCACTTGCCAGTACTTAACCGTACTGACCCACGAATCCATTTCGTGGCTGCATATTCCACATTGCAGTCAACAGGTTTGAAGTCTGACGACGTTACATTGGGAATCCCTCTGGCTTGGCCTGGGCAGGGATTGGACGCCATCGGTTATCTTCAGGACTCTTAGTCCAATTTGTATCTTGTCCGTAGTCGGACACTATGTTGTTTCTTCCGCTGTTATTTGGATCTTTGTATTGTATCAGTTGTATCCTTGACTCGTTTGAGTCGTCTTGTACATACCTCCCCTGTTGTTGTTGTGGATTATTCGTGAACTGTTGTAATGTTATCACAAGTGGCAACCTGAAATCGGTTATTATGCGGATTTGGGTGGAAATGCCGAAATCTGCATAGTGCCCGATCACGGGGCGTCACAGATCTCTCACCGACAAGCTCAGCAAGACGCCTCCTCCGGTCAGTTGTGGTCTCATCGCGACACCTTCTTTGCTCTACTCCGAGATGTTGTCCTCATCCGCCGTTGAGAGCAGTGTGACACTAAGTCAAATGCAACCCTATGTCGTCACAGTTCTGTGTAAATCATAGTATATCTAGATCACGTGGGGTAGATCCTGGTAGTCTCTTTAGATGAGCATGTTTAGTTGTTCATTTTGATTCATCTTAGCATGATATAGGAGCATATAAGCTAATTTAGCTGTTGATTTGGGTACATGTCAGTAGATCAGAGCTTATAATCAGTCGAGGGTCAAGCGCGTGAACTGGGGTTCACCTCTTTTTATTAGCGCAAATGTGGTTCGAGGGTTGATGCACACGGAGCAATATTCATCTTTATTCCGCAGTTGAACTAGTACATGGTAGTACGAACTAAAGTTTTTACATTGTGAGCATCGACGCATGATGAATGATTCTCAATGTTCTAGCATGCTTCCTATGCAGAAGACTACTCGCCCAATCTTTCCTCGACGTCCGTTCTAAAATTGTCCGCGAAGCCACTGTAAATGTGCACGCGCCTCCCAATTACGGCGGAGGTCGAGCTTCTAAGAGCATGCCAATGCACCGAATACATGTTATTTCCACCTTCTTCCTCACTAGGATGGTTTAACTTGTCAAAATTAGTGTGGATCTGGACAGGGGTCTCAAAGACAAGACTCTGTCTGAGATTTTGAAGAGTGTTCTTCAGTTCTGCGCTACAAAGGTGACCAATACTAAGTTGTACAATCATCTCAGGAAGTGGAGGATCAGGTGGAATATTCTCCGCGATTTGGCACAAGCTGAAGGAGTGGAGTGACAATGAAGAGATGTCTTTTTTTTCATGGAGGAGGATGCGCTCATGAAACATCTCGATGTAAGCTTCCACAATTTATACCCTCGTTTGTATTACTGAATGTCTAATGACTAATGTGCCATCATTTGCAATTCATAACTTCGATCAAATGAAGATCATATTCGGGAAGTCTGATGGATCACAAAGAGGAGCGTGACTCCTATCTTGCCGAGACTCCTGCGGAGAGGAAGATTGTGTACTTCCGCTACTATCAGCAGCGTTTTCGGGACGCTTGCTGGTTTTATCACGTTGTTGTTGGTGTAGCGTCCGTAGATCCCACTATTATCTATCTATTACGTAGAACTCGGAAAAACGTACGTGAGGTGGTATATATTAAATCCCTCTAATAAACTTGTGGTGCATCAACAACAGTTGTTATGCTAAATTCGTGATGCACTAGGTATGTTACTAACTAGTAACAGTCCTGTCTAAATTTTAGTCCTGGTCATGACTTCTGCACGCAACCAAGCACCACGAATTTTGTTCCCTAAGAAAAAACATGCGATCAAACACTTAAGACTTTTAAATTTGCGCCCAGCCCAACGGCTAACTTCGTTGACATCCAAGTGGGCTGCACAACATAGCCCAGAGCAATTTTAACGCGCCGACCCATTTAGGGTCCGCGCGTGTTCGCAAATCGGAGGGTCATTCGGCCCATGTCCGGTCATTCGTGGCCACTCAACCCAATGCACCGACCCATTTGGTCCGGTCGGGGGCAGTTTTTCCAATTTTGATCATTTTGAAATAGATAGAAATATAATGTTTTACAACCAAATTGTACCAAATAAATGAGTCATTCAAGAAAATAACATGTATTACAACCAAATCGAAATAAAATGTTCTAAATAGATTGATGGGGCAACTTCTTGCTCCCCAAGTGAACCCACATATGCTCCACCAAATCATTTTGGAGCTACCTGTGAAGATTCTTATCACGCATGTCACGATGAAATTCGACGAATTCCTCAAATGATACCGCTCAAGGCTGGGGCTCAACCAGCTCGCTCATGCGCATGTCCTCGTCAATAAGATCTCCAGCAACCCCGTATGCAAGCATTTGAATGGTTGTTGCGCACTTTTTGTACGAGGTGAAACCAAGCTAACCAAGGGCATCGGGTTTGCAGACAAAATAATCATCATGAGCCATCACGCCTAGCCGAATGCGGGTGAACACATGTCTCGCCATCCGGAACCGCCGCCGGAACTTATGAGCTGGGTATATAGGCTTCGTTTGGTGAAAGTAATCTTTATAGAGCTGGACATGGCCGCCTTCTCCGTCATGGTCCAACGCTGGGGAACGGCCAGGAACCGAGCCCCTGTACATCGGTTACAACCTCCAAATGTGCTCATTGACGAGGAGCGTAGCAACCAAATCCTCGCACTCATCTTCCGATGATTCCGAGGACGGCGATGAGTACTGCAGGCTACTGTAGTAGTACTGATCCGAGCTATTCATGGTAAGTGATGGAACCGTATCTTAGGCAATCTGCTGAACAGTTTGTGGGCGCGCTGATCGGTGCTCGTCGACAAGGCTCCAACGCGAGGGACAGGCCGGTGACGATGTCGTAGGCGAGGACGCCGGACTTGGGGGGGGGGCGGCTGGACGGGGAGCGGACGCGAGGGGTGGCGAAGGCGACGAACGGAGGATCGCGGCGGCCCGGGAGGGGGGTTGTGGGGGTGAGAGCAGAGCGGTATGGCTATGGAAATAGAGGAGACATGCCAGACAATTGTGTCCTGGCGCACGGGCCATGCGTGTACAAAGGGAGCGTCCGAACGCGTATGCGTGCATCCGAGCCGACACATTTCCGTCCCATATTTGGGATGGAAATGGGTCAAAATGGATAGAAAACCGGGCGTCTGTCTGGAATCTCGAAATGAGTTGCGTGTTGAGTCATGTTTTTGCCCCGCACGGATGGAATCGGACACGAACGAACCAAATGAGTCGGAGCGTTGGATTTGCTCTCGTACCCCGCCGGACCATGGGTGCAAATGACCTACTCTACAATGGGTTCAGATAACCAAACAGGCCCCAAAAATCCGTGTGTATGCTCAAACCACAGTGGTGGCTTGCACGGCAGCGCAGCGCCGGCGCCGGTGGACGGATTGCCGGCCGTCGCGACGCCGGTGAAGCGGGAGGCGCGGGCGCGGCAGCATCATACACGGCGGGCCGCAGCAGCGCAGGACACGGGCGGGCGGTCGGGAAAGCAACCGCGCGGAGCAGAAGAGACGCGCGGGTTGCACTTATTATTGCGACTTTTTGTCCGCGTCCCGCCTCAGCTCACGTCAAGTCAGACTCGATCGCGCCCGTCCCGTCCTCTCGCCTCCATTGCCTGTCCATTATTGCGGATCATTACGCCCCACGCACCGCCCTACATGCCATGCCACTGCCTACACACGCACCCGTCGACGGACGCCGGTCGTCACTCTACCTCGTCTTCGCCCAGCTCTACCCCCCCGTGCTCGTCTCGTCCATCCCATACCGTTATCTCTCCTCCTCGCCTGCCCGTGCCTGTCTTGTCCATCACTAGCCACGGTCGTCCCCCTTTCCACAACCAGCCGCAACCTCTATCGCCTGTAGGCAGGCATCGGCCTCGGCATGGGCATGGGCGTCGTCAGGTGCCTCAAGATTCTCGCCCTGCTCTCGCTCGTCCCACTGGCGCTCCGGGCCGGCTCTCTCCTCCGCCACCAATTTGCTCCGGTCACCGGCAGCGCGAGCGTCTCCAGTTGGGCGCATCGGGAGCCCGGGCATGGGCAGGCCCACAGGAGGAGGACGTCCGAGGATGCTGCTCTGCCTGCCACGGCGAGGTTTCGGCCTGGTGGCAGCGGCGGCGGCGGCGGGTTCGGCGACGACAAGAGGATGGCGCCGTCGGGATCCAACCCGCTGCACAACTTGCGATAGTCCCCTCGTCGATATATACAACACGGCGAGGTTTGACCTTCTGTTGTACTCTCCTCTCCTCTGTTCTGAACCCTTCTTGGATTAATCTCTCTTGACACGATTGTGTATTCCACGCCACGCCACGCGATATATAAATATACATACGTATGTATTCTTCAGCTGCTGCATTGCATGCATGTACATACATACAAGGCTACGTACTAGTAGTATAATACTTCCGATGGAGTACGTACTTCATACGAAGCTTGTGTACGAGACGGTACGTATACGGTATACCTGGATGCCTACACGAACGATTATACTCGCGCGGCCATGGCTGCCCTGGATGGCTCTCCAGCAGTTCACACTGAATTGATCACTCCTCCGACGCATATTTTCCCCACTCTCACCTTCTTCTTCAGCTAGAGCGGCCGAGAATTCATTTCTCACGATTAATTAAGTGCGCATCTGCCGTCGAATGCAGCTGACCGCTCAGCCATCGATTTCCATGATTAACAACATGACGGCCAAGGGAGTAGAACAGTACCCGCGCGGCGACCACATATACATACATCAGCCTTGATTAATTATTCAGCAGTTTTATTGCGGTACGTATACTGTATACAAAAAAGATCAGGCTGACACATACAGTAATTCTCGCAATGTAGCACTCACAAGTAATCGTAAAACCACGCATGCTATCTATGAGTTGGACTCGCCTGTGCTCTGCGGAGGGGAGGTTTCGCAGGGCGTCTCCTGTGCTCTGCGGTGGGGATCTGCGGAATTTCCGCCGTTGGACTCGCCGGGGAGGCTGGTCCGCGGTGTGGCGGTTGGTTCGCCGGAGAAGACGGTGAGATTCGGCGACCTCGAGGTGCCACTTCCGGCGGTGGGCGTGGATGGGACCTCTTGCTTGGTGCCGTCCTCCTGGGATCCGACTGCTTCGAGGGCGCCGTCCGCGGGGGGTGGCGCCGCCTCTGTGCTGTCTGCGGGGCGCTCGCCGGAGGGGCCGCGGCCGCCCTTGGCGCCGTCGGCTGCCTCGGAGCCGGAGGAGGATGATGGCTGGATGGTGGTTGGGCCGCGGCCCAACAGGCGGACACGCGCGGGGCGCCCTGGTGGGCCGGCTCCTGCGGTGGACCCTTGTCAGCGCCCCTCTTCCTTACAGGTGGGGTCCCTCAGCTTACCGATTCATGGGCCGTCTGCTGCTAACGTGGCCGCTGTTTCGCCGGGGGCCCAGCCCGCTGGCCCCAAGGGGTATAATTGGCGTTGGCTCTGCCCCGAAACCCTAAACCGCGCTCTTCTCCGTTTCCCTTCCAGCTCTAGTGCGAGCCGCCTCCACTCCAGACCGAAGCAACTCGTTCCCCTCCTCTCCCCCTCCGGCGCCACCACCTACCGGCTGGTGGCCATGGACCGAAGATCAAACGAGCGGAGGGGCAAGCGCTCTTTGGAAGACCGAGACCTTGGTCGCGGGGGGAACCGCGGCCAGGAGGAAGACCTACGGCTTCGCCTCGACCGGGATCGGGACCGGGATCTGTCCCGTCGCGGCCAGTCAGAAAGAGAAGATGCTCGCTGGCGCTTGGATGCAGACCGTCAGGAGGAAGAGCGGCTGCGCGCCCAGATCTCGATCCCTCCGGCGCGGGGCCGTGACGGGGGTCGATTGGGTGCTCGCCCTCCTCCGCGCCTCTCTGGTTCGAACGCCACTCCGGTGGGGGAGGGGGCCCCGCCGCCGCCAGACCGTGAAGCCTCGAAATCCGTCTGCTTCAAGTGTGGGCAACCCGGGCATTTCCAAGCGGCTTGCCAAGGAGATCCCTTCTGCGTCAAATGCGATGTCAAGGGCCACTGGTCCGCCTTGTGCCCTGGGGTGGCGCAGGGAAAGCTGCGCTGGGTGGGCGCCGGCCTGGGAGGTCGGGGCTTCTTCCACCTTGACGTGCCAGCGGACAAGATCCCCAAGGCGACGCCGAACGCAGCAACGGTCGTGATTGAGAAGGGGAACTTCTCTGTTGACGAAGTTGAAGATGAGTTCAAGGAGTTAGCCGACGAGAACTGGAACTGGCAGGTGCGCCAAATTAGTCAGACTGAGTTCTCCCTCGTGTTTCCGTCGCGCGAGTTACTGCGCATGGCCATCCGCGGGGGCGGACTGACCCTGCCCATCACTGACTTCCGCGCGGTGGTCTCGGAGGCCGTGGGAGACCCAAGGGCCTCGGAATCGCTGTCTCCGATCTGGGTGCGGCTCATGGACGTTCCTCCTCCTTTCCGCGACGAAGCGTTCCTGATGGGAGCCACTCTGGAGATCGGTGTGCCCATGGAGGTGGACCGCCCCTCCTTAGCTGGCGACCGCGCCCCTGTCCGAATGCGGTTTGCCTGCCGCGTGCCGGTGGCCCTGCCTGAAGCCATAACGCTCTTCGTCAACATGCAGGGCTACCGTATCCCCATCGAGGCCGAGGTGGTCGCGGACAAAGCCGCGGCGCCTCCCTCTCCGCCACCACGCCGCAACAGAGACGACAACGACGACCGTGCTGCTGAGGATTCTCAGTCCTCTGACGAAGAGGGCGACGACTGGGACAGTCGCAAGTCCCGTGAGCGGGAGCGGGCCAGGGCGGCCTCGCTGCCCACGAAGCAAACCAAGTCGGGAGCCAAGGAGGGGGTGGGATGCGATCTTCCGGCCGGGGGCGCCACGTTCTCCTCCCTGCCCAAACCCCCGCTCCCCTCCCTTCCAAAGACGACCTTCTCCCAGTACGGCTCCAACCTGACGGATGATGGAGACATCTTCAAGTCGCTGGGAGCTATCGTCTCCGCGGCTCAGCTCGAGCTCTCGTCCGAGGCGCCCGCGTTCTCTCTGGCCAGCGACGCCACCCTCCTCTCTCCGTCAGCCACCGGCGATGTGTCCTCGGCCAAGAGGGACCGGGTGGATCGCGCTCAATCCAAGATCCGCCGCCTCGACCTGTCCCCTCCGCCGGCGGAAGTCACAGCTCCACGGGAGGCCATTGCCAAGGAGCGCAGAAGCAAAGCCAACCACGACCGCCCATCGCGTGCCGCAGTTGTGGACAGCGTGGCGGTGGTGGAGGAGTCCCCCGACGCTGCTCGCTCGGCGCCACCAACGACCGTGATGCTGGGTCCTCTTCGTGGCTCGGTGCTGGCCTTGTCAGCGCCAGTGGCTAGGGGGCTCAGGTCCATGGCCTCGGTGGTGGAGTCCTCCAAGCAGAGCGAGCGCTCTCGCAGCGCCGCGGCGGACGAAGTGATGGCCAAGGCCGTGCGTCGCGCGGCGGACAAGGAGGCGACGCCCACTGCTGCGCTTCCCTCTGGTACGCCTTCTGACCCAATTTTCTCGATCTTACATAACTTGCCCGATGGACACTTGTTGTCGGTTGCGTCAGACTGTGGGATCTTGTTCCAGTCCGCGGCTGGCCCACCTGCCGAGACGCTATCGATCATCCGCGCTAATGAGTTAGCCCAAGCCGACCTTGCTAAGCTCCGTGTGGAAGCAAACACAGCCGTGTCGCCGGCGGACGCAGGAGCTACCCCTGCTAGTCCCTTGGGAGGGGCCAGGGGAGCCCCTGGTTCGGAGCCTCCAGGAGCGAGCCCAGACCTAGACATGACGATGGCTTCGATAGCTGCGGCGTTAGTTTCGTCTGAGGACGCCCCCAGGGAGGGGGCGACCGATTCCCTTCCTTTAGTTGCTGCCGCTGGACTGACGGCCGTCGTGCCGGAGGATGTCCCTGTTCCCCCCCCTCAACCAACTAGGAAACGTTCCAAATCTGCGGCGCCGCTTGGTAGGCGCCCAGTGACCCGCCAAGCACGGGCCGAAGGAATGCCATTTTAATGCGTATACTATTCTGGAACATCCGAGGCTTCGGTCGCAAGGGGCGCCGAACTCTCATTAGGGACCTGCTCCGGCTACATAAAATCGATATTCTAGTTCTCCAAGAAACGATGAAACAGGACTTCTCCGACGCCGAACTCCAGGGCTTAGAGATAGACGAAAAATTCTTCTGGTGCTGGCTCCCTTCTTCGGGACGCTCAGGAGGTATTCTGTTGGGTCTTCGCGATAGCGCGTTCGACGTCGAAAGCATTGACAGGGGTCAATCGTTCATTAGCGTCAATTGCCTCATCCGAAAGGAGAATAAGTTCATGACCTTCGTCGGGGTCTACGGGCCTGCCAGACACGCTGATTCTCCTGCCTTCTTGGCCGAGCTCTCCTCCAAGGTGGAGGCGGCCCGGTTTCCGGTCTTCATGGGTGGAGACTTTAACTTACTTAGAGGGGCGGAGGACAAGAATAATAGCAATCTTAACTGGCAGCGCATCGAACTATTTAACAACCATATCGCCCAGTGGGCGCTCTCCGAGGTGCCGCGCTCTGGGGCCAGATACACCTGGACGAATCGTCAGCGCGATCCGGTTCGGTGCGTGCTGGACAGAGTGTTCATCGACCCGACCCTTGACGCCCACTTCCCTCTGTCCACTCTTTCCGCGGACCCAATTCTGGGGTCGGATCACTCCCCCCTCTTCTGGGACTCGGGCGAGGGCCCTCCCCTCCGTTCCAATCGCTTCTTCTTCGAACTAGGATGGTTCGAGACTCCGGATTTCAAGGACCTCTTGTGCAATCAGTGGACCACGTTAATGTCGCGGGCAGGGGGCCGCGACATTATAGATTGGTGGAAACACATGGCTGGCGGCTTGCGCCGTTTCTTAAGGGGGTGGAGCCGCAACCAAGGCAAAGAGACGCGCTCGCGCAAACTCCATCTCCTCGACCAAATTAAAGCGCTAGATGAGCAAGCGGACTCAGTGGGCATTGATGAGGAGGAATGGGCTCTGCGTTACCATCTTGAGGATCAGCTCCTCGCGATTTACCAACAGGAGGAAGAGTACTGGCGGCAGCGGGGTCGCGTTAAGTGGGCCTTGCTGGGGGACGCCAACACGGCCTACTTCCACGCCGTGGCCAATGGGAGACGTAGAAAGTGTGTCATCACCTCCCTCCACTCGGCTGAGGGCATTATCAGAAACCCGCTCCAAATTCAGGACCACATCTACAACTATTACCGCGAGCTGCTGGGAACGGACTCACCCCGTCGTCTTGGTCTTGCTCACAACATCTGGAGCCTGGAGAGACGCGTCTCGAGGGACGAGAACGCCGGTCTTCTCCTCACTTTCTCAGAAACCGAATTAGAAGCGATAGTCTGGGACATGAAGGAGAACACGGCGCCTGGACCTGATGGGTTCCCAGTGGGTTTTTTCAAGCGCTGCTGGCCGCTGTGCAAGTTAGGGGTACTTCACATACTCAACGACTTCATGCTTGGTCGGGTCGACGTCTCCCGCCTGAACTTCGGGGTCATTTCGCTGATCCCGAAAATCCAAGGCGCCGACCAGATCTCACAGTTCCGTCCCATCGCCCTAATCAACGTCATTTTCAAAATTATTGCGAAAGCTATCGCTTCACGACTCGATCCTATCGCCAACCGCGTGATCAGCCCTAACCAAACCGCGTTCATCAAGGGCGGTTCATCCTTGATGGCGCGCTAGTCTTACACGAGGTGGTCCACGAACTCAGGGTTAAAAAGATGGGAGGCATCCTTCTCAAGCTTGACTTCGAAAAAGCCTATGACCGCGTCAACTGGTCCTTCCTGCTGGAGGTCCTGCGTCGGAAAGGGTTCGACCAGGGATTCATCCATAGAATCGAGCAATTAATCACCGGGGGACAAACGGCGATCTCTATCAATGGGCAGGTTGGCCCTTACTTTAGAAACAAGAGAGGGGTGCGGCAGGGGGACCCCCTCTCTCCTCTTCTTTTTAACTTCGTTGCCGAAGCCCTCTCGGCTATTCTGTCCGCGGCAGGGGCTGCGGGACACATCAGTGGGCTAGTGCCCCACTTGTTTCCAGGGGGTCTCACCCATCTCCAATACGCCGACGACACCATTATCTTGATCCAAAATAAAGACCTCGACATCGCAAATCTGAAATTTCTGCTCCTTTGCTTTGAGGAAATGTCGGGCCTACGGATCAACTTCCATAAATCCGAAGTCTTTGTTCTGGGAGAGAACCAGGAGAATCAGACTCGCATCGCCAATATGCTCAACTGTAATCTCGGTTCATTCCCTTTCCTCTACCTCGGCCTCCCGATCTCGGATAGAAAGATCACTATTGAACAATGGAGCTACCTGGTCAATAAGCTAAATGCTAGGATCGACGGGTGGATGGGCAGGCTACTCTCCTCGGGAGGAAGGTGGATCCTGTCCAATGCATGTCTTGAGGCGCTTCCAACCTACGTCATGGGTCTCTTCCTGCTGCAGGACGGGGTTCACGAGAAGTTTGACTCTCTCCGGGCTAGATTCTTCTGGGAGGGCTCGGGCACTAAGAGAAAATGCCACATGCTTAACTGGCCTGCGGTCTGCCGGCCCAAGAACTGCGGGGGTTTAGGGCTGACTAATACCAAATTGATGAACAAGGCACTGCTCCTGAAGTGGGTGTGGAAGCTATTTCAGGAGGACGCCTCTCTTTGGAAGAGTATTGTGCGCGCAAAGTACCCGGAAGCGCACAACATTTTCGCTGCGGACCCCAGGGGGGGTTCCCAGTTCTGGTCCAGTTTACACAAGATTAAACACCTGTTTAAGCTCGGGGCCAAGTTCGGTGTCCGGGACGGAAGGAGGACGCAATTCTGGACGGATTGGTGGACGGGGTGGGCCCTCTCCGCGATAGGTTTCCGCTGCTCTTCGAGATCTGCGACTCCCCTGCCATTTCGGTCGCGGCGGCGTTCGAACCTGAGGGCCTGCGTTTCCGCCGTAACCTCTCTCCACCCGGCTCCGTTCAGTGGCGGGAGCTAAACGACGAGCTGGCCGAGTTTGGCTTGTCTACCGGACCGGACTCTGTCTCCTGGGCCCTTGAGCCCTCGGGCCTTTTCTCGGTATCTTCGATGTACCAAAAACTGGCGCAAGGGGCCTCCATCGTCTTGTGCCAGGAGTTGTGGGCGGCTCAACTACCCCTCAAAGTAAAGATCTTCTCCTGGCAGCTCGCCCTCGATAGACTGCCGACTCGGCATAGATTATTCGGTCACTCCGATCCGGCGCGTCAAGTTTGCGCCCTCTGTGGCGAAACTGAGGACTCGGCCCACATATTTTTTCAGTGCCACCTAGCCAAGCTGGGCTGGAGCGTGATCCGGCAGCTACTAGGGTGTAGTTGGAGCCCGGCCACTTTCCCCCAGTTCTTCGCCATCCAACAATCGCTACTTGGATCTCAACGCCGCACCAGCTGGGTGCTGTTTGCGGCGCTTAGTTGGGCTCTCTGGCTCACTCGAAATAAACTTGCAATCGAAGCCATCGCCCCGAAACGTCCGGCTGATGTCATTTTCAAAATGTCACTGTTTTTGCAGGTTTGGGCAAATCTCGCAAAGGAGCCTGACAAGACGACGCTACTGCGGCTTGCCACTTCGCTCCAGGCCATCTTCCGCGCTCTGCTTCCACCTGCGCCTTCTTTACTGCATTCCTAGCTCTTCTTTCCGGTCTGTCCTGGGGAGGCCGGCCCCCCATCTTTAGCTGCTTTTCGGTTGGGCTAAGCTGTTCGCCCTCAGCATGTATGGTTATTCGTCGGTGTTTGAACAAAACTCTTTGCTTTATTAATCTAAAGTAGGGCATTATTTGCCTTTTATCTAAAAATCTATGAGTTGCATGTGGCGCTAACTGGACTGTGCTACAGTTACATTTTGCTTCCCTTCTACTGCTTCTGACGAAAAGAAGATGGACAATGTGAACTAATGATGTCGACGAGGAAACTACGGAAGAACACGGTCTGACTGAACATTCTCCATGCCCGTCCTCCCTTACAATCATGGTGTCGCCGAATCAGCATCGATCCCGACATGCCCAAAGATATCGCTGCTACTCAAGAGTCAAGACAACCGTGGCAGGTGCACGACACTAATTATGCAGCAAAGAGAACGAACACCAATCTAGTCTACAAAATTAACTAATCTTTGATCAATCCCATCGTTTTATATTTATCTCTTCGGGAACAAGACGAGACAGAGGCGTTTCGGCTGCAGCATCTGATACTCGTACATGGTAACCCATACAATACTAGCTAGGGAAGCAAGGTTTTGCTGCAGTGACATGTCGAACAGAGCTAGCTAGCTAGCAATGTAACAAAGCAAATAAAACTATACTAGTGATACACGGGGGCGCGAACCGAAATACCTAGGCCAAACGATGGGAAATGACACGCACGCTATGGTTGCGTTAGTTCTCGTGATCTCCGGCCGGCAGCAGTGACGGCGTGGGTTCCTCGACGACGACGGTGATCATGCCCTGGTCGAGCAGGCTGTAGAACTCGCGCGTGCGGCGCTGGTTGCTCCAGTGGTGCAGCTTCCACAGGTACCGAGTGCGGATTTCCCACATGTAGATTGGCCCCCCCCTACAATCAGAACCGTTGGATGCGGTAAAAGTCCACCCAGTCAAACTGGCCCACATTTTTACATTTTCAACCCCCATAAAAATAGAAATTAACCCGTGCTCCACCATAGTATATAAGCGTGACACACCAACCAAACCCTAGCCCTCTCCGCTTCCTGGCGGCGCCCAAAAGCTAGCGCGGCCGAACCCTACCCTGCTTTTCCGCCCCCAAAATCCAAGCCCCTCCACCCATTTCTTCAACCTGGCGGCGCCCCGACCCCGGCCCCTTCCTCCTCCCCCGTCAAGCTCCTCCAGGCCGGAGGGAGCGGAGACACACCCGTCGAGATCCTCCAGGCCGGACGGATCGGAGGGGCCGCCTCCACCGCGCCTCCACTGACCGCCTCCTCCACCGCCCCTGCAGCGCCCCCGCGGGACGACGACGAACGCGCGCCGTGGGTAAGCGGCGGCGCTCCCGGTCTGAGCGTGGAGCTGCGTCGAGGACGGCGAGGTGGGTGCGCGCCGTTGAGGCTGTTGAGGCCCGTGGCCTGGGCGCGCGCACGACCGGACGGGATCTGAGCCGAGGGGCCTGTCCGTTTCCTTCGTGATCCGCCGAGCTGCTTCAGCCAGCCATGGAGCCGTAAGCTCCGTCCCCGGGCTGCCGGCCCTCTCCTTCGGGAGCTGGGTGCTCCAGCCAGCCATGGAAGGCCCGATCTGGCCATTAGTGCTCGGATCTTTATTTGGTTGTTCCTCTTCTGGCCTCTACTTCGGATCTGAGATTTTTCCTATGTAATTCGTTTTTTTTTGTATATTTCCGTGCGGGAGAGAACTGGATCTATGTCTGGCCTTTTTTTTATTTCATCCAGTATGAAAGATATACGTTGTTAGATTCTTTGTCTGCTCCTTTTTCCGTTTTAATATTCCTGTATGAATCTTGGTCAGGGACCCGAAAGTTGCATACTGAATCTGGCATGCAACAGTTAGTTCTATTAGTGTTAAGTTGTTAATAGATGAATTTGATACCCTGTGAAAAATCCGCGTATGGATCTTCTGTGATATTGTGTATCGAGTACAAATCATGTATGTTACTTCTGTAGATTTGTGTATAAAACTTGTGTGAATTTTCTGGATCATGAATCATGTCGGATTTTTTCCAACATCTTTATGATTTTTTTACATTGTTTAAGTCGCGTAAATCTTGAATGCATCTGTGAATCGTGTATGAATCTTTGGTGTATCGTGTATGAATCGTGTATGAACCTATAAAGTTCAGAGATATAGTTTGATACCAATATAAATCTCTGGGGATATTATGAACAGATGTATAAATCTCCCATCATTTTGATATTGATGTATGTATGAATCTTATGTGAATCTTGATTCCTGCAAGCATTTGTATGATTTTTTTTTGATTTTTTCTATGAACCTGCTAATATTTCTGTGAAAAAAAATTCTATGAAAAAATAATGTATGAAACTTATATGATTTTTATTATTATTATAAATTTGTTGATTATTTTTCAGATATAAAAATCATATGTAATATAGTTTATTATTCCCGTAAAAATATATGCTGTGAATAGATATTGGTATCAAATTTTTTTTTGAACTTCTGTCAAAGAGAGAGGAGAGCAAAAATGAGCTAAAACGCGGAAATCTGAGGGCTGTTTTGCAAACTACCTAGACAGAGGGGAAGGGCTCTTTTATGGAAGTTCTTTGCACGAATCTCCAGGTTTTTCAGCATTTTAATGGTCTGGATAGTACGGGGGGACCAATGTAGGAGTGGTTCTGCATTCCCGCACAGGTACCCCGCGAAGAGCCCCAGGCTCATCCCGTACACGATCTCCTTCACCACGCTCGGCGGCCGCCTCCCCCGCACCCCCGCGCCCGCCGCCGTCGCCACCTTGTGCGCCGTCGTCGACATACACTATGCCACGTCCTTGAAACAGGGGCACTTTGTAGGAGGCAGTTTTCCAAACTGCCGCAGATTAAACTTTAGGAGGCACTTTTTTGTAATTGCCGCTAATCACGCCCTAATAGGAGGCACTTAAGAAAAGTGCCGTAAATAGTAGATCAATTAAGGGCAGTTTTTTAAACTGCCGCTAATCATATCATAATCGACGGCACTAAGAAAAGTGCCGCAAATAGTCGCCTAATTAACGGCACTTTCACAATTACAGTAGAAAACGCCGCCAAAGATAGACCACACTCATAGAAATCCGCGTCGGAAGATTTCGCCGTCGGTATCAGACGTGAGATTCTGCGGGCACTCGCCGGCGTGCTCCTTTGCGTCACTAGCATGGCGCCGGATTCCCTGGCAGGCCGACCATGACGAGAATGATGCCTTCGTCCCTGAGCGCGTGGGGCTCCTCCCGCGACACCGAGAAGTGCACCTGATTGGTATGAAAATCCCCACCGTCTGGCAGATGTCGACGAGCATGCGCGCGCCGCCGTGGCTGGCGATAGCGCGGGCGGCGTCGAGGGACACGGAGAGGCGCTCCGGCGTGATCACGTCATTCTCGTGGCCTACGAGACCGGACTTGGCCAGGCGGATGAGCTGCGGCAGTCGTCCTCCGTCGTTGGCGTCGGGACGGATGAGGACGCGTCGGACAGAACGCGGGGCCGGACGTGCAGCGGCAGCGCGTCCTCCGTCGTTGGCGTCGGGACGGATGAGGACGCGTCGGACAGAACGCCGGGCCGGACGAGCAATCCCAGAGGTTGACTTCCAGCCTGCAGGCGGGCGCGTCTATGGCGGTCTGCGTCCGCAGCTTCCCGGCGAAACGTGGCCCGGCAGCAAGCTCGGCCCCGTCGTCGGGCATGGCGCCCACTGACTACAGCAGCTCACGGCAGAGCGGGTTGCGGGCGGAGAAGGTATGGCTGGATGAATACTGTGTAGAAGCTCGTCGACATGTCGGTATGCAGAAGCTCGTCGCCGGCTTGGTGGCGCTAGCCCTGCAATTCTGCATGCCAGCAGTGAAGCAGGCCGGACACATGATCACTAGCTGTGCTGAACCAAAAAAAATACACGAGATGCGTGCTATTTTTTAGTCCGCACAAGGCATGCACGGGTGTTCCACTCCACGCTCGGCCAGAGCAGCGCCGGAGTGAGCATGTCTCGATTTTTAGTCCCACCTCGACGCGCCACAAAAATATCCATCGGCTTAAATACCTATCTCCCTCCGTGGTGGATGTGCGTGACGACGCTGCTTCAGCCGCAGCGAGCGGAACCGTTAACTCTGTGCGCCCCAAGAATGGGCCTTCTTAGGCGAGGCTTAACGAAATTGTTTAGCGAGCGGTAGAGAGGCGTTCCCAGACGACGTGGCCCAACAAGGCGTTCCCAGACGACGTGGCCCAACAAAATCCCTAGGAAGGAGACGGATGCAGCCTTCCATACACAAAACAATTTTATAATTAATTTAATAATTTAAGGAATACTCCATATGTTTTAAGGCAGTACTTATATCGCCTGGAATAACTTTCTAAGGCATCCGAAAAAGTGCCTCAAATTCAAAACCTTTGGAGGCACTTCTAAAATCTGCCTCTAATAACTTTTGCCAACACTAGTAAATCCAGCACTTTATTTAGTGCCTCCAATAATTTTTAAAGGCACTTTTTAGACTTTTTGAGGCACTTTCGGGTGCCTCCTATCTGAGTATATGGCATAGTGATAGCTCCTACCTCAATATCCTCCTCAGCTGCGCGTCGTCAGAATGCTTATGACGAACGGGAAACCATCAGCTAAGGCAACGCGGAGCGGAGCCGCCGTGGCCGCGTCGACAGAAAGCGGTGAGCACGTGGCAGACCGCTCGAGCCACGCGTACGTGACCTCCAAGCGGCGGCGGCCAGCTGCTGGCCACGTGGCGAGGGAGGCACGGCTACAAAATGCGTCCTGGGCTTGTCTGTTCCCGTGCAGCTGAGATTTGATAATGACCAGCCCAGCCCATCTGAGCAGCTTCCTGCGGCCTGCTAAAACAGAGAAAGTAATTTCTAAAAGAAAAAAAAATAGAACAAACAAAGAGTTCTTATAAGTCCGGAGATATTTTTCAGACAACCTTTGCAGGCCGAAGATTTTAATTACCACTGCGCTTCCGTATCTCTCTCGTTCTCCAGTTATGGCCAGTGAAAAAAACGTGCAATTTCTCTCGCCATTTAAATCTGGGGACATCAAAGGTTAGAGAGAAAATTGTGCTATTGCTCTTGTCAATGGAGAAAGGGTTTTTCAGACTTGCCAACTAGCTCTCGGATAGATAAACCCAAATGGGGAATATTAGTTTTCGTTTTGTTTTTCTGACTTTTCATTTAGCTTGCACCAGAATTCACACTAGGCTACAAGTTAGGGAAATCATCTATCCTCACAACAGTCTGATCTAGCTTAAAATAGTGATCATATATAACATTTTAATCGCTTATGTTAATAGGATACGAAAATGGTGTAACATTTTAAATACACACGCGCAACATTTTTGTGTGTATGCAAGTCCCCATTGGTCACACAAATGCCTAAGAAAATTCATTGCATATATGGAGCATGGAAATAGACATATGCATAAAACACACAAACAAATGGAAACATGAATACACAATTTACGTTAAACACAAATGGTTGTTACAACCTATGCATCTGAACACACACGGGTTCACAATATGTAAAAATAATATAATTAAACAGCATCAACAATCCAAAATAAAAATTGTTCTTTATCTTTGGATCACCATCTTCGTTGGACTGGCCACACCGACCATGAATATGGCTCACCTGAGCCCCATTGGTGCTGGATCAAACAACCCTGAATCAATTACCCTGCAACCTCGATGACAACCCAAGTTTGGAGACGTGAAATCGAACTCTGCTATGAAGATATCCAGCTAGGTCCAATGTCAGTCATCTAGTGGAGAAGGTAGGAGGAGGAATTGAACGTGCATGCTCGTGGATGTGTGTGAGAGAGAGGACATCGTGAGGCATCATAGGGGTACACGTGGTTGGCCCACGAGGCAGCTTATTTGTAGTGTCCTTCTGCCAGTTGATTTTAATTGTTTTCTTTTTAATTTCACTCTAATTATGAGTGACGTTTGTATTGGTCGGTATGAATAAAAGAGACCAACATAACTTTGGATGGAACATGCTCTCATCAACCGCCTTCTATTAAATTTCCTAAAAAGTGGAATATTTTTCTGAGAGCAATTTTTTCCGTGCACAATTATTTTATTTTCTCAAGGACGATGAACATTTCTTACCATATAGAGTAACAATTTTTTCTGGAAGGAGAAACACGATTTATGAATATGAAACAATTTTGTACGATTTATTTAAAGTGGAAATGTGTGAATATTTTACTACTACGCAAATGAATATTCTATGTGACAAACAACTGAAACTTTATACTAAGTGCAACATATATGTTTTCACCCTATTCTCACAACACATTTTCACATCAATGAAAAAATGATCATGTTCCTTCCAAATATTGTTTGTGAACCAACCTTTTTTCTTACGTTGTCAACGCCCGCAAGACTTCTGCGGCCCAATAGATCCTACTTGGGATAGGAATGGACGATGCCAGCTTCGACACACCAATAACACCTATAATTAGACCAATTATTTAGAATATAATTCATTTTAAAAATTTGAATTTGTCAATAATACAATAATGTCACCCATGAGGTGGCAGACTACTACATCCATGCATGTACTCTTCCCCTTATAGATAAACTCACACGCAAGTTAACCGCTTCATGCGGATCGCCTAGTTGTGGCGCTTCCATCTAGCTTTTCCCTTTTTTACCTCTTTCTTCTTAGCATGTATTTGGCTAATACACGAATAAATCAGAATATCAAATGAATTCTCAGAGAGGGGTCACATCAAAGTCCCACAGAGGTGTCATGTAGGTCAGCCGTCGGCGATCCGTGGTGCAAACACCTGTAGTGGAAGAAGTGGCCGCAATCCAAAGCAAACATGTCTTCAACATGGTATTCCTGCAAGCAGACGGCACACTCCGCTTCATCATATGGATAATTCTCGTTGTGTAACCCTCGAAGGTTGTACTCTTGATCTTCTTCACGTGTTATACCAGAAAAAAATCATGGGGGAGTTGTATGTAGCTCCGCCAATTTACAGAGCTGTCATTTCGGATCTTGACATTCATTTTTATTATTTTTACAATTAATGATTCTTCTATATTTTTTCTAAATTCTTCAACATGCTTTATGGAATTTCTCCATGAATGTGATGAAGAAACAAAAACAATAATCAAATAGATATTGAATGTATATGCAGGTAAGAGTAACATGATGTCCATTCTTAAAAGAAAAAATGGCCATGCCCGGATGAAAAAATATTCATTCCTACATGGATAATATGTAAGATGATGAATCACACAAAGAGTTAAAACACGCGGCGAAAAACTATTTGTGGTAGGGTAACGAAATAAGGTAAGAAAATGTTCACAATTTTGTTAGAATATGTTCATGCTTAAATTGAAAAATGATCATTCTAGTATTCAATGTTGTGCATCCCTGCATATATGTATTTATTGAATGTATCCACATGTATAAATATAAACACACCTTTATAGCGTTTTGTCACGTCTCTTAGACAAACTCGTTAATATTAGATGACCATGTTTTTATATACAGGGATATTTCCTTTATCAATATTAATGGGAGAATATTGTTATTTCAACATTGTGGCTATGTTGACCCAAATAGTTGAGATACTATGAGATCTGGTTTTAGCATTGCTATAAATAGTATTGTCACAGTATGATTAATTTGTTTGCTTCCTTTCACCATGAGAACATACGGTGTTGTGATCTAGAAAGTTTACTTTGGTGTAGTCAAGTATCACACGGTAAACCTGATGATCAAAAAGGTTATTATCGGGCATTACCGAAGGTGTGCATTTCATCGTGGTAGTTCTAGACTAGTAATTACTCCTCTAAACAATAGAGAGATACATTCAGGATCCACTCGGTGTGATAGTATATGTTAATAAATCTATAGGCAAGGGCATGACACAAGTCACGAGGATACTATAATACGCGAACGAGTAAAGGAATTATACTGGACATCGCGGATAATGTGAAATAGTGATTAAAGTGTTTAATCATGTTTATTCCATTCATCGCGCCTCGAGGTATTGATTGGTATTGTGAAGTACAGGAATTTACTTAATAACCAACAGGTTCAGTAGAGTTCCTTCATATAACTTGTAGAAATCATATGGACGTTAACAGTCCCGATATTGATTATTTATTAGGAAAATAGTTTTCCTATCATGTATACTTATTATAGAACCTATAGGGATTACACACTTAAGACGTCAAAGTCAGTTGTTCACACTAGATGGTTCGGAGAAGAGAGCAGGTATCACCCGGATAGTTTCAGAGTGATAGAATTTTATTCAGAGAGAATTTATGAGTATACATGAGATGTCCCGGGATGTTAGCAAGTTTTTTTTTTTTGACATTAGTGGATAGAGTCGATGATTTACCCAAAGGGTATATAGGGTTCTGGAAGAGTTTATAAGAAAACTTATATGGGGAGAGTACCGGGGGGGGCATAATGCCCCAGGGCTGCTTCCCTATATTGGGTGGCTACCACGTGGGCCCAAGGGACACAAAGAAAGGCGCAACACCTCCCCCAGAAACTTCCTTTTTGTATTTTTTGTAAAAGAAAGAATTATCAAAATATAGAAAAGGGAAAAAAGGGAAACAAACCAGTGGAAAGGGAAAGGAACGAATTGGAGAGGAAGGAATGGTGCGGCCAGGTTTGGGCCTCCCCAAACCAACTTAGCCTCCCAAGGCAGGTACCCCTCTCCTCCCACTATATATATATATATATCCACGTCTCCATCAATTGGAGACACAATTTCTTGAGACATACCTCTTTTCAGGGTTTTGAGGTGTCATCTCCATGCAGACAAGATATATAATTTCTCTCTCCCATGTGTTGGAATCTCAGAGGGGTAACATGTGGGACCCTCACTCTGCTGGATCTAGAAGACTGAAAATAAGGATATGAAACATATCCATTGCTAGGCTTAGCATTGAAAGTCTTCATCACGCTTCATCGACATCGTCATCAGCACACGTTCCACATCTCAGTGATGGTAACAATCAGATCTAGCTTCGCTCATACCTTCATAGTAGATCCCGTGTGTTGCCTAAGACGGAAAATTTTAAATTTCTGAATGTAAACCAATAGTACGACTACCAAGTAACTAAAGATAACAAAAAATACCTCCAACTATGGCTAGATTTCTTATGATTTTTTGAGATTAAGTAGCAACTAATTTTCTTTTAAAAAAGAGAACACGAAATATAGAAAACAATTTTAACAAATGATCAGAAGAAAGACTCTGAAGACACAAAGCCTTATATTTTCAATAGATATAAGTATCATAAGGAAGTTTTATGTACGACACAAAATAGCTTATTTTGTTATTTCTAGTGGAATCTTTTTCATTGGTAGCATTAACCTTTTTTTTAAACCGATGAATACATTTGGTTTTTTTTACTGTAAGAACAAAAATAAAAAAACAGAGGATATATTCTCTTTCACTGAAGTGTTTATAAAATACCATTTTATTAATGGAGGAGAAATTTTTGCATGATTGCTAGCCTAGAACTAGATATTTAAGACTTTCAGTTCCTAAATTATTTTGCTAGAACTTGAAATCTACAAGTTTTGTAACATTTTTAATGGTATGGACTATGGAGGATTTCTAAAAATCTTAGCCAAGATTCACTGGGTTATATAGATTCAGATTTCTAAAATAATCTCGTGATAACAAAAAAGAATGTTAGAAGAAGGACACACATTACTACTATGCGCATACCAATTTGGTAGTCGGGTATAACGTTTAATACAATAATAGTACATCAATTGTAAGCCCATATTATCACGCCTTGAGCTTCATTACATGGATGTACCAAGCTTTTGCGGCGATAAATAATCACTTCTGTAAGATGAGCATAGTTTCTCCCATGTGTGGCTTTATAAATTTATCTTAATAGGCGAAAATTCCGGATGTTCTTGTGGTCATTCCCACGTTCCAAAATCCAAATACAACAACTAGAATGGGATCCCACATAATCACTTATGTAAGAGGAACACTTGATTTGACCATTTTCACGGAGCCACCCTCTCACGTACGTGGGAGGGGAGCCCACGTTTAGTCAGGGGCTCTCAGTAGGTATATTTCAGGTTTACTCACCTTTCTTAATGTGCTTCACATAATCCTCTCTAATCTACGCAAACATGTTTCGAAGTGAACACAAAATTATGCCCATTGATGTTGCGATAGTACTCCTATGATCGGTTTCGAGTTTCTTCGAGTGTAACGTCTCAATTTTGAATCAATATTGGGTCAGTCGAGCAGGTGAAACAGGCTAACGGCCCAGCCTGCTACCAGATTAGATGTGCCAAATAGCGGCCCATGTGCTGAGCTTTGCATTTTGGCCCCCGGGTTGGCCAAAAAAATATTTTCTCCCACTTATTGTTGTTTAAATATTTTTATCCTAAACCCTTGAATGTTTTTAATGTATGGACAAAACTAAAGCTTTGTGATTAGCTTGTTTTGTGATTTCTACTTGAATTTTTTCACTAGTAGAAGTACAAATTTATTTAATATTGATGCATACATATGTGTTTTTACTGTACAAATAAAACTGCAAAACCATAGCATACATCCTTTTTCTTTGAAGATCTTATAGAAATTCTTCTTAAAATTTTACTTTTAGAAACATGGGGCCTCGTTGCTAAGCTCTCCCCAATGCACGAATCAAAATTTTGTGAAACTATTTTATGTGTATTGCTATCCTACAAATTGGAATGCCTTGCTATTAGATTTAGGGAGCAGAAAATTTGCACGATTGCTGGCCCAGAATTAGATATTTTATGGGTTTTAGTTCCTAAAATTATTTATCTAGAATTTCAATGGTGCGGTATGTGGAGGATTACACGGATTCCAATTTGAAAAGTAATGGTGCGGTCTGTGGAGGATTAAACATTTTTTAAGTACGAAACATGTCTTAATAAGAGAAAATTCCGAATGTTTGTGTGCGAATGGTCTTCCCATGTTCCAAAGATCTCTCATAGACAACAAAAAAGGAGTCCGGAATAATTCATGACAAATCAAACTGCAACAACCAACCACACATCTTGCATTATTTCCTGGGAGAGGTAAATATGCAGGTCATCAATTTGACTAGGCATGAAGAGGAGCGGGTAAAGGAGGAGAGGTCGTCATGGTCGCCACTATGTGCGAAGGAGAAGAGGTACAATCGCTCTTGCACTGGTCCAGAGTCTTGTACCAATGATCATTCGCAAGACAATGGTAGCAGATTTCGTCGTAGCACCACTTTGTGCCAACATGGGCACACAACCCGTTTGGCAAATTGAGCTTCTCGTGATCCATGCCGTCAGCGACGGATCGACCTACGGAATAACAAACGGAACCATTGTTACTTTGGAGTTATTATTAAGCAAGACATGAGGCAGGAAACAAAAGAAAAGAGCTACTTACACTGCGCAACAGGAGCAGAGCATAGGAGATGCAGAGACAGTAGGGCTAGTACAAGGATGCGGATCGTATATTCGGCCATTCTTTTGTTGATGCTTGTCAATGAGATAGATCGGTGAGAAGGAGAATAGCAACCCTGACAGAGATTGCGAGGGGGATATTAATTTAAGATACGGCCATTTTATGATGTTAATTTGAGATATTTAGACCAGTCATTGTTTATCATGCATATGATACTATCAATATCTATATACCTACTAATAAAGGCATTAAGATTTATTGCCAAAATTTCGTCCGTTTATACTTAATCTACCCCTAATAATAAATCTATACCTAATAACGAAGGCATTAAGAGTTGCCAAAATTTCGTTTGTTTATACTTAATCTATACATACTAATAAAAGGATTAAAACTTGTTTGGAAATTTTCATCCTTTTAGGATTACCCCGTGTGTCAGTCAAAATTACAGCTACTACCACCACTTAAGTGAAAAAAAGGGTTCGGTTTTATTTCCACCATTTGTCAAGAGACCCGACACTCGCACGAACACGATCCCGGCGTACGTCCCAGAAAAATCCCTTTCATTCCACGGACGCGATCTCGTGTCCGTTCAGCTCATCCACCTCCGCTGCAGTACCCACGAGGACACGACCCCTTCACCCGTCGCTCGAGTACATGCTTCGAGTAGGAGAGGCAAAAATAACATCACCGTTCCACGGGGATTAATGGAGATAATGGGAGGGCGTTGGTCGGTGGAGGAGCACCCAAGTATGGGATCAGAGGTCGTCATGGCCCATGGGCGACGATGGACCGACCACAGGATCCAGTCTCCACGACCAGGTTCAGACCGCCGCCGCACCTGCCTCAGCTACAGCCGATCGATACAATGGTGGCGGGCAGAAAGATAGGACATAAATGTGTACCGAAGAAGTGGAGGAATCGGTATCCTGTAGCGTCTTGTCTCACTAATACAGAACTTTCCATTGGATACGGTTCGTTTTAGCAACTACTCCCTCCGTTCCGTATTAGATGACTCTCAAACAGATGTATCTAATACTAAAATATGTCTAGATACATCTATGTGGGAGTCATCTAATTTGGAACGGATGGAGTATTAGATAACAAGCTCACGGTTCTCCATGCGTGAGCTTTAGAGGCACAAATTTAGATGAACGAAACCGTGTGCGATGGATTTCAATGCGCATGCAATTTTTAAAAACCAAACCGTGAATGACGGGTGTCAAAATGTGTATATTTAAAATAAAAAAAAATCGTCTGCAATTCAAATTTTAAGAAATACAGAAAAACACGCGACCGAAAAGCCTGCGTACTATAGACCTAAAGTGGTCGTCCCTTCGCCGGTCTGCCTTTTTTTTTTTTACAGAAAACACGTCGCCGATGGTCGGTGTCGTCGATGTCAAACAAGTAAACCCTGATGCCTCTTGACTACTTCTACTGATACCTGTCGACGAGCTCTAGTGGCCGCTGAACAAGTTCAGAAAACAGTTCCGGAGATATAGCCGGATCTTGGCATCGCTGCTCATCCTGGTCATGGTGCTTCCACGGCCAGTCTCCTTCTGGTAATGCAAGCTATATATATCCTCCTAGCTACCTGTGCCTCTTTAAACACCGCTCCATCTGCGTGAACGGTTCACTTTACTAAAAGTACAACTTTAATAAATCTCAAACACTAGATATTGCATTATCTAGACTAGTGGCACATGTCAGGATCGCTGCATAAAACTGAAACACATGAAACGGATACACTCTCCGTTATGCAGGGTTCATTCTCGCATCTTACACTACGGTAGTTAGATGATTTGCTCGAAAGCAGATACCAAGTAATGGTTTAACTGAAAAGGATAAGCACACAACGATTTGAATTTTGAAGAAGAAAGATGCTGGACTTCAACACCTCATTAGCTGCTGCAGGTCATCATCGGCGTCGTTGCAGCGGCAAGTTCCCTCTGACCCCTCCCTTGGCTACCGCTAGGAGGCCAGACCCGCCTCAGTAGCCTGCGCGTTGAATGCTCTCGGTCTCTGGGGAGCGGGTGACAGACGCCTCCCACCGTGGTAGCCCCCCGACCGCAGAAACCACACCGGTGCGGAAATCTTTTTCCTAAAATGAGAAATTTTGAGCAATAACAGTATTAAATAGGGGCCTGAAAAGACACCATTGCCTTTTGGTTCACTATGTGACCGAATAATTTTACAAAAAAAAAAATCAGCAGTGTGATATATTTGATCAGAGTTACATGATCAAATAAACGGGTTTTATTTGAAAACTTAGTCCTCGGATCTTAATTCAGAAATTGGTCGGAACCTCACCTGTAATTTGATGCCATGTCCCCTGCCGACAGAACGCATCACACAATATCTACAATTGCCGCAAGCATCCAGATACACACACATACATTAGCTTTCGCAGTAGACTGTTTTGGATCATTATGTCCGCCTTGTGCCCCTAAGGGGTGGCTCGGATGAAACCCTAGCCACCACCGCCAGCCATCCTGTCTTCCAACTCCCCACCGCCGCCAAAGGAAGTCAGAGGGCAAAACCACGGATGATTAAGACGAAGGAGCCAGGCAAAGAACTTGCGCTTGTTAGGAGCCAGGCAAAAGATTTGCGCACAGACGGATCAGCCATCTTAACGATGTGATTCTCAATGCACTGCCCAGGGCGAACTGCACCTAAACCATGCCTGAGAGAGCCTCCCAGACGCTGCGCGCCAAGGAGCAGCCAACATAAGAGTGCCAGCAGTTTCGAGCTCCTGGATGCACAAGTAGGCATTTGGCAGTCCTAGGCCACGACGCATCAGACAGTCCGCACACCACAGACTATTAACACCAAACGGCCCACATGAAGAACTTGCAGGTATTAGGAGCCCAGATCTTCCAAATCGGAGGCTTCAGATTGGTTTGAAATGCCCCCCGGGAACTGCATCTTGTACACATTTCTGGTTGTGTACATCCTGGCTGCAGAGAACTTTCAAGCTATACAGTCATCCACTGCAGAGTGTAGAATCACATTAGCTGCCCGAATTAATCAACCGCCACAATCACAAGAAGGAACGGAGCAGGAGTCAGGTTGTGGAAAATGTCATGAACCCATGGGATGCTCAGATGGGGTGCCTTGCACTGCTTCCTTACGCCTATACTTTCATCCCCTTTAGCTTTTCTCCCATCAACCACAACAATCTGACCACGAGATCAGATATTAGAGGAACAAGTAGTCTTTACTTTGATGACCTTTCTGACCAACATCATAAACGTATCCGCAGAGGGGATTAGCTTCTCCTTCCGTTTGACCATCCTGTCATATAATCGAAGTGCCATCTTAGTGTTACCCTTCTCACAGTAACTCCTGATCAGGGTGTCGTGTATGTCACTAGTCGGAACCAGCAATTTCCTTTCCATCACAGACAGGAGCTTCTCAGCTTCCTTTGGATTCCCACATTGGCACAGGCCCCTGATCAGGTAGGTGAAAACTTTGGCGCAATGGGTAAGTCCCTTGTGCTCCATCTCATAGTAAACCTTGAGAATACCTTGTGCATCACCAACCTTGCAATATCCATCAATGAGCCTATAATATGTATCCTGATCAGGAATAATTCCTCCGTTGATCATTGCAGTTACCAGCTCGTTTGCCTTGCCAACCTCTCCTGCGCTGCCCAGCGACTCTATGATCTCATTGCAAGTGCTGATGTCCGGCACAAGGCCTTCACGGAGCATCCTGTCGAAGTACTCTGAGCCCTCCTCTGCCCTCTCCTGTCTAAAACAGCCGGTGATGAGGTGACTGTACGTACCATCATACGGCTTGAGCTTCTTAGACAGCATTTCTTGCAGTAACTGTATAGCCTCCCCGACACTGCCTTGGCGGCAATGCACTCCGATGAGGCACGTATACACAAACACGTTCAGGTGACAGCCTCGGCGGACCATGTCGTCCCACTGCTCGTTCGCCAACTTCAGATCACCGGTACCACAGTAGGCATGCACCATCAGCGAGTAGGCAATGTCGTCGAACACCATGTTCCTCTGCAGCATCCTCCTGAGCAGCAAGATCCCCTGATCGGTCCTTCCTTCCTCGAAGATCCAAAGCACTAGGGCGACGTGCGCCACGACGCCCGGCGCACATTTCTTGCCGTGGATCCTCTCCACGAGGGCTGCCGTCCTGGCAAGCGCGCCCTCGCGGCTAAGCACGCCGATGACAAGCTCGACGGTTGCCTGGTTGGCATAGACCCGCTTCAGCGTCATTAGCTCGAACACCTCCCAGGCGACCCGGAACCGGCCGGTACGCTGCGCCGCGTGTAGCACGGCGTTGAAGGCGGAGAGGGAGGGCGTCACACCGCGGCGGGCCAGGTATCGGCAGGCCTCGAGAGCCTCCTCCGGGAGGCGCAGCTCCGCGTAGGCGTGCACCAAGAGGTGGAGGCCGCGGGTCGTCCCGGCGGTGCCGCTGTCCTCGTAGGCGGCGAAGAAGGCGTCCAGGAAGTGCGAAGCGGGCGAGGAGGAGTGCCTGGTGATGGCGGACTGGAGGATGACGGAGGCGTGGCGGATGAGCGCCGCGCGGGAGAGGAGGTGGACGAGGAGGCAGTAGGAGCGGAGCGAGTGTGGGGACGACGAGGAGGAGTTGGCGGCGGACCAGTGGAAGAAGCTGTGCGCGTTCTTGGCGATGGTCTCAAGGGATGAGGCAGAGGTGGGGCTCCTGGCGAGGGAGAGGAGCACGGCATCGACTTGTCCATCGGGCGCGGCGGCGGAGGGGAACGAGGCGGTGAGCGCCTCCCAGGTCACTCTTGGATTGTGCGCAAGGTAGTGGGAGATGTGCTGAGGCGTCGCCGGGGTGGCCGTGGGCACGGCAGAGGCGGCGCGGCGGAAATGGACAGCACCGCCGTGCCGCCGCGCAACCATGCGGCCGCCGGATATGGCTGCGCTCATCCTGCCATCGAACGAAACACGACCTCGTCAGTAATGAAGCGGCATCAATTTGGGGGCTCGAAACAATTTGGGGGCTCGAAACGATCCCTGTCCACCGTCCGATCAAGTAATGGACGACTAAGATGGCAAGCGGCAAACTGCCCTTCACAGTCCAAATTCCAGACAGAACTTTCAGGTAACATTTTTCTAGTAGCATAACTTTCAGAGACTTTTACAAAGCGTAACCACCCTTCACAGTCAAATTCAACGGTATGAATACAAAGCAGGCCAAGCACACTTTATTGTGAAATACATTATCGTCGTACTATGTGCTACTGGTACTGCATAGACGTTAATATTGCTCTTGCAGACGGGATCATCTTCTCATTTTCGCTTTTGGGATCTTCTCATCCAATCATCGGCAGCAAAGCTTCAGCTACATGTTCTCCTTCACAACCGTGACTGGGCAGGCGGCGTGGTTCACAACATAGGTGCTCACGCTCCCCATCAGCGCCCTGCCGCCAACAAGCAACAACGGTCACATGGACTCCAAAGCAGAGTAGATGGTCCAAAAAAGTCGGCTATGAACCAAACATGATACAAATGTCGAACACGATCACGGACGCAGGGGAGGTTCTAACACCAGAGAACTGAAGCTGTGTGTTTACCTCTTCAGTGTGCTCTGACCTCTGCTTCCGATAACCAGGAAGCTGAGAGGAACCAGGTGAACCGACTCGCACAGCTTCTTCGCGGGGTCGCCGTACAATATCTTTGCAAAGACTTCAACCTGTAAAACCACGTAGTCTCGACGACGAGAATCAATCAGCAACATGTATCAGAGGAATTTGATCAGGGTTTTAACTATAACATTTTTTTTTGCAAATAGAAGATGAAAAACTGGTAGGTAGTACCTCTCTCTGTTTTGCTACTTGGGCTAGGATTTCCAGCGTCTCCTTGTCTGGTGATAAACCGACATCGATATCCGAGAAGTCTACCAGAGGGATGAGCGCTGAAACCCAGAACAGGAGCAATGTAAGAGGCACGGTAATAGGATATACAGAAGGTAATCATGTGCAGCAATCAATGTTCATATCCTATGGATCTTGTGGGGACGCCCCGCAGCATCCGACCGGCACGGGAGGGGGGAGGAGAAACCTGCCGCCGCCATCGGCCGCACGGGCTTAGCCTGGCGGCGAACGTCGGCGCTGGCGGCTAAGGTTAGGAGCTCCACCTGAAGCTGGTACAAAAATACAGGTCCGGCCAAAAGACAGTCCAGGGGCATCACCCTGGCTCAATAATAAAGAACAACTGGAGTTGGTCGGAACTTACGGGAACCACTCTGTTCCCACGGATGCGTTGCTCCATGCTCATTGTGGTAGGAACTGTTGACATGGATAAGTATGAGTTGATCCCCGTTCCTGGTAAGGTTGCTGGACGTCCATCGCAGAGCTGCTTTGCTGCATGGTGAGAAATCCACAGCAACTCCAATGCTCTTGCCACCCATGTTGGTCAGTGTGTCCAGTGTCTAAGAGTGGCAATGGGGTTTCAGCTGTTGGTCAGGTCCTTAAATAGATAAGGAGATGTGGGATTATTAGACATACTAGTAAGCAAAAAGAAGTGAAAACGTAGTCTGACAATTTCTCCCATTATAATATGTTATTATAGCTACCAATTTAACTATCATTCAATAGTACAAAATTCAGTAGGAACATCGACAATACAACACAAGCAACGCCAACATTCAAGCATTCAGTAGTGGCACATAAGGAAACAACAACAGCATTCAGTATTGAAGTATAAACAACAGTTGTGGAATCCCAAATTGTTCAGCATATTGCTTAGACGTACTGTACGAATCCCAAATTGTTCAATTAGCACGAATCCGGCCGCGGCTGTGCAAGTGGAGAGGAAATTCAGGGGCCACGGAGCCCTCCGCGGTACCAGACGCCCACGAGCGCTGTCCACGCAAGCTTTCGCCGGAAACGGCTCCCCAGCCTCCCAGCGCCGCCCCCCCAACATCCCAGGCCCGACGCCGCCACGCGCGAGCCCGCGCCCGACGCCGCCAGGCCACGGCGAGAACGCCGCTCACCCGCGCGCGCACGACAGCCCCGTACCCAGCTCCCAACCGGCAAAAATGGGGCGGCGAAGGCCGGATCTGGCGCGTCCCACCCAAGCTGCTTGGGTGGTAGACCTCGTCGACCCCGGGCAATTTCTCTCTCTCATCAAATCTCACAGGAAAAAACAAAGCATACCTGGAGCCGGCGAGCGGAGCGACGGCGACCTCGCGCGAGCGGCGCCTGCGTGCTGGTTCTCCAACTGCTCTGGATGTGCGCGGGAGCGAGCTCGCGGGCGAGCTGTTGCTTTGACGATCGTGGATCCGTGGTCAAGACGTGGACGATGGGTGACTCAGTGTGGACGTCTGTGGCTGTTTGCATGGACGAGACTAAATTTTGCTTTAGATGATCAGGTCGACATGCTCAGAGTCACAGGTCAACTTCAACCGGGCGACTCAAAATGGACGTGTCCGCTTCAGGAAACGTCATACGTGTCCGGTCCTTGTCTGCCATTTTATAGCCATGGTAGCGATCCATTTCGTCCGCCACGTCTGTGCTTTTTTATTAAACTAGTAGCCGGGCACGTGCAACGCACATATCATGGAAACAAAAGATGTTGACATGGTTCTCTTATTAAAGGAAGGGGGATTTGATTTAGACTTGACCTATATTACAGAGAACATGATTCTATGGTATTTCCTGCTGGTAAATTGATCTTTGGGATTTTTGGATCTGTTGAGATTAGTGTCCTAAAGAGAATGCATATAGGTTGCTACTTTTTAATTTACTGCAGTCCTCCAATTTATCATTAGTTTGTTATCAGAATATCTCCTAAAGAGAACTCGGTTTAATTTTCTGTATTTTTGCTAATCCATAAAATCAAAGCTTATGTTATAATGCAATGCTTATCCTGGAGCTATCTAGTACGCAAATTAAATAATAGAAGAAGATGACCTCATTTAGATACTTAAAAAGGTAAGCAAAAAATTGTAGTTAAGAATATATTTCTTCTTTATTATTAGTTCTCAGATTTAGTCATTCATCATTTGGCTTATATAATTTTCAGGCTAATGCAAATTTGCAGCATTTTGGAATAATTCCATCCCCGTCAATCTTATTTACTATTGTGACGCCTTGACCTCCTGCCCTCCTGGTACCTATTTAAATATTAATATGTAGGATTGGATATTGGCAAGTAAGTCATATAATGTTGCCTATTCTCAGTATCGATGTAAATAAGATTGATATACATGCGGTATGTTTTACTATTTTGGTCTTCACATTCGGTACTGTTTCTTTGGTTATGAAGCACTATACATATACTCCAATCTGTCAGATAAGTCACAGCGTTTTGTTTACTATCTTTTTTCACGTACGCTAAGCACTATATTTGTATGGGATAAATAGGGCTCAGAGGAGCCATTCCATTTTGTGCTTGATCTCCAATCTGTGCATGAACTTCCTGAAGGACATGGAAAGGCAATACTAATAACTACCATAGCCATTGTCGTTTAACTCAATAGTTCATCTAAAACTGAACATTGACAATGTAACAGGAGAAAAAATAGCTAATGTCCATATACAAAAGGATCAGCATGGTAAAAAAGAAAATTAATATGGAAGTGACCCATGAATGAACATGAGTAATTTGCAATGCAGAGAGGATTGCAAAGCTGGATGGTCTCATTTCACCCACTACATTGTCATGAAGTCGGAACAAAATTTTAATTGTTACTTTGAAAAAAAATACAATCATACAGATATGGCATGTCAGTCAATCTATTTGAACACTGGTCTTCCAGAATTAAGTTGCATACTATACCAGTTAGCAATAAGAAGAGCATACAGTCCCGGGCTTGAAGAAAAAAAATAACATAATTTCAGCAAGAGGAGAAATTAGGAGCATTTTTCTTTCATTTAAATTTTAGACTAGTTGATTCCACAGTAATATTTCTGCAATGACAAGATTGTTGTCTTTAGTTTCATTTTTCTCTAGAGTTCTAACACCTGCACCTATTTTTGAAGCTCTATTTACGTACAGAATAACTTGAAATTTCTACGTTCCCAAACGAATGGAATTTCTAACACCGACAAAGGACATTCCAATGTATCCTATAGCGATCTATCAAACGTCTCAACTGCTTGACCTTTGTCATAGCAAATTCATCCCAAATCAAGGACACTTGTTTAAGAAAGCCCTATTACCGTATTAGAGATATAATTGTAACCAAGTCGGTTACATATAAAACCGACTTGGAGTCGTACGTGAGTTCGACTAGGAGTCGATTACTTGTACGCTTGAGGCCGCATCGCCTCACCTATATTAACGGAACCCTCGGTCCTCGATAGGCACCGAGTAGCGATTCATCGAACCAGCGATTTTACATGGTATCAGAAGCCTAGCTCTTCCCGACATCCAGTTCGATCTACCGGCCAAATATCAAGAAAAACAACTCCATCCGACCACCGCCGCCGCCGACCATGGCAACTTCCACGAGCTCGTTCGGTTCCTCCCTCGAGAAGCCGTCAGAAAAGCTCACGCGGACCAACTATCCGCTCTGGAGGGCACAGGTACTGCCGTCCCTACGAGGGGCGCAGTTGTTCGGAATCGCCGCGGGGACCGAGGCCATGCCTCCCAAAGTCATCTCCGACGGCAAAGATAAGACAGCAGATCGAGCGAATCCCGAGTATGAGGCTTGGTTTCTCCGAGATCAACAAGTCCTCAGCTATCTCGTTAATTCTCTCTCCAAAGAAATCCTCACCCACGTCATCCGCTATGAGCATGCCGCTCAGGTCTGGAAAGCTGTCGAGGATATGTTCGCATCGCAAAGTCGTTCGAAGATCACGAATCTGAGAATCGCGATTGCCAACACAAAGAAACTTCACATGACAACGCCGGCATACTTCTCCAAGATGTCTGGCATTGCTGATGAGCTAGCAGCTGCGGGGAAGGCACTTGATGACGAAGAAATCGTCTCCTTTATTCTGGCTGGACTAGGCCCTGATTATAACGGTCTCGTTGGTGCTATCGGTCTCATGACGACACCGATCTCTGTCACCGATCTTTATGCACAAGTGCTTGCTCAAGATCAGCGCCAAGAGCTTCAGGGAGGGTCGCACCAAGACGGTTTCGAATCTTCTGCCAATGCCGCTCTACGCTCCCGTGGTGGTGACTATCGCCGCGGTAGCCGACCTCCTCCTCGTGGTGGCTATCAGCACCGTGATGATCGCACAGATCCGCGTCAAGATCACCAGTCGCGTCCCTACAGGGGTGGCCGTGGCACTCCATCAGGTGGCCGAGGACGCGGTCGTGGTCGTCGTCGCACAAGTCCTTGGGTGGACGTAACCTGTCAAATCTGCCTACGAGAGGGACACGCGGCGAAGGACTGCTGGCATCGGTATCAAGAGGATCAAGATGCCAATGACACATATGATGACAAGGAAGTGCATCATGCTTCCTATGGTGTAGACACAAATTGGTACCCCGATACCGGCGCTACACATCACATTACTAGTGAACTCAATCATCTCACAGTCCGTGACAAGTACAAGGGGCAAGACAAAGTGAACACCGCCAGCGGGCAAGGTATGGATATTTGTCACGTTGGTCATTCAGTTGTTCGCACCCCTTCTCATGATTTTCAACTTAGCAATATTCTCCATGTGCCTAATGCATCTAAAAATCTACTATCTGTTCATCGTTTTACACTCGATAATGACGTATTTATTGAGTTTCATCCCTCATTCTTTTTGATTAAGGATCAGGCTACGAGGACCATAATTCATAGAGGACGTTGTGTTGGAGGCCTATATCCACTTATTTCTTCATCCGTCTCCTCCAATCAGAAGCAAGCCTTTGCCGTCACAAAGCCATCTCATGCCAAATGGCACAGTCGTTTAGGTCATCCTTCGTTTGCAATTGTTAGGCGAGTCATTAGCAAGAATAAACTCCCCTTCATTAGAACTAGAAGAATAGAGTCTATTTGTGATCCTTGTCAAAAAGCTAAGAGTCATCAACTCCCTTACCCTATATCCACCAGTGTATCTACAGCTCCCCTTCAATTAGTTTTTACTGATGTTTGGGGACCTGCTCCTACTTCTGTTGGTAAACATGATTATTATGTCAGTTTTATCGATGACTTTAGCAAATTTACATGGATATACCTTCTCAAAAGAAAGTCTGATGTGTTTTCTGCCTTTACAAACTTCCAAAAACTTGTTGAAAGGAAGTTGGACAGTAAAATTCTCACTATACAATCTGATTGGGGAGGGGAGTACCAAAAATTGAACTCTTTCTTCCAAAAACAAGGCATTGCTCATCATGTGTCTTGTCCTCACGCTCATCAACAAAATGGCTCTGCCGAGCGTAAGCATCGTCACATTGTAGAAGTTAGACTCGCCCTACTTGCAAACGCCTCCATGCCTCTCAAATTCTGGGATGAAGCCTTTCTCACCGCAACGTATTTAATCAATATGCTTCCTAGCAAAGTCATTGACTATGACACTCCCGTTCATCGCTTGCTTAACTCAACACCGGACTATGCCTCTCTTCGAATCTTTGGCTGTGCATGTTGGCCCAATCTTCGTCCATATAATAAAAGAAAACTTGCTTTTCCCTCAAAGCGATGAGTGTTTCTTGGTTATAGTCCACTTCATAAGGGTGTTAAGTGTCTAGATATTTCCACAGGTCGTATCTATATATCCCGCGATGTCGTCTTTGATGAATCTATTTTTCCTTTTGAACAACTTCATCCAAATGCGGGTGCTTTGCTTCGCAAAGATATCCTTCTTCTTGACAAATCATTGCATGGGGGCGAACATACTAATGATTCAATTTTGACTAATATTCCATCTAGATATGTCTTGAAGTCCTTGCAGGAAACAGGAACAAATTTGGAAGCTAATGGTGAAAATTTGAGTGAAAACGGAGAAAATTTGAGTCAAAACGAAGATTTTGATCATATGTCACAAGAAGACGAGATCAGCACTGAAAACGAGGAAGATTTTGGTTCAGAATCCTCCTTGGATCACGAACCTGCCTTGGATCACGAACCTGCCAGTCCGCCTCCTTCGGATCGCGCGCCAGGGACAGCAGCGCAGGCAACAGACCAGCCTGTCGCGACGCGCCACTTGGCAGATTCCTCCGTGCTGTCCCCCACCCACCAGCCCACGCCAGGATCTTCTGCACCCACCGGTCGTCAAGTGCGTGGCCACACCGAAGGCCACGGAGCTCCGACCGGATCTCGTATGGAAGATACGCATGCAGGTCCTGCCAATAGGCAGTCCGGATCCTCTGCGGCTGCTGCTCCTGTGCACGACCGTGCGGCTGCTAATACGGACCGCGCCGTTACTCGTGCGTCTCGTGGAATTTTTACGCCCAAAGAATTCAAGGATGGCACCATACGTTGGTGCCTCTCAGCTTCCACCGAAGAGCCAGTAAATTTAAAGGAAGCACTCGCTCACAAGGATTGGAAGCAAGCAATGGATGAAGAACATATGGCACTCATGAAAAATAAAACATGGCACTTGGTTCCAGCAAGTCGTGGCACCAATATAATTGACTGTCGTTGGGTTTACAGGATCAAAAGGAAAGCTGATGGAACAATCGATAGGTATAAAGCACGGTTGGTTGCTAAAGGATTCAAACAACGCTATGGAATTGATTATGAGGACACATTCAGTCCAGTGGTTAAAATTGCAACTATTCGTCTTGTTCTATCTATTGTTGTTTCCAGAGGTTGGAGTTTACGTCAACTGGATGTCAAGAACGCGTTTCTTCATGGTGTTCTGGAAGAGGAGGTCTTTATGAGACAACCACCTGGATACATAGATCAACAAAGACCAGATTATATTTGCAAGTTGGACAAGGCGTTATATGGGTTGAAACAAGCACCTCGTGCATGGTATTCTCGTCTTAGCTCTCAGCTTACTAGCCTTGGCTTTCTTGCATCCAAATCGGATACCTCTCTATTTATTTATCGTAAGCCACACGTGACAGTCTACATGCTTATATATGTTGATGATATCATAGTTGCCAGTTCATCCGATGCTGCTACAGATGCATTGCTAAAAGCATTGAGCTCCGAATTTGCTCTCAAAGATCTTGGTGATTTACACTTCTTTCTCGGTATGGAAGTACACAAAACTGATGATGGTCTTGTGTTACATCAAGCCAAATATGCACGAGATATCCTTACTCGTGTCAATATGCAATACTCAAAACCTGCTCCAACACCTCTGTCATCTTCGAAGAAGGTAACAGCTCATGATGGTCATCTATTAGGACCAGAGGATATTACACACTACAGAAGTATGGTTGGTGCTTTACAATACTTGACCTTGACACGTCCTGATATCTCATATGCTGTCAACAAAGTTTCTCAGTATTTGCATGCTCCTACTACTTTGCACTGGACAGCAGCTAAACGTATTTTGCGGTATGTCAAAGGTACACTCAGTGTTGGTTTGACGTTCAACACAAAAAGCACTATGTTGGTTAGTGCATTTTCTGATGCCGACTGGGCAGGATGTCTTGATGATCGACGATCTACAGGAGGTTTTGCTGTTTTCCTTGGGTCTAACCTTATATCCTGGAGTGCTAAGAAACAGGCAACAGTTTCCAGGTCTAGTACTGAGGCAGAGTACAAGTCTTTAGCTAATGCTACAGAAGAAGTTATTTGGGTACAATCTCTTCTTGATGAACTCGGTATCAAGCTCCAACAAACACCATGTTTGTGGTGTATGTTTGTGGTGTGATAATTTGGGAGCTACATATCTATCAGCTAATCCAGTGTTTCATGCTCGAGCTAAACACATTGAGATTGATTTCCATTTTGTCAGAGAACGAGTTCTCAAGAAACAGTTAGAGATTCGGTTCATTCCTTCTAAGGATCAAGTTGCTGATGGGTTCACTAAACCACTTCCAGTTCGTAGTTTTGAGGAATTTAAGCGTAATCTCAACTTGACTAAGTTGTGATTAAGGGAGGGTATTAGAGATATAATTGTAACCAAGTCGGTTACATATAAAACCGACTTGGAGTCGTACGTGAGTTCGACTAGGAGTCGATTACTTGTACGCTTGAGGCCGCATCGCCTCACCTATATTAACGGAACCCTCGGTCCTCGATAGGCACCGAGTAGCGATTCATCGAACCAGCGATTTTACATACCGGTCTGATGAGGGCTGTTTTATACGTCAAATTTCAAAGAGATTTTTGTATAGAAAAATAGCAGTAGCCAAGCAATAAGTAACTTGAATCCAATATCTTTTTGTGTGGAAGATTGTTAATTAGTAGGAGGAAGAGTAACTGGTCACCATTTTCACAGGACCTGATGGCTGTCCACCTGACGGCATGGTGCAGGGTGGCGAGGGCGCCGCCCAGCAAGACTACGTTGCTGCCGGGTTGTGAGGCCGACGACCAGCACACCTCGTGCTGCCGGGTGGTGAGGGTGCCGTCCAGCACAGAGTCCTCGTGATGCCAGAAGGCGGGGGCGCCGTCCAGCTTCCGGCAGTCTAGGCACCGTCCATGACGGAGACGTCGTGCCGCCGGGCGGAGAAGGCGCCGTTGAAGAAGGTGCATTGTCATGTCCCAATGGAGGTCGACCTACAGCCGTGCGGCATGGGAGCCTCTGATGCGGTGCCGGCGGACAGTGAGTCGTCCGGGTCGTGGGGATTGATCGGTTTCTATTTTAGCGTGGCTTCCGGGATTGCAGGTGTCGAGGAAGCGGGTCGTGTACTTCCCAGATTTCCTCCGCAGTGGAGGCGGAGGTGGAGTGCGATTCAGTCAGCCTAAATTGCTAAGTGCACACGGGGACTGATTGGTTAATTATAACTGTTTGATTTAGTTTGGTGGGGTAATCCAACGGTGGTAATTGTTCGGAGTGGGGGTAACGGGGTGTGTTTAGCCAAAGTGATGTTTGCTTGTTTACTAGTAGTGGAGATTATAATCATTTTAGCATTTCTTTATTAAAATCATAGCAAATAAATCTAGCAAATAGATTGCCAATACTTGCAATTCAACTGAGCTATGCCGGCATACTAAGTACCAAAAAAATCACATATGTCCCCGTTTGTGGCCCAGTCTCAAGTTAATACAAAAAGCACAAATATAACCCTGAAATATTGGGTGATCATGCATCTCTATCCAACATGGCCTTTTGTTTCTACTCAAACTAAACCTTTTTTTGTTGAGTCCATGATGCTAAAATCGGCCATCACGATCTGGGCCTCCTCGGGAGGAGATGGATTCGGTGGCGGCTCGTTCCTAAACGGCGGCGGCGGATTCACAAACCTACATTTTCCTCCTCCGTTGAGCTCTTTTGTCGGTTTCACTGAAGGCACGGAAGGGATTGCAACGGCTTTGGCAGGGCTACGCCGACTGTTGCGGTGGCGGGTCGGCCATGGAGATCTAGGGCAGCGGCGGGAGCGTGCTCGATTTGAGAGAGACAAAAAAAAAGGTGGAGTGGGGATGGTCTCCACTGGCGGGTGGACGGGCCAGGGGAGGACACATGCATCCATGGCCTGCCAGGGCGATGCAAATCTAGCCTAAGTTTGGGCTGGAAATAGGTCCGAACGGATAGCAAAACGGACACGATACATTTGCGTTGCCTCATTGGGTCATGTAATCTTTCTGTGCGGACAACGTTGTAGTTACCCTTGCCCTTGCTTACCGTGGCTAGAGGAAGTATATGAATACAACTACAAGGGCATAAAAAGCAAGATTCATGCTGCAGTAGGATCAGAGCGACCGGGGGAATGACGAGGAGGGGTTGACGAGTGGCGACGGACCAGGAAGAAGTTGTGCACGTTCTTGGCAATGGCCTCAGTGGAGGAGAAGGATATGGGGTTCCTGGCGAACGAGAGAAGCACGACTTTGACATGAGGGGAATGAGGCGCCAGATTACTCTTGGGTTGTGCGCAAGATAGTGGAAGATGTGTTCACTGTTCAGGCGTCGATGGGGATGGTGGCCATCGAATGAAACAACGCCGATGTAGGACCCCGTCCGCGATGAAGCGGCATCTACCTATTGGCGGCTTGACATGATCCCCGTCCACCGTCCGATGATCAAGTAATCAACGATGAAGATGACAAAGGGAAAATCATCCTTTGCGGTCCAATTCAATGGTACGTTTTAAACTTCCATGCAATTTCTAGCATAACTTTCATGCAATGTTACATGTTATCGATAGCAAAATAAAACGATGAACGAAAGCAAAATCACGAACAGGGACACGAAATTTGAATGTGGAAAACTCTTCTAAGGAGGAAGAGAAAAAAAAACTATGAGCGTTAGCTAGCAAATCTTCACTATAATCAGGTAAGGTTACAAACGCCGGGATTTACAACTTGCGACTTACCGCAAATCGACGGCTTACAGAAGATATATAAAGGGGTGGAAACCCTAACCGGTAACGATCCGAACCGCGTGGGGGGGGGGGGGGGGGGGGGGGGGGAGGGGACTTCTTATTTGTCTTCATATTAATCTAGGTCACACCAGAATAACATTACAAGCATAATTACCCTTCTCAGTCCAATTCCATAGTATAGATGCTACGAACTTTCACGAGAATACAAAGTAAGCCTGCATAAAATGCACGACCGCACACACCACCATCACAAGCACACTTTATTGTGATATGTATAGTCGTAAATATATGCTATTGCATAGACGTTATTATCGTTCTTGCAGACGATCTCGTCTTATTTTTCCCTTTCGAGATTTTGCAGACGGTGTCATCATCAGCGGCAAGCTGCAGCTACATGTTCTCCTTCACAACCGTGACTGGGCAGGCCGCGTGGTTCACAACATAGGTGCTCACGCTCCCCATCAGCGCCCTGCCGCCAACAAACAACAACGGTCACAACGGGATTCTAAACATGACCCAAATGTCGGACACGATCACTTAAGCAGGAGGTTTTAACACCAGAAACTGAAGCCGTTTGTTTACCTCTTCAGCGTGCTCAGACCTCTGCTTCCGATAACCAGGCAGCTGAGGGGAACCAGGTCAACCGACTCGCACACCTTCTTCATGGGGTCGCCGTACAATATCTTTGCAAAGACTTCAACCTGTGGTCACATAGTTTCAACAACAAGACAATCAGCAAAAATTCAAAAAAAAAAAAAAAAAAAAAAAAAGACAGTCAGCAGACAGGATCCACCTCCGGCAGAGAAAATTTTAATCAGGCTTAATTGCAACAAAATTTTGCGAACAGAAGATGAAAAACAGGTACCCCTCTCTGTTTCGCCAGTTGAGCCAGGATTTCCAGTGTCTCCTTGTCTGGTGACAGACCGTACGTCTTGGTGACATGGGGATCTGAGAACTCCACCAGAGGGATGAGCGCTGAAATCCAGAACAGGAGAAATGTCAGAAGTGTCACCGAAATCCAGACCATGCTTCACCAGTTCCTATCCTATGGAATTTAAAGATACATCAAAGAAGAACCGGAGTTCGTCGTCGGAACTTACGGGAACCACTCTGCTCCCACAGATGCATTGCTCCTTGCTCATTCTGGGAGGAATTGTTGACATGGATGAGTATGAGTTGATCGCCGTCCCTGGTAAGGTTGCTGGACACCCATCGCAGAGCTGCTTTGCTGCATGATGAGAAGTCCACAGCAACTCCAATGTTCCTCCCACCCATTGTCCCTGCAAACAAGCACAAACAGGTTTCGATATCCTAACCAGTATGCCTAAGAGATAGGAAATGAGGTTTTAGCTGTAGTGTTCTAGTTGTTAGCCAGGTCCTTAAATAGATAACAAGAAGTAGAAAAAAGAAGGAACATACGTAGTATGAACCGATAATCTCTCTATTTCTCCTACTTTACCTGATTCCTTATCATCACTTTATCTCCCTAAGAAGCAGACATGTTACACTTCCTTACTGCTGCTAGAGAAAGTGTATAGGTACAAGGGGCATGAAAAGTCAAGATTCATGATGCAAAGCAAAAGGGGGGCAAAAAAGAATTTTACTCCGGTTTCTTTCATCCCGCTGCCACTGCAATACCAGATTCTACTTCATCGGTTAACTAAAAGAGCAGTGTCGGCACGGCATTGGTAATGGACAAGGGGGAAACATTCTGATGTTTACTGATTCTCACCAGAGGAGGGAGCACAAAAATCCCAGGTTGATCAGGAATAAGATAGTGTGAGATGCTTCCAATTCAGATGAAAGCAGCGAGACAAAGGAAATTTGATACCGGGAACTTGACAAAATCCAGCATTCAGCTATTATTTGCAAAACATAAAATGATATCAATAACATGCCATGTAATCCAGCATTATGCTAATTCGCGGTCTGGCATGCAGAATGAATAAAATAAGACAGAGACAGAATGCCATGTCCATCATACTTAATAACAGAAAATGATCCTACATCTGGAATAAACTCAGAGCCATGTCCATTTTGTTATGAAAAGCAGCTCAGAGAAATGCATTTCAATCTGATGTAAAATCACAAGTGCAAGCGAACACAGCTTCAAACAGATTCCATGGATGGCCAGAAGAGCTACATCTTCCGGAAATACTTGTGATGTTAACGCACTTCAATATTACATGAAATAGCAGCGCTTTGATACATTCAGAGCCACAGTTCGCCTAATACAGAGGTCAAAAGCTCTAGGTAGCTACTGTTAATTAACCCGCTTCTCAGAATGAAAACTTATGTGACAGCCGCTCCACTCTCTTGGCATTTGACACATGATAGGTCCACCAATTGCCCAGAATTCCGATGACATGCAGCACTGTTCCGTCCTTTAATTCAACAGTCCTGATAGAAAAGAACTTGTAGTCTTCAGTGTCAACTTTTCTTGTCTGCATGAACTGCAGATAAATGAACAAGGGTTTAACTAAGAAATTAACATATAAAAGGATCATGCTGAGAGCTAAATATTGCCATGCATATCATTGGCCTTGCTAATACTTGCCATTACTCCACAAATAAGTGTAAACCTTAATTTTCAGCATTTAGTTTTAAGTTAGGAACATGCTATTCTACACCCAAAACAACCGGAGCTGCTCAAACATATAACTCAAAGTAACTGAAATTATACCTAATTTGCAGTAATATAAATAGTTTCTTTCATCCCGCTGCCACTGCAATACCAGATTCTACTTCATCGGTTAACTAAAAGAGCAGTGTCGGCACGGCATTGGTAATGGACAAGGGGGAAACATTCTGATGTTTACTGATTCTCACCAGAGGAGGGAGCACAAACATTGCCAGGTTGATCAGGAATAAGATAGTGTGAGATGCTTCCGATTCAGATGAAAGCAGAGAGACAAAGGAAATTTGATACCAGGAACTTGATAAAATCCAGCATTCAGCTATTATTTGCAAACAAAAAATGATATCAATAACATGCCATGTAATCCAGTATTATGCTAATTCGCGGTCTGGCATGCAGAATGAATAAAATAAGACAGAAACAGCGTGCCATGTCCATCATACTCCCTCCGTTCCATATTAGATGACTCTCAAAGAGATGTATCTAGTACTAAAATATGTCTAGATACATCTATGTGGGAGTCATCTAATACGGAACGGAGGGAGTACTTAATAACAAAAAATGATCCTACATCTTGAATAAACTTCCATGTCCATTTTGTTATGAAAAGCAGCTCAGAGAAATGCATTTCAATCTGATGTGATTTCACAGATGCAAATGAACACAACATCATTGATGCATTCATCAATCAGATTCCATGGATGGCCAGAAGAGCTACATCTTCCGGAAATACTTGTGATGTTAACGCACTTCAGTATTACATGAAATAGCAGCGCTTTAATACATTCAGAGCCACAGTTCGCCTAATACAGATGTCAAAAGCTCTAGGTAGCTACTGTTAACTAACCCGCTTCTCAGAATGAAAACTTTTGTGACAGCGGCTCCACTCTCTTGGCATATGACACATGATAGGTCCACCAATTCCCCAGAATTCCGATGACATGCAGCACCGTTCCGTCCTTTAATTCAACAGTCCCGATAGAAAAGAACTTGTAGTCTTCAGTATCAACTTTTCTTGTCTGAATGAACTGCAGATAAATGGACAAGGGTTTAACTAGCAAATTAAAGGATCATGCTGAGGAGCTAAATATTGACATCATGCATATCATTGGCCTTGCTGATACCATTACTCCACCAAGAAGTGTAAACGTTCGTAATCAGCAATTTGTGTTTACTTTAGACACATGCAATCCTACGACCAAAACAACCAAAGCTGCTCAACCATATAACTCAAAGTAACTGAAATTACACCTAATTTGCAGTAATATAAATAGTTGAATTGCTCTTTTGTTTTCTTAGCAACCAGAAACGTGGCATGGAACTGCAAGCATGTAGCCCAGGGGAGAAGAAAGGCACAATAATATCATTTCATAGCTGCATTCGACTAGTTGTATGCTATTGAGTTTGTGATTGTGATGCATGATTTAAGATGGTGCCATTTCACTAAATCAGTATAGGGACATTTTACCAAATATATCAGGAACCAAAGAACTATGACTTCCACCTAAATTATATTCTCTCCTTTCACAAATATAAGCCAACTTATAATTTTCATGTTCTCAATGCAAGACTTATTGTACTCCCTCCGTCTTATAATAATTGTCTCAAAGTTAGACAAAAGTAGATGTATCTAATACTAAAATATGTCTAGATACATCCACTTTTGTCCAACTTTGAGACAATTAATATGAGACGGAGGAAGTAGTTATATACTATTATAAACTTGTGATCATCAATATGCAAGACAAGTCCAATGACATTACATATGGTCAAAACTGCAAAAGATTGACCTCCTGTAATCCTACGGCAACCTATCTGAGAATGTATATTGCTATGCCAAGGGGAATCTACCACCCTTACCCTTTGTCATTTTTACACGCCCTCATTTCACATCTTAAAAAAGATAAATCTACAGTGTTACCTGCTTGACATGGTTAGTGCAGTCTGGGTTTGACTGCTTAATCATGAATTCATTTTAAATGCATAACGTGCATGCAAATATTATTAGTAGAAAATAGATATGGATTAGTTCATGGAGAGCAGCGTGCTGCATAGCGTAGAGACTTAAATCAACTGAATCTTAGAGCGCAAACTCACGCTGGATTTAACGGTGCTAAATCTTACAGTACACACTAAGACCAGCCACACTGTGGTGCGAAAGCGGTTCAAAGTTCACTTTGAACCGGTTCCACACAGTGCACAGCATCGATTCACCAGCCCCGACATGAGAAGCGGATCAAAATGTTGAATCGCTTTTTTCCTGCAATGGTGGGACCTAGTGGTAGAAATGTGAGGGGAAAACCACCATGCATGCATGCAGGCAATCAGAACAGCGGGCCCTACAGCCGATTCATACACTGCGGAGCATACAAACCGATTCATAAAAATACTGCTTTATTGCTTGAACCGGCGCAGCAGTGTGGCTGGTCTAAGCTACCACATCAAATTTTACACTACAGAGAGGAAGGTGGGTGTCCCAAAACTTGAAAGTAGAAAGCACAAACCTCGTGTCAATATTCGAAAGTGCCTTTTACCTGAGGTAGAAATGTAATTGATGCAGGATTCTGGGTTATTAAGAGAAATACAGTATTGAGATAAAGGATCTAGACCAAAACAGGGTCATCTTGACTGGTTTGGAAAAGGTGTATGATCTTAATGTTTTAAAGCTTGGGAGACATTTCAGGGCAATATCGACTGTGCAAAAGCCAAAAAGAACATTAAAAACAGCATTTGATAGGACAATGTGATGTAAAAACATTGAATTACTGCACATCGTGTTGTAAAATATGAAAACACTTAAAACCATGATGAACTGCATGTATTCACAACCATATGAAAACACTTAGAAAACGGCATGTATTCACAACACATATGGACATAACTCACCTCATCCCTCCACAAAGCAGGATCCTGACGCACCTTCCCTTGATGAATCTGATACAGTTAAAGTTATATCAACATAAGAAGAAATGCAGAAAAGCCTCTCTTAAGTTAGTTATATTGAGTAGCATTCCATGTTAAATCTGAAACACTGCTACAATCATCCCAAGTTGAGCACCATCAAACTGTAACAATAAATATGTTTAATTATAAGATAAGATGATCATTTTAACTAACCTCCTGAAGAAACAAGTATATAGAATAGGGGTCCGGCCGTGTAGAGTAGAGAAGAAGCAAAGTATTGATGGCGAGAACCATTGGTTTCTTCCAACCGTACAGAATCAGAAGAATCAAACCGATAGGCAGCTGAAATTTTCTGACCAACTTCCAGAACTTCCTAAGCTTCTGTTTCATATATGGTGAGAGCACAGTGTTATGCTGTGATGAGCTCTCTGCCGGTCGTTCTGCGATGCAAGACATCACAAACAGAAAAGTGTGCATTAGGATAATAATTGTGGCAAGGCGTTTGGATTATTTGTAGCTAGTGGAAAATCTGTCACACCCTAAATGAACTTTCTTCAGGGAAAAACACAAATGAAATTGGATTACAGGACTGGTATCAGCATAACTACACCCTGACATCTAGTCAATTACTAGATCATACACACGACTCACCCAAGTATGATGGGAAAAAGAACAATCCTGTCAGGAAAATACACCAAACATTCTCTCCCAGTGGAGCCCCTAATTAACAAACATAAACATTTCTAGTGTGCCTGGTGTCAGGGACAAAAATTTACCTACTGCCTGAGCAACCTCCCTCGGATACAGCATCACAGCAATGGCGGATCCGCAGGCCCCGAATCCCTTTAACAGACCTACAACAATAGTTAAGCTCGGTGAATGCAATCCTGGTCCAACTGACAATGTAGACTACAACATTTTTATTTGGCGTGGCATTTGGGACAAATACAAGCAGAACCTCCAAACAGTTTTCATCTCGAGAACAATGGTGACAGCACACTGGAAGCAAGGCAACTAAACCGTAGCACATGATCCTAACTCCTAAGGCTACCTGGAAGCTTCGGACGAACTCCTGGGGACACCCACGCGGCCAGCAGAACTCCCAGCCCGGGGGCGCGAGCTTGAAACGCGGGGGTCGAACTCGAACACCGTGACCCAATGCCCTGCAGCGCTTGCCTGCCGAGAACTGTTGGGGAGTCACTCGAAGGCGTCAGCGCAACGTAATAGCACGTAACAGGCCTATCGGACGAACAAGGTGGCCGTGGAAGCAAGGGACTCACGGGTAGGGTTGGCGGAGAAGGCGCGGGAGGGGGCGAATGGCGGAGAGGAGGAGCCGCCCCGACGGAGATGCGCCGCCACGGCGTCGCTCGCCAGTCGCCTCCACGCCATCATCGCCTCTCTTGGTCTCGGGATCGAGCAGCCCTAGCGCTAGTAGCTATGCTCCATCTTCGCTTGAGGGGGAGGACGACTCCGGAGACGGCGGAGCGAGGACGGAAAGCTTCGGCTTGTGCTGTCCCCTGCTGCCGATTCCCGTTCCGTTCTCACACCCAGCTTTGGGCCAGTCTCAGCCCAGAACAGATTGAAGGATATGTAGGCCCAGAATATCATCTAAGCTAGTAATAACAATAACGGCATCCTCAAATTTTAAAAAAAAGGACGTACCCTCGACAAAAAGGAAGACGCCTGCTCGAAAGGAAAATTAGTTACACATGACCGCAATTTTAAGGGCACCTATTAGAGAAAAATCACAATGTTGAACTTAAGTTTCACAAAACCACGACTTTAGAGCATATTATTAACATAAAACTAATTCTTGCCTAAAAATATATCTAAATATCTATTTTCCCCCTATTACACTAAAACCGGGTTAGAACCCACATGTCGACCCCAATATGGCCGAAACCACTCCTATCCAGCATGGTGAAAATGGGTTCTTCTCCAGGTCATCTGGCATGACGTAGCTGGAATTTCTTTTTTTGCAATCCAAAATATACCTCACAAACCGATGCACATAAGCTCTTCTTGTTGCACCATCATTATCCACATAGATGTTCGTCGCCACCATTGCCAGAGCTGGTTACTACCACACTACCACCCAAAAGTATTGGGGATCGCATTGTCACCTTTGCTAGAGGTATTCATCGATGTTGCTCTTTTTGGTGTGAGAAGTGGTGCAGCCTACTTGGTCTCCATAGTTGCATGACCGTGTTGCTCCACTTTATCACTGTCACAACTCTTTCCGAGTCCACAATGTCGCCACCTCACTCACGGGTGCCAGTCATGTTTCCCCCGCAGATGATTGTTCAGTCACATCGGCGCCGACATGTGAGATTTTGTGTGAGGCCGGTTTGGTGTCAAGAAGAAAATAATTAAGATTTTGGTTATGTGTCTATGATTAGACTTGGAGGTGTGGTTTTGTGAAAACAAGTCCAAAAATCGTGGTTTGTAGTAAGTTCTCATGGCCAGAGTCATGGTTATATATAACAGATGATTGTTCGGTCACATCGGCGCCGACATGTGAGATTTTGTGTCAGGACGGTTTGGTGTCAAGAAGAAAATAATTAAGATTTGGTTATGTGTCTATGGTTAAACTTGAAGATGTGGTTTTGTGAAAACAAGTCCAAAAACCATGGTTTGTAGTAAGTTCTCATGGCTGGAGTCGTGGTTATATATAACTAAAGGATACCCCGCGCGTTGGCACAGGGAGCGCTTTAGAAACTACAGTATATTATAAACAGAAGTTTATAAGAGATGTGATGCATTATGTTTCATAAGTGAATATACAAAATCCAATTGATCATAGTATACATATTTTAAATTATTAATTTGGATAATTGGATGATCTAAGAAATGGATGATGTTTAATTTGCATGTAGTGATTAATAAACATTAATGGAGATGACATGGACAATTGTTTGGGGAGGAGAATAGATTATGTGGATAGAAAAAATCATAAATGCATGTTGGTGGGGTTTTGCTTTATAAGAAGTACACTTCTTATAAAGCAAAACCCCACTAACATACATTAATGATTTTTCTATCTCAACATGTAAGCTATCCACATCATCTATTCTCCTAGCCAATCAATTGTCCATGTCATCTACACTAATATTTATTAATAACTACATGCAAACTATCACATCATCCTTCTTTAAACCATGCAATTATTCATATTAACAATTTAAAAAATATATATAATGATCAACTGAAATTTGGATTTTCACTTAGAAAATATAATGTACCATATCTCTTATGAATATTTATTATAATATAATATAGTTTTTAAAGCGATCCCCGCAGCAACGCGCGGGGTATCTTCTAGTTACCTAAAAACGGATGTTCTGATCACGACACCTGGCTCAAACAGGGCACCCCATCCGCGACACATGTTGTTTCCTTCTCCTTGAGGCCTTGTTCGGTTAAACCCCATCCCGAGGGCATCATAGTGGATTGGAGGGATTGGACGGAGCCATTGTCGTGGGCGTGCAACTGTCGTGGCTGATCGTGGGCGTGCAACCCCCAGGGCTGATCGTGGGCGCTTCTAAAGGGGTCTTGGTGCCGTATCCCGAGGCGAGGCGACCCGACGGGACGCGAGGCGGCTGCAGACAGGCGAGGCGGCAGCGACAGGACGCGAGGTGGCTGCAGGAACGCGAGGCGGCTGCAGGCAGGCGAGGCGACGTTACGTGGCTCGAGGCGCGCCTTCCCAATGCGCACGTCCCCACTCTGGTCGCCAATTCCCCCACTACGCGCGCGTCCCCACGACCGAGGAGGCTGCCCACGACAGCTATAAAATCCCCTCTTGTCGGAGAGGGGATCATTCCTGGCCCTTCCCCCATCTCTCTCCGGCGATCATCCACCACTTCTCCGGCGATGGCGAGAGCTCCAAGAGCCAGAAGCGTGGCCAGTGGATGGCGAGGAGGCCACGGTGGCCGTGGAGGGTGACGAGGCCGCGGAGGCCATGGAGGGCAGGTGGTCGCGTGGCCCGTGGAGATCAAGCAGGAGGCTGCGGTGGCCGTGGAGGGCGACGAGGCGGCGGAGGCCATGGAGGGCAGGTGGTCGCGTGGCCAGTGGAGATCGAGAAGGAGGCCGCCGGCGACAGCGACAACGACAACGAAGGAGGAGTTGCCCTTCCCGAGTTCTTCATCATACTCTGGCAGCCATTGGGCAACCCCTTGAGGCAGCCAGATAGGATCAGCGTCCTGCTCAAAGGCAGGGAGCCGAACTCCTTGACCCTCCAGCTGGAAGGGTGCCCCCAACGCTGCAAGGCCGTCGTGTTCAGACACCACGGACACCTGTTCCTCAACAAAGGTTGGGCTGCATTCACCCACATACACCAGTTGCGGCAGGGTTGGATGCTCACCTTCCGCTATGGCGGGGTAGACAAGTTGCGCATCAAAATATACGATGGCACTTGTGTTCGCCACCCCTTCTGCACGAACGGAGAGGCCCCGCACGGTGCAAAGGAGCGCGAGGAGGAGGACCACTCCAACGGCGACGAGTAGGGGCGCTATGTCGCCAGACTTTGTTTTATTTTATTTTCGTTTAAACCTTGTTCTAGACGAATGTGTTTGGCACCATGGCGTTCGTCTGACACGCCCACAATGTGTTTGATTTAACGACTCCTCAAATGGCGGGTCATTTTTGGAGTGTGTCGTTGCATCACACGCCCACCAAATTTTTGGACATGTATCCGGCGCCCCTAAAGGGGTCCAATTGGGGGTGCGGGACACATATTTGATGGGTGCCGGTGGAGATGCTCTCATGGAGAGAATAGCTAGCAGTGTGAAAACGAAGTCAAGCCGCACTAACATTCTATACTGACATGCTATTCCGTGTTACTATCTTCTGCTACTTATCATGACTACTTATCACTATCCTAATTCAGTAGTGTGAAGTCTCACGTTCACACTCACATGCATCTGTTACACACAATAGCAAAACAACGATGAAGTTAAACAAGACCGAACCAACGGGGACACGAGATTTTAACATGGAAAACCCTTCCAACAAGGAAGAGAAAAAACCACGGGCGCTAGCCAGCAATACTTCACTGTTTCGGGTGAGGTTACAAATGCACTGGGATTTACAATGTGTGGCTTATCCCGTGTGGCGGCTTACAAGAGGTATATAAAGACGGTCCTGACCTAACTGGGTCGGTAACGGCGAATCCAACTTCAACTGGATGCGGTGGATGAGTTTATTCAAGAGATAGCTATGGAGCCATGGGAGTAAGTAGCAATGGGCAGCTCATTTTCTTATCAGAAAGTACATATGTATTATTAGAACTATAGATTCAAGTAGTGTGTTTAGTAAGAAAAGATTGAGACAATGGGTGAACTATCTTGGTTGATTAATATACAATCAAAATATAGCAGCTGACTATTTCAACTAATAATTTGCCAAAATGAGAAAATCAAACCGGAAGTTAAGCCACTCCCGGGACTAACAAAATGATCACATAAATCTATATCTTTCACATGGAGATTTCAGATGACCAAATAGGTTGTGTGCATCGAAACCACCTTTCCTTTCATGGAGGCCTTACTCCTTAAAGTCAACTTCCCTTCATGTGACTCAGGTTCAAATTGCCGCCTCGCTGCCAGGAGGAACCAGGTTCAAATTACCGCCTCGCTGCCAGGAGGGACCATGCTGCATGTTGGGGGTGCCAGGCCGAAGCCTTGGGCTTACCTGGGCCCGTGTCTTCATGGTGATTGGAGTCGTTCGCTTCGGTACCCTAGACCGAGTTCGACAACGAGTTGCGTTCCTTCGTCATCGACTGCCTCGTCGCCCTTAGCTTCATCGACATCCATCGCTTATGTCCCTGGTGTCAGGCAGTTTGGCCCTACATCGTCCTCACATTCCTTCCGCGGCGGACGTTCCTTCCTTCAGGTATTGACGACGCCAACGCCGATGGCGGCTCCGCAACGGAGTGGCGGGCTGCCAGTGGCGCAGCCTGGGGCTGCGGCGCTGACGACACAAGGGCCCGGTGGTGCGACTGACAGGGGAGGCAATTTTGGTGCCTCTGCTGGTCCTCCAACGTTCGCGCCGACGCGGGCTGCGCACGTGGTAGCGGCCCCCGTGGTGTCAATCCCAGTCGCACCTCCACTGGCGGCTCTGGGGTTTGCTTTTGGGATGGTGGTGCCAGGTGGCGCAGCGGCGGCACCCAAGTGGAAGAAAAAGAAGAAGAAAGCGGTCGCGGATTCTGCTATAGCTGTGGTGGGTCAAGGGCCGGGTCAGGGGGCTGTGGCGCCTATGGTATTACCGGCGCAACCGGTTGCGCAACTCGTGCATAATCCGTCTGTTCCTGGGAGGCGCTGAGGTTACCGTAGTGCAGCCTAACGCTGCCAAGAAGGTCAAGACCATGTGTTGAAGTGCGAGGTGGACACGCATGCGACCAAAGATTGTCATGTTAACCAGTATTGCTACGTGTGTGATAATGATAGGCATCTGTTGAAGAAGTGTCCGACGCTCAGGCTCCCAAAACCATCAGTATCTATTGCAGGGATTGGCACCAAGGAAACTATGTTTTTTCAGTTCCCGGACACTGTGTACAAGGCTAAGATGGCTCTTTCTGCGGGTCCAATTGCGCTAGTTACAGTGAAAGGGACAGCTGCTACCGCTAAACAGGTGGAGGTGACAGTTTCTTGTATGAGCAAAACACCGATGTGGAAATGGGAGGCTTTGCCTAACGGAGAGAGTTCCTTTACTTTGGCATTCCCTTCTGTTGCTGAGTTGTAGAGGTTCGATGGCATGGACTTTGGCGTTCCTTCCCAGTCGACTAGGTTGGTGTTCAGCAAGTGGGAGCCACAGGAGATACTGCCGAAGCTGGAACTGCATCCAACCTAGGTTCATGTTGAGGGAGTACCGCATCCGCTGCGACAGGGCAGTTGGGTCCTATGTTGGCTCTACTTTGGACGTGGACCTGCTAGCTCTACGCCGTAGAGGTATTATTCGGATTCGGATTGCCCTGGCTGATGACGAAGTGTTCAAAAGGGCTGATGAGGTGGGGCCATATATCACCACGGACGGGGTTTTGCGGCTGCAGGGGTTCGCCTTCACTTTCAGACCAGAGACTGTGGATTATGTGCCTGAGGAAGATTTCATCCCTTTTGCGTGGGATCATAAGCTGCAGGGGGCTCGGGTGAGAGGAGTGCTGAGGATGAGGATGGTAACCAGCATGCCACAGGTTCTGAGCGGGACGGCGTTGGGGTGGAGAATATGGTGGTTGATCCACCTCCCTCTACCAGTACTGGTCATGTTCAAGCTGATGTGTTGGAGCTGTTGAGAGGCTATGCTCTAACGCCTATTAACACTAGTCCACAAACTCCGAGGGGGAAGGAGATTGTTCCTATGATGAGTTCTTCGGGTGGCCTTCTTTTCCCGGAGAGTACCGTACCAGTGGTCTCGCAGGGAAGTTGTGATGGTGGGCTTCAGCATCAGCGCACATTGGCTCCTGAGGCTAGAAGCGCGCTCAGTTCAGGCGCACCTGGGCGTGCAGCGGAGGTGCGGGTGCAGGGGAGCCCGTTGGGAGCACTGCTGATCCTCGCGACGTGGGCGGTGAGCTGCTATCACATGCTCGCGCGCCGGCAGAGGAGGCTTCGGAGGTTTCTCCTCGCAGGCTGAGCGGCGCTCAGCTGGTTACCGCCCAGGCGGAGTTGGGGCGGCATCGGAGGAGCCCGGGACGCCCGTCCAGCCTCCCAACGGCCCGGCTGTGGGGGACTGTTCGCCTGGGCCTTCCGCTGAGGTCAGGACGGTGACCTCGACCCTATCCATCGCGCAGGCGGCACCCACGCTGCTGCCGGCGACCGGATACAGGGTGGGGTTGGGCCAGGGGGTGGCCGTGGCTCGTAGGCCGATATGCAGTCCCGTGATGACGACTGCGGTCGCGGTGGAGGTGGGCACTGTGGTACGGGGGGACTCTTCTTCAATGCTGCCCCCTCCGTGGTGCCTGCCGTGGAGAGTGAGAGGCGTGCGCAGCCTAAGGGGGAGCCTAGGCGCAGTGCACGCCATCTTACTACTGCGGATGGAGCGTCATCGACTGATGAGGACGCCCTGTCCAAGGCTATGTGTCGTAAGGAGGAGATGTTTGCGTCTCCAACTTTGGGTACGTATACGAAACATAAGTCTTTTCTGTCTTTTTCAAATTCCAAATTATCCTCTAATCTATGTGTAGTTGGTATTTGTTTAGGAAGAAATGAGAATGAGATCACGATGTCGGCTAATGCATTGAAGCACGTGGAATAAGATCGTTTAACGGTTAAACCGTGTGCATCTCCTAAACTTGATACATCACCCATAGATGATGATTTAGCGAATGCCACAATCAATGGACAACTTTTATCTCATCTTGTGGGTGAAGTGACTGAGGTAGGAATGGATGAGGACGGACTAGGATCTTTAATTGATCTCTATGCATCCGGCCGGAAATCTAAAACTGCCAAAGATAAGAGCAAAAACTCACCGCGGAAATCAGTGAAAGTGCCTAAAACTCCTATTGTTTCCCGATGAATGGCTTATTCACTAATAGCAGAGGTCTTGGTGACTTGGCTAAACATTTGAATATTGCTCAATACGTCTGGGATCATAAGTTGGAGTTTCTGGCTATTTCCGAAACAGGAAGGAGAGACTTCCAAGTGAGTGTTCTGAACCGCCTTTCTGGTGGAGTGGACTTCACTTGGCATTCTATCCCTCCTCGCGGTAGGTCAGGTGGCATCTTACTAGGCGTTAAATCAGATTCCTTTGATATATTAGCAAGGATGGATGGTGATTTTCATATAAAATTACACCCACGTAACCGAGCTGATAATTTCGTTTGGAGTTTGGTTGCCGTGTATGGTGCTGCTCAGGAAGAATTTAAGGAGGCTTTTCTTCGTGAACTGGTGAACTTGGCTAATGTTAATCCACATCCAATTTTAATTGGTGGTGATTATAACTTGCTAAGATTTCCTCATGAGAAGAGTAGGGGACGGTTTGATGGTCACTGGTATTTCTTGTTCGATGTTGTCATTGATAGCTTGGATTTGAGAGAGGTTTATATGACCGAAAGACAGTTTACTTGGGCTAACAGTCTCCCAGATCCTACATACGAAAAGCTAGACCACGTGCTAATGAGTAACGATTGGGAGGAAAAATTCCCATTGGTAACAGTACGTGCTCTGGAACGTATTGAGGATTTGTCGGATCATGCCCCCCTCCTGTTATCAACCGACACAACGAAAACACATACACAACCGTAGTTCAAGTTCGAACTTGGCTGGTTGTTGCGTGATGGGTTTGATGAGCTGGTGAAGAAAATTTGGTGTAAACCAGTGATAGGTGACAACCCAATCCTAAGATGGAATAATAAAATGTGCAATGTGCGTAAATAACTTCGGGGATGGGCTAGACACACTACTGGAATGCTAAAAAAAGAGAAAGAGCACCTGTGTTCCATTATAGACGAGCTGAATCAGATCGCTGAAACTAGGTTGCTTACTATGCAAGAGATTGAACTAAAAAGTCAATCCAATGCAAAGGTAGCACAAATGTTGCGAGAAGAGGAGCTTAAATGGTACCAAAGATCCAAGTTCCAATTCATTCTGGAAGGAGATTCGAATACCCGATATTTCCATAATGTCGCTAATGGGAGAGGCAGGAAAAAACGGATTCACTCACTTCACCAGGATGAAGGCCTGATCGAGGGATAGGAACAGTTGAAGGCCTAAATTACGAAGTTTACAAAGGTCTGTTTGGAGCTCCCGAAGTAAGTAATATTACTATGGACGAGTCATGTGCTATGTGTTGTTGGGATACCCCAAGAGGAGGGTGTGATGAGCACAGACAGTAGGAGTTTTCCCCTTTGTTAAGAACCAGGGTTATCAATCCACTAGGAGAAAGAGGACATTCGGAAGGTTGATGCCACTGACGATGGTGCTGGCGCTTCACCGGTGTCATCAACAACGTGGAACCTGCACACAACACAACCAAAATACTTTACCCCAACGGTACAGTGAAGTTGTCAATCTCACCGGTCTTGCTGAAAACAAAGATTAGATGTATAGTGTGGAAAACTGTGTATGCTTGCAGTAAGTAAAGAGAGCAGGACATTATTGTGGTTTGTTTAACAGTGAGGAAAAATGGACCGGGGTTCATAGGTTCACTAGTGGTGTCTCTCCATAAAAGATATCATGTTGGGTGAACAAATTACAGCTGGGCAATTGACAAATAAAGGTTGCACCGTAGTCCAGATTCATGACATGATGACTACTATGATATTTAGTGTGGGCATTACAACAAGATACATAGACCGTAATCCAACTGCATCTATGACTAATAATCCACCCTCAGGTTATCATCCGAACCCCCTTAGGTATTAAGTTGCAAGCAAAAGATAATTGCATTAAACAAAGTGTGTAATGTAAGCAATGATTATACACGCGGGTACTCTCACCGCTGTTTTCTCCCTAATGGCAATAGCACATCCTCCCCCTTCATGTTTCAGTCACTCGAGCAAGGCAACAAGGAGACATGAACCCACTATCAAGCATAAATACTCCCTCTTGGAGTCACTAGCAACTACTTGGCTACAGCAACCACTAGCAACGGAAATCATGCAAGATCACAAATAACATATGCAATAAAGACTATAATCAACTTGGCATAAGGTCAATATTCATCGGATCCCAGCAAACACAGCATAAAGAATTACATAAGATCAATCTCGATCATGATAGGCAGCTCACGAGATCTAAACATGGAGGCATATGAGGAGGAGACAACCATCTAGCTACTGCTATGAACCCGTAGTCCAGGGATGAACTACTCACGCATCGCTCCAGAGGCAGGCATGGTGATGTAGAATCCTTCGGTGATGATTTCCTCTCCAGCAGGGTGCCGGAAAACAGCTCCAGAACCCTCCTGATCTAGGGTTGACGGTGACGGCGGTTGCGAAACTTTTTCGGGGATTTTGATCAGGTGCCTAGGGTTTTCCATCCGGGGGGCTTAAAGAGGTGAAAGGGCAAAGGCAGTGGAGCTCCAGGGGCCCCACACCCATAGCTGGAGCGGCCAGGGGGACCCGCGCCAGCCCACGGTGTGGGCCCCCTGTTGCCCCTCTTTGACTCCTCTTTGGTCTTCTGGATGCTTCCGGGGAAAATAGGACTTTCGGGCTTCGAATTTTCCAATTCTGAGAATATTTTCAGAACAACTTTTCTGAAACTAAAAAAATAGCAGAAAACAGGGAACTCGGTTTGGGCATTTTGTTAATAGGTTAGTCCCGGAAAACGTATGAAAATGCTATAAATAAGGGAGAAAACATGTAGCAATTGGCATAATATCATCATGGAGCATCAGAAATTAGGGATACGTTTATGACGTATCAAGCATCCCCAAGCTTAGTTCCTACTCGTCCTCGAGTAGGTAAACGATAGAACAATAATTTCTGAGGTGACATGCTACTAACATAAACTTAATCAATCTAATGTAAAATCATATGCATGCTGAGATCATAAAACTTTAAACACGGGCATGAAAAATAAAACTTTAATAATAAAGCATAGCAATTACTTTGCATCACGAAGAGTAACTCAAATAAAGGATCATGAATAATAATGCAAAGAAAGGTAAACGTTTGTTTCAGGTATAGAGGAAGCATGGCAAAGTGGTAATTTGCTAGTCCTTAAGAGTGGGACAAACCATAAATGCCAGGACACTTTCAAAGTTTAATAAGAAGGCTAGAACAAATAATTTAAGAACAAATGATATCACATCATGAAGTAATTGTTGATGTTTATGGGACAAATGCACATAGAACTCGGAATGGCAAAAATGCTCTCTCAACTGTGCATAAAGTTAGTAGATGGAGACTAAACATAAAAGTAAAAGAAAGGCCCTTCGCAGAGGGAAGCAGGGATCACTCATGCGCTAGAGCTTTTTATTTTATTAAACATAGGTATTAAAAGTTTGACATTTGTGGAGGAATGTCTATATTTTAGGAGAGGTGTATGCTAGTGTCAACGAGTGGTAAACAGACAATACAGTACGTCACAAGCCAACTGGATTCACAAGAGTGGCTCCCATGGTGAAGGACGCAACTGGTGTAGAAGGTCATCCATCTTTCTCTTTTGTTTACACAATTATGCTTTGACTGATATGATCAGGGGCAAAAATAGTGAAGAGAATTTGTTTGTATTAATTTGGGGCTGGGCACCCCGCTGCCATCTCTTCTATCATTTGGATAAGCGGATGAAGCCACTAGTCCAGGGTGTGAAATCCAATCAACAAGTGAGACAGAGATTCTCTATTGACGTCCTCATGAGCAAAAACAAGAACACAAAGCAGGAATAATTTTGAAGGTTTTAAAGGTAACACATGAGCAATTTACTTTGGAATGGCAGTTAAATACCACATGTAGGTAGGTATGGTGGACACAATGAGAAAAACTTTGGTTTAAGGGAGTTTGGATGCACGAGTAGAGCTCATACTCAGTACATGTGGAGGCTAGCAAAAGACTGGGAGCGACAAATCAAGAGAGCATAAAAGCCATAATCATGCATAGCGACATAAGCATAATTAATTAAAACATAAGCAGTATCACAAGTTAAAAAACCAACTGGTCGTGGAGGCTATTCATGACTGGTTTGTAGTCATAAACATGGTGTGAGCATGCGCCAAGTCAACCAAATAAATCATTCGAAAGAGAATACCATATATTGATGCTTTACTATGACAAGAACAACTCATGAATCTTTCAAAACATATTAAACACTCTCAGCTATTTGAGGCTAATCATGCTACTCAGTAACTACAAGGCTTTAAAACTAAAATAGCATTTAGCATGGAATGAAAAAGTTCTAGCCACAGTCTATACAAGCTTCTACTAGTACTGTTATAAATTCTACTTCAAGCAGCAGTTTTCTTTCTCCCAACAAGCACCATACAAAACATGCTTTAACAAAAATACTCTTTATGATACAGCAAGAAAACATGAGAGTACTCAAATAACACTACTAAAACTAACAGCTCTGATAAGAGATGCATGCAAAACAGGAGCTAAATAAATGCAGCAGCCAAACAAAGACTAAGAATACAACGTATTCTCATGAAAAAGCGGAGCGTGTCACTCTCCAATAAAAGAATGCTGGGGTCCAACCAAGATTATTATGAAAGTAAAAAAACAAACTGAAATCAAAAGCAAAAGCAAACTGAAAACAAAAATAAAAGAAGCTCCAAATAAAGCTCATAAGATGCGAACGAATAAAAATATAGTTTCACTAGAAGTGACCTGATAATTTGTTGATGAAGAAGGGGATGCCTTGGGCATACCCAAGATTAGACGCTTGAGTCTTCTTGAAATTTGCTGGGATGTACCACTGGGGCATCCCCAAGCTTAGGCTTTTCACTCTTCTTGATCACATCATATCATCCTCTTCTTTTGACCCTTGAAAACTTCCTTCACATCAAAATTCTCACAATCTTCATTAGCAACGTTAGTGCAATCGAAATAATAAACTCACATGGTTCAGTTTCAACACAAGACTAGCAATCCAAAACACATTAGCTACTATGACAACTTATTTTAAAACTCTATTTCTCAAAAGAACACCAAAAGAAAGAAATTAAGATGCAAATGCGATAAATGGCAGAAATCTGTCAAAACAGAACAGCAGAGAGAGATCGATTTTTTTCGAAAATCTTCTGTTGCTCAAATCAAAAAGTGGTAAACTAAGAAAAGTTGCGTATATAACTCAGGATTAAGCATTAAAATCTCAGGTCATTTTGAATTTTCTGTGATTTTTAACGAAATTAACAGCGGATAGCAGAAATCTGTTTTCTGCGCAGAAATCCGAAATATAGTGTCAACTTTCCACTAGAGACTTTACTTGGCTCAACAAAAACACAAAAGAAAAGATACAGACGGGGTTGCTAAGGAAATAGAAAACACCCAGGTGCAAAGCACACCAACGAAAACAAAGAAAAACAGAATGAAAACAGAGAAATAAAACGGGTTGTCTCCCGGTAGCGCTTTTCTTTAACGCCTTTCAGCTAGGCATAGAAAGGTGGAATCAAGTAGATGCTCACATAAGAAGTATGAATTGAAGCAAAAGAGAGCATCAAGAAGCAAGTATAGAACAAATTTAAGTCTAACCCACTTCCTATGCATAGGAATCTTGTAAAGAAATAAATCAAAGAAGCTCAAACTACAGATCAAGGGAAGGTAGAACAAGAGGTGTTTTAGCAACATGAAAATTCCTACAACCATATTTTTCTCTCTCATAATAATTTATAGTATAATCATGAACAAACTCAACAACATAATTATCACATAAAGCATGTTTGTCATGGTTTAAAATCACACAATTCATATCAATCTCAAAAATAGTGGGATCAAAATTTAAAACCAACTCCTCTTTTTTCCCACTTTTAGCAATAGAAAAACAAGATGATTGATCACTCATAAAAGGTATAGGACAGATTATAGCAATCCTATTATCAGTAGCATTATGATTTATAACATCAAGTAACATAGGACCATCATCAAGAGCATTATCATATAAATTTTCTAAGCAAACTTCCTCATTATCATGCATATCTTGGAATAAATAGAGGATTCTCATAGCATTTATCAAAGTAGCATGGATTATCATAAATAACGGTAGAAATATCATTCTCACAAGTTTTCACAGTAGTATCAAGATCACAATTATATCGAGTATCAACTTCATCAAAAAGAGATATTTCAAAAGAATCAATAGGATCATCACTTTCATCAAATAATGTATGAGTTAAAGAGTTACTATCATTAGAAGGTAGACATGGGTTCCATTCTTCCTCCTCTTGATCATCACTATCCTCCTCTTTTTCATCCAAAGAGTTTCCAGATTCAGCAGTCAAACGGAGGCCGTTAGGTCAAAGTCGTAGCGCGCGCCCTGTAGTTTTGAAGCAGGGCGAGACAACTTTAGCTAGGAGCCTCTTTTCCTTCTGCCCAACTCCCCGAAAACAACGTTCGACTTGCATGTGTTAAGCATATAGCTAGCGTTCCTTCTGAGCCAGGATCAAACTCAGATTTTAAATGCAAAAAATACTAGAACAATGAAGGATACCAGAAAAACTGTAGGTTAATAAAGCATGTACCAGCTCTTTGTGACTTAATGAGTACTTGGCATCTCTCCTAAAATTCATCTTGATAACATTTGATACATATTTCCCTTCTTGTAGATGCTTTCTAACAATCCATGGGAACATTACCTTCTTATCACCGCAAGATTTCTGCAGCACAGAGATACCAATTTCAGCGACAGTGTTTGATAACTCAGCACCGGGCTTCATGCTTTCAGCAAGTTCACCAGTCGTGACCCACATGGGTTCAATGTGTAAAATCCTTGTGTTGCATAAAAATGATAAATTGTTGTAAGTTACCATCCAATCCAAAACACATTAAGTATCCAACTCAAAAATTCTAAAAGTAACCAAACGCAAAAATACTATGTAGTGGTACCATAACTAAAGAACAAAGAGGATAGAAGTAATTAAAAATTTATGCTATTACTCATCAACCACAAAAATGAAAAAAAAATCTAAAAAAAATAACAGAAAACACCTAAAAGAAAAAATACAACCCAGCAAAAACATATAAACAAGTTACCAGGCAGATAATACTGAAGTTACCAACCATAAACACCTAAAGTTACCACATGAAAAAACTAGAGTTACCACCCTCCAAAAATAAAAAAAAGTTTGCAAATGTTACTATCCAGAAGAATATACTGGAAGGTAAAACATCAGAATAAGCTAAAAGTTACCATCCATACAATTATAAAGTTACCAACCAAAAATCATTAAAGTTACATCCAAACGATACTAAAATTATCACCATGGCTTACCCTTTGATCTTTGACTGGACCTTGTTATTGGTATGTATTACAACCTTTTGGTACACTGCATTTTGATGCTTCGTGCTGGTGATGGAAAAGAACGGAGGAAGTAAGAACTTGGAGGGTTGAATGACTCTCTCTCTCTCTCTCTCTCTCTCTCTCTCTCTCTCTCTCTCTCTCTCTCTACGAAGCCCTGTGCTAAGAGTGGCACTCAAAACATATGTGCTGGAGTTGCGCGGTGGACAAGATGGAGTTTAAAAATTTTGAACACATTCATTCTTGTTACAATACAACTTATTTTCCTTTGATATAACCGGTTGTTGGACTCCAAAAAATTTCACCCAATAAATCATCAAGTGAAATTAAATCGGGTTTATGCTTCCCAGGGGCATTCTCTCTAACTCGACAATCTGTAGACATTGCCAAAATTAACAAATATGCTTGTCGTCATAATTTTAAAAAGAAAGGAATGCGAACACGTGAAGGTGCAAATCAACGTACCTATCAAAAAATAAAATTAGACAGACGGCAAAATCAAAACACATATAAACATACATATAATAAAAATATTACATAAGTTTTTAAATCGGATAGATTTATGGGGATAGTCGGTAAGACAACTACATATACAAACCAAATTGTCTTCCACCCAACTACAAAACATAACTATAATTAACTACATAGAAGCACATCCTTCCCAACCAACCACCAGAAATCCCCACACCACCTCCCCCTCCCTAACCACCCATTTTATGATCTTCGGTTGTTAAAGGATTACATAATTATTTCGGTCCTTTCACGCCATCATTCTTCCCGCTAGCGTCCGACTGTCCAGAATTGCGCACAACTTTGGGCGGAACGAAATCTGCATGGTACAAACCCCACACCGAAAAAAGCAACAAAAACAAAAAAAAAACGAAGCAAACAGTTACCACCACTGAAATCAGAAAAAGAATATAGTAATAACATCATGTAAGCTAATGTATACAAATAACATTGACAGTATAAAACTACCAGGAAAATACATAACAAAGCTGACTTGCATCATACAGTAAAAACGGCATACAAGCACAAATAAAAAATAGAAAAAGGTAAACTAATAAAACTATGGTAGGTACCTAACCAGGCACAGAAGAAAACACATATGACATAGGGAGAACATCCTTAGGCTCAATAATCTTGATAAGGCTGGAGAAATCAACATCCGCACCTTCATCTTCAGCGGGTGCAGCGGCAGGAGACCCCTGAGGGGAGACATTGCGCGCAGCATCATCTGAACCATCGAAAGGACTTCCAAAATTCCACTCGGGCAGATCAATGTCAGGGAATGGCACATTAGCAGCATGGGAAGCATCGGTCATTGCAGCTTGATCATTTGTTTTCTTGTTCAAACCATCATCGAGCCCCATGCCTGCATCATCAGTACAAGGAATGGATGACCCACACTTATCATGCACGACTGCTGAAGTTGACACAACTTGTGGGAACAGCAAGCTGGCGAAGAAGAAACCACCATTCTTTGCAAAGTCTTCATCTATTTTTTCTATAAGCCCACATCCACACCGAAACCCCCCGACATTTGAGTTGTTGGATCAGATGTTAATGGGGGCAACAATAGGATTATCACCAGCAATAGCTTCCACAGCAGGAACACTCTCGACAGACGTCTGTACTGCATCAGTGAACACAAAAGCCATAGTCACATTATCAGTGGTTCTAGCACGTACATCAGCTACTTTCGGTTGCATGTCAGAACTCAACTGAGGGCCAGATGGGTGAGTGCCAACTCCTTTAGAAGGACCAGCAACATCGTTTCTCTTAGGATTAACATCTGTATCGGCAACCACGCTGGGCACTTGAATAGCTTCATCGGAATCAACAACTTGCACAAAACTCTCTAGAGAGGGGGCTGATATTGGATTATTGGTTTCACATGTGGGCAGTGAAGATGCATACACAGCAGAAGTGGAAGGGGCGACTGAAGAATCAAGAGCTGAATGGGCAGATATATCACCAACAAGAGAACAAGCAACCCGCGTTACATCCGTATAATGGACCCCACCAGAAACAGGAGCTGGACTGACTGTCTTGTCAACAGATGAACGATCAGAACCACGACCCACACACGCACTAACAACTCCCTCCACAATTGGAGGAGAATTGCAGCTTGTGTCATGATTCTCATCCGATCGACGGGCTGACCTTGCATCTACATCCATTTCAATAACATTTTGTGGGGTATCTTCCTCTGCATCTTCAACAAGGTCAACAAAAGATGTAGTACCAAACCCCGGAGGAGCGTGCTGGGCCCTAAGACGAGAGGAAAACGTCATAGGCATAAGAGTAGGACTATTGGAAGACTTCCTGCTTAAAAAGGTAAAACATAGCACAACAAACAAAAATTATAACACCACATAGAAAAACAATGTACAACATGGTCCAACACAAAAGTTTATTACATAAATAAAGATAGTTAAAAACTAGAGAAAAATTATATCAAATAGCTAAGTAGAAATAAAAAAACATGACTCTGAATAACAGCCAGAAAATACAGCAGGAAAATGTTTTATGCAAAGAAAAAAAAACTTTGTATAACAGTTACCATGCATCTTGTACTATAGTTACCATCCAAAATGAACAAAATTTACCATGCATTTTTTACTATAGCTACCACCCGATTGTGAACTAAAGTTACCACACATAATGAGCTAAAGTTACCACCAGAATTTAACTATAGTTACCATCAAAATTTAGACTACAATTTTGAAAAAAAAAATAAGAAAGTGAATTCAAATATAACTTATACGGGGAGTGTGAAACTAATGATATACGCATAAATGTCCATAAAAGAATTACATGCAACATGGCAGTAAAAAGGCAGAGAATCATAACAAACCTCAAAGGTGACATCTTCTTTGGTGGATCACGTTTAGATGACATGAGGATTGGCAACGCACCACGCATGAGGCTGCAGTTAAATTGAGTTCATACATGACGATGTCACTAATAAAAGTATGATTTTTAGTAAGAGTGCATAGCTTTCTCCCCCTCCTTACGTACACACCTTTCTCCTTGAAACGTGGAGTCGGACTTCCACCAGTAGAAGCAACAATAGTTTGATCACAAACATTTCTCATGGGAGATTTAAGACCCTCACAAATGTTTATTCCTTCAACCAGTTTGCTAATGCGATATGTATCAACACTGTCTCCAGGAACAGGCGAATCATCAAGGGCAGCAGAGATAAGGACGATTGCCCTATTACTGTCGTCGTTGTCGTCATGTGAGACAACGATTGTATTCTTGGTAGTATTGTCATTGATAACCTGGTCGTCGTCGCCATCGTCATGTGAGACAACGATGACATTCTTTTTTTCTTAGGCTTAGGTGAAGTGTAAAAGGGTAGGGTTGGTGTCATTGTGTAGAAATGAAGGACATATAATAGGTTTTATAGGCGGCCGGTGTGCGGTTTTACCGATAAATATTTTGGCGGGGAGTGGCGGGGAGCTTTGGCGCTTAACTTTTTTGCTTCCGGGATCCTTTTAATAGCTAGTAGGTGGATTAATTATAGGATCATTGATTTATTTATTTCCTATCTACAATGCGGCTTGCCTTCCCGATAGGGATTCTCTAATAATTGATTGATTTGTTTCTCTAATTATTGATTGTGTGTTCCATAATAGTTGCACTTGCATAACTTTAAAGTTAAAAGAAACACAAAACTATGGCGCCAGGAAACAAAGTACTGCGCGTCAAACTATTGATCACGTTGTGTCAAAACTCAGAGGAACAATCAGCCTTTTATTCTGAACATACACCGTATTTTATTAGGCAAGTACTAGCGTTCGTCAATTGTAGCAAACCTTTGCTCCAGCCGTCTTTCAGACCGTTAGATCTGTTTAAATGGACCGCTCCGGCTCATCCGATCTATATAGAAAAAACGTTTCGCGTGCAACAGTTTTTAACGTCCATGTAACATTATTTATGTAGCAAAAGGTTTTTTTTCAGAAAGTTCTGCAGCAAAAAAAAATCAGATCTGCAGCAAAAATCACTAGTTCAATGCCCGTGCGTTGCTACGGGTTTGTCAAAAGTTTTCTTACTACAAATATAAATGCAATGCATCTGAGTTTCACGTGTAAGGAATAAGGTAGCAATAATACCAGATTATATTGTGCTTAAATATATTTCGATAAAAAATTGTAAGTAATTGCTTTCATATATTGTTCACTTTGTTCGAGCTTTATCGAAAACAATATGCATTCATAATTTGCTAAATATAGAAGGTATGAGCTATAAGGAGAACTGATTGTATTGTCTCCTGAATAGCACTTAGGATTAGATTGATGATTGGTACATATAAAATACAAATTAGTATGCAAGTCTCCATTAAAATACACTAAATTGGTTGAACGGTTTATACTGTAAATCTAAAAGGCTGCAAGTTCAATCAATTTACTCACTATATTTTTCATTGTGTTAACATGAAAAAAGGGTAACACCTTCTTTTGAAAATATCGAGGTGGTTTCAAGCTGCATTTTTTAAGAAAAATAAGTGTCATGGCTTAGACCAGCACTCTGACACAAAAAAGGAAGCAAATAGTGTACTTCAACTACTTTGCTTGGAGGACAATTGACTGATCATAATTGCTTATGACAGAAAGGATATATGAATCGAGCTCTGGTAGAACTCATCTTCCAGGGCCTTACGCGGACGGTGGAAACCGCGCTTGAGTCTTCCACCTATGAATCTTTGATACGGTTTAAGTGGTATGTATGATAACGGCGTAATTTTTTGGAGGTGGGCGCCAATAAAGACCCGACATTCTTCAGGGTGACTCAACAAGAAAACAACCATAATCTTTTTTCATGATGTGTCGTCATTCTCTTCGGTTCAGCTTTTTTCATGGGGCGCCTTCGCTTTCGTTCAGCCTTTTTCACGTCGCCTTCAATGTTTGGCCACGCCAATAAGGTGGATTAACCCACCTTGCTTCAGGTGGAGTAACACTTCGTCGTCGGAAGGGGCGCCGTTGACACTGCCGCCGACACCGTTGTCATCGTCCAGAGACGAGTCATCCTTGGAGGAGGAGATTAGAACGATAGCCCTATTACCGTCGTCGTCGTCGTCATCTGAGACAAGGATTGTATTCTCGGTAGTATTGTTGTTGATAACATGGTCGTCGTCACCATCGTCTTCTGTGACAACGATGACATTCTTTTTTTTTCTTGGGCTTAGGTGAAGTGTAAAAGGGTAGGGTTGGTGCCATTGTGTACACATGAAGGAGATATAGTAGGTTTTATAGGCGGTCGGTGTGCGGTTTTACCGCTTAATATTTTGGCGGGGAGCCGCCGGGTAGCTTTGGTGCTTAATTTTTTTGCTTTCGGGATAGTGGGTGGATTAATTATAGGATCATTGATTTATTTATTTACTATCTACAACGCGGCTTGCTTGCCCGATAGGGATTCTCTACTAATTGATTGATTTGTTTCTCTAATTATTGATTGTGTGTTCCATAATAGTTGCACTTGCATAACTTTAAAATTAAAATAAACACAAAACTATGGCGCCAGGAACCAAAGTATTGTGCGTCAAACTATTGATCACGTTGTGTCAAAACTCAGAGGAACAATCAACCTTTTATTCTGAACATACATTGTATTTTATTAGGCAAGTACTAGCGTCAGTCGATTGTAGCAAATCTTTGCTACGGCCGTCTTTCAGACCGTTAGATCGTTTAAATGGATCGCTCCGGCTCATCCGATCTATATAGAACAAACGTTTCGCATGCAACAATTTTTAACGTCCATGTAACATTCTTTATGTAGCAAAATATTTTTTTCAGAAAGATCTGCAGCAAAAACAATTAATACAGATCTGCAGCAAAAAATCACTAGTTGAATGCCCATGCGTTGCTACGGATTTCTCAAATTTTTCCTTTCTACGGATATAAATGCAATGCATCTGAATTTCACGTGTAAAGAATAAGGTGGCAATAATAATCAGATTATATAATGCTTCAATATATTTCGATAAAAATTGTACGTAATTGCTTTCATATACTTCTTCACTTTCTCTGAGCTTTATCGAAAACAACTATGCCTTCATAATTTGCTAAATATAGAAGATATGAACTATAAGGAGAACGGATTGTATTGTCTCCTGAATAGCACTTAGGATTAGATTGATGATTGGTACATATGAAATACAAATTAGTATGCAAGTCTCCATTAAAATACACTAAATTGATTGACCCTTTATAGTGTAAATCTAAAGGCTGCAAGTTCAATCAATTTACTCACTATATTTTTCATTGTGTTAACATGAAAAAAAGGATAATACCTTCTTTTGAAAATATCGAAGTGGTTTCAAGCTGCTTTTTTTTTAAGAAAAAGAAGTGGCATGGCTTAGACCAGCACTCTGACACACAAAAAAGGAACCAGATAGTGTATTTCAACTACTTTGCTTGGAGAACAATTGACCGATCATAATTGCTTATGACAGAAAGGATATATGATTCGAGCTCTAGTAGAACTCATCTTCCCTGGCCTTACGTGGACGGTGGAAACCGCGCTTGAGTCTTCCACCTATGAATCTTCGAGCCGGTTTAAGTGGTATGTGTGTTAACGGCATATTTTTTTGGCGGTGGGCGCCAATAAAGACCCGTCATTATTCAGGGTGACTCAACAAGAAAAAAACCATAATCTTTTCTCATGATGTGTCGTCGTTCGCTTCGGTTCAGCTTTTTTCATGGCGCGTCGTCGCTTCCGTTCCGCCTTTTTCACGTCGAGTTCAATGTTCGGCCACGCCACTCAGGTGGAGTAACCCACCTTGCTTCCGGTGGAGTAACCCTTCGTCGTCGAAAGGGGCGCTGTTGACGCCGCCGCCGCCGCTGTTGTCATCATCCAGAGACGAGTCATCCTTGGAGGAGGAGATTAGGACGATAGCCCTATTACTGTCGTCGTCGTCGTCATCTGAGACAACGATTGTATTCTTGGTAGTATTGTCGTTGATAACCTGGTCGTCGTCGCCATCGTTATCTGAGACAACGATGACATTTTTTTCTTGGGCTTAAGTGAAGTGTAAAAGGGTAGGGTTGGTGCCATCGTGTACGAATGAAAGACATAGAATAGGTTTTATCGGCGGCCGGTGTGCGGTTTTACCGCTAAATATTTTGGCGGGGAGCGGCCGGGTAGCTTTGGCGCTTAACTTTTTTGCTTCCGGGATCCTTTTAATAGCTAGTAGGTGGATTAATTATAGGATCATTGATTTATTTCTTTGCTATCTACAACGCGGCTTGCCTGCCCGATAGGGATTCTCTAGTAATTGATTGATTTGTTTCTCTAATTATTGATTGTGTGTTCCATAATAGTTGTATTTGCATAAATTTAAAATTAAAAGAAGTACAAAACTATGGCGCCAGGAAACAAAGTATTGCGCGTCAAACTATTGATCACGTTGTGTCAAAACTAAGAGGAACAATAAGCCTTTTATTCTGAACATACACCGTATTTTATTAGGCAAGTACTAGCATCCGTCGATTGTAGGCCGTCTTTCAGACCGTTAGATCTGTTTAAATGGATCACTCTGGCTCATCCGATCTATATAGAAAAAACTTTTCGCGTACAACATTTTTTAACGTCCATGTAACATTATTTATGTAGCAAAACATTTTTTTTCAGAAAGATCTGCAACAAAAAAACTTAATACAAATCTGCAGCAAAAATCACTAGTTCAATGCCCGTGCGTTGCTACGGGTTTCTCAAATTTTTTTCTTACTACAGATATAAATGCAATACATCCAAATTTCACGTGTAAAGAATAAGGAAGCAAATAATAATATTATATTGTGCTTAAATATATTTCGATAAAAAATTGTAAGTAATTGCTTTCATATACTACTTCACTTTGTCCGATCTTTATCGAAAACAACTATGCTTTCATAATTTGCTAAATATAGAAGGTATGAACTATAAGGAGAACGGATTGTATTGTCTCCTGAATAGCACTTAGGATTAGATTGATGATTGGTACATCTGAAATACAAATTAATATGCAAGTCTCCATTAAAATACACTAAATTGATTGAACCCTTTATACTGTAAATCTAAAAGGCTGCAAGTTCAATCAATTTATTCACTATATTTTTCATTGTGTTAACATGAAAAAATGGTAACACCTTCTTTGAAAATATCGAAGTGGTTTATAGCTGCATTTTTTAAGAAAAACAAGTGGCATGGCTTAGACGAGCATCCTGACACAAAAAAAAGGAAGCAGATAGTGTACTTCAACTACTTTGCTTGGAGGATAATTGACTGATCATAATTGTATATGACAGAAAGGATATATGAATCGAGATCTGGTAGAACTAATCTTCTCGGGACTTACGCGGATGGTGAAACCGCGCTTGAATCTTCCACCTATGAATCTTCGAGCCGGTTTAAGTGGTATGTATGTTAACGGCGTAATTTTTTGGCGGTGGAAGCCAATAAAGACCCGTGATTCTTCAGGGTGACTCGATAAGAAAACAACCATAATCTTTTTTCATGATGTGTCGTCTTTCGCTTAGGTTCAGCTTATTTCATGGCGCGCCTTCGCTTCCGTTCAGCCTTGTTTACATCGCGTTCAATGTTCAGCCACGCCACTCAGGTGGAGTAACCCACCTTGCTTCAGGTGGAGTAACCCTTCGTCGTCGGAAGGGGCGTTGTTGATGCTACCACCGTTGTTATCGTCCAGAGACAAGTCATCCTTGGAGGAGGAGATTAGGACGATAGCCCTATTACTGTCGTCGTCGTCATCTGAGACAACGATTGTATTCTCGATAGTATTGTCGTTGATAACATGGTCGTCGTCGCCATCGTCATCTGAGACAACGATGACATTCTTCTTTTTCTTGAGCTTAGGTTAAGTGTAAAAGGGTAGGGTTGGTGCCATTGTGTACGAATGAAGGACATAGAATAGGTTTTATAGGTGGCTGGTGTGCGGTAGTACCGCTAAATATTTTGGCGGGGAGCGGCCGGGTAGCTTTGGCGCTTAACTTTTTTTTTCCGGGATCCTTTTAATAGCTAGTAGGTGGATTAATTATAGGATCATTGATTTATTTATTTCCTATCTACAACGCGGCTTGCCTGCCTGATAGGGATTCTCTAGTAATTGATTGATTTGTTTATCTAATGATTGATTGTGTGTTCCATAATAGTTGCACTTGCATAACTTTAAAATTAAAAGAAACACAAAACTATGGCGCCAGGAAACAAAGCACTGCGCGTCAAACTATTGATCACGTTGTGTTAAAACTCGGAGGAACAATTAGCCTTTTATTCTGAACATACACTGTATTTTATTAGGCAAGTACTAGCCTCCGTCGATTGTAGCAAGTCCTTGCTAAGGCCGTCTTTCAGACTGTTAGGTCTGTTATGGATCGATCCGGTTCGTCCGATCTATATAGAAAAACGTTTCGCGTGCAACATTTTTTAACGTCCATGTAACATTATTTATGTAGCAAAAGATTTTTTTTCTAGAAAGATCTCCACCAAAAAAATTTAATACAGATCTGCAGCAAAAATCACAACTTCAATGCCCCCGTGTTGCTACGGGTTTCTCAAATTTTTTCTTACTACTGATATAAATGCAATGCATCTTAATTTCACGTATAAAGAATAAGGTAGCAATAATAATCAGATTATATTGTGCTTAAATATATTTCGACAAAAAATTGTAAGTAATTGCTTTCGTATACTACTTCACTTTGTCCGATCTTTATCGAAATAAACTATGCCTTCATACTTTGCTAATATAGAAGGTATTAACTATAAACAGAGCTGATTGTATTATCTCCTGAATAGCACTTAGGGTTAGATTGATGATTGGTTCGTATGAAAAACAAATTAATATGCAAGTCTCTATTAAAATACACTAAATTTGTTGAACCCTTTATACTGTAAATCTAAAAGGCTGCAAGTTCGATCAATTTACTCACTATATTTTTCATCGTGTTAACATAAAAAAAGGGTAACACCTTCCTTTGAAAATATCGAAGTGCTTTCAAGCTGCAGTTTTTAAGAAAAGAAGTGGCATGGTTTAGACCAGCACTCTGACACCAAAAAAAAGGAAGCAGATAGTGTACTTCAACTACTTTGCTTAGAGGAAAATTGACTGGTCATAATTGCTTGTGACAGAAAGATATATGAATCGAGCTCTGGTAGAACTCATCTTTCCGGGCCTTACGCGGACGGTGGAAACCGCGCTTGAGTCTTCCACCTATGAATCTTCGAGCCGGTTTAAGTGGTATGTATGTTAACGGCGTAATTTTTTGGCGGTGGGCGCCAATAAAGACCCGTCATTCTTCAGGGTGACTTAACAAGAAAACAACCATAATTTTTTTCATGATGTGTCGTCATTCGCTTAGGTTCAGCTTTTTTCATGGCGCGCCTTTGCTTCCGTTCAGCCTTTTTCATGTCGCGTTCAATGTTCGTCCACGCCACTCGGGTGGAGTAACCCACCTTGCTTCAGGTGGAGTAACCCCTCGTCGTTAGAAGGGGCGCTGTTGACGCCGCCGCCGCCGTTGTCATCGTCCAGAGACGAGTCACCGTTGGAGGAGGAGATTAGGACGATAGACCTATTACTGTCGTCGTCGTCGTCATATGAGACAACGATTGTATTCTCAGTAGTATTGTCGGTGATAACCTGGCCGTCGCGTCCTCTGAGACAACGATGACATTCTTTTTTTTTCTTGGGCTTAGGTGAAGTGTACGAATGAAGGACATATAATAGGTTTTATAGGCGTCCGGTGTGCGGTTTAACCGCTAAATATTTTGGCGGGGAGCGGCCGGGTATCTTTGGCGCTTAACTTTTTTTGCTTTCGGGATCCTTTTAATAGGTAGTAGGTGGATTAATTATAGGATCAATGATTTATTTCTTTCCTATCTACAACGCGGTTTGCCTGCCCGATAGGGATTCTCTAATAATTGATTGATTTGTTTCTCTAATTATTGATTGTGTGTTCCATAATAGTTGCACTTGCATAGCTTTAAAATTAAAAGAAACACAAAACTATGGCGCTAGGAAACAAAGTAATGCGCGTCAAACTATTGATCACGTTGTGTCAAAACTCAGAGGAACAATCAGCTTTTTATTCTTAACATACATTGTATTTTATTAGGCAAGTACTAGCGTCCGTCGATTGTAGAAAATCTTTGCTACGGCCGTCTTTCAGACCGTTAGATCTGTTTAAATGGATCGCTCTGGCTCATCCGATCTATATTGAAAAAATGTTTCGCGTCCAACATTTTTTAACGTCCATGTAACATTATTTATGTAGCAAAAGATTTTTTCAGAAAGATCTGCAGCAAAAATCACTAGTTCAATGCCCGTGCGTTGCTACGGGTTTCTCAATTTTTTTTACTACAGATATAAATGCAATGCATCTGAATTTCACGTGTAAAGAATAATGTAGCAATACTAATCAGATTATATTGTGCTTAAATATATTTCGGTAAAAAATTGTAAGTAATTGCTATCATATATTACTTCACTTTGTCCGAGCTTTATCGAAAACAACTATGCCTTCATAATTTGCTAAATATAGAAGGTATGGACTATAAGGAGAACTGATTGTATTGTCTCCTGAATAACACTTAGGATTAGATTGATGATTGGTACGTACGAAATACAAATTAATATGCAAGTTTCCATTAAAATACACTAAATTGATTGAACCCTTTATACCGTGAATCTAAAAGGCTGCAAGTTCAATCAATTTACTCACTATATTTTTCATTGTGTTAACATGAAAAAAGGGTAACACCTTGTTTTGAAACTATCGAAGTGGTTTCAAGCTGCATTTTTTAAAGAAAAAGAAGTGGCATGGCTTAGACCAGCACTCTGACACAAAAAAAGGAAGCAGATAGTGTACTTCAACTACTTTGCTTGGAGGACGATTGACTGAACATAATTGCTTATGACAGAAAGGATATATGAATCGAGCGAACCGTACTAGACGCATGTGATCCTAGACAAGGACATTGCAGGTCCCATTTCTAACCGTACAATTGAACGCATGCGCGCAAATAAATCGGTGCGAGCGGCATCCGTTTTCGTGCATCAGTCACTTTAAAAAATCAACCCGACCGTTAGATTACTTTCCAGTCCCGTGAAGGGCCGTATGGTTACCGACGTGAGTGGAGTCTACCTGATGATGTCATTGTTGCCTTTTCTCCTTTGCTCCTTGCATGTCGGCCGGCTCATTGCATCAGTGCTAGTTGCTGCTGCATGCGTGTGCAGTCTCGCTAGGCTCGCTGCATGCTTTGCATATGCTAGGTGAACACAAGTGTGCACAAGATGGGTCGAATAGTTGCATCTTTTAGGAAAAATCATAAACTTTTAGAATAATAAAAATGTATCTATCATTGTGGTAAGAACCTCACAACAACAACAAAAAACGAATACAACAGAAATAAAGAAATAAAAAATGTGATTAAGCAACACATATTTTGCATCAGATTAATTTGCAACAAAAATTATCAACAATTTTGATAAAAAATATTATGTATTACAACAACAATAAATTATATGCTATAGCAATTAATGGCATTTGTAACAAAAAATCACCAACTATTTCAACAAAAATCACAACTTATTACAACAAACACCATATACTTGTCGAGATTAAGAAGTAGGTAAGCAACAAATATTTTATCAGAGATTCATTTACAACAAAAATCACCATCTATTTCAACAAAAATCGTAATGTATTACAACAAACAACATATACTTGCCGAGATTAAAAACTAGGTAAACAACAAATATTTTATCAAAATTTATTTGCAACAAAAATCATCATCTATTTCAACAAAAATCACAATGTATTACAACAAAACAACATAGACTTGCCGAGATGAAAAAGTATATAAACAAAAAAAAATTATCACAGATTCATTTAAAACTAAAATCACCATCTATTTCAACAAAAAACACGAGTGATGAAACAAAAAATTATGTGTTTGCAACATTTACAAAATCATGTAAAAAAAACTATCAAAAAAGGAGCACAATCTCGCAAAAACGGTTAGAAACCTTGCGTATTTGTGGAACTAAACTAACTGCATGCGCATGTGTTCATATCACAACATGCATTTTTTATCTATTATCGGTGAACGTACTCCCTACGTCTTAAAATAATTGACGTAGATTTATCTAAATATAAATATATTTAGACATATTTTGGTGTACACCTATATCTATATTTAGACAAATTCAAGTAAACTATTTTGAGGCAAATGAGTACATGCATACAAAAGCAGCCGTCGCAGCAACTAGCTAGCTACAAGACGTGTGCTTGGAGCTGGTTATTTTTTATTTAAAATAACGTGAGCCTACAAGACGTGAGATGTGAGTCTGCAGCTAGCTAGTCATACTGCACACCATTCATGCGACGACTAATCAACGTCGCATACGAACACAAACGCAATTTGACAACTAGGACGCGTGTGCGGACGGAACGACCGACGTGCGCGCGCGGTAGGTTGCCCTATCTAAAGCATTTTCCTTTAGTAAAACAAATATGTTTGTTCGGTAACCTCACCGGACAAATGCGGCTCAGCCTCCAAGATGTCTTTTACACCATCTCCAATAGGCGCTCAAAAATACCGCGCAGTAAAATGTGTTTTGCACACCACTTTTGCTGATTTAGTGCGCATCGTTGGTGGCAGCATTTCCAAGTGCGCTGCCGGCAGCATTTTACCGGATGCTATAAAATAGGGCACGTGGCAACACAAACATCAAACACACATAAATATAGAACAAAGAATATTAAACACACACAAAAATCAATCAACAATACAACAAATATTTCATCAAGTAGCTCTCAAATAAACACACAAACATACAAATAGGTGAACATAAGATGAAACTAGTGGTTTTGTTGGCCATTTCCATGTCCAATGCTCCTCGATGAGATATTTTTTAAGACTTCCATGCACATCAGTTTGTCGAATGGAATGATAGGAGGCAATAAAACAGGCCACCTTATCTTCTCTCATTTTAACTCGGACGGGTAGTCCCATCAAATCATAGAAGGACACTAGTAGAAAACGGGCCTCTAGTCCCGACCCGTAAGGGGCTATAGTCCCGGATGACAATCCGGGACTAGAGGCCCCCTTTTGTCCCGCTGGCCCACGAGCCTCAACTAGAGGGAAACCCACGGGGAGGGTGGTAATACAACCCGGGACTCGACGTTTTTTCTATTTTTTTTTTCTGATTTTCCCATTCATTTAGTCTATATTATTTCTATCTCTAACCATTCTCCCTTAATATCAATTATTTTTAACTCTAATAACTCTTGTTTCACTCTAGACTGACACTTCCCAGGAGGTCACCCATCCTGGGACTACTCCACTCTCATCACGCTTAACTTCTGGGTTCCTTCACTCTGAGCTTCCAAGAAACAAATCATGTTTTACTGACAATAGTATGATGTCAATCATGTTAACCTTTCACATATGATGTCGCACATCTTTATTTTGTGAATCCAAAAATTATTTAGTTGAACATAAAAATAAGTAATAATAGGCTTGAATTCAAATAATGATTAATTAATTTAAATAATAATTGATTAATTAATTTAAATAATAATTAATTACTTTAAATAATAATTATTTACTCCAAATTGTTAGTCATTTCAACATATTATATTATCTCCAAATGGATTTTTTTCTCTTACTCCACATTTTAACATAGCTCGGGTCTCAAATTAAATTTCCGAAATTTCATCACATATAAATTAATTGCTTAATTAACCTTGCTTAGATGAATCATGCATATATATATAATTAAATAAAGAAATTTAAAATAGATATATATATATAATAAACGAGGACACGTACATAAGTCTTCTAGGGATCGAATATATAAACATCACACACCAAGCAATATATATATATATATATATATATATGACAAATTTAGCCTACTCCCAGGTGTAGCTACACCCACGTATGTTTAGTATGATGTATGTAGTATATATCATACCGGAGAGTATGTACAGGTAGTATGCAGTATATATTACTATTTTGGCAGTATATATACTACTTTTTACATAGTATGTGTAATTTTTCTACATACTCCTTTTATATGTACATATATACCCGAATTTTGAATATATAGTGGAAACTACAAGCTCAATTTTATAATTTTCACGAAACTTGTTTTGAAGTATCTTATATATAGTATATGCACATACTTGGACCGAAAAAGTATGACACATACCTCCGTACGGCAGTATATGAGACGTGGGTGTAGCTACACCCGGGAGTATAAACCATTTTCCCTATATATATATATATGTATATGCGTCACGAGAGAGAGAGGGCTCCCATCTACACGGACTGCTCGTCCTCCGAATCTCAAACAGTAGGAGACGGGGGGGGCAAGGTGACGCTGCCCATAGCCGTAGACAGTGATAATACAGTACAGCTCGTAGAAAGGTAACCATCAATAGCTGCGTACTCAATGTTGACCTGGTCAAGTGGGCACATCTCCCAAAGATTGTGCCTGAAACTGAAAAAATCTTTCTTCGTGGTACTGTGCATCTCGTCGATCAATGCGTCTGACATATCAGCCATGGAAATCCTCTCATCCTCAAGCTGGAACATGTATTGGATATCAATATGGCACTGAGGTGGTATCTCAATACGTCAGGTGTTCCTCATCTTCGCGTTGTCATTCTTTATGTCAACGCTAGCAAAACGTATGCCATTATTGACAAGGAAATCCATCAGTTCTGGACAATTTTTTTCACTACTACAACAAAAAAATGGAACAAATGTTAAACAAATAATGTTATGCAACAACAAATTGGATAAAATGTTATGCAACAAGTATAAGTTTCAATGCAACAAGTATATTGTTTCAATATAACAAATTTATTCTTTTCAATGCACGTACGTACATATAGATAGGATTCAAATGAGAACATTTATAAATATAATTTCCAATAAATATTGCTATATGAATACACATGGATATATATATTGCTTTCCTATGCAATTTCAGCCAATACATTATTGTTATATGAATACAAATGAAATTTCCAATACACATTGCTATATGAATACAAATAGAATTTCCAATACACATTGTTGTATGAATATATATATATATATATATATATATATATATATATAGGACACCTATTTTATACTCTTGGGTGTACATACTCCCATACTCAATATACCACACATACGAGGGTATTATACCTCTTTATTATTTTTCATATACCTCTTAATTATTGTAAGATACCTCAATACAATTTGTATGGAAAAAATATCTCCAGAGTGCTCGGATTTATCAATATACCATTTGTACGTACATAAAAGCAGAATATACACAAATAATATGAAATATATATAACCAAATGAATTTTTCACAAAATTCATTTTGGGGTATCTAACATTAAATAATGGAGTATATTAAAAATAATAAAGACGTATAAACGGTTCATTTATTTGATATATTTGCAAGTGGGAGTACGTACACCCAGGAGTACTGAACCATTTTCCTATATATATATATATATATATATATATATATATTTCTTATGCAATTTTGGCCAATATATATATTATTTCTATATGAATACAAATGAAATTTCCAATACACATTGCTATATGAATACAAATGGAATTTCCAATACACATTGCTATATGAATACACATGGATATATATATATATTGCTTTCCTATGCAATTTCGGCCAATATATTATTGCTATATGAATACAAATAAAATTTCCAATACACATTGCTATATGAATACAAATGGATACACACACACACATGTTGCTATCCTATACAATTTCCGATCCAATCAAAATAAGATCAATGAGAAAAATGGGAAAAGAGAAAGAGAGGAGAAGATCGATCGGAGTGCTTATTACATTGCCCTTTGGAAGAGAAAGACACGTCTCTTGTGAGCAAGTTGGATGACGGCCACTTCCTTTTGATCGGTCGTGTACTCAAGATCAAGGCAAAGAAAACCCCTGTCATCCTCGCGAAGCCATTTCTTCAAGAGGTCAAGATAAGCCGGAACCCTCCTACTCTCGTTCGTGTATGCGACTTCGATCTTCCGACCATGTGAGTTCACGTCCATAACCTCTAGTCCCATGGTGGAGAATGTGGAAGAATGAAGAGAGGAGAGCAAGAGGGAGAAGAGAGGCGCTCGGTACTGTAGCAATTAGTGTTTCTCTGTTTTTATTGCCTCCCCGACGATGGAACAACTTCCGAAGCGCGGAAGGCAAACGGTTTGGGAATTTAGTCCTGGGCCGTAACACGACCCGAGACTAAATGCTCTCCGGCTAGGCAAACAATTTCTACGATGACTTTTAGTCCCGGTCCGTTTTACGACCCAGGACTAAAAGTGTGCGAGGCGAAGCGAACGGTTGCCAGACGAGTTTTAGTCCCAGGCCGTGTTACGATGCGGGACTAAAAGCTTTCGAGGCGAGGCGAGTTGTTGCCCTGCCCCCTCTGGTCCCGGTTGGTAGGCTCATGGGGACTAGAGCGAAAAACTTATGGGGGTTTTCAACTAGTGGGAGTAGTCAAAATCTTTCCTATGTTCATTCTCTATGATCATGTTATGCATGATCACACAAGCGCTCATGATATCTCAAAGAATATCTTAATCCAAAATCTAGCCGGTCCTCTCACTAGCAAATTAAGCTTGCAAAATCTCGAATGGTATCTCCAGATATTTCCTAAGTGCTGCTTGTGCATTATGGAAACTAAGTTTTTTACCTTGTCGTTAGTGTAGTGGCTTCACAAATGGTTTCCACCTTGGGTAGATGCCATTGGCAAGGTAGTAGCCATAGATGTATGTGTGGACCTTTGCTACAAACTCCACCGGTGGACTTTCACCCATTGTAATCTATGACATGAGTGGCGTCCTTTGAGGAACATTGATGTCATTGAGAAAACCGGGCATCTGATGCATGTAAAATGCATAGATGAATTTTGCATATTTTCACATGGTTTTCTATTACATATTGCATCATATAAGGGTATAATTCAATGTTTTATAGTATTTTGGGGTTAAATTACAAAGTCCCCCAACTATTATGGAATTAACCCTGCCTGTCAGAAACCCCGTTTTCTATATTTTTGACGTTTCAGGGGGCAAACTTCCGCGAAATCACCTGAAAATCTGCGGGGGTCATTTTCTTGGAAGGAGAAGACTTGCGGGGCGAAGGATCCACGAGAATTGGGCAAGGAGGCCCAAAAGAGGACCCTCCACGCGGCCAGATTCCTTGGCCGCGTGAGAGGCCCCCTTTTGGCCCCTGTGGCCCCAATTCCTTCCATCTTCGACTTACCGACTCCGTCTTGACCTAAAACCGACTATAAAAAGGGTCTCCCGTACCCTTACGGAGGAGAGCGCCGCCGAAACACCGAAACAGAGACCAGAAGTTCCAGATTGGAGGGGGAAACTCCGGCGGGGCGCCGCCGGTGTGATCTCCTACCCCTCCAACGTCATCTCCATCGACATCTCCATGAAGAGGGAGTAGTCCACCCCAGGGCTATGGGTTTTTGGAAGTAGCACTTGTATCTCTCTCTCTATGTGCTTCACTAATTAGATCCGTATGAGCTGCCTCACATGATTACGGGCACCGTTGTAATTCCTATGTGGTGGATCTTTTCTATGAGTTATTGAATCTGAGATTGCAATTGTTTCTCTTGAGTTATTTGAGTAGATGTATCTTATGTACCCCGTTCTTATTTGCTAGCTTTGATCAATCTAGTTCTTGAGAGCGTGTGTGGGGTGATGGGTGCATTAGTTGGAGTAACGGGGGGTGGCTAGTGCTGTGAAAGTGACAGAAGTTCAGCGATCCACTTAGGTTTTGTTAAACCTTTCTTAGTTACCTCACTAGGGATAAAAACGAGTACCTTGTTACCGGGGATTTGAAGTGACACTAATCAATCTCCATGACTAGATCTAGCAAGTTCTTACTTCAACTTCATGTCACATTGCTTAAAGCTATACTCTGGTTTTTCCTTAATTATCGAGGTGTTATGATTTATTTCGCATCTTGGTGGAGTATAAGAGGGATCAATATGACTGTAGAGATCTCTATGCTAGGACGTGATGCCCATATGAAAGTACTCAATGTTAAACATGTTATTGTAATCTCACATGTAATTCTTTATGTCCACCGTCTACTACTTTATTTGAGAGAATGCAAGTGTGAAACCATAAACCCCGGTCCTATTTTAAATATAAGAAAACACTCTAGTTACTTTGCTGCAATTTACTTTACTTGCACTTTACTTTACTTGCATCTCCAATTCGAATTTACATTATCTCCATCACCACTTGTATCACAAAAATACAAAAACAATCCATTGCATATTTATTTTCTCATTTGCATTTGGTAGTAGATTTAATTATTGCACATTTACTTTCAGTTTTGCATTGCAATTTAGAAGTCCCACACCTTGTGCTTGACAACCACTTGGTGAGGTTGAGGGCACAAAATTCTCTACTTGTTTGCAGGATCCTGGAGGAAGCTTGGAAGACAACTTTTGAAATACTGGCTCCCCAAGAGTTCGATATAAACCCTCGAGTCACCCTCGTGGGGAAGAAGCCTTGCCACTAGCTACACACTCTGCACTTGGAGTCTCAACCTAGCCATCAGCATCTCGAAGAAAACATGACAAATCCAAGTCTCATATTCGGCCACGGCTTTAAGAATTATAATGGAATATTTTTTTTAGCCTTTGAATTTTCCATTCCATGCCGCGGGACAATTCTTACATCTCCAATGTTTGCAATTAATTGAGCCAAGCATAACTGAAAGCCCTCGAGTTTTGTTGTACTCCAAAAGCCTACCAGTCTATTGAGCACTGGAGACTCTTAAGTAATGCTCGCCGAACACTCAAACAATCGCTACTTCAAAGCGCTTGACACACTTGATGGTTTAAGTCTTACCATTTCCATGTGGTCATCGACAGGATCCGCCAGATACCATATGCTTTCATGCTCAATGGGGCGGTAACCTTTTGGAATGTGCTATGTCCAAGCTCACAAGTGCAATTCCTCCTTTGTTCGAATAATCGGTCATACTTATTCATACTTCTTCATGCTCTTCGCGATGTGTTTGAGCAATTTGATGCTCATCCTAAAATGGCACAAAAATAGCGCTCAAGGTATGTGGGATTCTCCACAAAGTAATTCCGCATCAACTTATTGTGACCTTCGATCCTTCCCCTCCTCAAGTTCTCTCGACCGAAAATAGAACCATCATGATTCGGCCTTTTATTCACATGCATAGCCAAAAGCATGGCTATATCCTCTTCTTCAAGGTCACATTCTTCATGAGAGTGAATTGTAAGCCGAACTCATTTACTACCAAATTATTTGGACTCGATCAAACATGGCGCAAAAACACTCAAGTAATAATTAAGTGCTTCGGTGGCAAGACATACCTTTCACGGATTTTATCAAACACCTAGCGTGCGAAGTGCCGCTTGCCGGCTCCCGGGCACTGGGGAGCGTGTCGGCTACGGGGATTCTTGAGGGTGAATAGAGAAACTCAACGCGGAGATGTTCCTCCCGAACGCTCGCGGTCGCGGTAAACTCTCCTGCCACGGATTCGCCTCTCCACGCGTGCCGCGCTCGCGGAACTGCCTCTACCGAATCGACGCGCAGAGCACAGATCAGCACTACGGGGCGACAACGTCGAGTAACTTGGGGGATCAATGGCGGACGATGACGGACTCCCGGACGACCATGTGCAAGAGCAGCTTCCGTAGCGGCGGCAGAAACAAAATCGGAGCACCTGCGAGAATTTATCACGGCTGGGTCGCCGGAGAAGGTCGGGGAAATGGTCCAAGAGGTGGCGGTCGCGTGCGGAACATTCAGGTGGGCGATTTCTTCCTGCGTAGGCTTGCGATTTTGCAGCCCGTCGTATCCGACATACCAAATTTACATCGCAGTACACCGCAATTCGCCACAAGCTGGATTTTTTTAGGTCTGTGCGTCAACGGTTTCTAGCGCATGTAGTTTTAGGCATATGTTGGCCAGCGTTAGGCGTAGGTCGCCCTAGGCGAGCCCACATTTAGCCCCCCCCCCCCGATGAGCCATCAAATCATCATCCAATGTCCAGAAATCAGCAAAGCGCATTGTTAGATTTTAGTCCCTAACGTTTACGGAACTCAACTCGCACTCCACAAGACCTACTTAAACGAAGGGGTATATCGCGTTGCCCACGGTAAACTCGAGAATTACTGCAAAAATGCCACTACGGGGATTTTGCGTGAGTATTGCAGCAAATTCACGTGTAATGCAACAAAAAATTTCGTCCCGTGTAAAAAAAAAGTATTGCAACACAAAAGAAAGTTCGAAAAATAAGTAATGCTACAAAAAAAATAGTTAAACAATATGTTTATTGCGTTGCAACAAAAAAGTTCAAATAATTCAAGAAACACCACAAACAGTTACAACAAAAAACTATGTTTTTTAGCAATTTAAAAAAGTGAGAAATTGTTGCTGAAAATTCATTTGCACCAAAAGTAGCCATCTATTTCAACAAAAACAACAAAGTATTACAACAAAATATATTAAAAAATTATTGTTTAAAGTTGGGGGAAGGGACAAATGTTTTCCCACCGACTCAATTCCAACAAAAAGAAATCATCCGATATTTCAACAAAAAATTAAATAGTAGCCAAATAAGAAAAAAAATTCTAAAACAACTGTGCATTTTTTTCGAAAAATCATACATAAAAACATACAATATCTCGCATGTGCTTTCTCAATAAAATACTTGCGAACTTGTTACAAAATTTAAGGCGTACGCAATGTTCGCCGAAAATGACGAAAACAGTTAGTATATATATGGCTACACCTACTTAAAACTTAAGGTGGGCTATTTAGATTTGTTATTACACGAAACTAGGCCACAGAAACAAAAATGGTTCTAGTTAGGCCAAACTGGGCCGGCCCATACATGCGGCCTCTGTCGCTCGCGAGCGCGCGAGCGACCTACGTGGTGCATTTGTTAGTTAGGCCTAATATAAGTATTTCCCTTTTTTAGGGTAAAAAAAAACAGATCCCATCTATTGTAGGGGCCCTCCTGTTGTAGATGCGACTACATCCAGGCCGGCCTGGATTAACCTTATTTTCAGGCGCGTTTACGCGCGCTCCGCGCGTGGCGTGGGACCAAATCGAGCGCGCCCGAGCGACGTTTACACGCGCAGCGTGGGACCAAATCGAACGCGCGGCGCTTTCTGACACCGGCCCATGCGTTTTCAGACAGGCACGAAGCTCTCTCGCGCAAAAAGACCAAAAAACATGTGACGCTTTTTCATGCGGGAGGGCATCAACTCCTCACGCAAGAAAGGTGATCACGTGAATCAACCCACCCCCAAATCACCTTCTCAATCCTGTACATCACTCTTTCCCCTCATCTCTACATCGATCTCTCCCCTTCATCTCTTCTCTCCCTATCGAGATCCACAACTCCATGGCTCTCCGGTTGGATCTACATCTTCTACCCTGAAAATAAAACTGACAGATAGCAATGCTTGTGCAGATCAGAGCGCAGGTACCCCCTAGCCAACTATCTTTCGAAATTTCAACTAAAACATGTGTTTTTTGGGATGTTTTGGTAAGGATCTGATACAAGGAAACACACGAGAATGAAAACTGCAATTATAATGCGAGCACACAAAAAAATCTATGTGTTTCCATGAGAGGAATCGGCACAAAAAAGTACAATTTGGACTAGCTGGTGTTGTGTGTTTTCTGATTAATGGATAATTGTCTGCATACATGGGAGATGGGTGGGGGAGTAAACTGCTCCCTATGACTATATGCTATTTGTAGATGCTATGAACATAATACCTAGTTTTTACTGACTTCATGGACATGTCCAATATCAGAATCTTCTGTGCATGTAAGAACTTGGTATTACTTGATCTTCCATATAAAATGCAGCAAAACAATGATTTTATTCGTGCTAGTAAAGTTACCTCCAAGCAATAACTATAGTTACCATGCGATTTGAACATAAGTTACCTCAAAACATTAACTAGGAGTTACCATCTGATGTGTACACAGGTTACCTCCAAGCATTAACTAGAGTTACCAAGGGATGTGTCTACAAGTTACCACCAAGAATTAACTAGGGTTACCATGGGATGTGTACAAGTTACCGTCAAGCATTGACTAGAGTTACCATGGGATGTGTACACAAGTTACCGCCAAGAATTAACTAGAGTTACCATGGGATGTGTACACAAATTTAACTGTAAAAAATATGTTATAGTTCCTACCTGTTTGTAGAGAATTTATAAAAGGGGCTAATGTTTCATTGTGGTTACTTTTTCCATAAAAACAGGAGGATAAAAGGTTTATATCAATCTAAACCTAGAAGCTGACGAAGACGATGAATATATATCAAAAAACAATGACGTTGATGACACAACACAACCAGCTTCAATGATGCAAAACAACAGTAAGTGCTTATGCATAGTGTACAAGGGAGTAAAGATTAAAAAACAAACTATTCGTGCATGAAACTTTAGTTATCAGTTAGTATAAACTAAAGTTATTATCATAAAAATGACTAAAAGTTATCATGTATTGTGCCCATAAAACTTACCACCATGCTATATAGCTCAGCTTGACAAACACTATATTAGACTAAAATGATTCATTCCTGAAAAATAAAAATCTTGAAAAAAAAAATACACGCTATGACTACATAAAACTCAAGGTACCACTTGTTGTAGAAACAAAAGTTACCACCTCCCATGCGCTAAAGTTACCGCAGTGTATGAACTAAAGTTAATAGCCAAAATAATAAGATTCATTCTAACAAAACACTCAAGCAAAAAAAGGTAAAACCAACGGTTGCCATCCTGAAAATTAATTTTTGAAAAGTAATACATGCACTACATATAACTCAGGTTACCACTTGGTACAAACACAACAAATTGTCACCTTCTTTTTGCTAAAGTAATCACATGTTGTGAACTAAAGTTACCAACAGAACTACTTTTGGATTCACTTATTACCACTATATTTAAAAAAATAAAAAAAAGTTACCACCTACTCTGTGCTATAGTACCACATGCTTTGCACTAAAGTTACCAACAAAACTGCATATTTCTTTATTTGTTTTCTGTTGTTGCAAAAACAGTAACCAATAACAGAGAAATGAACCGACAGGTGCTTTTATTGATTGTCACAGCAAATCCTGGTGACCATGGCAATGAATTTGGCGCTGAAAGCACATATTTGAGGTCGACAGATGGAGAACAAACAACAAATACATATGCAACTTTGGGATCGGACGAGCAAGATGAAGGTCAGCAGTGAATAGACAGAGGAATAACACACAACCACAAACTGGTTGCAAGGCGCACTTATTCCTCAAGAAGGTTGGAGAATGGTTCAAAGTTGAAAGCACTTGTGACGAACACAAGAACGACCTATGCTCAAAACCATCTCTGACTAGGTTCTTGCATGCACACCGCAACATCCCCGAAGAGGAAAGACAATTCATAAGGATGTTGCACGCGTGTAACATACCACCGAGTCGCCAAATGCGGCTAATGTCAAAGTTCTATGGCAGCCATGGTAACGTCCCATATACAGACAAGGACCTGGCTAACTTGAGGGCATCTTTTGGACGACATGACAAGATAAATTACATGGAGCATTGTGTTGCATATTTTGAACAAATGCAAAAGAAAGATCTCGATTTCTTCTATAAGATCAAGATCGATAAAGAGGACAGTGTGGAAAACATATTCTGGGTAGATGGTGAATCCCGTCGTTCGTACCCTTTGTACTCGGACTGCATATCCTTTGATTCGACGTACCTGAACAATTTGTACAAGATGCCTTGTGCTCCGTTCATTGGGATAAACAACCATGGATAGTCAGTTCAGTTTGGGTGTGGATTCGTGCGCAACGAGCTACTGGACATCTATATCTTGGGGTGGAGTTGCACCTAAATGCATTATCACGGATCAGGACTTTGCTATGCGCAAAGCTATAGACAAATGTTCCCAGATGCTATTCATAGAAATTGCAGGTGGCACGTTATGGGGAATTGTACAGAGAAAATGGGTTCATACATGGCGACACACCCAGAGCTGAAAGATGCATTTAATGCTTGTGTGAACAACAACCTAATGCCAGCAGAGTTTGAGAAGAGCTGGGCGGCAATGATTGCAATGTATGGAGAGGGGGAAAACCTCGATCTCTATGAGGTGTGGAAGCACAGGGAATGTTGGGTTCCGGCTTACTTTATGCACGCCTTTTTCCCCTTCTTGCAAACAACAGCAAGAAGTGAAGGATTCAATGCAGAACTGAAGAGGTACATCAGCCCACAACTCTCAAGTTTTGAATTCCTAAAACAGTATGAGGCGATACAAGACAAGACTCTTAATGCAGAGAAGAAAGCAGAAGCAGACACGCCTTTGACTATACCAACGTGGTGGTGTGTCCGCGGACCCTTTGAAGCAAAGATGGCTAAGATATACACAAGAAACATATTTTTGAGGTTCCAGTGAGAATTGAAAGAAACAATGTCATACAATTGCAAGAATATAGAAGGAACACAACAATATGAGCTAAGCATTGCGTATTATCCTGGTCCACACCCCGGCGACAGAAACTACTTGGTGCATGTAGACCGTGAAAACGAAATTTTCACATGCAACTGTTGCAAGTTCGAGCGTGATGGAGTGTTGTGCGTCCACGTCTTGAAAGTCATGGCACAATTGGGTATGCGTGAAATACCACAACGCTACATACTAAAGCGATGGACCTGGAACCACGAGGAAATCCTAACAAAACATGTCCCTGGAGCCCAACCGGAAGCTCCACGGCAAAAGATGGAAGATAGTGCAAGAAGCATGATGACCTTGGCCACAATCTGCGATGATTTCAGGAAGGTTGCGAAAGTGGCGTGCCACTCAAACGATCCAATAAGAATAGTCAAGAAACACACGAGGAATATGAAAACAGAACTTGATTTGTATTTTAAGAGGGAAGCTAAAATGACCAAAGAAGAGGCAGTTGAACAGAGGACAATGCCATCCAGCAGCACACAAAGCAAATACCCATCAGCTCAAGAATCAACGATGTCATCTCCTCAAAACCCAAACCCGAATTTATAGTGGAGAAGCAACAGTCCAACAGATGTACCAAGCACAAACGCATCAACAGCAAACAGTTTTAAAAAGCAGAAAGTTGGAAACCCACCTAGGTCTAACACAAAAGGGAGACCGACAGAAATAGCAAATCATCATCCGCTGGACCTTCGAAGAAAAAAGTCAAGGAAATGCATTGTGGGTCTGCACAACACACCGTGAAGAAATGCATAGCCAAAAAGGAAAGCCTGGGACTGTTGCCACAAGGTCAAGGCTTATGATGGCTCAACGAAAATAATTACTATTCATGTAATGGAACTAGTTGTAGAATAAAGGAATAAATGCATATGCATGGGATAACTTATGTAAATTATGTACGGGATAAGCTAAGGATAATTACTATTAATGTAACAGAACCATTTATCTTTGTTTTAAGTTGGAGCATGAGGATGTGTGTTACTTGAGTCAGTGCGAACAAATCTAGATCCTCATACCCCATATCACCTACATAATTGTGAAGTTATCATGCCATATAACTAAAGTTATCAGTAACATAATACTGAAGTTACCATCCACTTTAATGGAGATTACCATGCAATTCAACCGAAGTTACCATCCAAATTAAAACTATTGTTTCAACAACACAAAATTTACTCAAAATAACAACATGATTTTTGCAAACTAAACTTAATAGAAAATTATCTAGATAATACGAAATAAATCATAGTAACCAATTTTTACTAAAGTTAGAACTAGGCTGACACTCATACTATAGTAACATGAATAAAAATCACCTAAATAAACTTAAGAAATGAGAGGTGCAAAAATATACAAATACAAAAACCCAATCCATCGAGAGTTAACAAACAAAATTAAATACATATTTACCATACAATAGAAAAGGCAAAAAAAGATTGTGAAAAACACACCTCAAAATACATTGTTGTCCAACATTGACCTCCAATTTTTAAGCTTCTTGTCTGGATGTTCCAACCTCATGGTTGTAAGAACTTTCCTCAACTCTGGAATCTAATCAGCGGCAATGCCAGGTGATACACGTTCATCCCACAATTCAAGAAACTAAAGCATGAAGAATCCGCAATCAACTTTGAAAAGAAAAAGCCAAGATTAAATGAAAAACAACTCATATAAACAACCACCTAAATTTGTATATAGGGTATATATCTTTTAGAAAACTCACGTGTCAATGTCTTGCTTGGGTACATCAATGTAAACCAACTCGTAATCTTGTATTTGTTTACTGGAAGTAGAGTAGTTAAGAAGCCACACTTTTGTAATAGCATCACTAATTGCATAGCATGCTCAATCATTCCAAAACTGTTTTCACCTCGAAGCGAATCGAGAATCTCCAACATTTTCAACACAAGGTTCAACGAGAGCACATACCAATGTCCTAGATCATCATGAGTTGTCCCAAACTTCTAAAGAACATCAAAACAAAGCTGCAAAGAAAACACAAACTGTCCTGGATCATCAACGAGAGCACATACCAATGTCCTGGATCATCAACGAGAGCACATACCAATGTCCTGGAAGTAGAGTAGTTAAGAAGCCACACTTTTTTGATAGCATCACTAGTTGCATAGCATGCTCAATCATTCCAAAACTGTTTTCACCTCGAAGCGAATCGAGAATCTCCAACCTTTTCAACACAAGGTTCAACGAGAGCACATACCAATGTCCTGGATCATCTTGAGTTGTCCCAAACTTCTAAAGAACATCAAAACAAAGCTGCAAAGAAAACACAAAAATAAAATTGAAAAAACAGAGAAGTTAACAACACTGATGGTGCAGATCTTGCACTCGTTGGGAAACCCCAAGAGGAAGGTATGATGAGCACATCAGCAGTTTTCCCTCAGAAATAAACCAGGGTTTAATCGACCAGTAGGAGGAAGGAGTAACTTCAGAAGGTTGATGCAGCTGAGATGGCAGGGCGCACTACCGGTTCAGCAGCAACATGGAACCTACACAACACAATCAAATCGCTTTGCCCCCAATGAATCAGTTAGGTTGTCAATCTCACTGGTTTTGCTGAACACAAAGAGGTTAAACGTATGGTGTGGAAAATAGTATGAAAATAGTAGGAAAACAGTAGCAGCAGTATGAGAGCAGTGGAAACAGTGGTTGTATTATCAGTATGAGGAAAATGGACCGGGGTCCACAGTTCACTAGTGGTGTCTCTCCGTGTAAGATAAATAACATGTGTGGTGAACAAATTACAGCTGGACAATTGACAGAAATGAAGGCCGCACCGTAGTGCATATGCAAGACATAAATATTAATATGTGATTCATGCGGGCGTTACAAAAAAATACATAGACCGTCATCCAACTGCATCTATGACTAATAATCCACCCTTCGAATATCATCCGGACAAACGTTGGGTATTAAGTTGCAAGCAATAGATAATCGCAGTAAGCAAAGTGTGTAATGTAAACAATAGAATCATTCTTAGACAAAGCATTGTTGCTTTATCCCTAATGGCAACATCACATCCTCCATCTGTCACTCAAGCACAAATGCAAAGGAGGCATGAACCCACTATCGAGCATAAATACACACTCTTTGAGTTACTAGCATCTTCTTGGTCAGAGCTTCTAATATTAACTGAGAGCTTGCAAGATCATAAATAACATAAGCATGAAGATAACATGATAGATTGATAATCAAAAGACATAGCATTCCTCATTCATCGGATCCCAGCAAACACAACATGTATCATTACATAAAGATGATCTCGATCATGTGAGGCAGCTCACGAGATCTAAACATGAGGCATAAAGTTGAGGAGACAACCATCTAGCTACTGATATGGACCCGTAGTCCAGGGATGAACTACTCACGCATCACTTCGTAGGAGGGCATGGTGGTGTAGACCCCTCCAGTGATGAATTCCCCTCCCGATAGGGTGCCGGGGAGAGCTCTAGAACCCTCCCGATCTCGGGATGACGATGACGGCGGCCTTGGGTGTTTCTCGGGATGAAGTGGTATATGTTTAGGTTTTACGTCTCGGGGGGAATAAATAGGCGAAAGGGCAAAGGAGGTGGAGGCCTGGGGTCCCACACCACCCCATGGCGTAGCCAGGTGCGCGCAGCCCTATGATGTGGCCCCCCTCTGGGTCTCTTTGGGACTCCGCGGAACCTTTGGGAATTCTAAGACTTCCGGGCTTCGAATTTTCCAATTCCGAGAATATTTCCAGAACAACTTTTCTGAAAGTAAAAAACAGCAGAAAACAGGGAACTCGCTCTGTGGCATCTTGTCAATAGGTTAGTCCGGAAAATCGATAAAAATGACATAAAGTATGTAGCAAACATGTGGGAAACAACATGGAACATCCGAAATTAAGGATACGTTTATGACGTATCAAACACAAAGCCAATGAAAACAATACATGCAAAAAATACTAGAACAATGAAGGATACCAGAAAAACAGTAGGTTAATAAAGCATGTACCAGCTCTTTGTGACTTAATGAGTACTTGACATCTCTCCTAAAATTCATCTTGATAACATTTGATACAAATTTCCCTTCTTGCAGATGCTTTCTAACAATCCATGGGAATATTACCTTCTTATCACCGCAAGATTTCTGCAGCACAGAGATACCAATTTCAGCGACAATGTTTGATAACTCGGCACCGGGCTTCATGCTTTCAGCAAGTTCTCCAGTCGTGACCCACATGGGTTCAATGTGTAAAATCCTTGTGTTGCATCAAAATGATAAATTGTTGTAATTTACCATACAAAACACATTAAAGTAACCAACTCAAAAGTTCTAAAATTAACCAAATGCAAAAATACTATGTAGTAGTACCATAACTAAAGAACAAAGAGGATAGAAATAATTAACATTTTATGCTATTAATCACCAACCACAAAAATGAAAAAAAGACTCTAAAGAAATAACAGAAAAACACCTAAAAGAAAAAATACAACCCAGCAAAAACATATAAACAAGTTACCAGGCAGATAATACTGAAGTTACCAACCATAAACACCTAAAGTTACCACATGAAAAAACTAGAGTTACCACCCTCCAAAAATACAAAAAAGTTGGAACAAAAAAGGTTTGCAAATGTTACAATCCAGAAGAATATACTGGAAGCTAAAACATCAGAATAAGCTAAAAGTTACCATCCATACAATTATAAAGTTACCAACCAAAAATCATTAAAGTTACCATCCAAACGATACTAAAATTATCACCATGGATTTCCCTTTCATCTTTGACTGGACCTTGTTATTGTTATGTTTTACAATCTTTTGGTACACTGCATTTTGATGCTTCGTGTTGGTGATGGAAAAAACGGAGGAAGTCAGAACTTGGAGGGTTGAATGACTCTCTCTCTCTCTCTCTCTCTCTACGAAGCCCTGTGCTAGGAGTGGCACTCAAAACATCTGTGTTGGAGTTGCGCGGTGGACAAGCTGGAGTTGAATTTTTTTGAACAAATTCATTCTTGTTACAATACAACTTATTTTCCTTTGATATAACCGGCTGTTGGACTCCAAACTTTTCACCCAATAAATCATCAAGTGAAATTAAATCAGGTTTATGCTTCCCAGGGGCATTCTCTCTAACTCGACAATCTACAGACATTGCCAAAATTAACAAATATGCTTACCGTCATAATTTTAAAAGGAAGTAATGCGAACACGTGAAGGTGCAAATCAACGTACTTTAAAAAAATAAAATTAGACAGACGGCATAATCAAAACACAAAATATACATAATTCACACACACACAATAAAAATATTACGTAAGTATTTAATTGGGATAGATTTTATGGGGATAGTCGCTAAGACAACTACATATATAAACCAAATTGTCTTCCACACAACTACCAAACATAACTATAACTAACTACATAGAAGCACATCCTTCCCAAACAACCACGAGAAATCCCCACACCACCTCCCCCTTCCTAACCACCCATTTGCTGATCTTCGGTTGTTAAAGGATTACATAATTATTTTGGTCCTTTCGCGCCATCATTCTTCCCGCCAGCGTCCGACTGTCCAGTAGTGCGCATAACTTTGGGCGGAACGAAATCTGCATGGTACAAACCCCCCCCCCCCCCCCCACCGAAAAAGAAGAAACAACAAAAACAGAAAAACAAAGCAAACCGTTACCACCACTGAAATCATAAAAAAATATAGTAATAACATCATGTAAGCTAATGTATACAACTAACATTGACAGTATAAAAAAAGTTACCATGCATTGAAAATAAAGTTACCATGCATAACAATATAAAGTTAAGAGACACTAAAGAGTAAAGTTACCATGCATAACAGTATAAAGTTAAGAGACACTAAAGACTAAAGTTACCATGCATTCTATTATAAAAACTTACCGGGCACCACAAGCTAGAGTTACCATGCAACAAAGTATAAAAACTACCAGGAAAATCTTTACCTAATAATAAAAGCGTTAATGCTTCCCTGGTTGGTTACTTGGTCGGTCAGTCCGTCATTAAAACTGCCTCCAAAGTTGACATTAATTACCCACCCTGCCACCAATAATAAGGTTTCTTACCCCCTAAGTTTTTTTGTCCATCCAAGTCGGTTCGTTTACGTCCGACGCTCCGTGACCTATATGTGTACGTGCATCCATCGATCCTTACCTCAGGTTTAATCGATATCTAATTTGTCTTTGTCATCTTGAGGCAGCCCAACTTTTGGTCATATACCCTATTGATTATGTGATGGGTACGTGCATGATCCTAGAGTACGTGCAGATCCTACCATCGCACGAAACGGAATTTGAACCTGACTGGATCACATATACAAGCTCAGGGATGTGTATTGTAGACGATCCATCCATATATATTCTACACGGTCCAGATCAAATCGCATAGAGCCCGGTTGAACCGAAACATCCAACAAATGATCGAAACACAAGGCCAGCGACATCGACTCAAATTGCACCTTGCCGCCACGGGCTGTCGCATAACGTTGGAGGTGGATAGTGGATACCACCGACATCATCCACAGAAGGAAGGCATCCCGCCTGATCGGCGTCCGACGTTGAGATAGGCAGAGGGTCGTGACGTCGTGGGATACGTGGAGAGAGCAAAGGTGAATTTGTTTTGGAGGTTTTCTTAAAATTTTGGTATTGGCGAGGCAGCCGCCATTGTCGTCTCTCAAACTCTCACCTTGGCCATGATGGCTACAATCAACGCGGAGAATCAGGGCTCGTTCGGCCGAGTTAGCGCCATCATCTTGCGGCGAGCGAGTCATGGCGTGTCACATGCAGACGGTTAAGCCAAGCATCCACGACACTCTACGTACATGCATTTGCATGGGTATATGCATGCATGTTACTCAAAATTAATCTATGATCAACTGAGGCGAGCAGGCGGCTTCACGACTCCAATGCTTAGTTCTCATCGACGCTCATGCTGTTGCCCGTTGGGACGCGAGTGTGTCCTGCCCACACTTTCCTTCAGGTGTACCTTGTGCCGCAACATGTACGCTCTCTGAAATCGATACAAACCACAGGCAGGCGCGTGTCGCTAGAATCAAATTACCTTTGCATGCATCTGTGCAAGTACTACTAACCAAATAAATTGGATTGACTAGGCAAGCTTGGCAATACATGTGTATCTCCTCGGACCGAAACTTATACGTACAGATAAAATCTAATCATCTTCTTCTTTCTAATCAATGCCAGATTCATACAACATAGAGAACTCTCATGCAGACAAGCAACTTGGAACACAATCTCCAACTTTTGGATGCCAAGGAGCAAAGAAGGGAAAAGGATAGAGATCGATATGACCGGATGACCAATGAAGAAAAACAAGAATAATTGAAATACCGTCGTGAAACCTATCAGCAAAACAAAACAATTAAAGATTCAACTTGGTTGCAAAAAAAGATTGCACACACGGAAGGAAGAAATATGCTGACTTACAACCAGATTAGAAGACAAAAATATGCGCGAGACAAGCACAAATATTCAACTATGCAGCCGGAACGAAAAAAAGATAGAATAGAACAAATTATGGCTGATCATACGTTTAGACGCGACACCCCCATGCAAAGAATCAATTGCGATGATGAACTCTGCATATGTTGTAACAGAAGATGAAATATGTATGAGATAATTGACAGAGATAAGAACATATCAACATATTTTTTTTCACCCATCGAGTTGTTTTATTGTTGTGTTAACTTATGCCAATCCACTTTGTGGTAAATTTGGGTTGTGCCAACCGTTTTTTATGAAAGTTGTTCTTCATTCCGTAGCAACGCACGGGCATGTTTTGCTAGTACATAACAAAGTTGACATGCATCATACAGTAAAAACGGCATACAAGCACAAATAAAAAAAGAAAAAGGTAAACTAATTCAATTATGGTAGGTACCTAACCAGGCACAGAAGAAAACACATATGACACATGGAGAACATCCTCAGGCTCAATAATCTTGATAAGGCTGGAGAAATCAACAGCCGCACCTTCACGTTCAGTGGGTGCAGGGGAAGGAGACCCCTGAGGGGAGACATTGCGCGCAACATCATCTGAACCGTCGAAAGGATTTCCAAAATTCCACTCGGGCAGATCAATGTCAGGGAATGGCACATTAGCAGCATGGGAAGCATCGATCATTGCAGCTTGATCATTTGTTTTCTTGTCCAAACCATCATCGAGCCCCATGCCTGCATCATCGGTACAAGGAATGGATGACCCACACTTATCATGCATGACTGCTGAAGTTGACGCAACTTGTGGGGAATAGCAAACTGGCGGAGAAGAAACCACCATTCTTTGCAAACTCTTCATCTATTTTTTTCTGCAAACCCACATCCACACCGAAAACCCCCAACATTTGAGTTGGTGGATGAGATGTTAATGGGGCAGCAACAATATTATCACCAACAATAGCTTCCCCAACAGGAACACTCTCGATAGACGTCTGTACAACATCAGTGAACACAAAAGCTACAGTCACATTGTCAGTGGTTCTAGCACGGACATCAGCTACTTTCGGTTGCATGTCAGAACTCAACTGCGGGCCAGATGGGTGAGTGCCAACTCCTTCAGAAGGACCAGCAACATCATTGCTCTTAGGATTAACATCTGTATCGGCAACCACACTAGGCACTTGAATAGCTTCATCGGAATCAACAACTTGCACAAAACTCTCTAGAGTGGGGGCTGATATTGGATTATTGGTTTCACATGTGGGGCAGTGAAGATGCAGACATAGCAGCAGTGGAAGGGGCGACTGAAGAATAAAAAGCTGAATGGGCAGATATATCACCAATAAGAGAACAAGTAGCCCTTTCTACATCCACATAATGGACCCCACCAGAAACAGGAGATGGACTGACTGTCTTGTCAACAGATGAACGATCAGAACCACGACGCGCACATGCACTAACAACTTCCTCCACAATTGGAGGAGAATTGCAGCTCTTGTCATGATTCTTATCCGATCGACGGGCTGACCTTGCATCTACATCCATTTCAATAACATTTTGTGGGGTATCTTCCTCTACATCTTCAACACGGTCAACAAAAGACGTAGTACCAAACCCCGGAGGAGCGTGCTGGGCCCTAAGGCGAGAGGAAAACCTCGTAGGCCGAAGAGTAGGACTATTGGAAGACTTCATGCTTAAAAAAGGTAAAACATAGCACAACAAACAAAAATTATAACACCACATAGAAAAACAATGTACAACCTGGTCCAACACAAAAGTGTAGTACATAAACAAAAAGACAATAAAAAACTAGAGAAAAAGTATATCAAATGGCTAAGTAGAAATAAAAAACATGACTCTGAATAACAGCCAGAAAATACAGCGGGAAAATGTTTTATGCAAAGAAAAAAAATACTTTGTATAAGAGTTACCATGCATCTTGTACTATAGTTACCATCCAAAATGAACAAAAGTTACCATGCATTTTTTACTATAGCTACCACCCCAAAAATGTACAAAAGGTTACCACACATTGTGAACTAAAGTTACCACACATAATGAGCTAAAGTTACCACGAGAATTTAACTATCTTACCATCAAACTTTAGACTACAATTTTGAAATAATAAGTAAATAAGAATGTGAATTAAAATATAACTTATACGGGGTGTGTGAAACTAATGATATACGCATAAATGTGCATAAAAGAATTACATGCAACATGGCAGTAAAAAGGCAGAGAATGATAACAAACCTCAAAGGTGACATCTTCTTTGGTGGATCACGTTTAGATGACATGTGGATTGGCAACGCACCACGCATATAGGTTGCAGTTAAATTGAGTTCAGACATGACGATGCCACTAATAAAAGTATGATTTTCAGTAAGAGTGTGTAGCTTCCTCCTCCTCCTCACGTACACACCTTTCTCCTTGAAACGTGGAGTCGGACTTCCACAAGTAGAAGCAACTGTAGTTTGATCACAAACATTTATCGGGGAGATTTAAGACCCTCACAAATGTCTATTGCTTCAACCAGTTTGCTAATGTCATCTGTATCAACACTGTCTCCGGGAACAGGCGAATCATCAAGGGCAGCGGATCAGAATCTGCAGCAGGAATATCACTCGAGTATGTGCTATCTTCTGGCATGTCCGATTCCTCCCGTACAAGGTTATCAGAACCAGTCAGAGGAATATCAATGGAACATGCGCTAGCCTGCGAGACTATAATATCATCCTGATCAAATCTCCTGTCATCAGGTGTAGGAGACTCTGTGTCCATGTCTCGACTAGAAAATGTTGCGGGTGATTTGGAAACTACATTACCATTCTGACTAGACTGTCCTGCTTGAAATCCACTAGATTGTTTGGATTTATTACTAAATTCAACAACAAATTCTTGTGTGTAATCATCATCGGAAGCTCTATACGAACTGTCATCGTCACCATCAGACATATCGCCGCCATCAGAAGACAACTTCTCATCGAGCCCACCGATAACAACACCCTTGTTTGCAGCTGCGAACGAGCATGTAAACCTAGAAGTTGGTTTGGCAGTGGATACCTTCTCCAAGTTGTCAGACTGGTCTTCTTTTCCTTGTTCATATTTTTTGCGGAAAGGTCCTGCTTTCCCACTAGCCAATGCATCAGATTTTCTAATACGCTCTACCTTTTCTTGCTCGACCTTCCTGCCGGGTTGATCTAGATTTGTCACCAACAAATGCATCGGTGAAACTTCCAAAATGCTCACCTAAAAAATTGCTCGCGCTAGGTGCCAGCTTCGTCCACCCTCCAACAAGAGTTCCCATCATACCAACCATTCCAAACGCAAACGAACCAATATGGTGCGCAACATCAGACTTTTGCTGTAAAATAAATAAATGAATATATAAGAATAATGAAGAATAACATTGTCTTAACGGAACAAAAGAAAAAAAGAAAAACCGAATAACTATTACCGAACAAAAATAACGATATGGCATAAAATTTTGAAACCAAGAGTACCTTGGCTGAACAACCAAGATCAGAACATGTGTCAATCCACCTATTAAAACCATCAACACCACCAAATAAAGTGTAGTTGAACCCAAACCGTGATTTAAGATGCAAGACACACAACAACAAGAAAAACAAAACAGAAATAACAAAGTCAGACAATTTAAAGGTAATGCAAACAAAACATATAAAACCAAAATTATTGAGGAATACAAAAATAAAACATCAAATAACGCACGTACCGGCATATTGCCGAAACACCTCCCATCAACTTGCAAATCAGCGGCCAATATAGTATCAATGTCTTCCCTCGACCATATGTTTATAGCAAAACGCCCATCAGGTAGATTAATGTTTAGACTACTAACATCGGAGAATCAACGTACAAAAGATGCACAAAAAAAAATGAACAAACAAAGATCAGACAATGTATGCAACCAGACTATAATTGAAATGAAGGAAAAGAAAATATACAAACATATATTTACTCAAGGCCGAACAAGCAATTCTTGTTGTACTGGCCATTGGATAAACCTTCTTGAAGTTGGTCATCAATAAATTTACTCCAGTTAAGATTCTTAACATTGCCAATGTTGCCCTATTAAAAAACATAAAACGTTTAAAAGTTACTGATTGCTTGCGTGTTGGGAACCCTAAAAGGAGGGTGTGATGAGCAAGCGGTAAGAATTTCTCTCAGTTAAGAACCAAGGTTATCAATCCAGTATGAGGACGAGGATCTTTGGAAGTTTGATGCAACTGACGGTGGTGATGGCGCTTCACCGGTGTCAGCAACAACGCGGAACCTGCACACAACACAACCAAAATACTTTGTCCCAACGGTACAGTGAGGTTGTAATTCTCACCGGTCTTGCTAAAAAAAATATTAGACGTATAGCATGGAAAATGGTGTGTGCTTGCAGTAAGTAAAGAAAGCAGGAAAATGTAGTGGTTTATTTAACAGTGTAAGAAAATGGAACGGGGTTCATAGGTTCACTAGTGGTGTCTCTCCATAAAAGATAGCATGTTGGGTGAACAAATTATAGATGGGCAATTGACAAATAAAGGTTGCACCGTAGTGCACATTCATGATATGATGACTACTATGATATTTAGTGCGGGCATTACAATATACATAGACCGTAATCCAACTGCATCTATGACTAATAATCCACCCTCGGGTTATCATCCGAACCCCCTTAGGTATTAAGTTGCAAGCAACAGATAATTGCATTAAACAATGTGTGTAAAGTAAGCAATGATTGTACACGCGGGCACTCACACCGCAGTTTTCTCCCTAGTGGCAACAACACATCCTCCCCCGTCATGTTTCTGTCACTCGAGCACAGGCGAAAAGGAGGCATGAACCCACTATCTAGCATAAATACTCCCTCTTGGAGTCACTAGCAACTACTTTGCCAGAGCAACCAATAGCAACGGAAAGCATGCAAGATCACAAATAACATATGCAATAAAGACTATAATCAACTTGGCATAAGTTCAACATTCATCGGATCCCAGCAAACACAGCATATAGAATTACATAAGAACAATCTCGATCATGTTAGGCAGCTCACGAGATCTAAACATGGAGGCATATGAGGAGAAGACAACCATCTAGCTACTACTATGGAACCGTAGTCCAAGGATGAACTACTCACGCATCACTCCGTAGGCAGGCATGGTGATGAAGAGGCCTCCGGTGATGATCTCCTCTCCGGCAGGGTGCCGGAAGACAGCTTCAGAACCCCCTGATCTAGGGTTGACGACGATGGTGGATGTGGAACTTTTCGGGGATATTTGATCAGGTGCCTAGGGTTTTCCATCCGGGGGAAATAAATAGGCAAAAGGGCAAAGGCGGTGGAGCCCTGGGGGCCCGACACCACCAGCTGGCGCGACCAAGGGGGGCGCCACCCCATGGTGTGGCCCCCCTGTTGCCCGTCTTCGACTCCTCTTTGGTCTTCTGGATGCTTCCGAGGAAAATAGGAACTTCGGGCTTTGTGGGGTCCAATTCCGAGAATATTTCCAGAACAACTTTTCTGAAATAAAAAACAGCAGAAAACCGGGAACTGGCACTTGGCATCTTGTTAATAGGTGTAAAAATGCTATAAAGAAGGGAGAAAACATGTAGCAATTGGCATAATATTATCATGGATCATCAGAAATTACAGATACGTTGGAGACATATCAAGCATCCCCAGTCTTAGTTCCTACTCGTCCTCGAGTAGGTAAACGATAAAACACAATAATTTCTAAGGCGACATGCTACTAACATAAACTTGATCATTATAATGTAAAAGCATATGTACGCTGAGATCATAGAACTTTAAACACAAACATGATAAATAGAACTTTAATAATAAAGCATAGCAATCACTTTGCATCATGAAGAGTATCTCAAATAAAGGATCATGAATAATAATGCATTGAAAGATATATGTTTGTTTCAAGTATAGAGAAAGCATGGCAAAGTGGTATTTCGCTAGTCCTTAAGAGTGGGACAAAACATAAATGTCAGGACACCTTCAAAGTTCATGAGGAAGACTAGAGCAAATAATTTGAGAACAAAAAATATCACATCATGAATCAATTATAGAATTTATGGGACAAATGCACATAGAACTCAGAATGGAAAAAAATGCTCTCTCAACTGTGCATAAAGTTAGAAGATGGAGACTCAACATAAAAGTAAAAGAAATGCCCTTCGCTGAGGGAAGCAGGGATCACTCATGTGCTAGAGCCTTTTATTTTATTAAATAGAGGTATTAAAAGTTTGACACTCCTCCCATCCATCTTTCACAAACCATGGCTAACCGAATCCTCGGGTGCCTGCCAACAATCACATACCGTGGAGGAGTGTCTATATTTTAGGAGAGGTGTATGCTAATGTCAACGAATGGTAAACAAAAAATACAACACGTCACAAGCCAACTGGATTCAGAAGAGCGGCTCCCATATGAAGGACGCATTTGGGTAGAAGGTCATCACTCTTTCTCTTTTGTTTACACAATTATGTTTTGACTGATAAATCAGGGGCAAAAATAGTGAAGAGAATTTGTTTTCATTAATTTGGGGCTGGGCACCCCGCTGCTAGCTCTTCTATCATTTGGATAAGCGGATGAAGCCACTAGTCCAGTGTGTGAAATCCAATCAACTAGTGAGATAAAGATTCTCCATTGACGTCCTCATGAGCAAAAACGGGAACACAAAACATGAGTAATTTTGAAAGTTTTAAAGGTAGCACATGAGCAATTTACTTGGAATGGCAGTTAAATACCACATGTATGCAGGTATGGTGGACGCAATGGGAAAACTTTGGCTTTAGGGAGTTGGATGCACGAGTAGAGCTCATACTCAGTACAGGTGGGGCTAGCAAAAGACTGGGAGCGAGAAATCAAGAGAGGATAAGAGCCATAATCATGCATAGCGACATAAACATCATTTATTAAAGTATAAGCGGTATTACAAGTTCAAAAACTAAGTGGTCATGGAGGCTATTCGTGACTGGTTCATAGTCATAAACATGGTGTGAGCATGCGCCAAGTCAACCAAATAGAACATTCGAAAGAGAATATCATAAATTTATGCTTTACTATGACAAGAACAACTCATGAATCTTTCAATGGAATATTAAACACTCTCAGCTATTTGAGGCTATTCATGCTACTCAATAACCATAAGGCTTTAAAACTAAAATAACATTTAGCATGGCAGGAAAAAGTTCTAGCCACAGTCTATACAAGCTTCTACTTGCACCGTTATAAATTCTAATTCAAGCAGCATTTTCTTTTCTCAACAAGCACCATACAAGATATGTTTTAACAAAAATAATCTACATGATACAACAAGCAAACATGAGAGTACTCACATAACACTACTAAAACTAACAGCTCTGATAAGAGATGCATGCAAAACAGGAGCTAAATAAATGCAGCAGCCAGACAAAGATTAAGAACACAAAGTATTCCTATGAAAAAGCGGAGCGTGTCACTCTCCAATAAAAGAATGCTGGGGTCCAACCAATCTTATTGAAAAAATAAATACAAACTGAAAGCAAAAATAAAAGACGCTCCAAGTAAATCACATAAGATGTGACCGAATAAAAATATAGTTTCACTAGAAGTGACATGATAATTTGTCGATGAAGAAGGGGATGCCTTGGGCTCCCCCAAGCTTAGACGCTTGAGTATTCTTGGAATTTTCTGGGATGTATCACCGAGGCATCCCCAAGCCTAGGCTCTTCACTCTTCTTGATCACATCATATCATCCTCTTCTCTTGACCCTTGAAAACTTCCTTCACACCAAACTTCTCACAATCCTCATTAGCAACGTTAGTGCAATCGAAATAATAAATTCACACGGTTCAGTTTCAACACAAGCCTAACACTCAAAAACACATTAGCTATTGTCACAACTTCTTTTAGAACTCTTTTTTCTCAAAATAACACCAAAATAAAGAGATTAAGATGCAAATGCAATTATTGGAAGAAATCTGTCAAAACAGGACAACATGTAAAGATGATTTTTTTAAAATCTTCTGTTGATAAAATCAAAAAGTGGTCAACTAAGAAATGTTTCATATAGCCCAGGATTACGAACAAAAACTCAGGTCATTTTAAATTTTCTGTGATTTTATACGAATTTAACAGTGGATAGCAGAAATCTGTTTCCTACGCAAAAATCCGAAATATAGTCTCAACTTTCCACTAGAGGCTTTACTTGGCTCAACAAAAAAGACAAAAGAAAAGATACAGCGGGGTTGATAAGGAAATAGACAACACCCAGGTGCAAAGCATACAAAAGAAAACAATGGAAAACAGGTTGAAAACAGAGAAATAAAACTGGTTGTCTCCCGGTAGCGCTTTTCTTTAACGCCTTTCAGCTAGGCATAGAAAGCAACTCAAGTATTTTCAAGTGAAGAAGCATCAAAATTAAGCTTAGAAATATCCTCAACAATGAATTGTATTTCATCTATAGAGGTTTTAGATGTCCCTTTATCAGCACTTTTAGGCACACTACTTTCATCAAATGGGTTTTCCGGAACAATCCAATCAAAATTCTTTTCTAGAGTTTCATGCATTCCTACCAATTTAAAGGGTATTGGTATTTTAATTTCCTTATCGTTGGCTTTGCCTGGTGTGCTATTAACATCTACACATGAGCTTGACATCTCAAATCAATTAAAAGCTTTTCTAGCCTCAATGGCAACATCACTAAATACTTTAAACAAAGTGTCTAGGATAAACTCTCTTTTTTCCCTATCCCTAATGTTATCAAGGTTGAGGAACATTTGTTGTATGATGGGATTAAGGTTAACAAACCTAGCTTCTAGCATACGAACTAGAGATGCTGCAGCGGTTTCATAATCTGGAGCAAGTTCAGCTAAGGATCTACCCTCAAATTCTTTGTGCTTACTAACATAATTAAAGAACTCTCCAATATTATCTTTCCCAATTATATCACCACTACCTATTGGTACGTCTTTCAAGGTAAAGTTGGGTAGAATCATGATTAGAGATTAAACTAAGAGCAGAAAAGCAAAAATAACAACTATAAAGTAATCTATTTTTTTTGTGTTTTTGATATAGAGAAGCAAAACAAGACAAACATAAAAACAAGAAAATAAACAAAATAAAGAGGTTGAAAGTGAGAGACTCCCCTTGACAGAAGACTTCTTCCTCCCCGGCAACAGCGCCAGAAATTCCTTGATTGCTTGCGTGTTAGGAACCCCAAGAGGAGGGTGTGATGAGCAAGCGGTAAGAATTTCCCTCAGTTAAGAACCAAGGTTATCAATCCAATAGGAGGAAGAGGATCTTTGGAAGGTAGATGACACTGACGGTGGTGATGACGCTTCACCGATGTCAGCAACAACGCGAAACCTGCACACAATTAAACCAAAATACTTTGTCCCACCGGTACAGTGAGGTTGTAAATCTCACCAGTCTTGCTGAAAACAAAGATTAGACGTATAGTGTGGAAAATGGTGTATGCTTGCAGTAAGTAAAGAAAGCAGAAAATTGTAGTGGTTTGTTTAACAGTGTAAGAAAATAGACCGGGGTTCATAGGTTCACTAGTGGTGTCTCTCCATAAAAGATAGCATGATGGGTGAAGAAATTACAGCTGGGCAATTGACAAATAAAGGTTGCACCATAGTGCACGTTCACCATGATGACTACTATGATATTTAGTGCGAGCATTACAACAATATACATAGACCGTAATCCAACTGCATCTATGACTAATAATCCACCCTCAGATTATCATCTGAACCCCCTTAGGTATTAAGTTGCAAGCAACAGATAATTGCATTAAACAATGTGTGTAAAGTAAGAAATGATTGTACACGCGGGCACTCCACCGTTGTTTCTCCCTAGTGGCAACAACACATCCTCCCCCGTCACGTTTCTGTCACTCGAGCACAGGCGAAAAGGAGGCATGAACCCACTATCGAGCATAAATACTCCCTCTTGGAGTCACTAGCAACTACTTGGCCAGAGCAACCACTAGCAACGGAAATCATGCAAGATCACAAATAACATATGCAATAAAGACTATAATCAACTTGGCATAAGTTCAATATTCATCGGATCCCTGCAAACACAGTATATAGAATTACATAAGAACAATCTCGATCATGTTAGGCAGCTCACAGGATCTAAACATGGAGGCAAATGAGGAGGAGACAACCATCTAGCTAATGCTATGGACCCGTAGTACAATGATGAACTACTCACGCATCACTCCGGAGGCAGGCATGGTGATGAAGAGGCCTCCGGTGATGATCTCCTCTCCGGCAGGGTGTCGGGATACAGCTTCAGAACCCCCTGATCTAGGGTTGACGATGACGGTGGCTTGAAAGAGCATGGTTCCCCCATGTGTGGTTTTGGTAATTGATGACAATCACTATGGACTAATGGTTGCATTGAGCTATACTTGTAGAGTGTGTACATAGGCAATGCTTGATGTCCATGTGTTGGATTCAAGATAATCAAGTGGTGACCAAGGTGCTATTCATGTGAATATCCCAAGTTTGGTCATGAGAGAGTTGAGCATATTGCAAGTATGTCTTGAAGAACAATATTGTGTGAACATTCATCTTTACCTTCAAGACATCATTATTATGAAGAGAGAAGAAAAGATAAAAGGTTTAACAAGTATGTCTTAAAGAAGAATATTGTGTGAACATTCATCTTTACCTTCAAGACATCATTATTATGAAGAGAGAAGAAAAGATAAAAGGTTGATCAAGGCAAAGTGCTAAGCGATGGTTAATATTGATCAACTCACAAAGCAAGAAGATGTACCATGTGGTATCATGGTATCGTAAGTAATTTTTCATAAAGCTTTGTGTTCTAACCCATTATATGTGTGTGTGGTATATCTATTTGGGGTTAGGTATCTTTCCATGGGCTTGCATCAAAAGGAAGATTTCATATAGTCCATGGTGGATGACGTCAAGTTGTGGTCGTCATCAAGTTCGAGAAGTGAAAGTTCAAGGGGAGCATATTGAAGAGATAACATTCTTGAATCTTGCCACTCTTTTGGAGATAATGTTCAAGTAAAGATGTACTTAAAATAGCCTCTCCCATAGTTGCATATGGGGGAGCAATCTTTGTGTCTTCACCAAGCAAAGCGAAATCAAGAAAGGTGTTCCATCTTGAGGAGGTCAAGATCTTTATCATCTAGCTCAAGTGGAATTCTCAAGGCAAAGGTATTATCTTGATAGGTTTTCTATTTTACCGGTCTCATAGCATTAGGAGGGATACCGGGTTATAGGATAGATAACCGTACTATCAAGAGGGGCTCTCATATTAGCAACTTGATCGCATCACTCGGAGAGAGCTCAAACCTTTGCATACTTGGCATAATCTTTCTTGGTTCTTATTTGTGTTTTCTCCATGTGTGGTTTTAGAGCTTTTCATGTCCTTCAATACAAGCTCAAGTTCATCAAAAACGGGTTTCACATGAAAAACTTATTGCGTTTTTGATATTGGAGGTTTTACAGATTGTTCCTTTATAGAGAGGTAAAAACTTTCATCATTTGGTTTTATCATCCAATTATGTACTATGATGTTTCTTTGCATAATCTTGTAGTGCTGGTTCTTGCGATTTCAACGAGACCAAGATCATCGAAAACGGAGTCCGGATGCAAAAGATATCGCGTTTTTAGTGAAGGAGATTTTCTGGAAATTCGGAGGCCGGCCTCAGGCCGGGGTGGGCTCCCTAGGCCGGACACCTAACAGAACCGGCCGGCCTGGAGGCCGGCCTGGGAGGCCGGGGTGGCGCAGAATGCCCCCAACGGGCTGATTTTGGAGGCCTATAAAAGGGGTCTTCTTCCCCAATAGTTCCCCACCTTTTGAGCAAGTTTTCCCTCACCATTGTTGACCTTTTGAAGCTTGCTCTCTCTCTATTCCTCCATGATTCTTGCATCCAATTAGTGGGAAAAGAGAGAGGAGATCTAGATCTACTATTCCACCAATCCATCTCTCCTATTAGTGAGGAGAAAGTCTTTGGATCTAGATCTTGTGGATTCATTTGTTGAGTTCTTCCTTGTTCTTCCTCTCTTCTCCCCCATAACATATGTTGCTTTGGTGGGATTTGAGAGTGAAGGATTTGAGCACTTCTTGTGTTCTTGCCACTGTATAGGTTGCATCGGTTTGAGTTCTCTACGAGGATTCGTTTGAGTGAAAGGTTGAGAAGCTTGTTACTCTTGGGTTCTTGGAGTGCCCTTGAGTTTGTCCTCTTGGGGTACTTGGAGTGCCCTAGACGGTTGTTGTTGTCTCGGAGTTTTGGTAGCTCCGAACCTTGTTGTCCTGGAGTTTTTGTGGCTCGGGGCCTTGTTGCTATCTCGGAGTTTTGGTGGCTCGCGGGATATTGTTGGGAGCCTCCAATTTAGTTGTGGAGAATGCCCCAACCTTGTACGGGATCGGTGACCGCCCTTAAAGGTCCCATAGTGGATCGTGGAACTCTGCATTGGTGGAGGCACGAGGAGAATAAGGTGAGCCATTGGGCGCTTGGAGTCATTGTGACTCCACACCTCTCCAACGGATATTATCTTCCATTGGGAAGTTGTAACACCTGGGGTGTTCCCCCTAAGTAGAAATTTGGTTGCTTTCCTTTTTCTTTTTGCATCACATGCATCATATGCATTGCATCCTGTTATCAAAACCACTCAAAAATCCAAACCAATTTAAACTTTCAAAACATGTCTGAAATTTCCAATTAAAAGTTGCAACCGAAACAACTCAACTTGTTTTCAAATAGTTTGAAGTTGATTTATTTAAATTGCTTGTTAATAAAAAAATTCCCTTTTGTTAAAACCCTAATGGTAAATTCAAATAACAAATTCAAATCAAATCCATCCATGCTTGGCATGTTTCAAATGTGGGTTTAAAAATTTAATTCTTGCAAACAATTAAATTCAATAATGTTTTCATAATTGTTTGAGTTTATGGAATAAAATTGTTTAAGAAATCAAATCCTTATGAACCCTATTTAAAATTCAAATAGCCATTTTAAATCTTTGGCCATTTCAACTTTTTGGAAATAATGTGAACATAAATTTAATCTTGCTGTTGGTTGTTTCATTAGAAAATTTATTCATAACATAAAAAAATTAAAACCCTTCTATTTATCTCTCTCTCTCTCTTTCAACTCTTACAAAAAAAATAAAAATAAAATAAAAAGAAAGGTGAGCTAGGAGGAGGCAGGCCAAAGCCCACCACCTCAGCCCACCTCCCTCAGCCCACCAATCCTCGTCCCCTACCTCTGTCCGTACAGAGGGGGATGTCGCTGTCATCCCCCCTCCATGGACCCCCCTACCTCACCTGCTCCCGAGCCCCTACAAGTACCCAAGCCGTGCCCTAGCCTAACCCTATACCCCCTCTCCCATCTTCCTCCGCCGCCAATTCCTCGCCCCACCTCCTCTTTCCTCTCGCTGCCAGTTTCTGAATTTCCCTGAACCCCCTTCCATGGCCGTACCTTGGCGACCATGGCGCCGCCGCGCTACTCGTTGCCGGCCCGCGCTCTCAACGGGAATGGAACCAGGAGGGTTCCATCCCCGTTTCTCCCGAAGAGACCCCGGCCGGGGGACGCCTGCATCGGCCGCGGCGTCGTCGTGCTTTCCACCGGCGGGAACCTGCTGCTCCAACCTCCCTCGTCCGTCAGTCCGGCCACCAAGCCCAAGGTGAGCCCCGTTTCCCCTTCCTCCTCCCTCTTATCCCTCCTGTACATGCACACCCCACACGCTCGCGGTCGAGCAGCAGCAGCTCGAGATCGCCGCCGGCCACCCCTCTGTTTCTTCCCCGTTCGGTGTCTGAAACTTCGCTTGCAAAAAATTCAGTTAACTCGCTTGTATCACTCATATTCCGTCAGAATCACTTACCATCACAACTCTCAGCAGCACCGCAGTGGTAGCGTTCCTTTGCGCGCAGCGCGCGACCCGGGTTCGATCCCCCGCGGAGGGGATAAAACCCACCTTTTTGTCATTTACGCGCAGGGGGCAGGACCCACTGGTCATTGACCCCCAAGGCCACCTCACCGCGCACCCACGCCACGGTGGCGCCACGCTGGCCTAGGCCCACTGTCAGCCAGCGTGGTTGGATCTGCCTCTGTAAAAAAAAAGCCCTGTCCCATTTCTTTTAAATAGAAATTTAAACCTAAATATTGAACAATTAATATCTTCATCATTTTAACTCCAAATTGCACAAACAAAATATGTATCCCAATCAGAAAATCATGAACTTTTCAAATATGTATTTTGTTTACTGTTTTGAACATTCCAAATATTTTTAAAACTTCAAATTCAAATAACTCTTTTTGAATTTGATTAAATCCATAACAAATTCAATTTTAATTCAAATGGCCCATATAAAATATGTTTTCCAACCAAAATTTCATGCTCTTTCCAAATATAACATTTTTTTTCTGTTTTGGATAAATAAAATTAATGCAATTACTTAATGCTTCAATTAAATCATTTAAATTGTGAAATTCATAACTAATTCAATATTAATTCAAATGTCACATATGAAATATGTTTTCCATGCTAAATTGAACCACATTTTGAAATATAAACTTTGTTTCATGTTTTGAATAATTAAAATTGGTTAAATAATTTAAACCTTGTTTAAATCATTTAATATTGCTAAATTCATAACTTGGTCAAATTAAATTCTTTTTGAACATATAAAATATGTTTTCAAACCAGAAAATTATAAACTTTTCAAATATGAATTTGATTTAATGTTTTGAACAAATAAAAATTCAAATAAATTCATACTTGAATTAAATTCATTTAAATCTTATTTAAACTTGTTTAATTCATGAGTAATTCATTCTAATTCCTTTTTCAACAAATGAAACATGTATTCCACCAAAAAATTTGTGTTCTTTCCAAATATAAATTTTGTTATCTGTTTTGAACAATTAAAATGGGTGAAAACAACAAATGCTTGTGTAAATCATTTAAGAAGCCAAATTTCATAATTTAATAACTAAAATTCCAAACTTGGTAAACTTCATTTCAAATTGAATCCCTTGTTGTTTTCTCATTGTTTCCCTCATCCATGCATCATTCTAATCAACTTTCATATGATGGTTATTTGTAGATCATTTAATTCAACATTAATTCATGGGCTTTTCCATATGCAATCCAAATTGCATATGGGCCCATTTAAATATGTTTACCCTGTCAACTAGTTTACCTTTGATGCATCTTTAAACTTGTCATGCATCCATATCTTGATCATGCTGGATCTTTTGCCGTAGTAGTAATTGTTGCATCCGGTGTTTGTTCTAGTTCGTTGCTTCTTCGCGGATAGGACGTTGAGATGATGTGAGCAACGACAAGTTCTGTGGATGTACCTCTACTTGCTGGATTCCAGGCAAGTATACTCACTTGCTGCCAAATGGCTTCCTTTCATCACTTGTTACCGATTCTTTCCGTTGTTCTTATTCTAGCCTTATGATTCGATGCTTGTGTCTCGATCCTATCATATGTTTACCTTGCAGCCATGATATAGCCTTCCTTCCACTTCCTATTAACTGTTGTTTGTTTACCTTGTTGGCCCTCGTGTCGTAGTTGCATGCTTAGTGTTGTTTGCGCCCAAGTCTTGTTGTCCGTCTTATCACCTGTTTAGTTTGATAGTTGGGTTTCAATTCAATCAACAACATGTTAATGTATTGGGTAATAATAATTTGATGATAAGGCACCGGCAGGAGGCCCGGCGTGGTTTTGAGGCCTGCTAGTGTCGACCCTAATTAGGAAAAAAGGGTCTTGTCTACTGATCCATGATGAGCGCACTAACCGCATGTGGGAAGCGAGTATGGGCGCCCCCCGCAATTCTGATTCGATTCGCATCTCGTCCAAATTGCCTCATTTAGTTCGGGTTTTCCATTTGCCGCATGCATATGCAGGTGCGAACCCTTGGCGCCAGGGTGGAACTTTTGTAGTCGGCATTTAGGGAGACACGTTCTTAGAGTGCTATGAGGGTCCCCTTTTCTTCGTGGGGCTTGATTAGCCGTGCGCTCAATTGCACGGGGTTCTTTGGGCTTGATGCGAAGAAGAGTTGGGTTGTGTTGAGTACCTCGCTTGGTGGGTTTGATCCCCGTCTGGCGGGTTATTCTTACGTGTACGGCCAAATTGGTGCACCCCTGCAGGGTTAAATCTTCTCGAGAAGCCGTGTTTTCCGCGGTTATGGATGACTTGGTGAAAGTACTGGCTAATAAGTACTCAGAACAACTTACACCTAACTAATTATAACTTGACTAGTAATAGTCTTATTGACACAATAACTTGAACCATCATTAATCCAACTGTGTGAGTTATCCTCGGATTGCTTCTTTGGATAAGGGGCGAGATCCAGGATGGATTTGTTTGATGTTAGTTGTAGTTGATTACGATACGCTATCTTATCCCCCTCTTTTAGCCGGATGTTGTATCGAGTCTCTGTAGTTAGTTAGTGCAGGCCGCTGCCGCTTCTTTGCAATAATCCTTTCCTTTCCGTTGAACCCAAAGTATTTGTATCTTGTGATGACTGGTTACGCCGGTATCTTGTGAGTATGGTTTATCCACTTGCCAGTACTTAACCGTACTGACCCACGAATCCTTTTTCGTGGCTGCATATTCAACCTTGCAGTCAACAGGTTTGAAGTCTGACGACGTTAGCTTGGGAATCCCTCCGGCTTGGCCTGGGCAGGGATTGGACGCTCTCGGTTATCTTCAGGACTCTTAGTCCAATTTGTATCTTGTCCGTAGTCGGACGCTATGTTGTTTCTTCCGCTGTTATTTGGATCTTTGTATTGTATCCGTTGTATCCCTGACTCGTTTGAGTCATCTTGTATATATCTTTTCTGTTGTTGTTGTGGATTATTCGTGAACTGTTGTAATGTTATCACAAGTGGCAACCTGGAATCGGTTATTATGTGGATTTTGGCGGGAATGCTGAAATCTGCATAGTGCCCGATCTCGGGGGCGTCACAGAAGTGAACTTCGGGATAAATCATCGTATCCTTGTCTCTCAGTTATTTCTATACCCGATCTCTTTACTTATGCAATTTACTTTGTGATAGCCATCGAGCTTGAAGCAACATATCTTGCTATGACATAGTTGCTTGAATTGTTTAGCATAAGTTGTTGGTGCACATAGGTGAACCTAGTTTGTTTAGGTTTTGGCTTGATAAATTAAACGCTAGTTTTATTCCGCATTTATTCAAGCCTTAACCGTAATTATTTTTAAACGCCTATTCACCCCCCCTCTAGGCGACATCCGTGTCCTTTCAATTGATATCAGAGCCGGGTCTCTCTTCATAGGGTTTCACAACCTATAGAGTAAAGATGTCGGCTAGGGGATTAGTGCATAATGACACTTTTATATTCGATGGCACAAATTATAATACTTGGGAAATTAGTATGCTTAATATTTTTAAGGACATGGGTCCAAATATAGAGAAAATTGTAGATATGGGTTTTCTACTCCAACGGGTATTGATTGCTCTTTAGAGGATGAGAAAAACTTATATCTCAATACACAAGCTACTAATGTGTTTTTCAAATATTTGAGCATTGTGGTTCTTGAGTCAATTAGGCCATCTTGGAAAGCTCATGAGATATGGACCAAGCTTCAAGATAAATATGATGTGTCCAAAAGTTGTGGGGATGATTATTCTCCCTCCACCTCCGGGCGTGATGAGTTCTCAACTTCTTCTACTTCACCAACATGTGGCAAGGCACAACATAATGATATGGTGAGTAGTGACAAAAATTTCAATCTTGATAGTAAGCTTATTGTTGACGACTCTTAGTCTCTATCTTATTGCAATACTTTGTCTATGGACTTAAACACATCTAGCACCCAAAATGATTTACATGCTTGTGTTGATAGTCCATGCATATCATGTAGAAATTCCTTGACTAAATCTTATAATGATATGCTTGATACATCTTGTTTTCATAGTAAAAATGGTTTTATTTCCTCTAGTACTTGTGTTACTAACCATGTAGAAGAAACTCAACATTCCATGGAACAAGATGTGGATTTAAGTGGCGCTTCAAGTATTGGTTCATCATCATCTACCATATCTCACTTTTGCCTTATGGCTAAATGTTCAAAGGTATCTCCTACTTTGAACACCAATGTATCTAGTGATGATGATGATGATTATGATGGTGATGATGATGATGATGATGATGATGATGATGACGATGATAATGACAATGATTCGTTAATGGAGAAAGGTAAAATGATTCACAATATCCTTTATGAGGATAAAGATGCTTGTGCCAATTTCCTAGAAATCATTAGAGCATTTGATAGGCGCAATATAACCATTAAGGATTTGGAAGCATGCATTGACGCGTGTTATAGCCGCGAGCGTGATTATTCCAATGAAATTGCAAAACTAGAGGAAGCTCTTGTAGAAGAACAAACCACTAATGAATATCTTGAAGAGACTTTTACTCTAGAGTTATCAAAATTAAAGGACTCTCATGATAGAAATCTTGAGGTGGTTAGTTGTCTTAAAACTAAAAATGATGAGCTAAAAGTCGAACATACTCAACTTAAAGCTTCATATTCAAAAGGGCTTGCCAATTTGCCTTCTCCTATTTCTATTAATAATGATGATTGTGCTACTAACTCTATTTCTTGTGAAGCATCTACATTGAAGAAGAATGTTGAGCTAAGGGCTCAACTTGAGTTGCTAACTAGCAATTATGGGAATTGGAATAAAGTCATGAAAAGATCTTAGGCTCTCATGAGGATCTTTTAGTCTCACATGATAAGCTAAAGTTAGCTCATGAGGCTATTACTACCAAGGTGATATATTGTGAGCCTCATGTGTACATTAGCACAAACTCTACTCAAAATTCTATTTTGCCTCGTGCTAGTCCTATTAATTCATTCACACATAATATAGCTACATCTTGTGATGAATTGCTTTCCATACCTTGTTGCTCTAACAATGAATCATCTACTTCCTCTATTACTTGTGTTGATACTAACCATGTAGAGGAAATAAAAGAGCTCAAGGTCCAAGTCGCTTCTTTGAAGAAAGACTTGGAAACGCGTCATGGGAAGTCCGCACTTGACAACATGTTGAGTGTGCAAAGATTACCCAATGACAAGAGTGGACTTGGATTCGACTCCAATAATAACAAGAAGTCCAATATAAAGAAGAATCATACAATCAACAAGAACAACGGCCAAGAACAAGTCAATAATTCGTCCAAGATTGTTTGCTTCAAGTGCAATATTGAAGGGCACCATGTTAGGTCTTGCCCATTAAAGAAGAAGCCTCTTAATGAGAAGCAACATGGGAAGCAGCCACAAGTTCAATCTCATGCTCAACCTCAAGATGAAGAAAGGCCTCTTCCCAAGAAGAATCAAGTTAGAACTCCTCAAGTTGAGAAATCAACTAAGAAGAAAGGAGGAAGCCGATGTTGCTACTTATGTCGTGAAAAGGTCCACTTCGCTTCCTCATGCACTAATGGTACCTTATCCAACCCTATCATTATTGATGATGTTTATTCCCTTCGGAAGGATAAGGTTGGCAATGTGTTTGCCAAATATGTTGGCACTCAAAGTGGTGTCAAGAAACGAACCATTTGGGTTGCCAAGCCTATTGTGACTAACCTCTTAGGACCCAACTTGGTTGGGGACCAACAAGCTAAAACTTGATCAATAGGTGTTGTTGGAGGGCATTGGAGACTTGGCTATCTTATGAAGAATTAAGGGATCTTCATCAATTATATTTACTCAAGCCAAGTCATTTGTATCATCATATATCCATCTCATATCCAATGTGTCTCCTTGCGGTAACTTGTATTTAAATTATATACATTAAAAGTTGCTTGCCCCTTGCATGTGTTAGTTGTGTATCTAGCATGTGTTTGTATATGGTGTGCTTACTAATTACCTATCTTGAGTAATCTAGTAGCGTTTGTTGGTTTGGACTCCATGTACTTGTTTGTTTTGTGTTGAGCCTTTATTGCAATTTATGATTAATTTAGTTGCCTCTTTTGAGAGATTAATGAACTATCTCGTTTTGGGGGAGTGATGTGCTTTGCCACCTCACAATCCTAAAATATGTGTACATGAGGTATATCACTTATTATTAACGTGACAAGATTATATTGTCTCCATGTGGTATTTCATTCTCATGAGAAATTCAAATTTTACAATGTTCATTAATTATCACTTATTTGATTTCACTTGCCTCTTGTTGAAAAGAAAAGGATTATCACATTATGGGGGAGTAATAAGCTATGTGCATATTACAATCCTAGAAATTGTGAACATGTGAGGTAATGCCACTTAGAATTGATATTCTAAATTATCTTGTTACTACGTGGCATGATTAGCTCAAACAAGTTCCATACTTGCTTAAATGAATTTTTGTATCTCATATTTTGGTTTCTTGAATTTGGAGAGTTTCTTCGTGTGGTGTTCCTCAAATGTGCACTAGTATGTATTATTTGGGAAACCGGTTGCTTCAAGATATATTAAGAATTGCTTTGCATGATAATTTTACTAGTTGAAGCCACCAAGAATCTCTATGTAAGCATGGTAATTAACTCATATCCTTTTCCATAAACTTTTGTGTTTGAACATGATCATGAATATTTTTGCACTATACCACCGAAAATTAACACCATACCCTCCTTGTCCTTGGACAAGTGACAACCATATTTGTGGTAGAAGTTATTGATCATATTTACATTGTGCTTTGCTTCCATTTGTATTATCGAACGAGAAATTATTTTGTATGAACTCACATTGTCTTCCTTGACTCTTGAATATCTATGTGTTATAATCAAACAAAATTGTAGTGTAATGGTTGTAAGAAAAGCGAGGATCCCCTTATAGTGCTTTTGTATTAAAATGCAAACATCTAGATAATGCACAAGTCATGGGAGAGTTATATCAGTTCCTTTAGAACACTATATTTTCAATTGGATCTCTTGCCACTTAATGAAATTTTCTATTGTATGTTTGTGGAGAGTGATGATCCCATTTGTGTTCAAAATTCAAAAATCATGCATATATCATGGGGGAGCTATCATAGATTCTTTTTGAACACTAGTTATCATCAATTGATATTAGATCTTTTTAAATTGGTATTTTAATCAATATCTTGTGTATTTGTGGAAGGCACAACTTTTCTTTTTTATTACTTTGTGCCATCATAAAAAGTGTAGAGGGCCTGGTTATCTCATTCCTTGTTTTGCATTCTATTGTTTTGAATGAGATAAGTCTTTGAGCATATTTTATATAGTCATCTTCTATGCTCATTTGTTTTTTCTTTGATGCCCTCAATTGGTATTAATTGGAGTTTGATATCTTACTCATAGATATTTGCTTCAATTGACATCTCTTGGAATTTGACATGGTTCATTTGATGTCTATTGGGATCTCAATATTTTACTCCTTGATGCATTTTTATTTAGTATCCCCCAAATGGTAAGTATTTCCTTTGGTATTTTATTGTTACATGGTATATTTTCTAATTGGTATCTTATCAATCATGAGTTGATTTTGTTTGGTTCCGATTGGTATCTCCTTTCATGTGTTGACGTGGACCTTTGATATAATTTGGACAACCTTTATGTCGTGTCATACCTTTGTGTGCATATCTTGGTTTACTAGGTGTTTTGTCCAAATTACATCGCTTTTGTTCTTGAAAGTGAATGCATGCATAATTACTAATGTATATGTTATGGCATGTTTATCTTCCTTGATCCAATATTTATATAGAATAACATCCGTCAATCCTAAATTGGCTATGATGTTCATGATATTCAATTTCATATCTATATGCCTATATTCATGTGGATTGAATCCTATATATTGTAGGTTGTCTAACTACTTTGGACCCAATGAGTTTGGGGACCATTTTTGTACTTAAATATGTTTTAGGTACATTTTAGATGCATTGGGTGCTTGCCTCATTCACAAAGAAGGTGTTATCACTACATGCTTATTGGAGTCAAGCTATGATGATGGATGAATTCTTATATAGTACAACATCACCAATGCTACCTCGGTAACAAGTATCTAGCTCATGCATATACTCTAACATTTCAACCTTTTGTAGGTTGTATCATGGCATGAAACATATTTACTCCTTGTGATACTTGTTGCTTTTATCAAAACGTCCCAACTATATCTTTTTCCCTTATTGATGGTTGTGATGTCTTTGATGTGTTTTTTTTTGAAGGTCATTCATATCCTCCAAAAAAAATTTAAATCTATGTGCTATGCTTTAAAGCAAAGATCTTATTGTCGTATTTATGTCTTCAAATTGGATATCTCGCTCTTTCTCTTTGTAACTATATTGTGTGTACATGTTTATTTATGGATGTACATCATCATGATTGTGGTCTATTTATAAACTTATACACATGATAAGAATTACATGTCTTATTGGTATCCTAATGGTTCAGTGTCCATCCTTTTATTGGTAACTTCTCTTATGGCTCAACCACCTCTTGCTCCAAGTGATATGCCTTGTTTTATTTTATGATCACTTGCACTTTCTTTGAGTTTTGAACAACAGTGGGGGAGTTATGATTCCATTTTTGTGCACTTTGCATTCAAAATGCAATATTTCTAAATCATGCACAAATATTGGGGAGCTCCTCTATGTTCTTTAAAAACACTCATTTTCTCAAACCACAATATACCTTGTTCGTTTGGTTTGTTAGATCTTTTTGATTGCTTGCTTCTATTTAGGAGAATATTATATTTGTATACCATCTTATTTTCAATCTTTGGATCCTCGGTATAGTTCCTCCAATTATTCATCATTGGATAAGTGTATTTGATTTCACTCATATTATGAGAAGTGCATATCCTACGGAGGAACCCTTACTATATTGGCCATCTAAAATTTCTATGATCCCATTTTGGAAATGGATGCCAATGGGGGAGAAAGTTTAGAGGGTTTAAGGAATTTTGGTTTTATACCTTGGTTTTGTTCTTAAGAATTTGCCTTTCATGTCCATGCATCCTTGCTTTTTTATTTGCATGGTTGGTAAAATTCATTATATAAACCCTCGTAAAAGAGTTTGTCATCAATTACCAAAATGGGGGAGATTGAAAGAGCATGGTTCCCCCATGTGTGGTTTTGGTAATTGATGACAATCACTATGGACTAATGGTTGCATTGAGCTATACTTGGAGAGTTTGTCCATAGGCAATGCTTGATGTCCATGTGTTGGATTCAAGATAATCAAGTGGTGACCAAGGTGCTATTCATGTGAATATCCCAAGTTTGGTCATGAGAGAGTTGAGCATATTGCAAGTATGTCTTGAAGAACAATATTGTGTGAACATTCATCTTTACCTTCAAGACATCATTATTATGAAGAGAGAATAAAATATAAAAGGTTTATCAAGTATTTCTTAAAGAAGAATATTGTGTGAACATTCATCTTTACCTTAAAGACATCATTATTATGAAGAGAGAAGAAAAGATAAAAGGTTGATCAAGGCAAAGTGCTAAGCGATGGTTAATATTGATCAACTCACAAAGAAAGAAGATGTACCATGTGGTATCATGGTATCATAAGTAATTTTTCATATAGCTTTGTGTTCTAACCCATTATATGTGCGTGTGGTATATCTATGTGGGGTTAGGTATCTTTCCATGGGCTTTCATCAAAAGGAAGTTTCATATAGTCCATGGTGGATGACGTCAAGTTGTGGTCGTCATCAAGTTCGAGAAGTGCAAGTTCAAGGGGAGCATATTGAAGAGATCACATTCTTGAATCTTGCCACTCTTTTGGAGATAATGTTCAAGTAAATATGTACTTAAAAGAGCCTCTCCCATAGTTGCATATGGGGGAGCAATCTTTGTGTCTTCACCAAGGAAAGCGAAATAAAGAAAGGTGTTCCATCTTGAGGAGGTCAAGATCTTCATCATCTAGCTCAAGTGGAATGCTCAAGGCAAAGGTATGATCTTGATAGGTTTTCTATTTTACCGGTCTCATATCATTAGGAGGGAGACCGGGTTATAGGATAGATAACCGTACTATCAAGAGGGGCTCTCATATTAGCAACTTAATCGCATCACTCGGAGAGAGCTCAAACCTTTGCATACTTGGCATAATATTTCTTGGTTCTTATTTGTGTTTTCTCCATGTGTGGTTTTAGAGCTTGTCATGTCCTTAAATACAAGCTCAAGTTCATCAAAAACGGGTTTCGCATGAAAAACTTATTGCGTTTTTGATATTGGAGGTTTTACCGATTGTTCCTTTATAGAGAGGTAAAAACTTTCATCATTTGGTTTTATCATCCAATGATGGACTATTATGTTTCTTTGCATAATCTTGTAGTGCTCGTTCTTGCGATTTCAACGAGCCCAAGATCATCAAAAACGGAGTCCGGATGCAAAAGATCTCGCGTTTTTAGTGAAAGAGATTTTCTGGAAACTCGGAGGCCGGCCTCAGGCCGGGGTGGGCTCCCTAGGCCGGGCACCTAACAGAACCGGCCGGCCTGACCGGCCTGGGAGGCCGGGGTGGCGCAGAATGCCCCCAACGGGCTGATTTTGGAGGCCTATAAAAGGGGTCTTCTTCCCCAATGGTTCCCCACCTTTTGAGCAAGTTTTCCCCCACCATTGTTGACCTTTTGAAGCTTGCTCTCTCTCTATTCCTCCATGATTCTTGCCTCCAATTAGTGGGAAAAGAGAGAGGAGATCTAGATCTACTATTCCACCAATCCATCTCTCCTCTTAGTGAGGGGAAAGTCTTTGGATCTAGATCTTGTGGATTCATTTGTTGAGTTCTTCCTTGTTCTTCCTCTCTTCTCCCCCATAACATTTGTTGCTTTGGTGGGATTTGAGAGTGAAGGATTTGAGCACTTCTTGTGTTCTTGCCATTGCATAGGTTGCATCGGTTTGAGTTCTCTACGAGGATTTGTTCGAGTGAAAGATTGAGAAGCTTGTTACTCTTGGGTTCTTGGAGTGCCCTTGAGCTTGTCCTCTTGGGTACTTGGAGCGCCCTAGGCGGTTGTTGTTGTCTCGGAGTTTTGGTAGCTCCGAACCTTGTTGTCCCGGAGTTTTGGTGGCTCGGGACCTTGTTGCTATCTCGGAGTTTTGGTGGCTCGCGGGATATTGTTGGGAGCCTCCAATTGAGTTGTGGAGATTGCCCCAACCTTGTACGGGATCGGTGACCGCCCTCAAAGGCCCCATAGTGGACCGTGGAACTCCGCATTGGTGGAGGCATGAGGAGAATAAGGTGAGCCATTGGGCGCTTGGAGTCATTGTGACTCCACACCTCTCCAACGGACATTAGCTTCCATTGGGAAGTGAACTTCGGGATAAATCATCGTCTCCTCATCTCTCGGTTATTTCTATACCCGATCTCTTTACTTATGCAATTTACTTTGTGATAGCCATCGAGCTTGAAGCAACATATCTTGCTATGACATAGTTGCTTGAATTGTTTAGCATAAGTTGTTGGTGCACATAGGTGAACCTAGTTTGTTTAGGTTTTGGCTTGATAAATTAAACGCTAGTTTTATTCCGCATTTATTCAAGCCTTAACCGTAATTATTTTTAAACGCCTATTCACCCTCCTCTAGGCGACATCCGTGTCCTTTCACGGCTGCGGAACTTTTCGGGGATATTTGATCAGGTGCCTAGGGTTTTCCATCTGGGAGGGAATAAATAGGCGAAAGGGCAAAGGCGGTGGAGCCCTGGGGGCCCCACACCACCAGCTGGCGTGGCCAAGGGGGGCGCGCCACCCCATGGTGTGCCCCCCTTGTTGCCCGTCTTCGACTCCTCTTTCGGTCTTTTGGATGCTTCCGGGGAAAATGGGAACTTCGGGCTTTGTGGGGTCCAATTCCGAGAATATTTGCAGAACAACTTTTCTGAAATAAAAAACAGCAGAAAACAGGGAACTGGCACTTGGCATCTTGTTAATAGGCTAGTCCCGAAAAAGTGTAAAAATGCTATAAAGATGAGAGAAAACATGTAGCAATTGGTATAATATTATCATGGAGCATCAGAAATTATAGATACGTTGGAGACGTATCAGTTACCACAAAAAAATAGAAGTTACCATGCCAGTTCAGTATAAGTTATTATGTCATATTAGTAGAAGTTACAATTGCATCGGATTAGAATATACCAATTAAAGTTACCATGTTATAATAGTAATAGTTACCATCACACTATAGTAAAAGTTACCATGCATAACATAAAAAGCTACCACAATAAAAATACAAAATTAATCAGGTACAAATTGATATGAATTTTTTTTGTTACTCACCAGAACAATGTAGCACCTATTGCTGATCTTGTTTTTCGTCGTTGGGCATATGAAGGTACACATGATGTACATCACAAAGAGCTGTTTGAATTTCTCATCACAGCTACCCATGCCCTTGAGGATTTCAAACAGACGAGTCCTGGTTGGGGTACTTGACTCTCTGGGGAACAGATGGGGACCCAACTCAGACTGAATGTCAGCATCCATAGCGTAAACGACATGCTCGTCACCAATGGGGAGGCCTAAAGAACGGAAAATCGTCCGGTCATTCAGCAGGATCCTACCACATCCCAGGATCACAAACTCCCGACTATGCTTATCATATGTTCCAACAAACCAACTGATTACAGGGTTGTGAAGAACACTGCATTTGATACCAAGCAGACTGTCTAGCTCCATGTTAGCAATCTCGGCTTTCTGGTTATCGTTGATGTGGTCGTACAACTTCACAATCTGACAAGGTGAGGCCATGTTTCGCTGAGGTTTTAAATCAAAACCCTCAACAAATCCCTCACCACTGTCATCGTCCACTTTCTTCTTGTTTCTCCGTACTCGCTTGACACCACCAGCTGTAACAACCTTATCACCTTCATCAAACGGTTTCCGTTTCCTCCCCATTGATAATCCTACAACAAGGACACATTGCAAATCAGTTTTTTTATAATAAAAATTTGTATTACCATTAAGTAAGTAGTGCACTCAAAACAACTTATCCTTGTTAATCCCCTAGTAAAATTTCTCTGTACACAAAATTCGATGTATCAAGTGCTGACTAAATTTGGAACTAAACAAAGATAAACTACAGGTAGCAAGCAAATATGTACAAACTGTATCTCCTTGACAAAACATCACGCCACACGTCCAGACCAATCATAATACATATCATGTGACTTAATGCACACTAAAACAACAAAAAACATACATGCATATCTACATCAGGCTGTCACAAACAGACAAACCACAAACAAAAAAACATGAAACTGAAAATTCATAAGACAGATAATTTTAGAACCAAAAACAATAAAAATCTGAAAATAATTGAAAATGCTAATATGCTAAAACATCGGTGTAGATGCAGGTTTAAACATCTAAATGAACACTAAAACAAACACACAATGGGCACTGCATTCCCTCCCCTTCTCCTACACGCTACAACATGTAGACGCACTCAGAATAAAAGGCTAATTGAACACTGAATCAAACACACAATGGGGCATTGCACTCTCTCCCCCTTCTCCTACACGCTACAACCTGCAGATGCATTCAGAGTAAAAGGCTAATTGAACACTGAATCAAACACACAATGGGCACTGCATTACCTCCCCTTCTCCTACACGCTACAACCTGCAAATGCATCAGAGTAAAAGGATAAAATGGACTAAACTATGCATACTTAAGCATGATCATGATCAAAATGTTCTGGTTGCCTAAGACTTTCGTCAACACAATGTACAGGACCACGAGGATCCCACAATGTAAATGTACTAGGGGTTCCTTCTGAACTGCTATGTTCTTGGGGGCATAATGAATAGAGAGGGGCGCACGGGTTTTGGGCTCACAACTGGGAAAACGTCGATGTGTAAGCATATATGGGGTGTGATTGAGACGAGAAACACAAACTCTAACAAAGATGCAACTATCGACGGAGATTTGGCATAGAAACGTTGAGCATAAGAGTGGGGACTAGGGGGTGGATGTGAATTGGGGTACGGGAGCGAGATACGAACAACAAGGGCTCTGAAACGGGCTCCGATTTCCGCATAACGAGACCCAGCGACTGGAGGCACGGACACGCCGACGACTAGCTAACCTACGATTACGACGGGGGCACAAAATCCGGCGATAATAGATGACGTAGAAGAGAGAAAATTGGGGGGGGGGGGGGGGATGAATTAGAACCTGCTTCGCCGCGCTCGCCTTGGCCTGATTCGCCGGAAACAGTCGCAAAAACGGCGAATCGGGCGGCAATCGCCGGTTTCACCACCGGAGAAATGATCGAGGCAGAGAGACAGAGGAAGAGAGCGCGCTTGACGATGCGGAACGACCCCTCTTCCGTTGGCCCCACCGGTCATAGGGAGTGTCCGTTTTCGTACGGGCAACATGCGCGACGTGGGCTACGATGTGTAACGGGTGACACGCGGTTAAAATCAACCGTAGATGATCCATCCGACGGCTGCGACGCGTGCCTGGAGATCAGACAAGCCCATGGCGCCCTAGAATTAGATTTCCCCTTTTTTTAGGTGTCTGAGTTTATAACCCTTTAAAAATGATCTCGTGGAGTTTTGGGCGTTTGGAGCTCATGGTCTTAGGTCTATCGGGCCCATGCATTTAGTACTTTACCATTTGTTCGGCCCATCAGACTAATCTGGCGAGGCGACGACGCCGGGAAAGCGGCTGCGGCACGGCACGGCACCCAAGAGTGCTCCTCCGGCGAGCGGCAGCGATGGACGGGAGCGGCGGCGATCCCGTGACAGGAAGCGGCGCTGGGTTCGAGTGGGATGCAGACTCCCAGCTCTACTACCACGCCAGGTTCCTCTTCGTGCCCCCCCCCCCCCTTCCACCCTCTCCCCCCATACGGCTCAGTTTCTCCTCTCAAAACTCCGACGCCCTACCTATGGGCGCCACGAGCAGTTGAGGCTGGTCGAATCCATACCGCTATAGAGTTTCGCGCAGTTCACACCGAGGAGCGTTGACGGGCACTGCTATTTTGTTTTAGAACGGTTAGTTACTATTAGAGTAGCAAATTTGGGAATAGCACGGGTCTGGTTTTACCATTGCTGCCTGAATGCAGACTTCCTGGGGTTCTGTACATTTTTTGTTTAAATATCTGTTGCTGCAGTGAATGTTAACTGAATCCACACTTGTAGCTGCTGTGATGCAGTTGAGGTGTTGAATCTCTCCTGTGAATGCAATGTTTTTACGGGGCATCTTGAATTAGTAGTTACTAGCAAGAGAAACTATATGATTAATTATATTCGACAGTTAGATGTTCTTGTGAGGGAAGAAGAGGATGAGTGCCCCTTATCCTAGAAGTCGTTTATCCCATACACTGTTAGTGCCCGAGTGGAGAGATCGAGTTTTAAGTGAGTGTACCTGTGTTGGTTTTGTGCAAACAATGGTCTGCTAATATTATGGTGTGTGCTTTAAGTTCAAGAAATGATCAGGGCAGACCTAGGACAAAAATTACCGCGTCCTCTTATACATCAGCAAATGACTTCGCAGTCTGTAGCTAATTTGGAATAGGGGTCTCAAGCACATATATAAACTAGGTGTGTAGCTTAACTACGACTTCTTGCCGGTGTCCTGTGCACACGGCTAGGTTCATGTGGGTACGCCCCTTCATAACCACCCCAGGTGGCCATTGTGACTGAGCAAATGGATGTAACACCCGCTTCATTCTTCAACAGAGAATGCGTAGATGCAGAATACTGAACACAGATTGCTTGTATTTTCTTTGGTATTTCGTTTTTCTCTTTCTTCTACTTAAGATACAATTCATGGTAGTTAAAGCCTTCTCTGTCTAAATGTCTGCCGTACTTCTCTGTTCGGCATAATTGTTTCTTTCCAAATATTGCTTTTTTTATCTTCCATTTTTCGTTTTGGATATTACTGTTGTTATATTTTAACTTTGTGTCTAATATTTAGTTGAAAATGTATCATTTTCAGTACTGGATTTTACCATGACCCTGTCGCTGGCTGGTACTACAGCAGTACAGATAGTCAGTACTACTCCTATGAGAATGGAAATTACGTGTTATGGACTTCAGATGTGGTAAGTGCAAGTTCATTTGGTTCCTCCAAATTTCTCAGTGTGCCATTGTTGTGTGATATTACATCCATATTCAAACAGGACAAGGAACCCAATGTACATTCTTCATCTGATGAAGCTAGCCAAAGTTTCCTAGAATGCTCGTGTATGTCACATTACTCCATATGCTGCAACTTTTGAGGGCATATTTGTTCAGTATCTACAATCTTCTTGAAATTGTTGAAAAATAAACATGCCATCTTTAGCTTCAGAACAGTGATATTAGCCGGAAGTGTGCATAATTGTAGATATTGTGTTTCTTTTGTAGAAAATGATCTGGATTACTTTTTTGTGGAAAAAAAACATGGGAAATAGAACTGTTCGTAATCGCTGGTATTGGAAAGATAATTTCATCGTTTTTTCACATTTAATAGCAGGACAGGAACCGGATATACCTCAGCCGCCATCAGAATGGTTCTTGCTTAAATAATTACCTCTCTTATTTGATGATCTTTTTTCAGACCCTGAATTTATGTGCTTGATTTTGCTATATTCCTGCAGGATGGAGGAAACACTAATCAACTTGTATCTATCAGGATACTCAAATACAGAGGTCAACAATGAAAATTTATTATGCGAATTACAGACAGGTGGTGAGTAACTTGAATTACTGCTTTTTGCCACCTTCTTGTATTGTGAGGGTCTGAAGTTTGTATTGGAAATTCTTATGAACTTATTATGGCCGCCAGAGGAAAACAAAAGTGAGGCAGTTGAGAACAAACTCAGTAACTTGGCTTCAGATAATGCTTCAGACTCTCTGCATGATGCTACATTACATCAAATAGAAGATACAATGCAAACTGAGAACTTCACAGCTGTGCATGAATCTTTAGGGGAAGGTGAGGGGCCATATTACTATCTTTAATTTTATTCGCTGTTTTAAAGGCAAGTGTCACAGAAGCCCTTACGAAATACCGGAGACTGACAAATTATTAAGGATTATCTGGTGCGTTGTCTCAGTGTAATGTGTGGGTCTTACTGATATTTTGTTTTCCATATTATTTGCCCAGAGGAAGAGAAATGGCTTTCCCACTATGGTCAGGTAGAGAGAGTAAATGATAATCTGCAATTGTTGCCGAGCATCGACCTGTGGGACTGGAATATGGTCACAGAACCTGTCAGCAAAGGTCAGCCCATGGCTAGACTGGTGGGACGGTTAACAAAGGGTTCTAGTAGTAAGCTTCATCCGTCTCTGCCTGCTCGTGGTGGCCTTCTAAGAACCGCTCCTGTGCGCGAAGTTCATCTTGATCTTGTACGTGTTTCATCAGGTAAGACTGGATACTTGGATAGGTTCCAGAAAGATAGGAAATTGCACCCTCCTTTTGATACCAACGCATGGTAGCCTTTTCTTCCTAACATACACAAGTTTCTTTTGCTGAAACTTGAATATAATGTGATGAAATTTTTTCTGTTTACTGCAATTATGTGAGGCAAAGAAAATACATGATATTGTTCAGACAGATTTCCACCATTCTTTGGTTGACTATTCTGGGGCTAAAACTCTATGTACTTCTTGCAAGTACTCACGTATCACATTATCAGGGAAGCTGTACAGGCTAAGGAACCCAAGCAGAAAATACTGGGCCTCTTTATCAGCATATGACTCTTCTAACCCAACAAAAGATTGGGGTTTTCCCGACATATATGCCAACCCTGATAACAATTCAGATAAGCAGTCAACTGCACGTATCCAGTCTGAAGTTTCTCATGAATCTTCTATCGGGGAAGATGTTTCAGCTGCTAGTAGCAAGGCAAGTTAATGTTTAACGCATTTCTCGCATTGCCATTCGCTGAAGTATAGTGTAGCCTGATTCTTTTCAATTAATTTACTGAAAGTTAAACCCGTCTGTGGATTTTTGTGGCAAATAGGTTTTGCTCCTTTTTCAGGGACATTAAGTTTCTTTTGACAGTGTTTCAACTTTGTTCTATATTCACCTTGTTACTGAATTTTAATCATGAAACCTATTCATTTGTTATCTCATGACGAGTTGTAGATCATACGACTGAAATCAATAGTAAAAAGCTGTAGAAGAAATATTAAAAGCTAGAGTAGGCACAAATGCCTTTTTGTCTAGTGTGTACTACGTAACATCATGAATGGCCAACTTCAAACTCAAAGAGGTTAGATAAACAATGATTTATTTATTACTTCCTATGTTCCAAAATATAAGCCGTTTTAGCAAGCTAAACTATAGCTTGCTAAAACGGCTTACATTGTGGAACAGAGGGAGTACTTTATATGTCAGTAATGCTTTTCCCATTGAATTAGACCTTTAATAGCAGCAGATTTATGGTTTACTAGTACTGAGCCAATTCGTTGATATGAAAACCATACAAAACTGGGAGGCCGCCCTTTGGGCCCGAGCTGGAGCCCTTGGCCTACGAGCCATTCTGCCCCAGACCTGGGATGTACACTGACCGCCCCTCTTTTTGCTTGTAATCTGCCTCCTAGGAGGATTGTAACGAACTCTCTCTTTCCAATATAATGAAGTGCAAAAGTCTTTTGCGTTTTCTCTCTCTCAAAAGAAAAAGAAAAACCACACAAAAAGACGCATAATTGAGCGATGGGCATGGGAATTTTCGGGAATGTCTTGGTTTCATGGCACCGTTCTGTGGTTTCGACCAAAAAAAGACGAGGGAAAAACAGGGATGTTGTAGCAACTAAACGGGCATAAAGAGGTCATTTGAAGTGAGACATAATTGACTTCTAAACGTGGAATGACGGTGGCCGGGAAATAAAGACGGTAGGAGGAAAGGGTTTTTCATCGTGTTAGAATAATTAAAACTTTTCGGTCATGTGTAATAGTGGTGGGACAGTGAACTCACCACCAACTCCAAACTTTATAAGTAGGAAAAGATATCTGCATTATGTAGCCTGATTCCTTTTTTTTTTAATGTTAGCATGAATTATGTAGCCTGATTCTGGATGTTGTAATAATGTATATGTGCTGTTTAAAAAGTGCTTCAGATTGGCAGTTTTTTGCTCCGATACTACTTTGTCTTATTATTGTACCAAATAAACTGAGACTGCTATATTGTTTCATGTTTCAAATCTCTAAAAACCATTATCTACATTAGTTTAGAGTACTGCTTCTGTTGAACTGTTTCCTACTTTCCCAAACACAAAATATCTCCTTGTATTCGCACTCTCAAATGAGAGTGGAATAGATTCGGCTTTCATATAATATCTTAATAGAAGTCCATGTAATGATCAATACATTTTTTGATTCTCTGTTATTGGCATGTCTAGAATACTAGCAAGAGAATATTCCTCATTTTTTTTGCAATTGAAATGGGATTGACGAATATACATGGCCATGTTTCTAATTTCTGTCATAAATAGCGAAATGTAAATCATCAGTAGTGATGTTCTTTACAGAAATTTTATGAGATTTATGCAATATTTACAGGAGCACGAGATAAACACTTATAGGGACAGAGCTGCTGAGAGAAGAATCCTACACCGTGGCTTAGGGATAGGACCTGGGCAGAAGCGAATTAACGACATGATTTCTGATGAATATGAGGAGGCAAATGAGGACATGGACTCGCTGGGAGCTGCACCAGTTGATATGAACTTCCGTTCCAGTGGTTTGAAGTCTGCCAAGAGAATCATGGAGAACATGGGCTGGAAGGAAGTATGTCCCTATATTATCTGCACTGTTGGACTTAATATATAGCTTTGCATTCTAGGATGGGATTTTTTTATTTCAAGAACAAGTATTTTTTCATAATTTTATTCTATGAAGCAAGTTTCATTAAACACCAGTTCCCTGAAATCTCAGCGACTGAGGATCATGGAGAACATGGGCTTTCTATGAATGTTACATATTTCTTGCAGTTATTTCTCCTTTGTTACTTGATATTTGTTTTGGAATCTTGTTGCTGATATATGTTATATGAACCAAGGGTGATAAGCTATTGAAATTAAGTATAATATTTAGTTATGATCCTTTTTCATTGAGCAGTTTCTTTTAGCAAACTTATGGCAAAATATTGATAGGTATTTTATTTCTTAGAATGTTTGAATTTCATATTAATTTTCTGATTTTGTTTCATTCTCAAACTTGTTTAGGGAGAGGCGCTTGGTAAAACCAGACAGGGTATTGTAGAACCTATCCAGCCTACCATGAACAAACATGGTGCTGGTTTGGGATGGAGTCAAACCCGCTAAGATGTTTATGATGTCTGAACCCCTACACATGGTGATTTCATTTCATGTTCTGTGGCATCCGGAGGTAAAATTTATACTGCATTTAATAAGATAATGAGGAGAATGCACCAAATTTACATTTTCCTTCATTTATGTAGCTTCTCTCACGCAGTTTAAACATTGGAACTTTATACTTAAGAGCCATATGTTAATATAATCTGCTATCTGAGACATGGAACTTTACTAAACCATTTTCTATATTTGGATCTTGAAAGTGTATGTGGTAACTTGCCAAAACTTGGTGTTGTTGATCCAGGTGTAACTTCTATGCAGGATAACAGACTCGTGGCCATCATGTCGTTCTGACCCTTCTGAGAGGACGTTGTGTTACTAATGCAGATGCAGAGGTTTTCCTTCCTACTTATGTTTAATTTTTTCTATACTGCATCTGGGAAACCTATATTGTAGCTGAAGTTGTCTGGTTTAAAATACTGAAGGCCCATATTATTGAAAGAAAACAATCACAATTTCCCTTAACATTAGAATTAAAAAAAAACTAACTTTGACTGATTTATTTATTTATTTATGTATGTTTGTGAGCCTCTAACCTACTGCATGATTGTAATGCGTTTTTGCTACCATACTTTTTAGAGATTTTCCTTTGTCCCGAGCTGTACAATCTTTGTGTTATCCAAAACTACGATATCTCTATTGCTCACATTCGGGTTGTACATTTGCATTCCCCGTTGCTGGAACACATAGTAAATCTGTACAGCTACTTTTCGGTCTACTTACCTTGTGGTAACATACTGTGGTAACATACAGTATGCATTGTATTTGAGTTGATACTCTTACAGTATTTTGATATGGTCTGTTGTTTTCTGCTTTTTCATTTGTCAGTTGATAAATTGTGCGACGACTTTGGACTTGCTCTTTGTAACACTTTACATTCACTACTGTATTTGTAGTGTGGTAAAAATGCTTTTAGAACCTTGATCTTTGATCACGAGTTGTTAGGTGTAGTTTGTAGTAGATGCAATTATTATTTGTACTTTCGAGGTGTTAGGATCTAGGATGCCATCATATATTTGTTTGAAGTAGCACTATACCATGGATTTCAGCTTCATTGTCTTATTTGATGTCGTTTGACTATTACTACCACTTTAGTTCTTCAAGAAAGTTGCATCCTCTTATTAATTTTATTGTGATCATGACTCGTGATATGGAGTGTATGTATGATGGCTGTGTCTCAGAATCGATGTAGAACAGTAGTTGAGGTTCATAAAAATGCTAGAGTGGAATTTTTTGATGTGGCACTACGAGAATGTAGGGGCAAGAGCGCATTTGGGCTGTAAGCTAAATAGAATTAGTTCCCCTCTTCCCCATTTGTGTGAATTAGTACCTTGGACAAGCAAGTGTCTTTCAGCCCCATAGAGGTGCCTAAAAGTAAAGTTAGTCTTCCTTGGGAACGTTTAACAATCAAAATTTCTTGGGAAGAGGCTGGAGCTGCTCATTGTGCACAAGCAAGGTATATGTAGTGCATATGACAAAAGGACATGAGATCACAAAGAGAATGGAGGGAAGGCGGTGGTTAGGACTTACTAGAGCCGTTATTATATGCATACTTTTGTCCTAATTGCTTTCTAGGGCGGAAAGAAATCAAAGGGGCACAATTCCACCGCCCTGAAACCCGGGGCACTGCTCCCAATATGGTTAGGTACTTAAAGAATGATTATCTAGCTTGGTTTAGCAATCACTGTGATGTGGGGGTTTCAACTGATCAAGTGTGACTTGACCCTAAACCAACTCTGATGTGGGCTCAGCCTCTTAACTTTGTCAGCATCTTTTTGTTGGTATAAGATTCATCAGACCTTATGTGCGTTTGTTGCTCTTTCAGGGAGCGGAGGAAACCGTGAAAATCGATGGGACAAATGGATCTTGCCTACCAATTTGGCTGGAATACTAGAAATTTAGCAGCGGGTAACCCAAGGACCAGTGGAATTCTTCCTCTTTTTGCGACCCTAGTCTATTTTATGACCTATAAATTGATTGATGTAACCCGGTTTGTAAATATAACAAAGAGAAAACGTTTGATGTGATGGTCAAAATCGCTCTATAACATCAGAAGTTGGATTTTTCATTGGAGTGGTAGATACTTGTTCTGCTGAACAGTTGAAGCCTCGTGGTGAATGGAGCACCAGATGCAGGTACCACACAAGCTGCTTAGCCTATTAGGCAAGCCAGATGAACTGGCCTCAGTTATACTCTGTGTACTGCTTCTGTTATATATATATATATATAAACTCTACATTGTTTGATTTGCTGCCAATAGATTATTGTTTACGAAGGTATAATTTTCTTTAACTTCAAACCGTAGAGCCTCGTTGATTCTCAGGCTTCCTAGAACACAAGAATTAAATGTCATGCATTCTTGAATCTTGGAAAAGCACATGACACACCACACAAAAAATGTACTAGTAAAAGATTAGAGTGGGTATAAATTTTTATTTCAGATGAAGTGTAAAGCATTCCTTTGAAAAGAAAACTCCCAAGGATTCATCTGAACCAAACGACCTACACAGAAAAAACGTAATCAAATTGTATACAAACTCAGTTGAGTGCCTCTTTTATTTGCAGGATTCAAAAAGCGCGAACAGAAAACTCGAAGGATTGTAATGTCATGTCCATTTCAGTTTTATAGGATTTTCTATGCACAAAAAGTTTGTTTGATTCCATCATAGGAGAAAAAAAGATTCTTTGTATCATAAGTTGTAGTGTAAAAGATACGTAAGGGGAAAAAAATCCAATCCAAAGATGGTTGGATGGTTAGGAAGATGGTTGTACCCCCAGTCCACCAGAGTTTAAACCCTAGGTTTGACACATGTGTGTCGCATTTAGGCGGAATATTCTTTCAGTGGGAGGAGACGTTCCCGTCGACAGTGAGACACCTGTGGTGACTTCGTCAATCTCAAGACCCGTCAGCTCAGTCTCTCGGATGTGCTCATAGGGGTAGAGTGTGCGTGTGTGCGTTCATAGGGGTGAATGCATGCACGTGTTTGTAAGCGCTTGCGTTTGTATTTTGTTTCTAAAAAAAAAAGACACTGGATTACTGTGTTTTAGAATCAGTTGAAAAGTCACGTCTCAATTCAATGTTTTTTTTCAAAAAAGCCTTAATATTAATACTTTCTCCGTTCATTTTTTATAAGGCACAATAATTACCGTTTCAATTTTAACACATACGTAGTAAAATGAGTGAATCTAGATTCACTCATTTTAGAACTCGTATGTGGACAAAATTAAAATAGTTTATGAAAGTGAACGAACATAGTATGAAAAATAGAAAGATCCTGAACCGGGAATCCTTACAAAACTTATTTGAGTCAAAATGTTCTCCTATCACTAGCACAGTAGATTGATCGTTAGACTATTCACGGCCGGGGATCAGACGTCTCTATCATTGACCATTCTCCATTTCAAAAAAAAAAAAAAAAAGCGTAAGCACGCACGCATGGAAGGGACGCGCTGTGCCTCTCCTGCAGGTTCCATCGGGAACGTAACGTCTCGGCATCAGTCCAGCGTGTCAAATCATTGGCCAGCACTGTTACTCCTCCACAGAAAAAAGATGCAATCGCAAATCGTCCGTGTCCGTTGCGTGCAGATAGAAAAGGAAACCTTCCAATCCCAAATCGCTCGGTCGAGGAAGCCTGCAGCAGGGACAAGTCCCAATCTCTACTGGAATTTAATCTCCAGTGGTTTGCGCCCAGCTTGCAGGAAATGATGTAAGGTTGTGTTTGTTTAGGCCATCTCTAGTCGTTGCGCCCCTTAGGGCCCAAAACACCGCCGTTTTAGAGCCACCGCGGCGCTAATCTGGAACCTGGGGGTAGGGTTCCCAGTCGCCCCCCGAGCCCAACATTTGGCCCAAAAAAAACTCGAGAGGAAATTCGGCGCATTTTATTGATTCGACGCAATTTTACATAGAAATTTAAACTAAAACAGTGCGAAAAACTTAAAAAACTACGGCGGCGACTATTCTAGGCGTCGTCGTCTTCGTCGTCGTCCTGTTCGCGGTCGTCGTAGGCCGGCCGGTTGGAGGGGCCAGCTTCACGGTCATCCTTCGCCACCATGGCGAGCCAGCGCCGCTCCGCTCGGCCTTGCACCCGCAGCCGGTGGAGCTGCGCCTGCTCGGAGGGCTGGCGGTTGCGCCGCTTGCTCTGCAGCACCACCTGCCGCCGGTCGGCCTCGTACTGCGCGATGAGCGCCTGCTGCTCGGCCGACACCGCGTTTTCGGCCAGCTGCCGGTATGCCTCGCGCTCCGCCGCCTCCTTCTGGTTGGTCTCCAGAGATGCCCGAACGGCGGCGGCCTGGTGGAACGCTTCCTCGTTCGCCAGGTCTCGAAGGAGAGGTAGGCCGCGTCCTGCTCGGGCCAGACAGGCTGCCTCCTCCGTTCCCTTCTCCAGCGCCGGGCTTCCTGCGACGGCTGCTGCTCGGGCGCCACCACTTCCTGGGCCGGCTGTTGCTCGGGCGCCACCGCTTCCTGCGCCGGCTGCTGCTCGGGCGCGACCTCCTGTGCCGGCTGCTGTTCCTCGTACTGGAACTCTCCGTCGCTGTCCTCGTCGCTGTGGCCACGCATCCCAGCCGTGGGCCGACAGTACAGTGGAGAGTGGCGGTGGGCGCGGAACCGGTGAGGCATCGTTGCTAGGTGTGTGCGGCGAGGGCGGCGAGAGCGAGCGCGGCGAGGAGGAGGAGGTGGGCGGCGAGAATAGGAGAACGGCGAGCGGTGAGCGCCCTTTTTATAGCCTGGCGGGCCAGTGGCTGCGCCGCACGTGTCACCGCTGCCGCCACGCCATTAATCCGACAGCCTTTGACTGGGGCGCATGCACTGGCCGGCCGCCACGCCATTACTCTGGCGGCCTTTGACCGGCGCGGGCGCCGAGAAGAAGATCACGGGCGGGGTTTCTGTTCCCGCGTTTCTTCGCCGCGTCACTGACAGAGCTGGCCCGCGCGGGCTGCAACGCAGTTTCGCCCCCCCCCAAGCCGAACCCAGCGGGCTGGGTTTGGCCTGGGTGCCGCGGCGCGAGGGGGGGCGACTGGTGCGGAAAGGGCGCTATTCGTCGTTTCCGGCGCTAAAAAGGCTGCTTGGGGGGGGGGGGGGGAACGGAGATGCCCTTAGGCTGGAGCTCCACGGCTGCGGCTGCTACGGCTTCGACGGCCAGAATCAGCTATAGCTGCCAACTGGGGCTGGAAGGTTGGAGCCGTCTTGTGTCTGTATGTTTCGCCGGCTGGTATAGCTGTGACTGCACCTAAAACGTGTTGAAATGACCCGAATGCCCTTGTAGTTCTGTAGATCAGGATTGAGTGCTGATTGCACCTAAAATATTTTTTTTGGGAAAAGAAATATCCTTATAGATTGCAACTTTTGCACACTTTTGGAACAACGGTACCAGCTGATTTTGGCTCATTGTACTTAGTCCGTTTTAACTTGTAATTAGCCTGTTTGACACACGATTAACTAGTCAAGCCCACTAAGAGAAAACGTGACGTACGTACTGGTCCTTGGCCGCTCGTTCTCGAAGCGACACAAACAGATCACGCTCGTTTTCGAAGCCTCCAAATAGATCACGGAACCGCTCCTTCTCGGTCCGATTCCCTGCCGTCGTGCTCTTATGCGAGTTCTGAGATGGACGCCAAGCACTGGAGGCCTTGTCCTGCTTCGCAGCTCCTAGCGACAGGGGGGACGAGCCCCGGCGGGCGGAAGTTGGGGAAAATTCCGGCGAAGGTTGTGTCAGGACCCTATTCCCTCCTCTGTCTCGCATATGCTACTGATGCAAGCAACGACAAGCTCGCACGGTCCAGAGTGAGAGTTTACCCCTCTTCTTTCATCCAGCGGCTATCCTCTCTCTAAATAGATTTATCTCAGTAATCTTAAGTTAACCCTGTCTGTAAGCGCTATTAGCGTAATCACAACTTATGCTTGAGTCTGCCTTTCGATATAAAGGGCAGGTGGGGTGGTTGGGTAGATCAAGCAATGAAAAACCCCTATTTTTATATGTCTATTTTCCCTGTTCTTAGGCTTAGGTAAAGTAGATATAGGCTACCGAGCTCCACCTTCTTCCTCTTCTCATCGCTGCCCTGTCTTGGCTCTCGGATCCTGACATCCGTGGTATCAGAGCTCTGATGTGATCCTAGGAGTGAATTGGTTCAAAAGATACAACCAGGTTACCTTTGATTTTGTCCACAGGACACTGGCTATCACACACAAGGACCAGAATCTCACTTTCAACGACCATTTAATGCCAACAAACAACTTCTTGATCACTAATGAGGAATGCCACAAGTTACTTCAGCAAGGTGCAGCTGGATATCTCCTGGTAGAACCACAGGACAGTAATAATCTACAACCAGCCACAGGGGAAACTCCAATAGACTTGGAAACTTTACTCTCCCAGTTCCAAGACATCTTCCAGGCTCCACAAGGACTTCCTCCAACCAGGGCCACAGATCACACCATACCACTTATTCCAGGGTCCAAACCTCCAAACATTCACCCTTATCGAATGTCTCATAGCCAGAAGAATGTAGTGGAGCAATTGGTCACCCAAATGCTTAAGAATGCCGAGATTCGACCAAGCACAAGCCCTTTTTCTTCCCCAACCATACTGGTTAGGAAGAAAGATAAGGCATGGCGCCTCTACATTGACTACCGCAGCCTCAATGAGATGACAGTAAAGAACAAATTTCCCATCCCAGTTATTGAAGATTTGCTAGATGAACTCTATGGAGCTACAGTTCTCCAAACTGGATTTGCATTCCGGATATCATCAGATTCGCATGCACGAGCCTGACATCCCCAAAACAGCATTTTCCACCCACCTAGGCCACTACGAATATCTCGTCATGCCTTTTGGCTTAAGTAACGCCCCAGCCACCTTCCAGGAATTGATGAACTCTGTCTTTGCCCCTTTCCTTTGGAAATTTGTCCTTGTGTTCTTCGACGACATCTTGATATACAACAAATGCAAGATCATATCCAACACCTGAAATTGGTCTTGCAAGTCCTCCAGAACCACAAGCTGAGAGCAAAACTGAAGAAATGCACCTTTGGGCAACCGCAGGTCGAGTACCTTGGTCACATCATTTCAGGCACGGGAGTTGCCACAGATCCAGCAAAGATCAAAACTATATTGGAATGGAAACATCCACCTAACATCAAGAAACTGCGAGGGTTTCTTGGGTTAACAGGGTATTACAGGCGTTTCATCAGGAACTATTCTGTCATTTGCCAACCCCTCTTTGCAGCTCTCAAAAAAGATGGGTTCAAGTGGGGAGAAGAACAGGAACAAGCTTTCGAACAACTCAAAACATTCATGACAAACCCTCCTCTTCTGGGCCTTCCAGACTTCTCAACTCCCTTCACACTAGAGACAAATGCCAGTGGCACGGGCATTGGAGCAGTCCTTATGTAGCATAACAAACCTTTGGCCTTTCTCAGCCAGGAATTAGGGCCAAGGAACAAGTCTGCATCCATCTACGAAAAAGAGGCCTTGGCTATCTTTCAAGCTCTAAAGAAATGGCGCCACTACTTCTTAGGTTCCAAGGTCATCATCAAAACAGACCAACAGAGCCTCAAGTACCTCAACAGCCAGCTCCTCCTAGAAGGCATAAAACACAAGCTGATGCTCAAACTATTGGAATTCGATTACTCAATAGAATACAAGAAAGGAGCTGACAACAGTGTGGCTGATGCCTTATCTCGGCAATACCAGGAAAACGAACCAGACACATGCTGCGCCACCTCTCAAGCAGTTCCACTTTGGGCCACTGAAATTACTACCTCCTATGAAGGAGATCCCCATTGCACAACCTTGCTTCAGGAATTAGCACTTGATGCGAACATCCATACCAATTACTCACTGGAATCAGGAATTCTAAGGTATAAAGGAAGAATTTACGTGGGCAACGACACTGACCTCAAGACAAAAATCTTCCAAGCCTTCCACTCATCTATTTTTGGGGGCCACTCAGGAAACCGGGCTACCCTCCACAGACTGAAGAAACTCTTCTACTGGCCTAGGTTAAAGCTTTCATAGCTCAACAGATAGTAGAATGTCCAGTTTGTCAGATTTCAAAAACCGAGAAGGTTCCATACCCAGGGTTACTAAACCCTCTGGAAATACCGAAGATGAAGTGGTCAAAGGTGAGCCTAGACTTCATCGAAGGGTTATCCAAATCTAAAGGCAAGGACGTCATACTTGCCGTGGTGGACAGACTAACAAAGTATGCCCATTTCCTACCATTATCGCATCCATACACAGCAAAGTCAGTAGCTGCCCTCTTCATTGACAACATCATCAAGCTGCACGGTCCTCCATCAGTAATAGTCAGTGATCGAGACCGCATTTTCACGAGTGCTCTTTGGAAAGAAATATTCACATCACTCAAAGTTGACCTCCACTTCAGCTCAGCGTACCATCCGGAATCAGATGGACAAACGGAACGAGTTAATCAATGTGTTGAGCAATACCTCAGATGCATGGCGTTTCAAGAACCCAAAAAATGGTGTCGATGGCTACCAGCGGCTGAGTGGTGGTACAACTGCTCTTACCATATAACTATTAAAATGTCACCCTTTGAAGCCCTCTATGAATACTCTCCTCCCATGATTCAAGAGATATCCATTCCTTGCAATGTTTCTGAGGAGGCCCAGGTCACTCTAGCTGAAAAAGACAACATGATCAAAACTCTTCAGCAGAATATGGCACAAGCCCAGCAAAGAATGAAAAAATTTGCAGACCAGCATAGAACCGAGAGAGAGTTTGCGGTGGGGGATTCAGTGTATCTCAAAATGCAACCATACAGAGAGACAACACTAGGACTCAGGAATTCTCTCAAACTAACTTCAAAGTGGTATGGTCCCTTCCTGGTCATTAAACGAGTTGGCAACGTTGCATATCAACTTCAGCTACCAGAGGGTACACAACTGCATGACGTTTTCCACGTCAATCAACTCAAGAAGCACCTGGGGCGACATGCAGTCCCCAACACGCGTCTGCCTCTGCTTACACCTGATGGCAAGGTAAAGACCGCCCCTCTTGCTGTTCTCCAACGCCGACAGATTCCTCGTTTAGCTGGTGACTACGACATCCCAGTCCCACAATGGCTGATTCATTGGGAGAACATGATCCCGGACGACGCAACCTGGGAGGATGCTTCCTACATCCAAGCCACCTTCAAGAACTTCCAGCCCTGAGGTCTTGGCTTAGGGGGGGGGGGACTGTCAGGACCCTATTCCCTCCTTTGTCTCGCATATGCTACTGATGCAAGAAACGACAAGATCGCACGGTCCAGAGTGAGAGTTTACCCCTCTTCTTTCATCCAGCGGCTATCCTCTCTCTAAATAGATTTATCTCAGTAATCTTCAGTTAACCCTGTCTATAAGCGCTATTAGCGTAATCACAACTTATGCTTGAGCCTGCCTTTCGATATAAACGGCAGGTGGGGTTGTTGGGTGGATCAAGCAATGAAAAACCCCTGTTTTTATCTGTCTATTTTCCCTGTTCTTAGCCTTAGGTAAAGTAGATCTGGGCTACCGAGCTCCACCTTCTTCCTCTTCTCATCGCTGCCCTGTCCTGGCCCTCGGGTCCTGACAGGTTGGGGACGAATTCTGGCGGAGGTTGGGGACGAATTCCGGAGGAGCACCCCCGATCGGGAAGTCGTGTACCCGGGCCGCGACTCGGCATCCAGTGCCCTGCGCCACCCACGGAGCTCCGTCGAGAGCGCGCCCGTCGCCGAGCGGACCCGCGAGCTGTGCGGCGGGAGCTCGTCGTCGCGTACGGCAGCGACCTACCGGGAGACAAAATGAGCTAGGACGACAGAGGGGAAGCGTAGGGGGCGGCACAGGGGATGGCGGCGGGGAAACGAGGTCCGGCGGCGCATGGGAGGGCGAGGGCGCTGGAACTTTCGATGGGAGTTGTTGTGGTCCAGCTCGAGAGCAGCTCGGATTCGGACGGTGGAGGTCGGCGGGGCCCTAGAGAATCCGGTCGCCGAACGGAAGAGGTCGGCGGCGCCGGTGGGCGGAGATCGAGCAGGCGGTGACGCCGATTTGGCTGCACGACGGATGAACTTGCGTGTCTCGCTTCGTTTGGGGATTGTCGGTCGGGTGAGTACCCGGAAGAAAAAGGAAAACAACGGTTCAGTGGCATTGGTTCGTAATATGTGTTTTGGTGGGAGGGTAAACTAGTCAAAATCGAGTTTGGAGCTGGCTACCGCTGGAACACTGTGAGCTCAGTTGAAGTGCCTTCTCTCTTCTTTGCCTACCAATTTGGCTCGAAAAGTAAAGGTTTAGCGACGGGCACTTAGACTAGCCATAATGGGAGTATATAGGTAGCATCATGCATGCCATGTTGGCAAAAATCTGATGTAGCACATCAATTAATGAAGAAAGAGAAAATAGTGGTATCTACCTATGTTACGCTATCATAACACGCAAAATTAGATATTCTAATTGTAAGTAAATCTTGTACATATATTTGTACATATTTGTATGGGGATTCTACAAAACAATAAATACTAAGTAGCTATGATACTAGATTATGATACCATGCATTACATGGGTCTTCTCTTTATCCGCCACGGCTACCTCCAAGCGTGACGATGATACCTTCAAGTTGACGGCTGCCTATGGCCCTACAAATGATGCCCTCAAGAACGACTTCTTCACTGAGCTCGTGAGTATCAAGCCCCCTGCATGAACTAGATGGATGGCCCTCGGCGATTTTAATCAAATTCGTCGGGCTAGGGACAAAAACAACCTTAACATCAACCAAAGCAGAATTAACCGTTTTCGCGCAGCCCTCCACTCTTGCGAGCTCAAAGAATTTCACCTCCAAAACAAAAGCTTCACTTGGTCCAACGAGCGGACCTCCCCTACTATGAGTAAGCTTGATGCTTTCTTCTACAACGAAGACTGGGACACCTCCCAAGATGACCACATCCTTCAAGCTCTCTCCTCCTTGCTCTCTGACCATTGCCCTCTCATCCTGGCTGGTTGACGCGGGTCGAAGAAGACCTCTGCCTTCAGATTCGAAGAATTCTGGATCCACATGCCAGGCTTCCTTGTTGTGGTCTCTATGGCCTGGAATGCTCCTTCTCCGCATTCAGACGCTTACCACATCCTTCACGACAAGCTCACTTGTACCGGAAAGCGGCTCAAGGCATAGAGTCGTGGTCTCTTCTCCAATGCAAAATTCCAACATCATATGGCCCTGCTGGTCATCCTCCACCTTGACATGGCTATGGAAAGAAGGCCTCTCTCTGCGGAGGAGCAAGATATCCGCACTCGTCTGAAACGGCGTGTCATTGGGCTGTCAGCTCTTGATAGGTATAGGAAAAAACAACGTGCTCGAATAAAAAATCTCAGAGAGGGATACGCAAACACAAAGTTCTTCCAGGCCAAGGCCAACTCAAGAAGAAGAAATAATTTCATTTTAAGCTTTGCCACAACCTCGGTTGGATAACCTCGTCAATGGAGATTCAAGCTCCTTCCACTCCAAATGATGAGGATCATCTAGTAGCTCATACCACTCCCTTGCTTTGTCCTTAAGTGACAAAGAGAATAGCCTCCTCTTAACTTGGTCCATTGAAATACCTGCACACTTTAACAACTCGCATAATTCATGTATAAAGAGTAAATGATCACTAGGATGGATGTTTCCATCTCCAAAATAGCAGTTATTCATAACACGTTCAACATTTTTCATAGGTATTTTAAAAGGAATACTTTTAGTAGGGAGATTTAAAATATCACAAGCATCATCAGAATTATGACATATGGGAGATAAAGTATCATCAGAGCAAATTTTCTCCTCCAAAGCCGGGGAACTAAAAAGATCATTTTCATAAGAACTAGCCTCCCCAAGCTTAGACTTTTCCCTAGCATTAGAAATAATGGTGTGCAAAGAATTAATGCTAATAACATTGCTATCACTATTATACAAACAAAATTACATATGTTTTTTAATTTTCTCTTCAAAAGCATCATGTCCTAATTCAACATAAAGATTATAAAGTTCGATCATGTTTTTGTTGTTTTACATTAAGACTACTAGTAAAAATAAAAACAAGGAACAAGTAAAAATAAGCATAACTAGTGAAAACAAGAATAAAAAAGATATAATTGCAGAATCTAAAGAAAATAACTTCAAGCACTCACACCCGAGGATGTAATTACCTTTAACCTTACCTCCCCAAAAACGGCGCCAGAAAAGAGCTTGATGTCTACGCACACTTCTATTCTTGTAGACAGTGTTGGGTTACCAAGTGCAGAGGTTTGTAGAACAACAACAAGTTTCCCTTAAGTTGATTACCCAAGGTTTATCGAACTCAGCGAGGAAGAGGTCAAAGGTATCCCTCTCAAGCAACCCTGCAATTACGATATAAGAAGTCTCTTGTGTCACCAACACACCTAATACAATTTTCAGTTGTATATGTGCACTAGTTCGGCGAAGAGAGAGTGAAATACAACTAATATGGATGTTTATAAGTGATAATAGCAATCTGATATAAAAATGGCAGCAAGCAAACATGTAGCAGAACATGTTGAAAACGGTGTTTCAATACTTAGAAACAAGGCCTAGGGATCATACTTTCACTAATGAACACTGTCACCAATAATAACATAATTGAATGCATAAATATCTCTCTTCACTATGTTACTCCGACCAATCTCCGGTCGGATAACGAACACCAATCCATGCGTAGGGCTATAACAACACTCCTTGAGTCTGTATCCCCTCTCTAGGGAACCCCGCGCTGTCACTTTGAGCACCCCAATTTAGTACTAAACAAACGCCACAATTTTATAGGGTCATCCAAGACGAAATATAAATATCATGCTAAACCTCACGGTGCACACACTGTCACCTTTACACCGTGATCAAAGTGTCTACGGAGATCTCATAACGAAACCACTTGAGTAGCATAATAGGTGAAGAATAACATCTACTTATTCAACTAGAGTACAAAGCTCATGATCACATAAAGATCACACCATAGGAGAGAGAGATGAAACACATAGCTACCGATAGAGCCCTCAGCCCCGGGGGAGAACTACTCCCTCCTCATCATAGGAGACAACAACAACGATAAAGATGGCGGTGGAGTCGATGGGGATGGATCCCGGTGTCGGGGGGTTACCCCCGAGTAGGGTAAAGGCAAGTGGTAAAGGCAACAGTCAGAAGAGAAGTTTGGTCGAGTAGCCGCCTACCCGGTACTTGCTACCCGGTCGACTGCTACTCGGTCTTACGGAAAGATGACCAGAAGGAGATATCAAGCAAGTTATGTCCGATCGAGTAGAAGAGCTGGTCCGAGTAAGATTGGCGGGAATCTACTCGGGCCAGAAGTCAAAGGAGCCGTTCTGACACAGGATCCCGCGTATCCTGGGTCCGTACTTGGCACTATTCGAACTACTGTTCATCTGGGACCGGCCTGCCTGACAGCGACAATGTGGAAGCAGGCGGTCGCAGGATAAGGGGGCCCTACTCTATGTTTGGCACAGTGATACCAGACTGTCCCCTTGGTTTTGCCCAACGACTTTCCGGATGCAGCCAAGATTAGGAACCAAAGCTGTCAGCGAGAACTCGGAAGAAGGACGATGTGCACACTATGTTGACACTTGTCCGTATTTGGAGGTATCCGGATGGGCACCGTGTATATAAGGTGCCCCGCCGCCTCCTGCGTGAGGGATCGCATGCTGGGACACAGGAAACCCTAGATTCTTGACCTAGTTCATCACAAAGAGAGAAGAGTGGCTACTCGGTAGCAAGAACATTGTACTGTGGCTACTCGGTGAGACACCAGAATACATAGAGAAAGGCAGGAGTAGGGGTTTTACCTCCTCACGAGGGCCCTGAACCTGGGTAGATCGTGTTGTTTGCAGTGTTTAGTTCTTACTTCACGCGGCTACTCGTCGCGTGATCCCTCCCCGAGCACCTCCAGCGTCCTTCGTCCCCACATCTTTAGCCATCCTATGGCATCTGCCGTGACACCACCACGACAGTTGGCACCCACCGTGGGGCAACCAGCGGCGCTGGCTAGAGTTTCTGTTCGGACGGGATCTTCTTCAGCGGAGCGCGTAGTCTGTGGCCTTGTCCATAGATTCGGCTCCTTCGACTTCGTCACCAACAACGCAGGCGATTTCGGTGGCAAGGCCATGCCGGAGGGCGGCACGGTGATCTCCTTCGGCGCGCACCTCGTCTACGTCGCCACCGTCATCAACCGAGACTACCCCGAGCTGGTGCATGACGCGGAGGATCCTCCCGCTGTGATCGCTGCTCGCGGAAGGCCTGCGCGCCGTTCTGCGGACCGCGCTGAGGTGATGGTGACCGGCTTGGCGGCAAACGCCGGCGCAGCTGCTGCTGGCGCCGCGGCCGTCGTCGAGGATCTTGCTGCCTCGAGCGCTGGTGGCAGGACTCACAGGCCTTACGAGAAGGACTGCAACCTCCCTTCCTCCACCACTCCTACCATTCCCGCGTCGGCTGGGCGGAATGGCATGCCGCCTCCCACCGACCTCGAGCTCCTGAGCATGAAGGAGCAGCTCGAGCGGCAACGCCAGGAGCTGCTCGCCGAGCAGGCGGAGTTGGACAAGGTCAGGCTAGAGCTTAGCTTAGATCAGCTTGAGTACAACAAGGCTCACGGCTTCACGCCAGTCACTAGGAGAGCTAGCAGAGTAGGCACCACGCGGCGCAAACTTGGTGCCGAGATGGCGACAGTGGTAGAGGTTCCTGCTCAGTCCGCCACCGCAAACACCTCCACTAGGCCTAGGTACAGCACACCTGCCAAGACACTTAGAGCTGCTGAGGCTGTAGCTGCCGAGTTGCCTCGTCTCGACGGCGACGCGCGCGTTAGGCAGCAGGAAAGGCTCAATGAGTTGGTGTTAGAGGCTGCTAGGCAGAATGAGGAGTTCCGGAAGGCCAACCCGGGTGCAGGAGCCTCGCAGGTGGTGCACTCGCACGCGGCTAGATCTAACGATCAGGCCTCGTCTCCGCACCCCAGCCGTGAGAAGAGCCGCAGCGGACGTTCCGCCAGAGATAGGCAAATGCGGGTGTATGACCCGGCTGCTGCCGCGAGACAGCTTGCTGTGCCGCAGCAGCCCGGGCAGGAACACAACGCTGCAAGAGCAGGCTCTCAAGCCCATCAATCTCAGAGCCAGGCCCGAGGTGGAGCACGCCCAGGTCCTTCTCAGCGTCCCGCAGCTCAGCCTACTCGGCAGAGGCAGCAGCCGCGCGCAGTGGCACCAGTCGCCAACCCGGTGGAGCAGCCTGCAGCTGTGCAGGTGGACAGATATGATGACGGCTACTCGGCCATGGAGATGGCTGGTTATGATATTCTGGACCGTGTTGGCGAGCGCGTGTTGGCGCCTGGAGATGCGAGGCATCAGCTGGACCGGATCAACTTGTCAGCTCGGTTGGAGAACACGGGTCCTCCTGGCCTCGAGTGCTTTGGCCCGCGCATCATGAACGAGCCGTCCGTGAAGAACTTCCAGCTCGCAAGGGGCACCAAGAGCTACAATGGCAGCACCAAGCCCGAAGACTGGCTCAATGACTACGTCACCGCGGTTCATATCGCGAACGGCAATAGGAGATGGGCGGTGCGCTATGTCCCGCAGATGCTAGAGGGTCCAGCTCGCACTTGGCTCAACAACTTGCCCAAGAACAACATCAATTGCTGGCTGGACTTCTCGGACGCCTTCATCAGCAACTTCACGAGTACTTACAAGAGGCCGAATAGGCCACAACAGCTGTCCGCTTGCAGGCAGCGAGAAGATGAGACGGACCGCGAGTACCTTACTCGGTGGAGTACGTTGAGGAACACCTGTGAAGGTGTGAACGAGGCCCAGGCCATCACTTGGTTTGCGCAGGGATGCAGGCATGGCAGCATGTTGTGGCAGAGGTTGCAGAGGGAGATGCCAAACACTCTGGCGGAGACCATCAAGATTGCGGATCAGTACGCACTCGGTGATCCTACTCAGCCCCTGATGGACTCCTCTGAGCCGAGAAGAAACTTCAGCAACAGCAAGCGCAACGAGTTCCGCAACAAGCGCAGGAGTGACCGAATAGATACTCGGTATGACCCTGAAGAGGTGAATGCAGTGGCTGTTGGAGCTGGGGGTAGCCAAAGGCAGAAACCTGCTGGAGCCTACGGGCAGAATCAGAACCAGGGCCAGGGCAACAAGAAACCATTTCGTACTCCTCAGTCGGGTAGCGGCAACTCCGAGCAGCCGAGGAAGTTCGTCTTTGACGACATGAAGGATGGCCCATGCAGTTTTCACACTCACCACCCCTCAAGGCCCGCTAACCACACTACTCGGCAGTGCGAGTGGTGGGATGTGATCAAGAATGATGGCTTGCCTCCTCCTCCTCCTCTGCCAGCGGCCAATGCCAATGTGCAGCCTACTCGCGCACCCGCAACTCGGCCGCCAGTGTTCCCGAGAAGAGAAAATGTGAACCAAGTGGCTTTGTGAGCCAACCGACACTTCAACAATGAGAGCTACCGCAACAACAACAACAACTACAACCGCAACAACAACAGAGGCAACAACAACAACGGCAACAATGGGGGCGGAGGCTCTAACCAGTACCAAGAGCACCATGAGAGCTACATGATCTTCACCTCTGAGCCAGTCGACAAGCAATCACAGCACAGGCGTGCCATGGAGGTCAATGCAGTGATTCCTGCTGTCCCTCACTACATGTATTGGTGTGACCAGGAGATCAGGTGGTCCCGAGTAGATCATCCCAAGGTGATGCCCAACCCGGGTAGCTATGCCTTGGTGCTGGATCCTACCTTCCTGGGTCCCGAGAAGAATGTGAGGTTCAGCAAGGTGCTAATCGACAACGGCAGCAGCATCAACATCGTGTACAAAGACACACTCGAGAAGCTTGGCCTGGCCGAGAACATGATGCTGTCCAGCAAGACCACTTTCCATGGCATTGTGCCCGGGATCTCGTGCAACCCGATTGGCCGAGTGTGGATAGATGTGCTATTCGGCACCAGGGAGAACTGCCGCACAGAGCGCCTGCAGTTCGAGGTGGTTGACCATCAGAGCCCTTACCATGCTCTACTCGGCAGGCCTGCTCTGAGCAAGTTCATGGCCTCTACTCATGTTGCATATCTGAAGATGAAGATCCCTGGTCCCAATGGCATAATTACTATCTCTGGTGATTACAAGAAGTCCATGGAGTGTGCCTCTGCTGGTTCCCAGTTGGCGGAGTCGATGGTGATTGCTGCCGAGAAGAAGAAGATGTATGAGGTGGTGGCCATGGCGCAATCCGCGCAAGCTGGCGCGCAAGGCGTGCCGAGTACCCAACACGGGACCGCGTTCCAGGCATCTCAGGAGACCAAGAAGGTCCAGGTCGACCCCGAGTTCCCCGACCGCGTAGCCATCATTGGCTCCAGGTTGGCGGAGAAATAGGAAAGCGAGCTCATCCACTTCCTCCATGAGAATCGGGATGTATTCGCCTGGTCCAATTAAGATCTACCAGGAGTCCCGAGGGAGTTGGTTGAGCACTCATTACATGTGCGTCCTGACGCCAAGCCAGTAAAGCAGGCTATGCGCCGTTTCGGAGATGAGAGAAGGAAGGCCATTGGTGACCAGATCACCAAGCTGCTGATAAGCAACTTCATCATGGAGGTGCTGCATCCGGATTGGCTAGCCAACCCGGTCATGGTCGAGAAGAAGAAGGAGGATCCCAAGGCTTCCACTGCATGGCGCATGTGTGTCGACTACACCGACTTGAACAAGGCATGCCCCAAGGATCCCTTCCCGCTACCTCGCATCGATCAGGTGATCGATTCCACTGCTGGTTGTGAACTGCTGTCTTTCATAGATGCCTACTCTGGTTTCCACCAGATTGCACTCAATCCTGCTGATCAAATAAAGACTGCTTTCATTACCCCGTACGGGGCTTATTGCTATCGTGTCATGTGTTTTGGCTTGAGGAATGCGGGTGCAACCTATCAGAGATGCATGCAGAAATGCTTGCACGACCAGCTCGGCAAGAATGTGCAGGTGTACGTAGATGACACTGTCATCAAAAAGAATAAAACACATACTCTGCTTGCCGACCTGGAGGAAACCTTTGCTAACCTACGCAAGTACAAAATGAAGCTGAATCCGAGTAAATGCACCTTTGGTGTCCCGGCTGGCAAGCTACTCGGCTTCCTGGTGTCTAGTCGGGGCATTGAAGCTAATCCTTCAAAGATAAAAGCTATTGAGAGCATGTCTTTGCCGAGATCCCTGAAGGATGTACAGAAGTTCACTGGTTGCTTGGCATCTCTGAGCCGTTTTCTGGGCCGAATGGGCGAGAAGGCCCTGCCTCTGTACCAATTGATGAAGAAAAGTGACAAGTTTGTCTGGACTCCGCAAGCGGATGTGGCATTCAACAAGCTGAAAGCAATGCTGGCTAGCGCTCCCATCTTGGCTAGTCCGCTACCCAAGGAGCCAATGCTGCTGTACATTGCTGCCACTAACCGAGTAGTCAGTGTGGTGATTGTGGTCGAACGAGAAGAAGAAGGCAAGAGTGTGCAGTGCCCAGTGTACTATCTCAGTGAAGTGCTGTCCAGCTCCAAGCAGAACTACCCGCACTACCAGAAGATGACCTACGGCGTGTACCTGGGCGCCAAGAAGCTGAAGCACTATTTCCAGGAGCATCCTATCACTGTTGTGAGTTCTGCTCCCATCTCGGATATCATGGGCAACAAGGAGGCGAGTGGCAGAGTAGCCAAGTGGGCAATCGAGCTGGCAGCGTATGCGCCCGCGTATGCGAGAAGAGAAGCTATCAAGTCTCAGATTCTGGCAGAATTCCTGGTGGATTGGGCCGAGGTGCAGTATGAACCTCCCGCTCCAGTTTCTAATTACTGGAAGATGCACTTTGATGGCTCACAGGTGAAGGAAGGCCTTGGTGCTGGCGTAGTGCTTACGTCACCCAAGCGAGACCAACTCAAGTATGTGCTGCAGATTCACTTCAAGGCGTCCAACAACGTAGCAGAGTACGAGGCAGTGGTGCATGGTTTGCGAGTAGCCAAGGAGGTTGGCGTGCAGCGCATTATATGCTATGGCGATTCAGATCTGGTGGTGCAGCAAGTCTCTGGTACCTGGGATGCTCTAGATGCCAACATGGCATCATATCGCTTCCTGGTACAGTCTATGACTGGATTCTTCGAGGGCTGCGAGTTCCAACACATTCACCGAGCAGAGAACGAAGCGGCAGACGAGCTGTCCAAGTTGGGATCTTCTCGGCAATCCATCCCGGCGGGAGTTGCCTTGGAGCACTTAAGTAAGCCATCCATCAAGCCCTCTCCCAACTCGGAGTCCATATTTGTTCCTTCTCTGCCAAGTGAGGAATCTGATCCCATGGAGATTGACTGGGAGAATGCTACAGGAAACCCGGGGACTGCTGCTCCTGACTCGGGGACTGCCGTCCTCTACTCGGGGACTGCCACTCCCTACTCGGGGACTGCCACTCCTTACTCGGGGACTGCCACTCCCTACTCGGGGACTGCCACTCCTTACTCGGGGACTGCCACTCTGAAATCGGGGACTGCTGTCCTTAACCCGGGGACTGTCGCATTCATTGAGGAAGTCCTTGCCAATCGATCTGGGCTCCAGAGAAGTGCTCCCAACCCTAAAGAGCAACCAGAGGTGCCTGTTCCAATGGAAGTGGACGAACCAGTGTTTCCCACACGGGAGACACCGAGTTGGGCCATGCCCATATTATCCTTTCTAAGGGACGGTACTCTGCCAGAAGATGAAGTGGCTGCAAGACAGATTCAGAGAAGATCCAAGGGCTACACTATAATCCGAGATGTGCTGCACAAGAGAAGTGCCACCGGCGTGCTGCAACGTTGCGTGGACCCAGCAGAAGGAGAAGAGATTCTGGTAGAGATACACCAAGGAGAATGCGGGCACCATGCCTCTTCTCGGGCATTGGTCAAGAAAGCTTTTCGGCATGGCTTCTACTGGCTCACAGCTCTGCAGCAAGCCGAAGACATCGTGAGGAAGTGCAATGGCTGCCAGATGTTCGCGAGTAAGATTCACATGCCTGCTTCCGAGCTGAAAACCATTCCTATCACTTGGCCATTTGTTGTTTGGTGTTTGGACATGGTCGGACCCTTCCAGCCGGCTAGAGGCAACATGACTCACATCCTGGTCATGGTGGACAAATTCACCAAATGGATCGAAGTGAAGCCTATTCGGAAGTGCGATGGGGCCACAGCTGTGAAATTCTTGAAGGACGTGATCCTGAGATATGGCTACCCGCACAACATCATCACCGACAACGACACAAACTTCGCAGAGGGGGCAATGGTGCGGTTCTGCCGAGATAAGCACACCCGACTAGATGTTGCGTCTGTTGCGCATCCCGCTTCCAATGGGCAAGTTGAAAGAGCAAATGGCATGGTGCTAGCTGGCATAAAGCCAAGGCTGATGGAGCCACTGCTGAAAACACCTGGGTGTTGGCTAGACGAGTTGCCAGTGGTGTTGTGGAGTCTAAGGACTACCCCTAACCGGTCAACCGGCTACACGCCATTCTTCTTGGTATACGGGGCTGAGGCCGTGTTGCCAATAGACCTAGAGCATGACTCCCCCCGAGTAGCCCTCTACACTGAGGTGGAGGCGAGAGAAGCTCGAGAAGACGACGTTGACCTGCTTGAAGAAGCAAGAGAGCTGACTCTGTCACGTTCGGCTATCTACCAGCAAAACCTGCGGCGTTATCATAGCCGAAAGGTGAACCCAAGGGTTTTCCGAGAAGGAGACATGGTCCTTAGGCTTGTGCAGCGCACAACCGGGATGCACAAGTTGTCTCCTCCATGGGAAGGGCCTTTCATTGTGAGCAAAGCGCTACACAACGATGCATACTATCTTATAGATGCGCGCCCACCACAGGCGAACAGGGCAGATAAAGCTGGAGAGGAAACCAAGCGCCCTTGGAATGTAGCTCTACTCCGTCGTTTTCATTCGTGAGCAAAGATGTGTATGTACCCTCTTATTCGAGTTGAAATTCTATTCTGCAATCTGAAATTGAACTCGGGGACTGCCCTCGTCCAAAATTGCTCTAAGTGTTTCTACTCGGCTTTACCTTCTGCCTATTCGGTTGCTCTACTTCAAAATTCAAAGGTACATTGAGTACTGTGTTTAAACCTACATGCCAACTCTTCGACTTTGCTGTTGTCCGAAACCCGGCTTCATGGCAAGCAAGAGAACAAGCAAAAGGTCCATGAGCACAAGAAAAATTACTAAGGAAAGGAAGAGTGCAGGAACCGAGTACGGGGTTTTTATTACTGTTCTTTGTCTTATCTTTTCGGCTAAGTGGTGGGCTGCGTTACTATGATTGTTTCTAAGCAGCTAAGTATTTGCAGCTCTGCTCTTTAACTCTTGTGACTCGAATACCAAAAAAGCAACAAGTTGGGGGTAGAGCTAAGACGAAAAGAGAGAGTGAATAAGAAATGCAACTCGGGGACTCGCATGATAACGCAACCCGGCATCGAGCCCAGGCTGAATAAATAGATTAAGTTGAAAATAACAAGTGGGAATAAAAATGAGTAGCAACGGCATAAATAGTCTGATACATTTGCACCCGGCATCCCGGGGATCTGATGAGTGTTTGAGAAATAAAGCTGCAGGATAAACTCAGGTCGAGGCGGCGTTCTCGGTGCTAGCCTTAGCTGCCTCATCTTCAGCAGTGGCCTTGGTTGTGTCCGTTTCCGGGCTGGCGTCAACAAGCTTCGCTGCTTCGTCCTCGGCGTTGGGCTCGGTGGCTACCTGGTCTGAAGTGGCCATGGCCACCGAGACGGGCGTTGTCGCGGAGGTGGAGCCGCTGGCTTGGGCGCGAAGGTTGACGGTGTCATCGAGGGCAGCTCCTGACGAGGTGCCGAACTCGAGCGCGGAGGTGTTGATCGACATCTCCACGTTCTCATCCTCCTCGTCGCTACCCGCGATGACCGCGGCCTTCCCCTTCCCGTCCTTGACAGCAGGAGAGTCGAAGTAGCTCAGGTCCGGCTCATTGGTGTCCGTCTCCTCGTCTTCATCCTCCTCCTCGCCCTCGTCCACCTCGGTGTCGGGCTCGGTGAGTCCGTCGATGAAGGTCGCAGTGTCAGCATACTGAGCGACCTCGTGAGCAACCAGCTGGCGAATAGCCACGCAGTCGGGGTCCTTCTCCCACTTGGAGTCTCGGCGCATCTTGCGGATAATCTGCATATTGAGGTTCTCGTACCAAGTGGTGACGAAGAGCAACATCATGTCCGCACCTGCCCGAGCTCCCGAGGCGCGCCATTTCTTCAGTTCGGCTTTCACGCGCTGCAACTTCAAGGAAAGTCCGGAGATTGTTGTCGGCGCAGAGTCATCAGGCCAGAAGAAGTTATGGATCTGGAAGGCGACGCGCACCAGCTCAGTGCCCACGCCCGCTAGCCGCGGACACTGTCCCTGCATAATCAAGATGCTCTCCTCGATTTCTGCTCTGGTGTCCAAAGGCTCGCCCTTCTCAGCACGAGCTGCTCGGACCTTTTCCAGGGTGGGCACGCTAGAAGATTCAAGGTCGGGAAAGATTCCTGCAAGAGCTATCGAGAAGATCAGAAACAATAACAGAGTGGAAGCGTGAAACGAGAAGCAGAGAAGAAAGGCGCATCCGAGTAGCAGAGAAGCAGAGAAAAGGGAGCACTTACTGTTCAAATCATGGCGCGGCCCTAGCAGCTGGGTCTTCCATGTTTCCTCGTTGGATAGATGTCTCTCTTCGATCAAGCGGAGCTCCTCTAGCTGAGTGAAGAGCCCAGCGTTGCTCTTCTTCAGCACCTCACACTCCTGTTAGAGGGCTCTCTCCCTGGCCTTGGCTGCTGCTTCGCTCTTTGCCTTCTCGGCGATTACTCTATCCCTTTCGGCACCAAGGTTGATAGCATCCTGGAGCGCATTCTGCAGCTGGACTTGGAGCTTCTCCATCTCAGTAGTGTGCTCTTTCACCAGCTCGACAGCCTGGCTGGACAACTGCTGCTACACCTCAGCAGGTTTGAGGCAGTCTCGATGCTCCTCAGTGAATTTCTTATGATCTTCTGCGGAAGGCAAAGCACGGTTAGCAGAGAAGCGAAAGAAAGAAACACAGGAAAAGCCGAGTAGACGGCAACGTACCTTCCAATCTCTTGATGGTGGCCTGGCCATTCTCGACGAAGGCACGGCAGTTCTCGTGCTCGTCAGACAGGGCCTTCAGCTTCCCTGCAGGGTAAAATTAGTTAGCACAAAAAGCAAAAGCGGGCGTAAACACCAAACGCAAGAACCGCGCAGCTAGAAGCGTACCTTCAACTTCAGACAGCCTCAGAGTGCTATTCATCACTTCCTTGTCGGCTTCCTCGGCGGCTATCTTCTCTTTTTCCAAGGCGGCAATGCGCCTCTTGGCAATGGCGTGGTTCCAGAGTAGCCGACGATGCAAGTCGGTCCGCTTCAGTACGCTATTCTGAGACGCAAAAGAAACAAGAATCAGGCAAAGTACTTGAGATTCAACCCGAGAAGGCGGCTACTCGGAAGAGTGTCCGCCTACTCGGCCAGAATCTCGGGGACTGGGTGATGGATAAGGAAAAGAAGAAGAGTAGAAAAGAAGTGAAAATGCAACTCGGAGAGGATGAGTAGGAACTTACCGCGTAGGATTGCTCAAGATCTTCGGCGTTCTTGCGGTGGACAAACATTTTGGCAGCAAGTGTAGCAGAGGTGGTTGAGACAGTCATGGGTTTGTAACCCAAGTCCACCTTGTTCCAATCCACACGCATATGGTCGATGTCGCCCAGATCGGTGCCGTTCCAATTGGTGTTGCCGAGAACTTTGCTGTCCCACTTGGCATCGATGAAGCCGATCAAGTCGAGTACTTGCTCGAGGCTCTGGGACGTTATCGCCTGGTCCTGAACTCCACGAGAAGCAATGGAGATGGACTTGTCTTGATTTGGGGCCGGGGGCCTGGAGTCCACTGCCATGGCTTTTCTCCCTTTCTGAAGAGCAAGATTCCGGTCCTTGGGGGAAAGGCCGACCTGGTGCTGCTGGCTAACCTTCACCATGTAGTCAGGGTAGCAGGGCTGATCAGCTGCAGCGGCGGCAGCAGCAGCCGCGCTAGGATCGCGAATAACCAGCTGACTGGACTGGCCAGTTGATGTTGGCGGCGGCATGTCGGCAGCCCGCTTCTTCGTCTTCTCCTTCTGGGCAGTTGGCTTCGCGGCGACTGGCTTCTCAGTTTTCTGCTTCTCGGTCTTCTTCTCCTCAGCTTTCTCCTTCTCGGCGGCTTTCTTCTCGGCTGCCTCCTTCTCTGCAGCATCTTGGGTACTTTTCCTTGTAACCGGCCTGGCCGGAGGGCTGGCTGCAGCCTCGGTTTTCTGCACCAAGGAGGAATCAGGCTGAGCGCTACCTTGATCTGTTGGTGGCACCAGGGGCGCGCTATCCGGTGCGGCATCCGGCTGGGCGCTACCCTGCCCGGCGACTGGTTGCGCGTCGCTCAGAGGGTAATGCCCAGTCGCGTCTTCTACCCGCTGCTCGGCAGCGGGATCCGGCTGTGAGACATCCATTTCTTGCCGCGGGATTTTCTTGTTCAGCAGCCCCTGTTGCTGGCTGCACTTCTCCTTCTTCCTGCCGCTCAAGGGCGGCGTCGTGGTGCATCTCTGTGTCTTGTTCTTGGTTCTCCTCGGCAGTATTGGCCGGAGGAGAAGGAGGTCTATCCTGGTGAGCAGCATCCTGCCCTTCTTGATCTGCGCGGGACTGCTGCTCCAGCTCGGCTTTCTGGGCATCGGTGCCCTCTGATTGTGCGTCGGCGGCGTTGTTCTCGTCGTCATCGAGGTCAATAAGCCTGTCAACATCGATGGCGGCTTTCTTCTGGGTCTCAGTGGACGCAAGAGCGGCGTCCGCGTCCAAGGGGGCTCTGAAGAGAAAATTGTGTTCAGAAATAAGAAGAGGGCAGAGGAAATCAAGAGGAAACAGCGAGGCAAGAGGATTGGGAATCAACCGAGAAGAAAGAAGTGAACCAAATAACCGGGAAGGAACTTACCCCTGGCGGGAAGGAATCGCTGGCTTCTTTCTCTTCACGACCTTCTTGGTCGTCTTCTCGGTCGGCTTCTTCTTCTTGGCGGGAGGCTCTTGGGCGCCACTGCCTGTCCGTTTGCGGGTGACGGGAGCGGCAACTGCAAGAGGCTTGACGACCTGGGCTGCCTTGTCCTCATCCTCATCCTCGTCCTCGCCATCAGCATCAGCAACATCTGTGAAATAGAGAGGAAGGAGAGCAATTCAGAAGCAGAAAACAATGAGTTGGCGCTACTCGTGACCAGAGGGGATAGATTCAATTACCTTCACCTTCATCCTCGGACCAGTCACGAAGAGACGATTCCGCGTGATGATCACTCGCCTGGGCGGCTTCAGGAGGATCGAGCTTGTCCGCGGTCTCGAAGGAGGCTTGGTCATCTTCTTCTCGGTCAGATGACCAGTTGCCCTCGAAGCACTCACAGCTCTCAGCAAGCTGGCGGTCAAGGACCTGAAAGAATAGAGAAACATCGCAAGTTAGCCGAGTAGAGTGAAGGCATTCTACCCGGATGGGCGTGCAAACACAAAGCACACTAGGCCTAGGGAAATTTGCTAAGTGTCCTACTCGGCAAGGCGTGCAAACAACAAGCACATTAAGCCTAAGTATTTCTCCTAAATGTGCTACCCGACAAGGCGTGCAAACACCAAGCACACTAAGCCTAAGCAGTTCTGATAAGTGCTCTACTCGGCGCAGAATGCAATTGCTAGTCGCGGCAAGGAGAGAAGGCTATCTACTCGGATTACATATATACTGGAAGCAGAGTAAGGAGAACGTACCCGTGGAATCGGCTTCGTGCGACTGAAGGGGATGAACCCATACTGCCAGTTATCTCGGAGGCTTGTGGTCAGGATGGACCTTGCATGCGCGGCGACGTCCGCATTGCTGAGCTCGAACGTGGTCGTCCGAGTGCAATCGCGGGTGCCTCCCAAGTAGCACATTGGGTGGGAGCGCTGCTGCAGAGGCAGCACCCGGTTCCGGATCCAGCAGGCGACGAGATCATCGCTCTTGAGGCCCTCTCCGATTAGTTCAGCGAGCCGCTCCTCTATCTGCACCGCGTTGCGGTCGTTGGAGGGCTTCGTCTTGCAATTCTGCCCGGATGGAGCTCGGTTGCTCCAAGCAGGCAGATTGATGCGGTCCGTTACCTTTCCCCCCTTCGTGGCGGGGATATTCTTCACATAGAGGAAGGATTTTTGCCACATACGGACGGAATCCAAGCCCTTGATGCGAGGGTGATTGGTTCCCGTCCGCTGCACCATCATGGCGCTACCGGTGTCGGTTACCCGGCTGCCAGCGGCCGCGCCATCCTTCTTCCCTTTGCTCTGCTGGCGGAGGTGGAAGTACTTCAACCATGTCTGCACCGTGGGGCGGACACCAAGAAAGGCCTCGCACACCACGGTGTGATAGGCGAGGAAGACGACTGCATTTGGGGGGAGATGATGCATCTGAACACCGAAGTGATCCAGAAAGGAATGGAGGAAATCGGAAGCTGGCGGGCCGAATCCTCGCGCGAAGTGCGCGAGGAAGACGACGTGCTCGCCCTCCCGCGGGGCCGGAACGATTTCGCCGTCGGACGGCCGGCACTGAACACCAGGGGGAACCCTCCGGGTGTTCACGAGCCAGGAGCAGTCGTCGACGGTGACATCAGAACCAGCCCAGCCGGCGCGAGTAGCCATGGCAGCGAGTGAGAAAGTGGTGGAAAGTTTGGAAGAATCTGGTGGAGAGAATGAATCCGCGGTGGCGCAAAGAGTTGCGCGGCGGCGGAGAGCTCGACGGCGGAGAAGAAACAGAGAGGCGAAAGAGGAAAGTACGGAGGAAGGAGAAGAGGAAGTTACCGATGGGGGTATTTATATCCTCTCCTCAGATTACCGTTACCATCGGGGTAGTGGGATCGATCGTGGCCATAACTCTCGTGTGGTGGGGTCTGTGGCCGGTTAGAAACGCACACAAGCGCGGAACGCGCGCGTAACGGCCACAATTGATCCCACGACCAGATCGTGGACTATTACTGCGCTTGATGGGACATGACGAGCCGGTGGGCCCACTCCGTGAAAACTGGGCGCGTGGCACGTCGTGTCCTGGGCAGCGAGACGTCAGGGTCGCGGATGCTTGACACGTGTCCAGTTGCAGCACGGAAGGCTGGATTGTGCTCTGCGCTGCAGATACTCTGCTTGAGAAATTCTCTAAGTCCTTTTACTCGGACGCAGAGAAGGAGACTAGCCCTATTCGGAAGAAAAGAGACCCAAGGTACTTTCCAGAGTGCTACTCGGAGGTTTCACTCGGCATCTTGAGGTTCAAGGGCGGGGTGGCAAAGATTGGTTTTAAGCTGGCAGAGCCTAGTGAACGAGTTCGCAAGACTCTACCATCTTCGGGGACTGCTGTCGGGGGGTTACCCCCGAGTAGGGTAAAGGCAAGTGGTAAAGGCAACAGTTAGAAGAGAAGTTTGGTCGAGTAGCCGCCTACCCGGTACTTGCTACCCGGTCGACTGCTACTCGGTCTTACGGAAAGATGACCAGAAGGAGATATCAAGCAAGTTATGTCCGATCGAGTAGAAGAGCTGGTCCGAGTAAGATTGGCGGGAATCTACTCGGGCCAGAAGTCAAAGGAGCCGTTCTGACACAGGATCCCGCGTATCCAGGGTCCGTACTTGGCACTATTCGAACTACTGTTCATCTGGGACCGGCCTGCCTGACAGCGACAGTGTGGAAGCAGGCGGTCGCAGGATAAGGGGGCCCTACTCTGTGTTTGGCACAGTGATACCAGACTGTCCCCTTGGTTTTGCCCAACGACTTTCCGGATGCAGCCAAGATTAGGAACCAAAGCTGTCAGCGAGAACTCGGAAGAAGGACGATGTGCACACTATGTCGACACTTGTCCGTATTTGGAGGTATCCGGCTGGGCACCGTGTATATAAGGTGCCCCGCCGCCTCCTGCGTGAGGGATCACATGCTGGGACACAGGAAACCCTAGATTCTTGACCTAGTTCATCACAAAGAGAGAAGAGTGGCTACTCGGTAGCAAGAACATTGTACTGTGGCTACTCGGTGAGACACCAGAATACATAGAGAAAGGCAGGAGTAGGGGTTTTACCTCCTCACGAGGGCCCTGAACCTGGGTAGATCGTGTTGTTTGCAGTGTTTAGTTCTTACTTCACGCGGCTACTCGTCGCGTGATCCCTCCCCGAGCACCTCCAGCGTCCTTCGTCCCCACATCTTTAGCCATCCTATGGCATCTGCCGTGACACCACCATGACACCCGGGGCACTTCCCCGTCCCGACAGGGTGCGAGAACAGAGATTTATGTCCCCTGAAACTTGTCGGCAGCGGCGGTGGAGCTACGAAACTTTTCGTGGAAGCGGGACGATATATTTAGGGTTTATGCCTCGGGGGGATATATAGGAGAAAGGGCAACGTCGGTGGGTGGCCAGGGGGCCCACACCACCTAGTTGTGCGGCTAGAAGGGGACCTGCGCCACCCTATGTGTGGCCACCCTGTGGCCTCCCTCCGGGTCTCCTTTGGACTTTGTTGACGTGTCGGGAATTCTAAGAATTTTGGCTTTTGTTTCGTCCAATTCCGAGAATATTTCCAGAACAACTTTTCTGAAACCAAAAACAGCAGAAAACATGAACTGGCTCTGTGGCATCTTGTCAATAGTTTAGTCCATGAAAACGTCCGGAAAACGAAGGAAAACATGTGAAAACATGAAGGTTTTGGATAGAAAACAAGCATGGAGCATCGAAAATTATAGATAGGTTTGAGACATATCACCCATCTCTTCAAGCTTGACATCAAGAAAGCCTTCGATTCGGTTAAGTGGGAATATTTTTCTTGAGCTTCTTCGACACCTTGGTTTCCCTCCGAGGTTTCGCAATTGGATCTCCGCCCTACTTTTATCCGCCTCTTCCCGCATCCTACTTAACGGCATCACCGGTACTCCTATTCTGCACAGACGCAACCTACGCCAAGGGGATCCCCTTTCCACCCTTCTTTACAACAACGCTATCGACCCCCTGCAGCGCTTCCTTCAAATGGCCACCGACCTTGGCCTTCTCCACCATCATAGTAAGAAGGGGGCTCGCTTTCGCACCTCGCTCTGCGCGGATGACGCTTCTATTTTTGTCGCTCCTTTCAAAGAAGACGTTTCCAACCTTGCTCAAATCCTCTCCAACTTCGGCAACGTGACCGGGCTGTCAACCAACGTTACAAAGTCTCTCGTGTGCCCCATCCGCTCTGACGGTATGGATCTTGTGAAAGCAAAGTATGGGCACCTAGAGGGGGGGGGTGAATAGGTGCTACGACCAATTTTATTTTTTCTTAAAGTTTAGGCTTGACAACAAGGTAAATTCTCTATATAGTGCAACTAGTGGTGAATTTACCTATATGACAAGGCAAGAAATTAATGCAACAAGTACGAGTAAGTAAAGGGAGGGAGGAACGAGGTAACCGATGGAAGCACACGGAGACACAATGTATTTCCGAGTTCCTCCTTTTTAGGGGAGTACGTCTCGTTGGAGGGGTGTGAGCTCGCCACAAAGGCCTACTCAACGCCACTAAGGCCTCACCCTATTCTCCGATGAACTCCGCCACAAAGGCCTAGTTCACCTTCCACTATTGAACCCCTTTGAGGCGGGTATCGAATCCTTTACAAACAACTTGGGGCACACACCCACAACTAAATTGGGGGCTCCCAACTCTTCTTGAATCACCAACAAGTATCAAGATGCCTAGGTTCTCCACAAGAGGAAACCCTAGGCTAGATCCCTCAAGCTAGAGAGGGGGAAATGAAGAACGGCTCGGTGAAGATGTAGATCAGGGCCTTCTCCTTCAATCCTCCAAAGATCTTCAAGATTGGCTAGAGAGGGGGAAATGAAGAACGGCTCGGTGAAGATGTAGATCAGGGCCTTCTCCTTCAATCCTCCAAAGATCTTCAAGATTGGGTGGAGGGATTGGGAGCAATGAGAGATTTGGTGAGTTCTTAAATGCTCATAAATGCTAAGGGGAAGAACTAGATCTTGGGGAAGAAGAGGAGGGGTATTTATAGCCCCTCCTCACAACTAGTCGTTGTGCAGGAAAAAAGGGACCGGAATATCCGGTTCAAGTTAGGACCGGAATATCCGGTCAGCTTGCTCCACGCAGTCCTGCAGATCTGAACCGGATTATCCGGCTGCTCCGGTATAATCCGGTTCAAATAATCCGGTTCACTCCAGTACCCCCAAACTTCCAGTCCTTAGCAGTTTTCGCGCTCCTTCATCAACACCCGGAATATCCGGTCCGATATGAAAAATCCGGTCCGAAAAATCCGGTTGACTCCAGTACGCCAAACTTTCAGTCCTTAGCCATTTTTGCGCAGCACCCAGAATATCCGGTCCAGGATGAAAAATCCGGTCCGAATAATCCGGTTGACTCCAGTACGCAAAGCTTCCAGTCCTTAGCCATTTTGCGCAGCACCCGGAATATCCGGTCCAGGATGAAAAATCCGGTCCGAATAATCCGGTTGACTCCAGTATGCAAAACTTCCAGTCCTTAGCCATTTTGCGCAGCACCCGGAATATCCGGTCCAGGATGAAAAATCCGGACCGAATAATCCGGCTGGGTTCTGTCCCAAAACTCTCAGGCCAAACTTCACCGACTTTTCGGTGATCGATGCCGATGTTAAGTATAACACCTGCACGCTTAACACCTCGATAAATAATGTACTTAGTATTGTTAACTTACACACAAAACAATGGGAAAACGAAATGCACTTTCAATCTCCCCCTTTTTGGTGTTAGATGACAATACTAAGATTTGTAACAAAAAACTTGACAAGAACATGTTTGAAACAAGATGGAAATGTCTCCCCCTATCTCTATGCATATCTTTGTTTATCTAAAATGCAAATAGATGCAACGATGTATGGGGAGTGATTTCCAACAAGTAGCAAACTTGTTAACGAACCAATATCACCAATATGTTGAGAGTGAGATAGAAGTATATACCTTGTGCGAAGATAATATATCCCGGAATAACCAAGCACAACAATAGATAATAATCCTCAACATATAAGATAGATAACCATATAACCACAAACATAGATAATCCATGATAATATCCAAATAACCAACATAGTCTCACACACCATAGCACACATAGTTTTAACGAGACAATAAACGAGCAAAGTTCACGAAAAAAAAACGAATACTAAATGGACACAAGCTCTCAAGAAATGGTAAAAGCATACGCTTGTGCCCGAACCCATGCAAATCCCGTAGTCTAATAGCTACTTCTCCCCCTTTGGCATCGAGACACCAAAAAGGAGGGAAATAGCTAATCTAACGTCCCAACCACGGTCTAAGCACCAGAGTGCTCAGAAGACTCGCCAGCAGACTCCTCGGACTCTCCCTCAGCCTCGTGCTCAGCATCATACGCCTCGTCCTCATCCTCCTCATCATCATCACCAGCTCCAGAAGTAGTAGCCTGAGTAGAACGGAGAGCCGCCTCAATGCTCTCCCAGGGAGTGCTATCCTCAGCAGACCAAGCAGAGTAAGACTGAGCAGTGAGAGGAGCAGGTACATCACCAGTAGCACCACTCACGTGGTGCAAAATCTGACTCTGTGCGCTAGCCATGGCAGTGTCTCTGCGATATGCCCTATACTGCTCCTTGTGGATGTCCACCTTCATGCAGAGCACATTGCGCTGAAACCAGGAGAGCTTCCTGACATGGCGCAAGGTGCTAATATCAGGAATGGGCGCAGACTGAGAACCAGTAGAGGGAACTCCCATAGAGGGACCACCCTCAAAAGAAGCATCCTGAGAAGCAGCAGCAACCTTCTTCTTCCTCTTGATATACAGCCTCTTGACCTTGTGCTCAACCATGGGTAACTCTGTGTACTCCTTCCGCATCTCTTGCTTGATGAGCATCATGATATATGGAGCATAGGGAATGGTGTATCCACCAATCATAGCAGAGTATAGCTCGTGATAGATGATGTCCATCACATCCACAGTATAAGAGACATACGGGTCCTCTTCCTCCATGCACTCCTTAGCCAGAATCAGAAGGTTGCATAAAGGAGTGGTGAGAGCATCATTGTTACCTCCACTCGGCACAAGGAAGGATCTGAAGATGCGAACCAGCTGATCATAGAGGGGAAGAAGTCCCTCAAGGCCCCCAATAGTGAATCCAGGAGCATACAACTCAGCCATGGCCACCTCCCTCTGAGGCCTATCAACCTCATGGACACGGCGACCAAGAGGAGGGTGAGCGCGGTAAGTGTATCCAAGACGACGCGCAAACCTCTCGAAGGAAGCCTCACAAGCAGTAGTCTCAGACATCCACTTGAGACGGCACACTATATCATCACTGAACACTAGAGTGGACATAAACTGCATCACTAGCTGGGTGTTGTAGTTGCACTGGGTCTCCATGAGCTTCACCAGTCCAAACCGCTCAACAATACTAGCTGCATCAGCAAACTCCTCTTTAGCCTTGAGAGCAGCAAAGTCAAAGGGCTGCATCACACGGATAGGGTGACGGTAGTCACAATAGATATCAGCATAGATGTAGGACTGCTCCAGATTCCAGAACCGAGGATCAATATTTGCAATACGAGGATCGAGGTAGACATCCTTCTGCCTGAGCACATTGAACTCCGGAACAGGAATGTCGGTCTTATAGTTGAGCCGAGCCTTCCTCTTGTTTTTGACAGAAACCTGCTTGGGACGCTTAGGAAGGCGCCTCTCAGAACCACCACCTGTGAAACAAGATAATAGAAGGATAGCACAAGATGAGTACACTAGTGTCAAGCAACGGAAACAAACATGCATAAAAACAATAGAGGAGATTCCAGGGAACAATCTAGGTAGAAATCTGGGAAAGATTAATTTTGGGCTGTCCTCAAACAGTACTGGACATAGCCGGATATTCCGGTTCAAAACTGAACCGGATATTCCGGTGACCCGGATATTCCGGTTCAGTCGTGGACCGGATATTCCGGTAGTGCGGATACATCACAAAATTAATCTAGATCTTAGACTTCAAAAGTAGATCGTACACATGTGAATCTAATCTATCGTATCTAGCATGCAAAGGGATCTCTAAGGAACAAGTTCTACCAAGCATTGCCAACAAAAACGCAAATCCATGGATTGGTAGGGTTATAGCACCAAGATTCAAAGAGATTGAACATTACCGGAATCCATGGAGGAGGATGCTTGGGTAGAAACGTTCCTAAGGACGAGGGGAACGAGATCCGTGCCAAAGCTTCAAGATCCCGCGGAGGAACCGGCCCGGGAGGCCAAGAATCAAAGCGGCGGCGTTTTTTGGGGTGGAGAGGAGCAGATGGGGAAAGGGCAAGAACTGCCACCTCCCCGTCGGGCTCCAGTTTTTATGATTTTCGCCGAACCGGATATTACGGTTCATACTTGAACCGGATATTCCGGTACACCCGGATATTCCGGTCCAAAACTGGACCGGAAATTCCGACTGCCTTCTGATCCGAAATTTCCTCGTTTTCAATGGACGACACAAGTGCTAGACAAGAATGGCTTTTTGATAGAATGTCTTAGGATAGAACAACAAACTGAAACTAGTACTTATCCCTCTCAAAAGCAAGAATCAAACCAACAAAAGACCAATTGAGTGGGATTTGCCTAGGACGAAACACTTAGACGGGAAAAACACAAGAAATGCAATGAAATGACAAGTAACACCCAACTAAGATCCAACTCTTCGAAACGAAGAGGTTGGTGGCCTAGGCCACCATGTAAGAGATTATGGTATGCAACCGTGAAGATATATCTTGGGGGCATTGCCAATACTCAACATTGAAGCTCACAATTCAACATTAGAAAAAGAGAGATCACAATGAATTTTTGCTATGGGCATAATGGGGGGAGGCAGAACCCAATGTGTTAGGATATGTAACATCCCAAGTATGAAAACTTACCATTTAGAATGTTTGATTTCTTGTTTATTAAAGTTTTGCATCATGTCATCATATTTATTCTTTGTTTGCATTTGTTTTACTTTGTTCTCCATTTGTTTGCTTCTGTTTTACTCTGTTTTCACATTTGAAATTCAAACTTTGTTCAAACATTTAATTCATACTTGTTATGTTACAACCTCTTAAATAAAAAGTTCAAAAATCAAAACCTTAATTGTTTCCAATTATTCCATAATGATCAACTAATAAAATGGTGGTTTTTATTCACTCAATTACTTCCAATGTTATTTCCAATTCAATTGCAAACAGACCCACTTTTGAAATTATGAAATAACCAAAACAATTGTGCTCATTTGTTTCCAATTAAAATCATTTGATCATCATAATTAAAATATTGTTTTCAATAACCACTTAACCACAAATTTCAATCAAATTCATTCCAAGTCAAAACAGCACCCTAATTCAATTAATTTGAAATTCCAAAACTTGCATTTGGTTAATATTACATAAAGGAGTTAACCCAAATTTTTCTAAGATTTTTACTAACCCTATGTTAAAATCTTGTTTTAATAACCATTTAATAACCAAAATTCATCCAAATGCAATCAATTACAAACAGCAATTTTAAAATTTGAATTTTGAGAAAACAAAGTGGCAATCAGTTGGTTTTGACCTAACAACCTCACCCTAAATTTCTAAGAATTTTACTAACTTAAAAATCCCATTTTTCTTCCTATTCTATTTGCTGCAAAAAAAAACAGAAGAACAAAAATAGAAAAAGGAAAAGCTAACGCGCGCGCGGCAGCTAACCTACGCAGCCCAGCTCACTTACCTTACCCGATGGCCCGCGTACCGCTTCGCTCGCGCACCCCCTTCTGTTTCCAGTACGGCAGCGCATCGGGGGGTGCCACGGCGGCACTGTTGCACGCCGACGGCCGATGCGCCACCGTACCCCCTATTTAAGCAACCCTAGACCCCCCTGGCGCCGCACTAGCCCACCTACTCCCTCCTCCTTCGCGCCGCCTCCGTTTTCCCCTCTCCCTCGCCGGATTTCCACCTCTGCACCTCCCTGCAACCACACACCGGCGATCTCCCTCTGAATCCATGGCTGCCACCTCCACCTCGTCGCACCACCACCCCACCTAACCACCAAAATCGAACCAGCGTGTCTCCCTCTACCTCGACGACACCTACTCGGCCACGGTGACCCTCTGGATCGACGCCGCGGTCCTCGACGTCTCCGGCAGCCGCACTGCAACCGTAGCGCCACCTCTGAATCCATGGTCGCCGTCGTCGCTGCAGTGCCTCTCGGCGTGATCTGACCACGGGGATCAAACCCCCGTGCTTCCCTCGAAGTATTCGACACCTCCTCGGGCCCGGAGATCGTCTGTAGCCACGCCGCCGTCCACCACATCGCCGCCGGCCGCACTCCATCGACCCTCTGCTCGACTCCAGCCGCCGGTGAGCCACACCGTGCCTCCGCCCTCTTCCTCTGCACGCTTGCATACGCACGCATCCGTGCACGTCCACACGCAGCACACCCACCGCAAGCACCACGAGCACGAGCAGAACACGGTGATCGCCGCAGTTGAGCCACCACGGGCAGCTGTCAAGTTTCAGACAACGTTTTCGTCAGTTAAGTTCAGATAGCGCTAACGAAACCTTACCTTGTGTGCGCGCTGTATACTGACAAGCAACGAATCACCACCGCAGTGGCTGTGCACTGCATCCCTCGCGCGCTCGCTCGCGGGTTCGAGTCCTGGCTCGCGCACGGGGAAAAACCCCATCTTTTTTCCGCGCAGTGCTGACAGGGTGGCCTCCCCTGTCAGCCACTCTGTTGCCACGCTAGCACGCGTAGGCCCAGGGCCCATCTGGCAGTGCCTTGGGCTAGTGAACGGTGCGGTATCAAACGTTTTCCACCTTTTCTGTTTTCACAAACAAGTCCTTTTAATTGCAGATTGGCCCCTGGAACTAAATTGCAAATAACTTTCAATTTAAAAACTCAAATAATAAAAGTAAAATATGTGCACTGCCCTAAATTAAATTACCTATCTATCTAAACCATTTGTTTCCTGTTTTGACTAATTTACATACATTCCAAATTTGAATTCAAATAATTCATTTGTAAATTGCTAAAATCCATAACTAATTCATACTTAATCCAATTAATGCAAATAAAATATGTTTTCCATGCTATTTCAAATCACCTTTTCAAATATAAATTTTGTTTCATGTTTTGAATAATTTAAATTGCCTAAATATTTTAAACCTTGTTTAAATCATTTAAATTTGCTAAAATCATAACTTGCTCAAATTAAATTATTTTTGAACATGCAAAATATGTTTTCAAACTAGAAAATTATAAACTTTCCAAATATGAATTTGAATTTATGTTTTGAACAAATAAAATTCAAATAAAATTCATGCTTGTTTTAAATTCATTTAAAATTTGTTTAATCTTGTTTAAGTCATAATAAATTCATCTCAACTCCTTTTTCAATATTTGAAACATGTAATCCAACCAAAATTTTGTATTCTTTTCAAATATGAATTTTGTTATTTATTTTGCACAATTTAAATTGGTGAAAACAACAACTATTTGTGTAATTCCTTAAAGGAACCAAAAATTCCCTAACTCAATAAATAAATTTCTAAATTGGTAAACCTTATTTCCAATTGGTTCTATTGTTGTTATTTTGTTGTTTCCCTCATCCATGCATCATACTAATCCACTTTCACCTGTTGGTTAATTGGAAAACAATTGTTTCAACCAAAATTCATGGGCTTTTCATATGCAACTCAAAATTGCATATGTGTCCATTTAAATTGTTTCCCATGTCAACTATTTTATTTTGATGCATCAGTTAAATTGACATGCATCATCCCATGATTGTGCACTATGCCATGATATTGATTGTTTATATTTCTGTCTTGTTTGTTTGCTTCTTCTCGAATAGACGACGACGTTGAGACAGACGATCCTTACGACACCCCTTCTGAGGATCTAGCTCAGTACCAGGCTGCTGAGTTTGCAGGCAAGTTATCACTCACATGAACCATTGTGTTCCTTTCAACATTGGTTACCGATACTTTCCGTTGCCTATTCTGCTAGCCTTAGTAATAGTTGTTTCTGTTACGAACCTATCACATGAATCCCTTAACCCTGATATTGCCTCACCTCCACTCCTACAACCCCATTGTTTGAGCCAGTGTCTTACTAGCATGCTTAGGTTGTTTTGCTCGAGTCTGTTACCCCGTTACCTTCTGTTACTATTTCTATTATGATCTGGGGGCTCGATGTTAATCAATCAACCTGTTAATAATAATATGCTGATAAGGCACCGGCAGGAGGCCCTGTGTGGTTTTGAGGCCTGCTAGTGTCGACCCTAATAGGAAAAGGGTCTTGTCTACTGATCCATGATGAGCGCACTATCCGCATGTGGGAAGCGTGTATGGGCACCCCCCTCAATTTGATTCGATTCGCATCTCGTCCAAATCGCCTCATTTAGTTCGTGTTTTCCATTTGCCGCATGCATGTTTTTGCGAGCCCAGCGCAGGGTGGAACTTTTGTAGTCGGCATATAGGGGGACACGTTCTTAGAGTGCTATGAGGGTCCCCTTTCTTCGGGGCTCGATTAGCCGTGCGCCCAAGGTGCTTTGGGCTTGATGCGAAGAAGAGTTGAGTTGTGTTGAGTGCCCCGCTTGGTGGGAGGCATCCCATCTGGCGGGTTATTCTTACATGTACGGCCAAATTGGTGCACCCCTGCAGGGATAAATCTTCTCGAGAAGCCGTGTTTTCCGCGGTTATGGTTAACTTGGTGAAAGTACTGGCTAACAAGTACTCAGAACAACTTACACCTAACTAATGCTATCTGACTAGAAATAGACTTATCGACGCAACAATTTGATCCATTATTCATTAATCCAACTGTGTGAGTTATCCTCGGATTGCTTCTTTGGATAAGGGGCGAGATCCAGGATGGGTTTTATTTGGTGGTTAGTTATAGTTGGTTACGATACGCTATCTTATCTTCTTTCTGTTGGCCGGAAGTGGTAGTATCTCTGTAGTTGGTTAGAGCAGCCAGTTGCAGCATCTTTTATATCCCCTTTCTTCCGTTGAACCCAAGGCATCTGTGCTTGGTGTTGACGGGTTACACTTTGGTGAACTGTGAGTCTTGCTTGCCAGTACGTTTATGTACTGACCCCTTTGGGGCTGTGGTTTCCGCAGACTACGCTTACGAGGATCCAGGTGACGGCTACTACGTGGAGTTTGACGAGGCTGCTGACGAGTAGGTAGCGGACCCGGGCAGGATCCGAGACTACGTGGATGGGCTCCGTCTTTCTTTCATTTCCCGGCTTCTTAAGCCTATTTGGATTTGTCTGTACTCAGACCCGTTGAATGCTTCCGCTGAGATGTAATGATGTTATGTTGGGACATGTGTCCTCTGGATGATTGTATTTGCTATCTCTGCTCTAGTGAGAGCTATTTGCAACTTATTTCAATCTTTTGTGTCTTAGAGATATGTTGTGCTATCATTCTGTTACAAACCGTTGACGTACCATGTGTGTATGGTATGAAGTACGTCAATGGTAGTATCCTGATTTCTATGGGATAGTTTACGTCGACGCTGAACAGATAGGGGTTGGTTGTCACACATACGTGTGTTGGCCTACTCGTAAGAGGACGCGGGTGCCGGTAAGCCCCGTAATCCAATCTACTACTGTTCAACGGAACGGCGAGTATCCTTTAGAAGTCCGGGTGCGACAAATGGTATCAGAGCCTGTCTGCCTGTAGGATCCCTTTTACTGGTCGCAGTTGAGTCTAGAAACTATTTTGTAGCTATATAGGAAAAATGAAACGTGAGAGTAGGAATTCTGCCATTTTTCTTCTTTCCCCACCCACCCACCCTTTTCTGGTAAGGAAGTGCAACGTTGTTTTCTGTCCTCACCTAAACTTTCAAGTTAGGTTTTCACGTGTTTTGGGTTCTCCGTAGTACCTCAGGATTTTTGGTCTCGTGTTTCCCGATGTTGCTTCAATATCCTGTTCTTTTCAACATCCTTATCGTCCGTTGAAACCTTGTTGTTGCTTTCCACTTCAGTTCTCTACCGGCGTCTAATCTAAACTTCCCCAATCATCTGCAGATGGATCTCAGGTTCTACCCGCAGGTGGTTCGGATGACTCGTTGTGAGAGCACTGCCGGTTATCCGGAGATGCTGAGAGACATGGTCACTTATCTGGGGTTCCGTTGGGCACCAGAGTACCAGGTCTACGAGCAGCAGCGAGAGTTTGACCAGACCTACTACCAGGCTATCGTCTACATTCTGTCAGATGATGGCATGAGCGTTGTCCACCGCTACGAGGCAGTAGGTTCCACAGTGGATATGGCCGTGCAGCAGGCAGCTTATGTGAGTCTCACCGTCCTTCGTGCTGACTACTGGGGATTTGACGATTCTATCTATCGCCACATCCCCCGCGGTTACATCACCTCGGAGGGAGCTCACTTCACCCTCTACGACAACTTGGATGTCTACGAGCATGATAACACCAGGCTGCACACCACCGCTCAGTTTGTGAGGCACAGTGACGCAGTTGCCACCACACTTTCTCAGGAGTTGGCCTCAGTCAGAGAGCAGCTCTACCTTGCTTTGACTCGTCTGGCGACGTACACCACAGACTTTGTTGGAGATGAGCGCTTTGCACGTTTCGATCAGCCAGTTGGTCGTCGTCTGCCAGACGCTGGAGGTTACGAGCCGATCAGAGGTCCACTCCTCAACCTCGGTGCTGGTTACACTGGGATTCCACGCTTTGGAGCACAGGGAGTCGACGCTATGTACTTCACCACACCTAGAGTCGCTCTCAGGCCACGTCAGATCTATGTGGATCGTCGTTCTACCTACTTTCGTGGGCCTGCTCCTCACCGTACCTCTCGTCGTACTACTCACCGCCGTCCTGCGTGATGAGCATGGGAGTACCGATGTATCCGTTCCTAGCTATGTTTAGTTATCCTTTCGTATTCGAACCATTTGTGGTGTGTTGGATATTCTGATGTATTTGAACATGTGATGATGTACCTGTTGGTTATCTATTCATGCGTCGGAATAATCTCGCTTTCGGTTACCAAGTCTATCCTTTTCTGTTGTTGTGCTAAAATGCATGTCTATTCAGGATGCCGCCAACAAGGAACAACCCGCCTGAGCCACCGCCAATCACGGAGCTGTTGACTCAGATGACTCAGGTCGTGGCACAGATGGCCCAGTTTCAGACTAACCAGCACAACAACCAGAATGCTCCACGAGTCAGCATCAAGGAGTTTCTGAGTCTGGGGCCGAGAGCTTTCGTGGCAACACGCGAGCCTCTGGATGCTGATGACTGGATCCGTGAGATGGCCAGGGCTCTGGACATTGCTCACGTTGCCGAGGAAGACAAGGTCAAGTATGCCACCTACCTACTGAAGGGTCAGGCAGCTACTTGGTGGGAGAACTACCAGACCATGAGAGCTGGATACCCAATCACCTGGGGCTGTTTCAAGGATGCCTTCCTGAAGCACCACATCCCAGATGGTCTCATGGAAAGGATGCGTGAGGAGTTTTGCTCTCTCAAGCAGGGCAAGCTGGACGTCATTGGCTATCAGAATGAGTTCAATCGCCTCGCTCGTTACGCTGGTGATGAGGTGTCCACTGAGGCTAAGAAGATGGCAAGGTTCCGCCGAGGTTTTAACCCGGAACTCAAGTACGCACTCACCAACATCAAGTGCAAAGACTTCGAGGAGCTCGTGAACACCGCGCTCAATGAAGAAAATGGGCGCAAGGCGTTCGAGGAGTCTCGGAAGCACTCGCGTGAGGGTGGTTCCTCCTCCAACATGACCACCCCTACGCAGAAGCGTCGCATCTGGGTGCCAAATGGTGCTGTCACTCGGGCTCCATATGCCCAAGCTTCTCCAGGCTTTGCTCCCCGCCCACCCAACCCATCTCAAATGCATGGTCAGAGGGTTCCAATGGGGCAGCCAAGGCCAGGTCCTCCTCGTGTCGTCACTTGCTTCAAATGCAAGGAGACGGGACACTACGCGGACAAGTGCACTCAGAGGCAGCTACCTCCACCTCCTCGCCCCAACACCAACCAGGCAATGGTGCGTGCTCCCCCGGCTAAAGCCTTCAACTCCAACAACAGGCCTGTTGGGAGGACCGCGAGGGTGAATCATATCAAGGCCGACAGAGCTGAGGAAGCTGCTGACGTCGTTCTCGGTATATTACCCGTAAACTCTTTTCCAGCTAAAGTGTTGTTTGATACCGGAGCATCGCATTCTTTTGTGTCAAGGATCTTTGCAACAACGTACAACCTAGTTCTGGTTCCACTAAGCAATCAAATCACTGTTCACTCTCCGGGATCTCAAATGTTGACTTCCAAGATAAGTGTGGACAATCAAATCCTAATTGGAGGTCGCATATTCCTTGCTTCACTCATGTTGCTGGGAAATTCTGACATTGATGTCATTCTGGGCATGGATTGGTTGAAGACCAACGAAGCTAAAATTGACTGTGCTCAAAAATCAATAACTCTATCCCACCCTTCGGGCCAGATAGTCTATTCTCCACATGAATCAAGTTCTGTTCAGCTGTTCAACCTCGATGCAAAACCTCTACCTCTACTCGAAAATGTTCCGGTGGTTTGTGAATTCCCTGACGTCTTCCCAGAAGAATTGCCAGGAATGCCTCCGGACAGAGCAGTTGAGTTCGTGATCGAGCTTGAGCCAGGTACTGCTCCAATCTCTAAGCATCCATACAAGATAGCTCCTCCCGAGCTGAAGTTGTTGAAGGAACAAATTGATATGTACATGGAAAAAGGTTACATTCAACCTAGTTCCTCGGCTTGGGGTTGCCCAACTCTGTTCGTTGCGAAGAAGGATCACACAAAAAGGCTCGTGGTTGACTATCGCCCTCTTAACGAGAAAACCATCAAAAACAAGTACCCAATTCCTCGTATCGATGATCTTTTTGATCAACTTGCTGGAGCCTCAATATTCTCAAAGTTGGACTTGAGGATGGGTTACCATCAGATAAAGATCAGAAAGGAAGATATTCCAAAAACAGCTTTCACCACTCGGTACGGTCTATATGAATACACCGTCATGTCCTTTGGTCTAACCAATGCACCGGCGACATTCTCTAGACTCATGAATTCTGTCTTCCATGAATACCTCGACAAGTTCGTTGTGGTATATCTCGATGACATTCTGGTCTACTCAAAATCCGAGGAAGAGCATGGAGAACACCTTCGTCTCACTCTCATGAAACTTCGCGAGCATCGTCTATATGCCAAATTCTCCAAATGTGAGTTCTGGATTCCAGAAGTTGCTTATCTTGGTCATATCATCTCTGCCAAAGGCATAGCCATTGACCCAGAAAAGGTTAAGGCAATTGTTGATTGGAAACCTCCTAAGACGGTAAAGCAAGTCAGAAGTTTTCTTGGCTTGGCTAGCTATTGCCGTCGTTTCGTCCAAAACTTCTCCAAGATTGCCAAACCTCTCACTGATCTCACAAAGAAGGACAAGAAGTTCGTTTGGACTCCACAGTGTGATGAGAGTTTCAATCTCCTGAAGACTAAACTCACTTCTACCCCAGTTTTGGTTGGCCCAGATACTACCAAACCTTTCCAGATATTCTGCGATGCATCTCTCCAAGGTCTAGGAGCAGTTCTTATGCAAGAACGTCAAGTTGTGGCTTATGCTTCACGTCAGTTGAACCCACATGAGCAAAACTATCCCACACATGATCTTGAACTTGCAGCAGTTGTGTTTGCCCTCAAGAAATGGAGACAATACTTGTTGGGTAACCGCACTGAAATCTTTTCCGATCATAAGAGTCTGAAATACATCTTCACTCAACCAGATCTAAACCTAAGGCAAAGGAGATGGATTGAAAAGATTAAAGACTTCGATCTCACCATTTCCTACACTCCAGGCAAGGCTAATGTTATGGCCGATGCTCTCAGTCGCAAGTCGTATTGCAATAATCTCATGATCATGGAAAGCCAACCTCCACTTCATGAAGAATTCCAGAAGCTGAACCTTGGTCTTGTTCCTCAAGGATATCTTGCTAGCTTGACAGCTAGTCCAACTCTCGAGGACAAGATTCGTTCTGAACAACTTCGTGATGCTGAAATCAAGAAGATTGTAGAGCACATCAAAGAAGGCAGTGATAAATTCAAGTCCTTCTCAATTGATGACAAGGGAACTGTGTTCTTCGAAGGACGCATTGCAGTTCCTCAGATTCAAAGTCTCAAAGATGTCATTCTCAAGGAGGCTCATGAAACTCCTCTCTCCATCCACCCTGGAAGTACAAAAATGTACCAGGATCTCAAGACTCTGTATTGGTGGCCTGGCATGAAACGTGAAATTGCTCAATACGTTTCTGAATGCGACGTTTGTCAACGTGTTAAGGCAGTCCATCAGAAAACAGCAGGTCTTCTACAACCTCTGAAAATTCCTGAGTGGAAGTGGGACATGATTGAAATGGACTTCGTCACTGGTTTTCCAAAGTCCAAGAAGGGCAACGAGGCAATCTTCGTTGTTATTGATCGTCTCACTAAGGTAGCTCACTTCTTTGCTGTCAAAGAAACAATCTCAGCTAGCCAGTTAGCAGAGCTCTACACAACAAAGATTGTTCCCCTTCATGGTGTTCCATTGGAAATAAGCTCAGACCGTGGAAGTATCTTCACTTCTCATTTCTGGAAGAGTTTTCAAGAAGCTTTGGGCACTAAACTTCTGTTCAGCACAGCTTATCACCCTCAGTCTCAGGGGCAAGTCGAAAGAGTCAATCAGATTCTCGAGGATATGCTCAGAGCATGTGGCCTCTCCTTTGGCATGAAATGGGAGGATTGCCTTCCATATGCTGAATTCTCCTACAACAACAGTTTCCAGGCAAGCCTAGGCATGGCACCATTTGAAGCACTCTATGGCCGCAGATGCAGGAGTCCAATCAATTGGTCTGGAGCTGGTGAACGTTCACTCTTAGGTCCTGACATTGTTAAGGAAGCCGAGGAGAAAGTTCGCATCATTCGTGACAATCTCAAGATTGCTCAGTCTCGTCAGAAGAGTTACTATGACAGCAAGCACCGGGACATGATCTATGCACCTGGTGACAAAGCATATCTCCGTGTAACTCCACTCAGAGGCACTCATCGTTTTGGTGTGAAAGGAAAGCTAGCACCAAGATACATTGGTCCTTTCAACATTCTCTCAAGGCGTGCGGAAAATGCCTATCGTCTTGAACTTCCAGAAAAGCTATCCAAGGTGCACGATGTGTTTCACGTGTCACAACTCAAGAAGTGTTTCAAAGATCCAGATCGTGCAGTTGATCATGATTCCATTGAACTGCAAGATGATCTCTCTTATGAGGAGCACCCTGTTCGTATTCTCGATGAGACCGAGCGTAAGACTCGCAACAAGAGCACCAAGTTCTTGAAAGTGCAGTGGTCGCATCATTCCGATAAAGAGGCAACGTGGGAGACCGAAGAGGATCTTCGCAAGAAGTATCCGGACCTTTTCTCTTCACCGTAAGGAATCTCGGGGCGCGATTCCTTCAATGGGGGGCGTTTTGTAACATCCCAAGTATGAAAACTTACCATTTAGAATGTTTGATTTCTTGTTTATTAAAGTTTTGCATCATGTCATCATATTTATTCTTTGTTTGCATTTGTTTTACTTTGTTCTCCATTTGTTTGCTTCTGTTTTACTCTGTTTTCACATTTGAAATTCAAACTTTGTTCAAACATTTAATTCATACTTGTTATGTTACAACCTCTTAAATAAAAAGTTCAAAAATCAAAACCTTAATTGTTTCCAATTATTCCATAATGATCAACTAATAAAATGGTGGTTTTTATTCACTCAGTTACTTCCAATGTTATTTCCAATTCAATTGCAAACAGTACCCACTTTTGAAATTATGAAATAACCAAAACAATTGTGCTCATTTGTTTCCAATTAAAATCATTTGATCACCATAATTAAAATATTGTTTTCAATAACCACATAACCACAAATTTCAATCAAATTCATTCCAAGTCAAAACAGCACCCTAATTCAATTAATTTGAAATTCCAAAACTTGCATTTGGTTAATATTACATAAAGGAGTTAACCCAAATTTTTCTAAGAGTTTTACTAACCCTATGTTAAAATCTTGTTTTAATAACCATTTAATAACCAAAATTCATCCAAATGCAATCAATTGCGAACAGCAATTTTAAAATTTGAATTTTGAGAAAACAAAGTGGCAATCAGTTGGTTTTGACCTAACAACCTCACCCTAATTTTTCTAAGAATTTTACTAACTTAAAAATCCCATTTTTCTTCCTATTCTATTTGCTGCAAAAAAAACAGAAGAACAAAAATAGAAAAGGGAAAAGCTAACGCGCGCGCGGCAGCTAACCTACGCAGCCCAGCCCACTTACCTTACCCGATGGCCCGCGTACCGCTTCGCTGCGCACCCCCTTCTGTTTCCAGTACGGCAGCGCATCGGGGGGTGCCACGGCGGCACTGTTGCACGCCGACGGCCGATGCGCCACCGTACCCCCCTATTTAAGCAACCCTAGACCCCCCTGGCGCCGCCCTAGCCCACCTACTCCCTCCTCCTTCGCGCCGCCTCCGTTTTCCCCTCTCCCTCGCCGGATTTCCACCTCTGCACCTCCCTGCAACCACACACCGGCGATCTCCCTCTGAATCCATGGCTGCCACCGCCACCTCGTCGCACCACCACCCCACCTAACCACCAAAATCGAACCAGCGTGTCTCCCTCTACCTCGACGACACCTACTCGGCCACGGTGACCCTCTGGATCGACGCCGCGGTCCTCGACGGCTCCGGCAGCCGCACTGCAACCGTAGCGCCACCTCTGAATCCATGGTCGCCGTCGTCGCTGCAGTGCCTCTCGGCGTGATCTGACCACGGGGATCAAACCCCCGTGCTTCCCTCGAAGTATTCGACACCTCCTCGGGCCCGGAGATCGTCTGTAGCCACGCCGCCGTCCACCACATCGCCGCCGGCCGCACTCCATCGACCCTCTGCTCGACTCCAGCCGCCGGTGAGCCACACCGTGCCTCCGCCCTCTTCCTCTGCACGCTTGCATACGCACGCATCCGTGCACGTCCACACGCAGCACACCCACCGCAAGCACCACGAGCACGAGCAGAACACGGTGATCGCCGCAGTTGAGCCACCACGGGCAGCTGTCAAGTTTCAGACAACGTTTTCGTCAGTTAAGTTCAGATAGCGCTAACGAAACCTTACCTTGTGTGCGCGCTGTATACTGACAAGCAACGAATCACCACCGCAGTGGCTGTGCACTGCATCCCTCGCGCGCTCGCTCGCGGGTTCGAGTCCTGGCTCGCGCACGGGGAAAAACCCCATCTTTTTTCCGCGCAGTGCTGACAGGGTGGCCCCCCCTGTCAGCCACTCTGTTGCCACGCTAGCACGCGTAGGCCCAGGGCCCATCTGGCAGTGCCTTGGGCTAGTGAACGGTGCGGTAATCAAACGTTTTCCACCTTTTCTGTTTTCACAAACAAGTCCTTTTAATTGCAGATTGGCCCCTGGAACTAAATTGCAAATAACTTTCAATTTAAAAACTCAAATAATAAAAGTAAAATATGTGCACTGCCCTAAATTAAATTACCTATCTATCTAAACCATTTGTTTCCTGTTTTGACTAATTTACATACATTCCAAATTTGAATTCAAATAATTCATTTGTAAATTGCTAAAATCCATAACTAATTCATACTTAATCCAATTAATGCAAATAAAATATGTTTTCCATGCTATTTCAAATCACCTTTTCAAATATAAATTTTGTTTCATGTTTTGAATAATTTAAATTGCCTAAATATTTTAAACCTTGTTTAAATCATTTAAATTTGCTAAAATCATAACTTGCTCAAATTAAATTATTTTTGAACATGCAAAATATGTTTTCAAACTAGAAAATTATAAACTTTCCAAATATGAATTTGAATTTATGTTTTGAACAAATAAAATTCATGCTTGTTTTAAATTCATTTAAAATTTGTTTAATCTTGTTTAAGTCATAATAAATTCATCTCAACTCCTTTTTCAATATTTGAAACATGTAATCCAACCAAAATTTTGTATTCTTTTCAAATATGAATTTTGTTATTTATTTTGCACAATTTAAATTGGTGAAAACAACAACTATTTGTGTAATTCCTTAAAGGAACCAAAAATTCCCTAACTCAATAAATAAATTTCTAAATTGGTAAACCTTATTTCCAATTGGTTCTATTGTTGTTATTTTGTTGTTTCCCTCATCCATGCATCATACTAATCCACTTTCACCTGTTGGTTAATTGGAAAACAATTGTTTCAACCAAAATTCATGGGCTTTTCATATGCAACTCAAAATTGCATATGTGTCCATTTAAATTGTTTCCAATGTCAACTATTTTATTTTGATGCATCAGTTAAATTGACATGCATCATCCCATGATTGTGAACTATGCCATGATATTGATTGTTTATATTTCTGTCTTGTTTGTTTGCTTCTTCTCGAATAGACGACGACGTTGAGACAGACGATCCTTACGACACCCCTTCTGAGGATCTAGCTCAGTACCAGGCTGCTGAGTTTGCAGGCAAGTTATCACTCACATGAACCATTGTGTTCCTTTCAACATTGGTTACCGATACTTTCCGTTGCCTATTCTGCTAGCCTTAGTAATAGTTGTTTCTGTTACGAACCTATCACATGAATCCCTTAACCCTGATATTGCCTCACCTCCACTCCTACAACCCCATTGTTTGAGCCCGTGTCTTACTAGCATGCTTAGGTTGTTTTGCTCGAGTCTGTTACCCCGTTACCTTCTGTTACTATTTCTATTATGATCTGGGGGCTCGATGTTAATCAATCAACCTGTTAATAATAATATGCTGATAAGGCACCGGCAGGAGGCCCTGTGTGGTTTTGAGGCCTGCTAGTGTCGACCCTAATAGGAAAAGGGTCTTGTCTACTGATCCATGATGAGCGCACTATCCGCATGTGGGAAGCGTGTATGGGCGCCCCCCTCAATTTGATTCGATTCGCATCTCGTCCAAATTGCCTCATTTAGTTCGTGTTTTCCATTTGCCGCATGCATGTTTTTGCGAGCCCAGCGCAGGGTGGAACTTTTGTAGTCGGCATATAGGGGGACACGTTCTTAGAGTGCTATGAGGGTCCCCTTTCTTCGGGGCTCGATTAGCCGTGCGCCCAAGGTGCTTTGGGCTTGATGCGAAGAAGAGTTGAGTTGTGTTGAGTGCCCCGCTTGGTGGGAGGCATCCCATCTGGCGGGTTATTCTTACATGTACGGCCAAATTTGTGCACCCCTGCAGGGATAAATCTTCTCGAGAAGCCGTGTTTTCCGCGGTTATGGTTGACTTGGTGAAAGTACTGGCTAACTAGTACTCAGAACAACTTACACCTAACTAATGCTATCTGACTAGTAATAGACTTATCGACACAACAATTTGATCCATTATTCATTAATACAATTGTGTGAGTTATCCTCGGATTGCTTCTTTGGATAAGGGGCGAGATCCAGGATGGGTTTTATTTGGTGGTTAGTTATAGTTGGTTACGATACACTATCTTATCTTCTTTCTGTTGGCCGGAAGTGGTAGTATCTCTGTAGTTGGGTAGAGCAGCCAGTTGCAGCATCTTTTATATCCCCTTTCTTCCGTTGAACCCAAGGCATCTGTGCTTGGTGTTGACGGGTTACACTTTGGTGAACTGTGAGTCTTGCTTGCCAGTACGTTTATGTACTGACCCCTTTGGGGCTGTGGTTTCCGCAGACTACGCTTACGAGGATCCAGGTGACGGCTACTACGTGGAGTTTGACGAGGCTGCTGACGAGTAGGTAGCGGACCCGGGCAGGATCCGAGACTACGTGGATGGGCTCCGTCTTTCTTTCATTTCCCGGCTTCTTAAGCCTATTTGGATTTGTCTGTACTCAGACCCGTTGAATGCTTCCGCTGAGATGTAATGATGTTATGTTGGGACATGTGTCCTCTGGATGATTGTATTTGCTATCTCTGCTCTAGTGAGAGCTATTTGCAACTTATTTCAATCTTTTGTGTCTTAGAGATATGTTGTGCTATCATTCTGTTACAAACCGTTGACGTACCATGTGTGTATGGTATGAAGTACGTCAATGGTAGTATCCTGATTTCTATGGGATAGTTTACGTCGACGCTGAACAGATAGGGGTTGGTTGTCACACATACGTGTGTTGGCCTACTCGTAAGAGGACGCGGGTGCCGGTAAGCCCCGTAATCCAGTCTACTACTGTTCAACGGAACATCGAGTATCCTTTAGAAGTCCGGGTGCGACAGGATAACACTCCCCCTATGTCCATGCCTACACCTAAACTCAAACACGTTTCATCTATAGGGGTGTGTGCGAGATCCTCAAGTCAAGCTCCTAGAATCAATCACATTTAGTTCATTCCTCAAGAATAAGAATCTTGCATCATCAAGTGGCTTCGTGAAAATATCCGCAAGATTGTCCTTGGTGGGCACATAAGATAGTGCAATGTCTCCTCTTGCCACGTGATCACGGATGAAGTGGTGGCGGATCTCAATGTGTTTGGTCCTTGTATGTTGCACCAGATTGTATGCAATTTTGATGGCACTTTCATTGTCACACAAAAGAGGCACCTTATCCAAATGAACTCCATACTCCTTGAGAGTTTGCCTCATCCATAACAATTGAGTGCATGCACTTGCGGCGGCAACATACTCGGCTTCGGCGGTGGAAAGAGATATGCAATTTTGCTTCTTCGAGGACCAACTTACAAGGGACCTACCAAGAAATTGGCACGCTCCGGAAGTTGACTTCCTATCATCTTGATCACCCGCCCAATCGGAATCCGTATATCCATTGAGAGAAAATTGTGCCCCCTTTGGGTACCACAAACCAAATCTTGGGGTATGAACCAAATAACGAAAGATCCTATGGACCGCCATCAAATGGCAATCCTTAGGAGCCGCTTGATACCTTGCACACACACCTACACTTAAAACGATATCGGGCCTAGATGCACAAAGATAGAGCAAAGAACCAATCATAGAACGATAAAGCTTTTGGTCCACATCCTTACTCCCTTTTGGATTACGAGAGAGATGACACTTGACTTGCATAGGAGATGTCTTGATCTTAGCATCTTGGAAATTAAACCTCTTGATCATATCTTGGGTATACTTGGCTTGAGAAATGAAGGTCCCACGAGCCAATTGCTTGATCTCAAAGCCAAGAAAGAATTTAAACTCACCCATCATAGACATCTCGAACCTGTCAGTCATAAGCTTAGAGAACTCATTATTGAAAGCTTGGTTAGTTGAGCCAAAAATGATATCGTCCACATATAGTTGGCATATGAAAAGCTCTCCCTTTACTCTCTTGGTGAAGAGAGTGGGGTCAATCTTCCCAACTTCGAAACCACGATCATCTAACAACTCCCTAAGGTGCTCGTACCAAGCACGAGGTGCTTGTTTGAGACCATAGAGAGCCTTGTCAAGTTTGTAAACGTGGTTAGGAAAGTTGAGATTCTCGAACCCCGGAGGTTGCTTAACATATACCTCCTCTTTTAGTGGACCATTCAAGAAAGCACTTTTCACATCCATTTGTTGTAATTTGAAATTATGAGAGGATGCATAAGCAAGGAGGATACGGATGGACTCAAGGCGAGCCACGGGAGCGTAGGTTTCATCAAAGTCAATGCCTTCAACTTGAGTGTAACCTTGAGCAACCAATCTTTCCTTGTTCCTAATGACAATGCCATTCTCATCTTGCTTGTTCTTGAAAATCCACTTAGTGCCAATAACATTGTGGCAATCCTTGGGCTTCTCAACCAATCTCCAAACTTTGTTGCGCTCAAAGTTATTGAGCTCATCATGCATAGCTTCAACCCAATCGGAGTCCTCAAGAGCTTCATACACTTTCTTAGGCTCCACCATAGAGATATGAGCTTGATGCTCACAAAAATGAGCCAATTGCCTTCTTGTAGATCTTCTAGTTTGAACATCCTCCAAGACCTTGTCGTCTTGGGCATCAATTTGCTTCAAGGCTCTTCTTATCCTTTTGATGCGACGGGCTTCGATCTCCTCATTATTTCGAGGAGGGATCACTTGATCATCTTGATCATTTGGGTCCCCATCTTGACCAATATGGCCTTGATCATCATCATCATCAACAATATCTTCAACACTAGCTTCAACTTGAGGAGAGGATGAAGAGGATGGTTGATCTTGGCCTTGATCTTGACTCGCATTAGTGAGAGGAGTGGGTACGACTTGCGGAGTCACATGATCAATGAGAGGAGGGTCTTGAATATGTTCTTGGTTAGGTGTAATAGATGGCTCCTTGGCTTGATCTTCTAATGTAGAGGAGGGCTCCACTTGAGTAGAGCATAGTCCTTCTCGAGTCGCCATAAGGTGTCCCTCGATGGGGCGGAAGAATCCCACACCCATCCTTCCTATGGCTTCTTGAGGCATTTCAACATCTACATTTGAAACATGAAATTGCGCCACTTGGGAGCCGTCATTTTCCTCGAAAACCACACTACAAGATTCTATGACAATCCGTGAGGCTTTGTCATAGACTCTATAAGTGTGGGATTCGGCACCGTAACCAACAAAAATACCCTCAATAGTTTTGGATTGAAATTTCGACAACCTAATACCCTTGATCAAATAGAAGCAATTACAACCGAATACACGGAAGTAGGATACGTTGGGCTTGTTGCCGGTGAGGATCTCATATGGGGTCTTGCCCAAGCCTTTGCGGATGTAGAGGCGGTTGGAGGAGTGGCATGCGGTGGATATGGCCTCGGCCCATAAATATTGGGGAGAAGAGTACTCCGCCAACATGGTCCTTGCCATATCCAAGAGAGTGCGATTCTTCCTTTCGGCAACACCATTTTGTTGAGGAGTGTAAGTGGCGGAGTATTGATGACGAATGCCTTCTTCACTAAGAAATTCATTCAATGTATAGTTCTTGAACTCCGAGCCATTATCACTCCTAATAGCCATGATTTACACATTGTGTTGACGTTGCACTTCGTTGGAGAAGTCGATGATGGTTTGTTGAGTCTCACTCTTGCACTTGAAGAAATAAACCCAAGTGTATCTTGAATAATCATCGACAATCACCAAGCAATACTTCTTGCCGCCAAGACTTGCCTCGGGCACGGCACCGAAGAGATCAACATGGAGGAGCTCCAAGATCCTCTTTTATGAGATAATAGTATTGGCCTTGTGCACGATGTCATGCATCTTCCCTTTAACGCACGACCTACAAACACGATCCTTTGCAAAGGAAACATTTTCTTTTAGTCCAACAATAAGGCCACCTTTGTGAAGACTTTGCAAAGTTCTCATGTTGACATGGGATAGGCGGTGATGCCACAACCATCCCAAGTCCGCCTTCCCGAAAAGACACATTGCTTGAGAGTTGGTGGACTTCGAAAAGTCCACCACAAACAACTCATTTTCAACATGTCCCACGTGAGGGACGTCAAGAGTCTTGCTCCTCAAAAGGACCACAATATCACCATCCAAAAAGACGGAAAAACCCATCTTTCCAAGAGAGCGGACGGAAAGTAAATTGTAACCAAGGGATTCGACAAGCATGACGTTCACGATAGTTATATCGGGAGCCACCACAACCTTGCCGAACCCGGATACCTTAGACTTGGACGAGTCCCCATAAGTGACGGTTGCTTGGATGTCATTTGGTCGCAACTCCGTCACCAGTTCTTTGCTTCCGGTCATATGATTAGTGCACCCACTATCGAGAATCCATTTAGTCCCACCGGAAGCATAGTCCTGCAAGAGATCATTGACTAGAGTTAGGACCCGAGTTGGGTCCTTTTATGTTAGCAACAAGGGTCTTTGGGACCCAAATAGTATAGTCAATGAAACCCTCAATCGGACCAACATATTTAGCTTGCACAACACCATAATAATCAACATATAAGAAATGGTGTGGATTGTTAGTTCCCGCGGAGGTGCTACGAGTAGTGGTGTCCCTCATGACATCACTACTTGAGGCAACATTGCTTGCTTGTGCGGGTGTGCTACGAGTAGTGTTGTCCCTAATGACAATGCTACCCGAAGCACCCTTTTGGTTCTTCCTCTTGTTCTTCTTCTTCTTGTTCTTCTTCTTGGCTATATAGCCAAGCCCTTGCTTACCCACTTGTTGCCTTGGAGCACTTAATTGTGGTCTAGCAATGACCGCATTAGGGATAGGGGCAACCACTTGTGGGGTGGCTAACACAACCTTCTCAACTTGAGTGCTTTTGCCCTTGAGCCTTGCGAGCTCATCCTTCAACCTAGCATTTTCCTCAATAATATTTGCATGATCACAAGAAGAAGTAGAGGTGCTAGGATGGTTAGATTGAGTAAGTCGAGTTTGAAGTTGTTCATGCAACTCTTTGAGGGATAAGTGTTGGCTTTACAAAGCTTTGTGAGCATTGGTTAGCTTTTCAAACTCCTTGGTTAGTTTACCATGACCAACCCCAAACTCGACTTTATCCTTTTTAGCCTTTTTATATTTAGCAATAGCAAGATCACGTTCCTTAATGATTTTAGAGACAAGTTCATTATGGGTTGGTTCAATAGATTCAAGTTCATCCTCTAGAGAAACTCTACCATCATGCTCTTCCTCAAGAGTCATAGAGAGAGATGCAATTTCATCCGCATCCCTTCTCTCAATCTCACCTTTCTTCTCAAGGGCCTCTTGGGCCTCTCCCAATTGCCTCATGAGATGCTCAAAGTACTTCTTGGTCTCCCCTTGCATGTTAGACATAAAACGGTCCAAGGAGGCCCTTTCCTCTTCTTCTCTAAGACTAGCAATATGTTCTAGTTCACTAGGGGTCTTAGAGTTAGGAGAAGGTGATACCTCCGTGGCTTTAGCCATGAAGCACTTGGCATCGCGTTGAGGAAGATTTTCATTGGGGGATTCAAAGAGGGATGATGAAGATGGAGTGGAAGCAATAGCTAGAGCGGCCACTTCACTTGTTGTTTCTTCTTCTTCATCACTCCCGGAATCATACTCCTCTTGAGTCAAGAGCACAAACTTGGTGGGGGATTTCTTGTTGAAAGGTTTCTTCTTGAAGTGAGGTTTCTTGTATTCAACCTTGGACTTGTCCTTGCGAATGAGCTTGCCACTATGGTGTTCTCTATTCTCGTAGGGGCACTCCGCAATGAAGTGATGCTTGTCTTGGCAATTGAAACAAGACCTCACTTTTTGAGCTCCATCGTTTCCATAGCGAGACCTTGTCTTTTCCTCAACAAATTTCTTGCCCTTGGGAGGATTGCTCCAAAACTTTTGCACGGTGAGGGCGATGAGATCCTTTAGGACGGGATCATAGTCTTGTTCCTTCAAGGGAGGCAATGCCTCTTCTCCATCTTCTTCATTCTCAACCTCTCTTGACAAGACCTTGGCCTTCAAAGCAACGGATGCTCCTTGATGCATTCCAATGGCTCTAGCACGGTTGTCAAGAGCATTCTTGGTTTGCACTTTGTAGGAGCACAATTCTTGCATCACTTGAGTTGAGGTCATGGAGGAGAAATCATGTCTTCCTTGAATTCTCTTCAAGTCCGTGCCCTCAAACGGCATCACGGCAATCATGTACTTCCTCTTGATCCAAGCATCATCAATATATGTTGCACCCGCACTAGAGAAGGCGGTGGCAAGAGTTTTGAGTCTTCGATACATGTCAACATGATCTTCTCCATCACGCATGAAGAACCCTTCGGCCTCATTGGTCAAGGCATCATATCGATTTCTTTGCATGCTCTCATTCCCAACAAACATGATGACAAGAGCATCCCATGTTTCTTTGGCGGTGGAGAAGTGTTGAAGATGCGGCATGTGGTTGGGGCCCATGGCTTGATGTAGGATGGACAAGGCGGTGTAGTTGAGTTGGCAATCTACGACCTCTCTTCTTGTGAGATTCTTGGGATCAAATGGCTTATATCCGTCCCGAGTGATTCTCCAAAGATCTATACAAGAAGAGTTCAAGTGAGTCTCCATGTAGTATTGCCATTCACGAAAAGAATATGCATCAATTTTAGGTGGATCTCCTCTAGGGATTATATGAGGAAAAGGGATGGGGGGATCGGGAGAATATTGGCCTTCAACGGCGTGATATCCTTCCTTTCCACCCGCACCCTTCTTAGCGGATTGTTCGGCGGAAGCAGTTTTAAGTGGTTCACCATCAACCCCTTTCTTGGCACCCTCCGTTTCTTCCGGAAGGGATGAGTCGACCACCTCCGGTCCTTTGGCTTTGAGGAGTGTTGTCATGAGTTGACGCAACTCATCAAATTTAGTGTCTGTGGATGAGGTCAATGATTCTCTCAAAGCATTGAGATCATCCATAGTCACATTGCCATCGGACGGAGCGTCAACCAACTCATCTCCCATACTTAAACTCTTAGGCGGTTAAGCCCGATAGAAGAGCCGAGGCTCTGATACCAATTGAAAGCAAAGTATGGGCACCTAGAGGGGGGGGGGTGAATAGGTGCTACGACCAATTTTAATTTTTCTTAAAGTTTAGGCTTGACAACAAGGTAAATTCTCTATATAGTGCAACTAGTGGTGAATTTACCTATATGACAAGGCAAGCAATTAATGCAACAAGTACGAGTAAGTAAAGGGAGGGAGGAACGAGGTAACCGATGGAAGCACACGGAGACACGATGTATTTCCGAGTTCCTCCTTTTTAGGGGAGTACGTCTCGTTGGAGGGGTGTGAGCTCGCCACAAAGGCTTACTCAACGCCACTAAGGCCTCACCCTATTCTCCGATGAACTCCGCCACAAAGGCCTAGTTCACCTTCCACTATTGAACCCCTTTGAGGCGGGGATCGAATCCTTTACAAACAACTTGGGGCACACACCCACAACTAAATTGGGGGCTCCCAACTCTTCTTGAATCACCAACAAGTATCAAGATGCCTAGGTTCTCCACAAGAGGAAACCCTAGGCTAGATCCCTCAAGCTAGAGAGGGGGAAATGAAGAACGGCTCGGTGAAGATGTAGATCGGGGCCTTCTCCTTCAATCCTCCAAAGATCTTCAAGATTGGGTGGAGGGATTGGGAGTAATGAGAGATTTGGTGAGTTCTTAAATGCTCATAAATGCTAAGGGGAAGAACTAGATCTTGGGGAAGAAGAGGAGGGGTATTTATAGCCCCTCCTCACAACTAGTCGTTGTGCAGGAAAAAAGGGACCGGAATATCCGGTTCAAGTTAGGACCGGAATATCCGGTCAGCTTGCTCCACGCAGTCCTGCAGATCTGAACCGGATTATCCGGCTGCTCCGGAATAATCCGGTTCAAATAATCCGGTTCACTCCAGTACCCCCAAACTTCCAGTCCTTAGCAGTTTTCGCGCTCCTTCATCAACACCCGGAATATCCGGTCCGATATGAAAAATCCGGTCCGAAAAATCCGGTTGACTCCAGTACGCCAAACTTTCAGTCCTTAGCCATTTTTGCGCAGCACCCGGAATATCCGGTCCAGGATGAAAAATCCGGTCCGAATAATCCGGTTGACTCCAGTACGCAAAACTTCCAGTCCTTAGCCATTTTGCGCAGCACCCGGAATATCCGGTCCAGGATGAAAAATCCGGTCCGAATAATCCGGTTGACTCCAGTACGCAAAACTTCCAGTCCTTAGCCATTTTGCGCAGCACCCGGAATATCCGGTCCAGGATGAAAAATCCGGTCCGAATAATCCGGCTGGGTTCTGTCCCAAAACTCTCAGGCCAAACTTCACCGACTTTTCGGTGATCGATGCCGATGTTAAGTATAACACCTGCACGCTTAACACCTCGATAAATAATGTACTTAGTATTGTTAACTAACACACAAAACAATGGGAAAAAGAAATGCACTTTCATCTTGACTCCATCCTCCTCGACCTTCCGGCCCCTACTACGTCCTTTCCCATGCGCTACCTCGGCCTACCTCTTTTGGTCAAGCCGCTAAAAAGAGTCCATCTCCAATAAATCGAGGACAAAGCAGCGGCCAAGCTTGCTCCTTGGACGGGGAAATACTTCAACATTGCGGGTCGCAAAGCTCTCGCCAAATCTGTCCTCACCTCTCAGGCCATCTACCCTCTCACCGCCCTCATTCTTCCAGCAGAAACTTTGCTTGCCATCTAGAAACTAACTCGTGCCTTCCTCTGGACGGGTACCGACAAAGTCTCCGGCGGCAAATGCAAAATCAACTGGTTGGAGGCCTTGGCATTCTCAACTTGGACATGTTTGCCCGCGCGCTCTGTCTTCGTTGGCCCTGGCTTGAATGGATGGCGCATGAGAGAGCCTGGGTGGGAATGGAGAACCCTTGCAACAAGGATGACATGGACCTCTTTCGCTCTTTGACGAAGGTCACGATCCGAGATGGAAATAAAGCTTGCTTCTGGAATGATCCTTGGGCAGATGGGTTGTGCCCTGCTTTTATTGCACCCCCCATCTTTGCGCTATCCAAGAAGAAGAAATGGTCTGTTAGAAAGGCTACCACCGAAGACGCGTGGATCCTCCAAATAGACACCTCCAACGGGCTCACTGTCACTCACCTCCAGGAGTTCACTCACCTTTGGGCAATCACTTCGCAGCCCCACCTCCCCGTAGATGTCCCGGACACGATCTCGTGGAAGCTCTCCTCCTCGGGTACCTACTCGTGCTCTTCGGCTTATAAAGCTCAATTTGCCGGCTCTACTCGCTCGCTGTTGGACTGCTTGGTGTGGAAGAATTGGGCCCCTCCCAAGATCAAGCTTTTCTCTTGGCCCATCATCCAGAATAGAGTCTGGACGGCGGACAGGCTCGAGCGTAGGGGCTGGCCCAATGGTAGACCGTGCCCCCTTTGCCGTCAATGCGACGAAACCGCTCGTCACCTCCTATTCACTTGTCTCTACTCCTCTCGGCTTTGGGAGATGATCAAAGTGTGGCTCCTAAATCCCAAATGCCGACTTCTCCCCCTCTACCCGGGCCACCTTTGGAGATGTTCACTCTTGCTGGGAGCACCTTGTTCTCGGTCACCCTCATTGGCAAAAGGCGACCGCCTTCGCTCATCATGTTGGTCACTTGGGAGATCTCGAACGAGAGGAAAGCAAAGAGTTTTCAAGAATTCTAGCACTTTGCCTTCAATCATTTTCGATAAAATCAAGCTTGAAGCTCGACTCGTGGGATTTGGCAGGGGCCAAACATTTGGGTCTTTTAATTTCGGGAGAGTAATCCTTTTGTTGTTTGTTGGGTCTGTTACATTTGTGAACTCTAACAAGCCTTCTACCACCGGCGGAGCTCAGTTAAGGCCCACCTGGGCCATGGCCCGCCCAGGTTTTCTGCTAAAAAAATGCAGCTAGTAGTATGCCGCAAAGAGACTCAGCCCATCTGCGCACCAAAGCCCACATCCAGTACCTCGAGTGACACAGCCTGGGCGTCTCCTCCAGAGCGTAGCCTGGGTGACACAGACAGACAGAACCATGGCTGGGAATCAGATCGGAGAAGAAAAGAAATAGAATAGGAGGGGATCAGAGGAGGGGAAGAAGGGGTGCTGCGCCGCCGCCCGCAGCTTTCGGGGCGGCCACTAGGCATCGCCTCACGGCCTCACAGGCGGGGAACGCACGCACGCGCACGGTGCACCGGCCGGAGATCCAGCGGCCGGCAATCGACGCCGCGACTGAATCGAGCCCCGTTCTAGTCCAATTTCCTATGCTCAGGTACTTCTCTTTTCTTTCCCCAAATTTTTGTTAGTATAAATTGATAGGGCTGGATTCGTTACAGAATTTCTTGTTCTGTTTTTCACAGCCATGGGAAATCCAAATCAGAGAAGAATTGATTTTGTCTTGAAAAGAAAAAGAGATGACAATAGTGAAGTTGAAGATCTTGTAGCACCTGTAGATGATCCATTGCCCTTACTCGAATTGGAACAACAACAACAACAGAATCATGGCGAAGGTCTTCGCACAAATGAACCGGTTATTTTTCGAGGTGTCGAGTTCTTGCAGCGAGACCCAGGACTGCGACCTCAGATTTGGCAATATCCACCTGATCAAAGAGATAGTGTGAGAAGAGCATATTTGTTGTTAGGCCCTATGCAGCCCCATCTACAAAACTATAAACTTTCGGGTGAGCAAGGGCATCGACGCCGCTTCCAATATAACTGGTTTGGTCTCTTTCCATCATGGCTTGAGTACTCTGAGGACAAACATTGTGCATATTGTCTATTTTGCTTTGTGTCCAACAACAAGGAGAATACACGAGGTGGTTCTCATGTCTTCACAGTAGATGGATTTAACAGTTGGAAGAGGATAAATAGTGGTAAAAATTGTGCATTCTTGACTCACATTGGTTCTAGACCATGCTCACCGCACAACAATGCAGCCACTAGTTGTCATGCTTTAATGCATCAACCATGCCACATAGAGAATGTTATAGCAGTGAAGGACAATGAAAAAGTTGAAAGAAACCGCTTGCGGCTAAAAGTCTCAGTTGCTAGTGTCAAGTGGCTTGCATCTCAAGCTTGTGCTTTTAGAGGGCACGATGAAAGTGCTCTGTCAAAGAATAAAGGCAACTTTCTTGAAATGGTGGATCTTCTTGCAGAATTCAACCCCGAGATTGCCAAAGTTGTGAGGGGAAATGCTCCATACCATTCAAAATATACATCTCCTGATATTCAGAAGGAGATCTTGAGTATATATGCATGCAAAATCCGGAAGCATATCCGTGAGGAAATTGGGGATTCTAAATTCTCTATTTTAGTAGATGAAACATGTGATGTGGCAAAGAGAGAGCAGATGGCTTTGATTCTGAGATTTGTTGATAAAGATGGTATTTTGCAAGAGAGATTCTTTGACTTGATACATGTGGCGAACACAAGGTCTTTGACACTTAAGCACGAGCTGACCTCTGTTTTATTGAACCATGGTTTCGATATTCAGAATCTTCGAGGACAAGGTTATGATGGGGCTAGTAACATGATAGGTGAGTTGAATGGACTGCAAGCTCTCTTTCTCAAAGAATGTCCATATGCTTATTATGTCCATTGTTATGCACATCGCTTGCAACTTGCTCTAGTTGATGCATCCAAAGAAGTGGTTCCTATTTCCCAGTTTTTTTAGAAATTGATCTTTGTCATAAACACGGTTGATTCCTCTTCAAAGCGCCACGATGAGCTTCATCATGCCCAAGTAGTTGAACTAGAAAATGGGATCGCTAATGGTAGCATCGAGACAGGTCAAGGGGCAAATCAGATTAGGGCACTTAAACGACCGGGAGACACAAGATGGGGTTCTCATTTTGCTTCAGTTTATAGCCTAATGAAGATGTTTGGCATTGTTTATTCTCTTATCCAAGATATGGCTGCCGATGGGTCACTTGGGTCAATACGTGCAGATGCAGACACTTCTTTTGGCTACTTGTCATCCTTTGAGTTCATATTGATCTTATGTTTGATGAAGGAAATATTTGAGATAACTGAAGTACTTGGCCAAGCTTTTCAAAAGAAGTCACAAGATATTGTAAATGTTGTTCGCCTAGTATCCTCAACAAAGGAGTGTCTTCAAGAGCTAAGATCAGATGCTGGGTACCAAAAATTTATTGACATGGTTATTTAATTTTGTGTCAATCACTCCATTGAAATTCCTGACTTTCGGGAAACATACATTCTGCGTGGTGGTCGTGCACGTCATCAGCTTGATAAGCTTACCAAGGAGCATTACTTTCGAGTGGAAATTTTTGTGCAACATTGGACACTCAACTATTTGAAATAAATCGAAAGTTTAATGAGAAGGTAATGGATCTTCTATCTACTAGTGCTACTCTGATTCCTAGAAATAAATTCAAAGGGTTCAAAGCTGGTGATATTTGTGAGATGGTGAAGAAGTACTATCCAGCTGATTTTCCCCAAGATATCTATGGACTACAACAACAACTAAACCATTTTGTTTCGGATGCTTCCAAAGATGAAGAGTTGAAGAATATATCAACCTTGATTGATCTTTGTCGATGCCTTGTGGAGACGGGAAGACATACTATTTACAATTTGATTGAAAGGTTACTTCGCTTGCTCATTACCCTTCCGGTTTCTACGGCGAGTGCTGAACGTGCATTTTCTGGCATGAAGATTATTAAAACAAGGTTGCGTAATAAGATGGAAGATGACTATCTTGCGAACAACTTGTTAGTTCATATAGAGAGTGGTATTTTGGAGAAATAGAGCTATGATGACATCATTGCAGATTTTAGCAAGATCAAAGATCGGAGTGCTGATTTGTAGTATGCAACTCCATGCCTACACCTCCGATGTGTAGGTTCTTTTGGTATAGCTTCTGATGTCTAGTAGTAATTATATATATATGTACGTATCTTCTGGTCTCATAACCAAATCAGAGTAATAAACTAATGACTAATATGAACTTATGAAGTGCTATGGTTTAGAGCATTTTTTTGTGCTTTTTTTTTAGCTTGGCCCGCCCAACATTTTTTCTCGAGCTCCGCCACTGCCTTTTACCTTTAAAAAAAATCGTCTGAAACTCATCTGAATCAAAGAAGCCCTCGAGTTCGTGCTCCGATAACATGTACAGTTGATTGACTATCAGACTGTTCACTAATGGCCCAGCATTAGACGTACTCTTGGCGTTTCCCGCGAGCAAGCACACGCACGCGCGCATGGCAGGGACGAGCTCTGCCTCCCGTGCATACAGGGGGTTGCATCGGGAACGTAACGTCTAGCCGTGTCAAATCATTGGCACTGTTCCGCATCGACAGGAACGCGGTTTCTCAGGGCAGGGTCCGGAGCGACAGCGGACTGTCCGTGTCCGTCCGTCCCATGCAGGTGCAGAAATAGAAAAGGAAAACCTTCCAATCCGAATCGCTCCGGTCGAGGACGCAAGTCCCAATCCCCATCACAATTTATTGACGCGGAATGGTTTGCGCCCAACACTGTACTACTATCTCCTTGTCCCAACACCCAATCATGCTTGGCACTCGTGGTTCCGGAGCTCTGGCTCAAGTGAAGTACCTTCTCAGTTCTCGGAGCATCTCCACGGCCCCCATCAAATATGTGTCTTTTTTTATAAATCAAATATGTGTCTGACACCCTTAATTGGTCTCCCTTTGGAACACTGGACCGGTGTCCGCGATTTTGGTGCACGTGCTCGGCAGTAGCGTCCTCCAAACATGACACACCATTTGCCCGCCAAGAAAACAAACAGATTGTGAGCATGTCGGTCGAACCCCATGATGTCATTAAAACATAACAAGGTTTAAACAAAAAATTGAACAAGGTTTAAACAAAAACAATAAAACAAAGGCTGGCGACGTAGCGCCCCTACTCGTCGCTGTCGGAGTGGCCCTCCTCCTCTCCGTCGGGCCCCTCTGCGTCGTGCGGGGCCTCGCCGTCCGTGCAGCAGGGGTGACGGACGCATGTGCCATCGTACATCTTGATGCGCAATTTGCCTGCCCGGCGTAGCGGAAGGTGAGCATCCAGCCCTGCTGTAGCTGGTCCATGCGGGTGAATGCAGCCCAGCCATTGCCGAGGAACAGGCGGTCGCCGTGCCTGAACATAACGGCCACGCAGTGGTGGGGGCACCCTTCCAGCTGGAGGGTGAAGGAGTTCGGCTCTCTGCCTTCGAGCAGACGTCGATCCTATCTGGCAGCCGCAAGGAGTTGCCCAATGGCTGTCAGAGTAGGATGAAGAACTCGGGAAGTCCGACTCCGTCGTCGTTGTCGCTGTTGCTGTGGGCCTCCTGCTCGACCTCCACTGGCGGCGCGACAACCAGGCCTCCTCGCCCTCCACGGCCTCCTCGGTCTCCACGGGCCATCGCTGGAATGATGGGGGAAGGGGTAGGAATGATCCCCTCTCCGGCGAGAGGGGATTTTATAGCCGCCGTGGGCAGACTCCTCGGTCGTGGGGGAAGTAGGGACGTGCGCATTGGGAAGGCGCGCCTCGAGCCGCGTCGCATCGCCTGCCTGCAGCCGCCGCCTCGCATCCTATCTTGTCGTTGCCGTCTCGCCTCCCTGCAGTCGCCGCCTCGCATCCTATCCTGTCGCTGCCGCCTCGCCTGCCTGCAGCCGCCTCGCGTCCTATCGCTGTCGCCTCGGGATACGGCGTCAGGCCTCTTTATAAGAGACCGCGATCAGCCACGGAGGTTGCACACCCACGATCGTCCATGGAGGTTGCACGCCCACAACAATGGCGCTTCCCGAGATGCTGCCGCAGGAGCCGCTACAGGAGGAGGAGGCGCCGCTGCAGGAGGAGGCCCGTTGGGACCCTTGGCCGTCATGGGAGGACTCCCGACGAGGTGCAGACCCGCGGTTCTTTCCACCGCCACCGGCAGTTCCTGTGGTGCCGCTTCCCGGAACACCCCCACCGTCGACGCCGGAGCAGGAGGGCACTCCGCCGCCGCCACCACGGACGACGAGGATTAGTTCCCGCGGAAGGCGCAAGCGTCGCGTCGTTATTTTTCAAATTTTGTTCTATTTATATGTAAAAAAGTCATATGCTTCTACCTTTTTAACTTATTAGCAAAATGTTTTCAAGTTTATTTGTGTCACTGACGGACGGGTGTTACCTGTCGGGTGGGATGATCGAACAATGTCCGACGCCACAGACATGCCCCCAAGTTTGGCTGGTGGGCTGGGAGCTTCGGACGGAAACTTGGCGGTGGACACCATTAAGGGTGCGGCTGCGGCGGGTTTTTTGATCGGACCACCATTAGTAGCGGTGGAGATGCTCTCACTTCTTTTCATGTGTACACCCAGAGCACGGTCATTTTCTCGTGTTGTTTTGCCTCCCTAGCTAGGGCACACCGAATGATGACGCTTGTTTACTGCTAATTGTTGCACGCTCAGCTCAGCCTTGTTGGTCTTAATTGCCCGCGGCTAAACAAATGGACACCTAGCTAGCTACTCAGTTGTAGTGTATTTCAAGCATCATCTCCTCCTCACATGACCCCTATCCCTGTCCTTGTGACTTGTATTCTTCTTGTCTTTAGCCCACGCATGTGCCCCTACCCCCCACCACCCCTCTCATGCCTAGATTCCCCGGCCTCCCTCGCACGCTCCCTGCTCGTCCTACCGACACCATTAACTATGCAATCTTTGCTCCTCTCTATCATTGTTGCTTGCATGTTCCTTCGAACATTGCAGCTCAATTACCAGAATTCCTTGATTTTCCTTTAAGTTTAGTTCAAAAGTGTGGGCCACATGCATGGCTATGCCTATGGCTGTGGACGGACCCCTAGAAAATAAATATGTTTTAGTCGCTCAATGGAAAGGAGTTTGCACGTAATTTTGTTCAAAGAAACAGCGCAAGTGATGTTCCTAAGCAATCTTTGCTGCTGTGTACATAATTGTGCCTTGCAAGTTTCTTCTAACATTACCACTCATTTTCTTCCCTTTTTATGATACTATGTTTATTTAAGTTCATAATAGTGCTTGTACCGTGAGCCTTTTTTTTTTTTTTTTTTTGACGGAACTACGGCGGGCAAAAGCCAGCCTGAACCCATTTTATAAGAAATAATCAGTACCAAAGTTACAAGCCTGCTCACAGGCAGAGATATGTTACAAAGAGGTAGTAAAAAAGAAATATCTAATAAGGGGGAGCTATCAAAGGTAAGTAAGGCTAAGATAGAAGCTAGCTAGCAAAGAAGAGGCAAGCTGTACAAAAATGAGGGATAGGACTGATGGCAATTAGTGGTTAACAGCAAGATGCGCGAACATTGTTGCCCAGTCGCGCAGGAGAGCTTGATGCCTGCTAGCTGTGCATCGGTGTGCCCAGAGGGAGATGTCTTCCGAGCACCTAGAGAATAGGGATCGAATCGAGACGAGCTCGTTTCTGAATACTAGAGCGTTCCGTCTTTTCCAGATGTTCCAAAGAGCGCATAAGATGACGGTGGATCTCACTTTACAAAGTGCCGAGCCTTCCCAAAGCTGACGGATGCTGGGGCATGCCGAGGTGTCTGGGTGCAGAGCTGGGACAGCTAGCCAGAAGGGTTGAATGTGAGCACAATGAAGCATAAGGTGGTTAGTAGTTTCCTCCTCTGGACAAAAAGGGCAGGAGCAAGAGGTAGTCAGTCCTTTTCTGAAGCGGCGTGAGTTGGTGAACAGCCTACCGCGATCCGCAAGCCAGAGAAACACTCTGCTTCTATTGGTCGCGTAATTCTTCCAAGTAGGTGTCGCAAACGGCACGTCCTGCAAGTGATCAAACACAGCCATATATGCAGATTTAGTGGTTAGTTGCTTTTTGTCAAGACGCGAAGTCCTAACGTCGATCGTATCCGGTACCAGTGACAGAGATGCAAGCAAGCAGCGCAACGCATGAAGCTCTAGCGTGGCAGCAGAGGAGAGTCTAGGTTGCAGATCAATAACGAGCTCAGGGGAAGAGCACACTCGAGCAACGTTTGCATGATGTCTGGTAACGTGAGAAAAAAGAGCTGGAAAACGAGATGCAAGCGTGGAGTCCTCGAACCAAAGATCGTGCCAAAACGACGTGTAGTCGCCCGAGCCAACAGATACCGAAGTGGAGGACCTAAAATGCTGCAGGGAAGCCGCGATATCTTTCCAAACCACAGAGTCTAGGCGAGAAGTATCCCCCAGGTCCCTATGTGCGGACCAACCGTATCTATCTCGCAGCCAGGACACCCAAGGCAGAGAGGAATCAGAGTGCATTTTGGAAAGAAATTTCATAAGAAGAGCCGAATTGTGGGTTTTTAGGCATCGGAAGCCCAGGCCTCCTTTGGAGATTGGGGCGCAGACCTCGGCCCAAGCCACCTTGCATTGGCCACCATTTACGTGGTCGTCCCCGGCCCAGAAGAAGGCGCGAGAGATTTTGTCAATCTCCTGTATTGTTCCAGCGGGCACAAGGATGGCAGAGAGGAGGTGGGAGGTCATAGACCTAATGGAGGCTTTGACAATGATTGCACGGATGCTAATTGGGAGCATTTTCCCAATCCAACCCGGCAGGCGAGCAGTGATTTTGTTAATGACGGGACGGAAAGCCGACAGATTAAGTTTGTGGATAGAGAGAGGTAGACCTAGATATGTTTGGGGGAAGGAGGCAATCGGGCAGCCTAAGCTACTGGCTAGAAGGGAGGCGAGGTTATGTTCAACGTGGATCGGGGCGAATGTGCTTTTGTTGAAATTTATGCTAAGGCCAGTGGAGGCCGAGAAGCTGTCTAAGATGGTTTTAAGGTTATTGATGCAGTCCGGAGTTGCTCTAACGATGATAATTGTGTCATCCGCGTATTGGAGCACCGGACAAGACATGGTATCTGATAGCGGGTGTAAGAGCAAAGAATTTGATGAAGCTAGACGGAGAAGATCGCTGAGTACGTCTGCCATGATATTGAATAGATAGGGCGATAGTGGATCACCTTGACGCAGACCTCGTTTACACTGGATCCACTTTCCCGGAGAGCCGTTAAGGACGACAGCTGAGTGGCTAGTTGAGTTAATATTGGAGATTCGTCGACGAAAGGAAGCAGGAAAACCCTTCGAGGAAAGAATTTGATCTAAAGCGTCCCAGGACACTGAGTCGAACGCTTTCTGAAAGTCGAGTTTCAGAATAATGGCAGGGGCTTTCCTCCGATGGCAAGATTGAATAATATCCGCGGCGTAAACAAAGTTTTCAGAGACTGAGCGGCCTTTTAGAAAACCTGTTTGGTCTTTGCTGATAATGCTAGAGATCATAGGCTGTAGTCTGTTACAAAGGCATTTAGATGCAAGTTTGACGCAACAGTTCTGGAGAGAAATCGGCCTAAACTGGTCAGGGGAATTAGCACCATGCTGTTTCGGAATTAATACAATATAAGATTTGTTGATGCGGTTAAGGTCAACCGTGGAGTCCATAAGATGGTTGGTAAGCTGGACAAGATCAAGCTTGATTAAATCCCAGCAAGACTTGTAGAATGCCGGCCCAAAACCATCTGGGCCTGGGCTGGATGAGCAGTCCATGCTCCAAAGTGCCTTTTTCACATCCTCGAGGGAGAAAGGAGCCTCCAAGGCGGCAGCGTCCATAAGGTCAAGTCTGGAGTTGGCTACCAACGATGTCAGGTCGTAGGAGAAGGAGCAAAGCTTGGGGATACCAATAAGGTTTTTGAAGAAAAAATGCAAAGCAGCCATCATGCCATCGTGAGACGAGTAGGCAATCCCATTATGGGTAAGGGTTTTAATGGAGTTAGACTGTAAGCGCACCGTGGCCGAAATGTGGAAGAAAGCCGAATTTTCGTCACCTAAGACACAGCCTTTGATTTTGGCCCGTTGTCTCCAGTAAGCAGCTCTAGCGCCGTTTAGGCAGTGAAGAGATCCCTTAACAAGAGAACGACAAAGGGACTCGAGAGAGGACAGAGGTCTGAATTCTTCAATTTTGTCTAGGAAGGTGATGACGGTGTCGCAGTTTTTGGCGATAGGCAAAGAGGAGCGAGCTTTCCTATTCCAAACTTTGGCCACTGCCCGTATCCTTTTGAGACGGAGTGCCAACATGCCTGCTAACCCAAGGGGTAGATGCTGAGGACCAAGGCTAAGCCAAGTGTTAGCGATGATCGTGCGGAACGCAGGAATTGAAAGAATGTGGTTGTTAAGGCGGAATATGTTAGGAACAGGAATGGTAGTCGTGGCAGAGACGCAGATGGGGACGTGGTCTGAGGTTGCCCTAGTCCTAGAGGTGAGAGTTGAGTTGGGGAAAAGAAAATTCCAATCAGTTGATACCAGCGCCCGGTCTAGGCGGCAAAGCGTAGGGGTACGCTGGTTGTTGGACCAAGTGAAAAGTCGATCAAGAAGTGGGAGGTCATGAAGATGAAGCTGGTCGATAACCGTCCGAAATCTAGTGGCCTCAGAGAAGTTAAAGTTGTCGTTAGAGCGATCAGAGGGGTTTAACAACAAGTTGAAATCGCCCATGATCATCCAAGGGCCCGAAATAATAGCCCCCAAGTCTAAAAGCTCATCAAGGAAATCTTGCTTTCTAGCCGCAAGGCACGGGCCATAAACGTTTGTAATGGTGAAGGAGATGTCAGAGGTCCTAGATTGGAAGGAGGAAGTTAAAGAGAAGGAACGTGGCAAGTGGTTGGAGGCGGAGAACAATCTGTCATTCCAAGCATTAATAAGACCCCCAGATGTCCCGACAGAAGGAATGAATTCGTAAGTTCTAAGCGAGGGAGGTAGAAAAGAAGAGGCTTTAAACGTGTCTAAAGATACAAGTTTGGACTCTTGAATGCAAAGGATATCCAGCGGTGAGGACATAAGGGCAGCTTTAACATCAATGCACTTGAAGCTATCTCCGAGGCCCCTGACGTTCCAAGACTCAAAACAGAAGTCGCGATTCATAGATAAACTAAGAAGACAACATAATACAGGCAGTAGCTCAAGCGTGTCGAAGCGAAGACTGAGCCCTGATCTAGGGGATACAAGTGATACCGACAGGTATCTAAGCTAGTCGAAATAGAAGGCGATACAAGTGGCACAGGACCGGGCGCAGCCGGTCTTACAGACAGAGAACAGGCAACAAACGCAATAACAGTAAGCGAAGAACAAGGGCGAGTCGAAGAGAAGGTGCCCGAAACCACGTGGCTAGGAGCAGCCAATAACATCTAGGAGCGCTCGGGCACCGCGTCGAAAGCCGAAGAAGGGACGTCGCAAGCCGCAGCCAGCTGCAGGAGGTCGGAGCGTGGCAGAGGGTCGACGATGGAGCCAGCCAGAGCGATAAGATCAGCAGCAGGCAATTCCTTGCTGGCCGTAGCCGAGGGGATGCCCAAGTCCTTAAACCTAGCCAATCTGCGTGCCTTGGCCTTGTCGAGGATGGAAGTGTGGTTCTGGGCCTCCAGCAGACGCAGACGCGGGCTGCGCCTAGGCGTGGGAGAAGGAGTAGGCGCCTGAGGGGTGGGCAAGGTGGCTGAAGGCGTCGGCATGAGGGCCAAGTGGGTCGAGGAAGGCGTACCAATGATCGTCTCAAAGGCATCCACCTCCTCTAGACCCGCCTGTACATCCTTGTCACGGCACACCACATCAACAGAGAGCATTGGGGCTTTGCGAGGACCCACAGAGGCCACCTTCTTGAGGAAGCCGATGGAGCAGGACATGAGGTTAGCCACCAGCATGCCATGGGAGTTGGGGCGAAGCATGGGGATATGGTACAGCCCGTGCTCGCCACGGATGCCCGTGACCGAAATCTCGAAGAATCCAGGGAAAGCCTGAACTTCCACACTTGCGGGACGGTCTAGGATAGGCTCAGCCTGGACAAACGGCCGGAAAGCCCCCCACATGACATGCCCACCAGGCATCTGAACAAGGCGGTCATGGCTGGAAGTGTTAGTGGGTGGCTGGACCTGGCCAAAGCCGTGGAAGGGGGGATGAGGGTAGTCTCGGAGGATATCGTCCGAGTGGGCAGAGCCGTCCTCGGAGTCAGAGGGAGGGAAGTGAGGTGGGATCCCATCATCCGGGATCGGGATGGCCTGAATGATAGAGACAGGTGCCATGGTTCCAACTCCGTTGAAACCTAGTACGGAGAGGTAGTGAGGGATGTCAGAAACCCCACGAGCCTTGACGGTCATGAGGACAGAAGTGTAGTCGAAGCCCGAGATGCAAACCGGATCAATCTCACATGGGGTAGCGAAGGGGCCTGCTGAGTGGATGATGTGCTGAGGGAACCACTCTTCCATGGGGAAGTCGTCAATGGCGAGAGCGGCAAACTCAGAGTGGTGGTAGAGGAATCGATTGTCCGTGTCATCGTGGCGAGAGAAGGAGACAGTGTGGTAGGGCCCCACAATAGGGCTAGCATCTAACGCAACCTCGCGCTCAAGAGGAGAAGCAAACACGACAAGCCCTGCTCCGTGCGAAGAGGAGATGACAGCAACACTAGGGTTTTGGGTGTGGAGCTGAAGAGCGCGGTGGACAAATCCCGCAGGGGACATGGAGGGAGGATGGACGTAGGCGTACGCCAGGTTCTCGAAGTGTTCAGTGGGCACATAAGGCATGAAGACATCGACACAGGTAGGCCTAGTGTTGGCGTCGGGGTCTGGGATGGGGTCGTTGACGAAGCCGTGGAACGGAGCATCATGCGAGTCGTGGCTGTCCGTCTCGGACGAGGCGAGGTCGCTGCTGCGCGTGTCCGCAGACGGGACGGAGTCCGAGTCGAGCTCGATAATGGGCGCCTCCAGCTCGAGGCCCGCGTCGGAGTCGCTGTCGGATAGGATCACGGCGTCGTGAACACCCAGGGGCTCCTCGAGCGGGATGAAGTCCGCCATATCTGCAAGAGAGTCGGGGACGTGGGAGATGGATACCGAGTCAGAGATTGGGCTAAAAGAGTTGAAAAGGTTTACGGGCATTAGAATGTTACGGGATCGAGGGCAGATGTTGGAGCGGTGGCCGAACTGGAGGCAGGTGCGGCAGCGCACCGGATCACGACAAGATCGCACCTGGTGATCCAGAGCTAGGCAGCGATGGCACCTGCGTGAAAGCTGAGAAGAGGAAAGAGGTGCGTTCCTGAGTGAAGGTTGTGGAGCGGAAGCTAGGGCTCTATAAGGAGGGGAGGAAGCGAGCATCGATGCAAAGGAAGGGCGTGCCTGGGCATGGACAGGGGTGTCATGCATGGCGCTCGCAGAGCAGGCCAAGGAAGCAGGCGCCGCGCTGGGGGACGCGCCTTCCTCGTCCGTGATGAGCAGCGCGGGAGCGTGAGCAGAAGTGACGGGAGCCCCCGAGGCGGCAGAGCGTTCGTGAGATGGCCAAGGGAGAGGGCCTGCGGGGCGTGGCAAGATGCCAGGGGCAAGACAGTCAAGGATCCGGGCAAGTTTTCGTCGTGGAGGGGCGTGGATGCTGGCGCAAGGAGGGCTGACTCGTTGACCACGGACGAGATCGGGGGGCAAAGGATCCGCCTGCTCCCGCGGCAAGGACGAAAGGATCGCGTTGCCAGCCGAAACTTGGCCTTGTGCGAGCGGAACCAGGGGCTCGGTTGTTGGTATGTGTCTGTCCGGCGTGGCTTCCTGGAAGGCTAGCGAAGAAGAGGGGGTGGGTTGCGGACAAAAAGGATCGTAGGGCTGCAGGAGAACACCAGAGGCCAGAAAAGCTGATCCCGCCGGTGGAGCCGAGTGGAAGGTCAACTCTATCTCACCGTGCGTGACACCAAGCAGAGAAACAATGAACGCCTTGATGCTTGAGTTAGCAACTGACAGAGAGAACAGGCGTGGACCAAAGAAACGGATAATCGCGATTTCAACAGAAGCAACTAACCAAAAATTAATCAATGCAAAGATATCGGCTGTAGAATGATCAAATCGCAGAGCGTGGACCTGAATCCAAACTAACGCCGGCGACGCCAACTTAGATTCAGGCGAAATTGGGCAACATACCGGCGAGGAGAATTGCGCGAGGCAGTACTGAAGCAGAGCGTCCCCCGGCGAGGCGGCGATCCCGGGAGGCAGCGCATAGCACAGCGCCGCCGGAGTCGAGGACGACTTGAATCCGCAACCAGGGACGGAGAGGAGGCGTGCGACAGCCGGGCGCCTAGCCACCCGGCGGCGGGAGTGGCGACGACGCCTGCGTAGAGGGGCCTGGGGAGAAGCCGGGGGCCCGGCAGGCGAAGCTTCCGAGTCCAGGCGAGCCACCACGGCAAGCGGCAGAGCAGTAGCTTCCGTGGACGACTCGCGGGCAGCGAAGGAGGCACGCGGCACGGAAGAAGAGCGAGAGGCGATTGAAAGGCAGAAATCGCGCTCGCGCGCAGATTCTCCTTCGAGAGACCGGAGGTCCACCGGATTCAGAAGAGGGGAGACCCTTGAGGCCGAATTGAGGATGGAGAGGCACCGCTCGGCAGCGCGCACCGAGGCAGAGGGCGGCGACATAGAGCATGACGCCGCGCTGGAAGGGGATGCGATAGTGGAGGCGGCGAAATCGGTCCTGGCCAAGGCAGGGCGGGCGGAAGGTGAAGGGGATCTGAATTGGTGGGGGGCGGCGCGCGAGAGGCGGCGCGCAAGAGGTAGGCGATGCGGCGGCAGCTCATCCGCAGCCATGGGGAAAAGCGGGCGGGCGGATGGGGGGACGAAGGGAGGAGGAGAGGCTGCACCGCCGGCGGCGTAGGGGGGCCGCGGTCAGGCGGCGGAGATCCGGCGCGGAGCGCGCCCGCGCGGCGCGAGGGCGAAGCGCGGCGGAGTCATCCTCCTCTCTTCCGCCTCCTCATTTGCATACCTTTCTCACCGCAGGAAAACGCATGGCTGGGTGGAGGCAGAGAATCCGAGCAGCAGTGGGGTTCCTGATCCGTCGGTTTTGATGAGTGTACCGTGAGCCTCATGTATGAACATGGATAAACACCCTGGAAATCGATGTTTCTATCACCCACCCGGTGTAAGAGCATCTCTAGCGGCTCCCTTAAAACGCAAAACCGTAAACGTATTATATTCAGATTTATAGTTTACATTTGCGAGCCAGTGTTGCCGCACCCCGTGCGGTATTGCAAAATAGGTGTAGTTTTTTAGCCTATATTTGTGACATTGAAGAAGAAAAAATTGATATAACAACGACATGACACAAATTCATTCAAATTCTAACATCACTTACAAGAATAATCCATATTACAACAATCATTCAAATTCAAAAAAATTAAAACATAACGAATGGTTCAGAAGGGAAAGAACAGTTCATCACACATGAAAAAAACAAATAAATCAGGAGTATCTCCCGTACAACTGTCAGTAGTGCTCAATGAGATCATGTTGAAGCTGGGTGTGTGTCTCTTTCTACCAGTACGTCTTAAGTAATGCTTGAATGGGTTACTCATAGTCTTCACACGGCTGCCAACATTGTTATAGAGAGGCAACGAGTTTAAATCCCTCTCATCCTCCACGATCATGTTGTGTAGAATCACACATGCCTGCATGATATTGAAGAGGTTTTTATTATTCCATAAGTGAGCAAGATCTCAAACAATTATAAACCGAACTTGCAACACACCAAATGTCCTCTTAATATTCGTTTGGCATGCTTGTCGTACATTGGAAAAAACAAATTGTTTTTACCTTCGGGATTTTGGATGTTCTTCAGAAATGTTGACCAGGGGTAGATACCATCGGCTAGGTAATACCCCATATGGTATAATCATTTCCATTGATGGTGTAGTTGCAACCCCGGGCATCTCCACTAGCTGGTCTAGCAAAAAGATCAGATCTATACAACACATTGATGTCACTGAGGGAACCCAAAAAACCAAATAAGCAATGCCAAATCCACAAGTCCTCGAAGGCCACTGCTTAAAGCACAATAGTCCGATCACGATGATGACCGGTGAACTGACTGTGTCGCGGGACAGTTCTTCCAACTCTAGTGCATGCAATAAACCTCTAGCTTCATTCTGCGCCATCAACCTCTTTGTGTCCTCCTGGGCACAAACATGAGCATGGTGTAGTCCATTGAAATTCCATATGCAATCATCCGCATGGTTGCAGAGATCTTTTGTTATGCACTATATCCTATGATGACGACGGCATTCGTCCGACAAGTGAAAAGGAGACAATTGGCCTCGCAAATTTCGACTATGCTCATAAAGAGATCTTTCCTCATTATATATCTCTTAAGAAAGAAATGAGGCGGGTAGGTGCTCACCGGCGCGAAGTAATCCTTCATGAGCATGTCGTTGTTGAAAGCTCGGTTCCACGGAATACAAAGACGGACGGTGTTGATCCCCTCCACTTTCTTTTTTTTCTCACCCTCCAGCTCCTGCACATCGAGGAAGTAGTCGTGGATGCTTGGCATCGTCGTCCTCAATCTCATCTTTGGATGACAACGATTCGTCGGGCTCATAGTGGATGACGAACTCATCTACAATGTCAAGCTCAAATTCAGCGCTACAACAGACTAAAATCGCATGCTTAACTATAACTACATATTTACCTTCAAATCGATCTGGAGGCGGCGGTGGGAGCGGAGGACAAGCCGAGCCATAGAGGGGCGGTCGGTAGACAAGGTAGAGACACGGGAGGGCAGTGGAGCGGCTTAAGACCGGCCGGCGAGGTTTCCCCACAAACACGTCCGGGATCGAGGGCGTGACAACTCGGGGTTTCGGTCAACTTGGGCGGAACGTCGAGGCAGACAACAGGGGCTGTAGCGAGCTTTTCTAGGGCTGGAAAAGCGGGGGATTTGGCGGGGGCAAGCGAAATCGAAAGGCGGGAGGAGGCGGTGGCGTGGGATTAGTTGAAACTTCAGCGCACCAAGTCTTTCCGCGAGATAAAGGGAACCAAAAAATCCGATATATAACTCAAATAGGGTTCGATTTGAGGTAAGCCATAGAATTTTGTAGGGGTTCTTCGAAAATAAGAGATCTGAGCGGGTTGTGGTTTCAGCCCAAAATGTTAAAATAACTGTTATTTTAAACGCTTTCGCGTTTTAAGAGATCTGATACATGATAGAGTTGCTCTAAGGAGTTTGCAAATGATTTTTGTTCAACCACCGTAGGCCAACTGATTAGTCAATATAAAAAGTATGGAAAGTGATGTTCTTAAAATAGATGATAGAGTTGCTCTAAGGAGTAATATTTCTTGTCTGAAAATTGCATAGAGGGGGAACCAGTGCCGCATTTTTCAGGTATTCTCCTCCCCTGTCCTAGGTGGTTATATGCCATGTGTTTTTTCAGATATCTGGAGTTAGTAGAACTGCCTATAATTGTCCTTTCGGGATCCAAGTACACATCAATCCATAACTACACTTTGCTTTCTGCTTCCAAACTGCACTTGTCAAAATGTACAAGTTTGTACAAACAATTGTATCGGCCATCCTGGGATGGGAAATTGTTGAGTGTGCCGTCACGCGGCAAGCAACTCAAACAGTCCACTGACTCACGTGATCCTGTTCTATCTGCTCACCTTTCTTCTCATCTTTATAGATTTGGGACGAAATATCATATTACGATTCTGCTCAGCAATAATGCTAGATTCTGCAGATCGGCTCACTCTTAATTACCACCGCTAGTTGCGATCCCAGACTAAATCTTTTCATTTGGTCAAAACTCTTGCCACTGTACTACTTGTGTAGTACCATAATGCTAGTATGGACATGGTAGAAGTAGTCAAACGGAATTGGTAAGAATGAACCTGCTAGTTTGGTGGTAGATCTAGACTCTGGCGTGGTGAAACCTAATGGGCATGGGTTAATGATTACTAATTCCAAAACTCATTTGCTCTCACAGCACATAGACTGTATTTTCTTTCTTTCTTTCTCCACTCCCTTCCATCATCCATGTAAAAAGTGACCAGCTTTTCACACAGCTTTGAGCTTCACTTGCATGCTGGTGCATCATTGCCCAACACATTTGCTCTAACAACAGACCTCTAAACGTATTTTTCTGTTCTTAGACGAACTGAAGCAGGCAGAAGTTTTTACACAGCTTTCACAGTAAAAAAGTTATCTGAACATTGCCCTCATATCTATGCATCGCGGTAACACTGTTCTTTCCTGTGTGACCGAAAGAAGAACAGAAAAGCATGCATGCTGTTCTTTTTTATTATCAGACAATACAACTTACAATGCACTGCCTGCCCCCAAAACCCCAAACGGAAGGGAAGCCCCAATTCCGATGTAAATACTCCCTGCAAGTTCCACTCATTGGAATTATCTTCCACGGGATTAGAGGCGCTGTGTTCCGCGGTTAATTAGGACCTCCCCATTTACCAATGGGAATTTGTACTGAAGGCCGGAGGGTAGATCTAGATCCGCGAGCCTCCCTGCAAACAATTTTCAGTCCTACGGCGCCAGAATATTTTTAACCGCTGCTGATGGCGGCTTCCTCGCGATTAGCACGGAGAACGAGAAAGGTTGCAGGGTGCGGCTACTAGTTTAACCGTGAGCTACAGCTACCAGTTGGCAGTGACAGTGAAAAGTATTGGCTAAGTAGCAGTAGATCCCATCTACTTTGCCCAGGCCATGTGGTGCCATTAGGGGCGTAGACGGTAGTTAGATCGAACCCACCCTCTAGTTTAACTTTGTTAACCTGCAGAGAGCCACTACCACTACACCACGGTCTAGCTACCAGTGCAGTTTTGAATATGATTTTTCACTGCGTGGAATGAACTGTCCTGTGTGTTGTCATGTGGTTTACCAGCTGTGAGTGTGATGCATCATGCTTGCCTCCCTCTCTTGTTTTTCTTTAACCCCTTTTCACCTTTCGTTTCAACCATTGGAGATTCTTGTAACCCATGCCATGATCACAGCTGCTGAAAGCTTTCGCCCGCTCCTTTAACACAAGGCCAGCCAGAGAGTACTCATGCAGTACCTTGCCATGCAAATATTCCGAGAGGAGCTTATTTTACATGGCTCTTTCATTTCCAAGATGTTCTTGCACCCTTTTAATTAGCAACGGGATTGCATCCATGACGAACGGTTCGCACCGCCAGCTGCAAGAAATCCTCCACATCTCAGCGTTTTTTTGTTACACGCAATAGCAAAACAACAATGAAATTAAGCAAGATCGAACCAACGGGGACACGAGATTTTAACGTGGAAAACCCTTCCAATGAGGAAGAGAAAAAACCACGGGCACCAGCCAGCAATACTTCACTATTTCGGGTGAGGTTACATTCGCGCCGGGATTTACAATGTGTGGCTTATCCCGTGCGGCGGCTTACAAGAGGTATATAAAGGCGGTCCTGACCTAACTAGGTCGGTAACTGTGTATCCAACTCCAACTCGGTATCGACTCGTACCGTACCGCCCGGGCCTCCGCGTAGCGAAGACCGAACTTTCCTTTATCTTCATATGAATTTGGATCACCATAAAATAACACTCCACCTTGAGACAAATTCCCTCTTGTAGCATAAATGAGAACCTTCGCCTGAAACACACAAAGAAAAAACACCTTCGGCGCCAAATAGCCTCTTGGGCTAAGCAGTGATACCAACTAAGCTTGAGCAAAGCTCAAACTTAGCAATAGGAACTGGCTTTGTCATCATATCAGCAGGATTATCATGAGTACTAATCTTGCATACCTTCAGCTTACCTTGTGCAACAACATCACGCACATAATGGTACTTGACATCAATGTGCTTTGTTCTCTCATGGAACATCTGATCCTTAGTAAGGTAAATTGCACTCTGACTGTCGCAAAATAGGTTAAAGCAAGTATCATCTCCACAAAGCTCAGCAAACAAACCTTTCAACCAAACTGACTCCTTGCATGCTTCAGCAATAGCCATATACTCAGCCTCAGTAGTAGATTGTGCAACAACACCCTGCAAGGTAGCCTTCCAGCTAACGGCACATCCACTAATAGTAAACACATAACCTGTGAGGGATCTCCTCTTATCCAAGTCGGCAGCATAATCTGAATCCACATAGCCTGCGAGTCCCTCACCAGTCTTGCCAAACTTCAAGCAAGCTTTGGATGTGCCGCGAAGGTACCTGAAAATCCACTGAACAGCTTTCCAATGTTCTTTACCAGGATTAGCCATGTATCGACTGACCAAACTCATAGCATATGATAAATCAGGCCTAGAACACACCATGGCATACATTAAGGAACCAACAGCACTAGCATAAGGAACTCGTGACATATACTCAATATCTTTGTCAGTAGTAGGACTTTGCAATGCTGACAACTTGAAGTGCGAAGCAATAGGAGTACTAACAGACTTTGCATCATGCATATTAAATCGATGAAGTACTTTCTTGATGTAATTCTCCTGACTAAGAAATAGCAATCTAGATTTTCTGTCTCTAGAAATTTCCATACCTAGGATTTTCTTAGCAGGACCAAGATCCTTCATCTCAAACTCACTACTCAACTGTTTCTTCAATGTAGTGATTTCTTTCATGCTCTTGGCAGCAATTAACATATCATCAACATATAGCAGCAAGTATATAGGTGATTCATCAACAAATTTAATGTACACACAGCTATCATATTCAGACCTCTTAAAGCCATGTGTCATCATAAAAGAATCAAACCTTTTATACCATTGTCGAGGAGATTGTTTCAAACCGTAAAGAGACTTCTTTAGCTTGCACACGAAATCCTCTTTACCAGGCACTATGAACCCTTCAGGTTGGTCCATGTATATTTCCTCCTCAAGTTCTCCATGCAAAAACGCAGTCTTCACATCTAACTGCTCAAGTTCAAGATCATGCATAGCAACAATACTAAAGAAAGTACGAATAGAACTATGCTTGACAACAGGTGAGAACACATCATTATAATCCACTCCTGGAATCTGACTGAAACCTCTTGCTACTAACCTTGCCTTAAACCTTGGAGGCTCTCTTGGAGATAAACCCTCCTTTCTCTTGAAGATCCACTTACAGCGTACGGTCTTCTTTTGCTTAGGCAAGCGCACAATATCCCATGTGCCATTCTTATCAAGTGATTGCATCTCCTCGTGCATTGCACCAATCCACTTGTCACGATCAACCGAAGCAATAGCTTCATTATATGTAGCCGGTTCAGCATCATTCTCCACCTGTTCTGCATAACTTAGAGCAAAATAAACAACATCACATTCCTCAATTAAACGAGTACGAGGTCCTTTATTCCCCTTCTCTCTGCGCTCCGCAATAGACAAATTTTCTTGCTGCACAATAGGAGGTGAGGGCGGCACAATATCCTCCTCAACAATTTCAGTTTCCTCCTCATCCAGGTGGTCTGGCTCCACCTGCAAACGAACTCGTGGTTCGTCCTCATCAGAAGAATCAGGCATAACATCAGTTGACAAACTGTCCTCATACATAACAGATTCATTAAACACAACACTTCTGCTAAAGAAAGTCTTTTTGGTTTCCGGGTTCCACAACTTATATCCTTTTACTCTAGAACCATAACCAAGAAATAAGCACTTAATAGCTCTAGGCTCTAATTTTCCATTATCAACATGAGCATAGGCAGTGCAACCAAAAACTTTCAGTTGTGAATAATCAGCTGACTCACCAGACCATACCTCAATAGGAGTTTTCTTATCAAGAGGGATGGATGGTGACCTGTTGATCAAGTAGCAGGCAGTGTTGGCAGCCTCAGCCCAAAAACGCCTATTCATGCGGGCGTTGGACAACATGCAGCGAGCTTTGGAGATGATCGTCCTATTCATCCGCTCAGCTACACCATTCTGCTGAGGTGTGTATGGGATGGTGTGGTGCCTGACAATGCCTTCCTGCACACAATAATCATCAAAAGCATGCGAACAAAATTCGCCACCATTGTCAGTACGAAGCACCTTCACCTTTCTCTCAGTTTGCTTTTCAATCATAACTTTCCACTCTTTAAAAGCAGCAAAAGTATCATCCTTAGTTTTCATAAAATAAGGCAAACTCTTCTAGAGTAATCATCAATGATAGTAAGCATATAACGAGCACCACCATAAGAGGGCTTACGTGAAGGCCCCCATAAATCAGCATGTACATAATCCAGTGTACCTTTAGTGCTATGAACGGAAGCATTGAACTTAACTCTCTTATGCTTACCAAACACGCAGTGTTCACAGAACGGCAACTTACTCATATTGCAGTTCTTCAGCAGTTCTCTCTTCACCAATTCTGCCATACCATGTTCACTCATGTGTCCAAGTCGCTTATGCCAGAGGTTAGTTGTACTTGCATCATCATTAGTAATAACAGCAGCAGTACCAGACAAAGTGCTACCTCTAAGAATATATAACTTGGCAGAATTCATATCACCAATCATAACAATGAGAGAACCTTTTGATACCTTCAGGCGTTTATCCCCTCCGCCATATTTGTACCCGTCACAATCAAGGGTACTCAGCGAGATCAAATTTCTCGCCATGGATGGTATGTGTTTCACTCCCGTCAATGTACGTGTCATCCCTCCATGGGTCTTGATCTGAACAGATCCAACGCCAACAATGTGACATTTGTTGTCGTTCCCCACACGCACAAAATCTCCAGTCTGCACAGCTTCATAAGAACTGAACCATTCTTTGTTACAGCAAATATGAAACGAACAAGCAGTATCAAGAATCCACTCATCATCACGGGTAACACATGCAGTAAAAACAGCTAAGCATTCACCATCCGAACTATTATCACCAGCAACAACAGCAGCCTTACCAGTACCATTACCATTACCGTCAGAATTATTTTTCGGTTGGTATGTGCCGTTCCTTTTCTCCTTGTTCTGTACCTTCCAGCAATCATCAATGGTGTGATTGGTTTTCTTACAGTACCTGCAGAACTTGTCTCGTCCTTTGGACTTTGAACGGCCCCTGCTTTTATCTCTGTTGTTGTTGTTGTAGTTGTTATCTCGCTGCTCAGGTCTACCTCGTACCTGCAATGCATCGCCTTTGGAGGACGATGTGTTAGACTGCACCATAGCTTTCATCTTTTCCCTGGTCTGCAGGGCCTCACAAACTTCCGCGAGGGTTAGTTCATCGCGGCTTAACAGTATGGTATCACGCAGGTTTGTAAAAGAGCTAGGCAGCGAACATAACAGCAGAAGAGCTAAGTCTTCATCATCATATTTTACCTCCATCGACACTAGGTCGGACACGATCTCCTTAAAGATCGACAAGTGACTCATGACAGAACCACCATCTTGCATCTTGAGCGAGAACAGCTTCATCTTTACGTGCATCTTGCTGGTGAGATCTTTTGACATGCAGATCGATTCCAGCTTGACCCACAACTTAGCCGCGGATTTCTCCAACAGCACCTCTTGCAATATATCATTAGACAGATGAAGCTGAATCAACGACAAGGCCTTACGATCTTTGCGTTTCTCCTCGGCAGTCCAAGCCTTGGCTTCCTTATTCCCGAAATAATCCAGCGCCTCATCAAGATCCGATGATTGCGACAGAACCGCACGCATCTTTACTTGCCACAGAGAAAACCTCGTCTTGTAGTCCAGCAACGGTAGATCAAACTTCATCGATGCCATCGCGAATCCCTAATCTGAAACAGGGCTCTGATACCACTTGTTACACGCAATAGCAAAACAACGATGAAATTAAGCAAGATCGAACCAACGGGGACACGAGATTTTAACGTGGAAAACCCTTCCAATGAGGAAGAGAAAAAACCACGGGCGCCAGCCAGCAATACTTCACTATTTCGGGTGAGGTTACAATCGCGCCGGGATTTACAATGTGTGGCTTATCCCGTGCGGCGGCTTACAAGAGGTATATAAAGGCGGTCCTGACCTAACTAGGTCGGTAACTGTGTATCCAACTCCAACTCGGTATCGACTCGTACCGTACCGCCCGGGCCTCCGCGTAGCGAAGGCCGAACTTTCCTTTATCTTCATATGAATTTGGATCACCATAAAATAACATTTTTTCCTGTCTTGCAGCCAATGTCACTAACTGTACCGGTGGCCCGCGCCCAAGGGCAACTCAGAAACGAAACCCCCCTTCAAACCCTAGGCGTCGCCGCTCCTCCTGCCGCACCGCCGCCAAAGGAACCCACCGAGCAAAAAAAGCCCGCGTGGGCGACGGTGGCGGCGGGTTCTCTATCGCGGCATTGCGAAGGCCTGTTGGACGGCGACGGTAACGGAGAACGAGAAACAAAAATCAAGGTAGGACGAAATCAAGAAATTGATGCAAATATCTAGTCCCTTTTTGGGTTCGGAAACAATTTTGCCCAGTATTTCACTAAAACACGCATAACTTTCTCATACAGAGTCCGTTTTTAGCGTGCAACCACTGAAGTTGTCAGAAAAAAATCTGCACCAAGAATCAATGTAGGACGGCCCTACCTTGCGCTAAGGGGAGCTCCGCCCCTGGGCGGCGGTCTTTCATGCTCACCGTCGTGCCATTCACCATCGGCTGGAGAGGCCACATGGCCGCTGCTGGACTCGAGCGGTGGTGCCTGGCAAAGGGGTGGTGATGGGTTGCCCCCGGCGAGATTGGCCATGGTGTCGGCAAGGGCTTCGGACCTTCCCTAGACTGGGCGCACACATGTTTGTCGTCGGGTAGGGGCCGCGCCTCCTCGCTTCCTTGGTTGCCGGAGCACTGCCAGAAGTTCACCAATGTGTGGGGAGTCGCGGCGCCTCCTTATTTCCTTGGTGGTCAGAGCAATGTCGAGAGTCCATTGATGGTGGGAGGGGAGTCGAGGCGCCTCCTCGTTTCCTTGGTGGTCGGAGCACTGTCGGGAGTCCATCGGTGGGTGGGAAGTCGCGGGGCCTCCTTATTTCCTTGGTGGTCGGAGCACTGCCGGGAGTCACATCGGTGGGTAGGGAGTCGCGGCGCCTCCTCGTTTCCTTGGTGGTCGGAGCTCCGCGGGGAGTCCACCTATGGGCGGGGAGTCGCGGCGGTGGGGGCTGGTTCGTCCTATATTTGGCATCTGATGCACGGCGTCGTTGAGATGGACTCGCCTTAGCTTTGATCCGCCAAGGTGCTTAGATTGAGGTCTTTCCCGCCTGTGCCTCCGGCCGACGATGTCGGTGTGTGGTGCTTGGGGGGGTGGGTGTGCTTCGAGCATGTCGCCATGGTAGCAGCCACATGGGGCGAGATTGCGTCGGAGGTGGTTCGAGGATGCATCCTCGTCCGGGGTGGATGCAGAAGATGGGCTGCGCCTTCTCGGCCGTACGCGGTAGAGGTTAGGCTGCGCCTTAGGGGTGGACCACAGTACTTGCCTACAATGGTGAGGGCTTGTGGCGGCGACGATGTGCAAGACAAGAAAGCTTCTCCAATCTAACGGTTGGGTGGAGGTTGGCGGCAATGCGGACGGAAGACATGCCTGTTTTCGATCGGTGCCGGCGGCGATGGCGCTCATGTGCGCCGTTCCCTTCCTTGGAGGCGTCGTCGAGGAGTGCCTGTTGCCTTCGCTCCTTCGATTTGGTTGTTGTCTACGAGCAAAGCCTAGATTCGGTTGGATCAGCGTGTCGCCACTCGGTTGGGAGCATCGTGTTTAGAGTCACGGCGTAAAGTTCCTTGGTGCTTTCCTCCGATTATCATCGCCGTCCTAGATTGATGTTTCAGAGACGCGATGCACACCGTCGCCATTGAGTCGAAGAATGTCTGTCTTGGGATCGACCAAGTCCCGCCATACACTAGCCACCTCCGGCATGAAGGGCGGATGATGCCTCGACAAGATGCGTTCAGTTGGAGCCGTCGTTTCGGAGGTGTCTGGCGTTGGATGAGAAGCGGCGAAGTCGCTTAGAACAAATCGTTTTCGGACTAGCCGATCGTGGAGTGCGTACTACGCTCGAGGTGTGGTCGTTATAATCTACCGAGTTGTACCGCGTTGTATGGGGTGGTTACTTCTCGTTTCTCGTTGAGCATGTAGATCTCTTCTCTCTATCCATGCCATCCGAGTTTTCATCTTCTTTAAAAAAAACCACTCACACTCTTTCCACGAAGTTACCGGAGTGCAACGCAGCAGCTGCCGCGACTTTGAGATGATTATCTTTCGCCGAGCAGTCAAGAGCAAAGTTGTTGCACAGTTAAATATAACTAACTCAAAATTAAGCAGCACCTCCCTTACTCTGTCACTAATGAAATCCTAATCTGGCAAAGCAAAAGCAAGCAATTAGTCGTTGCTGAGCGTGAGCCCCTGAATTTCTTATTACCGGCCCTAATTAATCTGTCAGCGCAGCGGATGGGATAAACTAAGCACAAGGAGGGACAGACAGACAGGGGTGCGGTGTGTGCCCCTGACCCAACCGGTGGCCTCGGATCCGGAGATCCTGCAGACACACATCACACCCTCCTCCTCCTCTACCACTTTTACAAAATGTCAGCGCAGCGGCTCTAAAACCCTTTGGTTTAGCTTAGTTTAAGACGGCCCTACTGCTGCCGCTTGCCGCCACCTAATCCGCCATTTTCTTGCTTGTTTACAGCTCCCTCTCTCCCTGGCCTCTTTTTTCCATGGATGGACATATAAAAATTGCACCCATGGCCTGCATAGCCCTCCTCTTCTTCTCCCTTTACTGAACGAGTTTGAGTGAGTGAGTTAACCTCGCCACCAAGCCAACTAAAAGTAGCGCGGCACAAGTACCATGTTATTATCTATGTACACTTCCAGCACAAGCGAGAACCAAGATTTGCTTGCGGTGTGATTTGTGACACACCACCGTGGCGAGCTGATTCTATAGCACCACCTCATCTTTCTTGAGTTGATCTCTTCTTGGGTACTGGATAGAGAGTGCAGTGTCGTCGAGTGTAGCGGATGCCTCCTGACATGAGCGGCGGCAGGTGGAGGAGCGGGCACGTGGTGCTGTGCTGCGCGGTTGTCATGGCGTGCATGGGCGGCGCCCTGGCCCTGGACGCGCAGGGGTCGGCGCTGCTCGCGTGGAAGCGCACCCTTGGCGGCGCCGGCGCGCTCGGGGACTGGGACGCCGCGGACGCGTCGCCGTGCCGGTGGACGGGCGTGTCCTGCAATGCCGGCGGCGGGGTCACGGAGCTGAGCCTGCAGTTCGTCGACCTGCACGGCGGCGTGCCGGACAACCTGTCCGCGTCCATGGGCGCCACGCTCGAGCGGCTGCTGCTCACCGGCACCAACCTCTCGGGCCCCATCCCGCCGCAGCTCGGCGACCTGCCAGCGCTCACGCAGCTCGACCTCAGCAACAATGCGCTCACGGGCTCCATCCCGGCCACCCTCTGCCGCGCCGGGAGCAAGCTGGAGAGCCTCGTCGTCAACTCCAACCACCTCGAGGGCGCCATCCCGGACGCCGTCGGCAACCTCACGGCGCTGCGCGAGCTCATCTTCTACGACAACCAGCTCGAGGGCGCCATCCCGGCCTCCGTCGGCCGGATGGCCAGCCTCGAGGTGCTCCGCGGCGGCGGCAACAAGAACATCCTGGGCGCGCTCCCGGCGGAGATCGGCGACTGCTCCAACCTCACCATGCTCGGCCTCGCCGAGACCAGCATCTCCGGCCCGCTCCCGGCCAGCCTCGGCCGGCTCAAGAACCTCGAGACGCTCGCCATCTACACGGCCATGCTCTCCGGCCCGATTCCGCCCGAGCTCGGGAAATGCGGCAGCCTGCAGAACGTCTACCTGTACGAGAACGCGCTCTCCGGCTCCATCCCGGCGCAGCTCGGCGGCCTCAGCAACCTCAAGAACCTGCTGCTGTGGCAGAACAACCTCGTCGGCGTCATCCCGCCGGAGCTGGGCGCGTGCACGGCGCTCAACGTGGTCGACCTGTCCATGAACGGCATCACCGGCCACATCCCGTCCACGCTCGGGAACCTCTCGTCGCTGCAGGAGCTGCAGCTCAGCGTCAACAAGGTGTCCGGCCCGATTCCGGTGGAGCTCGCGCGGTGCACCAACCTCACCGACCTCGAGCTCGACAACAACCAGATGTCCGGCGGCATCCCCGCCGAGATCGGCAAGCTCGCGTCGCTGCGCATGCTGTACCTCTGGGCCAACCAGCTCACGGGCACCATCCCGCCGGAGATCGGCGGCTGCGTCAGCCTCGAGTCGCTCGACCTGTCGCAGAACGCGCTGACCGGGCCCATCCCGCCGTCCATGTTCAGGCTGCCGCGGCTGTCCAAGCTGCTGCTCATCGACAACGTCCTGTCCGGCGAGATACCGCCGGAGATCGGCAACTGCACGTCGCTCGTCCGGTTCAGGGCGAGCGGCAACCACCTCGCCGGCGCCATACCTGCCCAGATTGGCAAGCTCGGCCACCTCAGCTTCCTGGACCTCAGCTCGAACAGGTTGTCCGGCGCCATCCCTGCGAGATCACCGGGTGCCAGAACCTCACGTTCGTCGACCTGCACGGCAACGCCATCACCGGTGTGCTACCGCATGGGCTGTTCCAGGGAATGCTCTCGTTGCAGTACCTCGACCTCTCGTACAACGCCATTGGCGGCACGCTGCCATCAGAGGTGGGCATGCTGGGCTCGCTCACCAAGCTCGTCCTTGGCGGGAACCGGCTGATCGGTCATATACCGCCGGAGATCGGCTCGTGCATGCGGCTCCAGCTCCTGGACCTTGGCGGCAACTCGCTGTCCGGCGCGATACCGGCGAGCATCGGCAAGATCCCGGGTCTGGAGATTGCTCTGAACCTCAGCTGCAACGGCCTGTCGGGCACCATTCCCAAGGAGTTCGCGGGGCTCACGCGGCTCGGCGTGCTCGACGTCTCGCACAACCAGCTCTCCGGCGATCTCCAGCTGATGTCCGCTCTCCAGAACCTCGTGGCGCTCAACGTCTCCTTCAACAACTTCTCCGGCCGCGCGCCGGAGACGGCGTTCTTCGCGAAGCTGCCCATGAGCGACGTCGAGGGCAACCCGGCTCTGTGCCTCTCTCTGTGCCCCGGCGATGCCAGTGACCGCGCGCGGCGCGCCGCTCGCGTGGCCACCTGCCGTGCTGCTCTCTGCACTCGTCGTCCTCCTGATCGCCGCGGCGCTTGTCCTATTCAGCCGCCGGCGCCAGCGCTCGATTTTCGGCGGCGCACGGCCCGAGGATGACAAGGACGCCGAGATGCTGCCGCCGTGGGACGTGACGCTGTACCAGAAGCTTGAGATCAGCGTGGGCGACGTGACCCGCAGCCTCACGCCGGCGAACGTGATCGGGCAAGGCTGGTCCGGCTCGGTGTACCGCGCGAGCGTGCCGTCGACGGGCGTCATCATCGCCGTGAAGAAGTTCCGGTCGTGCGACGACGCGTCCGTCGAGGCGTTCGCGTGCGAGATCGGCGTGCTGCCACGCGTGCGCCACCGCAACATCGTGCGGCTCCTGGGGTGGGCGTCCAACCGCCGGGCGCGGCTCCTGTTCTACGACTACCTCCCGAACGGCACCCTCGGCGGCCTGCTGCACGGCGGCGCCACGGGGCCCGTGGTGGAGTGGGAGGTGCGGCTGTCGATCGCCGTCGGCGTGGCCGAGGGCCTCGCGTACCTCCACCACGACTGCGTGCCGGCGATCCTCCACCGCGACGTCAAGGCCGACAACATCCTCCTCGGGGAGCGCTACGAGGCGTGCGTTGCCGATTTCGGGCTCGCCAGAGTCGCCGACGACGGCGCCAACTCGTCGCCCCCTCCGTTCGCCGGATCGTACGGATACATCGCTCCCGGTAAGCGCAGTTCCGCTTCGATTTTGTTCGTTACACAATTAACTCCAGCTTGTGCACGGATCCATTGCTGTCAGTTAAGTTCGTTACAGTTACAGAGTACGAACGTCATCTGAACTGATGTGATCACATTGGAATTGATTGATGCAGAGTACGGGTGCATGATCAAGATCACGACGAAGAGCGACGTGTACAGCTTCGGCGTGGTGCTGCTGGAGATGATCACGGGGCGGCGGCCGGTGGAGGCGGCGTTCGGCGAGGGGAAGAGCGTGGTGCAGTGGGTGCGCGAGCACCTCCACCGGAAGCGCGACCCGGCGGAGCTGGTGGACGCGCGGCTGCAGGGCCGGCCGGACACGCAGGTCCAGGAGATGCTGCAGGCGCTCGGGATCGCGCTGCTCTGCGCCAGCGCGCGGCCCGAGGACCGGCCGACCATGAAGGACGTGGCGGCCCTGCTCCGCGGCCTCCGGCAGGACGACGGCGCCGACTCGCGGAAGACCAGCGGCGCCGCGAAGTGGGCCGAGCCGAGACGCCGGGGAAGCCGACGCCGCTGCCTCGCCCCGCAGAAACCAAGGCCCACTCGTCGAGCTCGCTGGCCTACTCAACCACCGGGAGTGTGTAGCCAAAACGCGACACTGTTTGCACCTGTGACACGGCGACGGCGACCGCGACTGCGCGCGTCGTCGAGCGGAGATCGCGCTGTCGCCGGCCCGCGGCCGCACGTCGTCGACCGATGGATGCATCTTGTGGTCGGGGAGGAGACGAGGTGGGGATCAAGAAGACGCCACCACACCACAGCAAAGCAAGCAATAAACCACATAATAGCATAGCCAACGAACGCCTGATGATGCATTGCATCTGGCGCATGTACGTAGACATTATCGTGTGTCCAATCTCCATCTCTTGGTGTAATGTTCCTACATTCCCATTGCCTTGCCACGCAAATGCAATCATGTGACCGGTGATTTTTTGGGTGAATTCGTGGGTCAGGTCTGCAGAGGCGACAAAGTCGAGTGATCTCTGGGGGGAAACGTTGGGCCATGGATAGCAGATACTTTCGGCCAGGGATTGCGGTACGTTGGGCCATGATGGAATTAAGAGCCGCGGGGCCCGTTCAACGTTCCTTTGCCTGCCAGATCCATGAGTAAAGCACCTGCTTTATGACACCGATCGGTCTGGCCTTGCTTTATATTTACAGCGTATGTACGTACAAATACACTGGGTATACAATACATGAGCTACATATATATACAGTCAAACACCATCTCTCAAAGGTTTATGAAAGCCAAGGTAGAAAGTGCTCGGTTTGATATTTATGAAAGCCAAGGTAGAAAGTGCACAAAGGTTGAATGATATTCTGCAATTATATGCTCAGTGCTCGGGTCAGGCAGTTAATCGAGATAAGAGTGCCATCTTTTTCAGTCCAAATACGAGGCAACATGACAGAGATTCTCTCAAACAAGCACTGGGTATTTCTATCGAAGCTTTCTCGGAGAGGTATCTTGGCCTGCCTACGGCTGTGGGAAGAATTACTAGCGACACTTTTGCTCATATTGGGGAGAGGTGCCGTGAAAAGATGCAAGGCTGGTCGGAGAAAAACTTGGCTTGCGCCGGAAGAGAGATGCTTTTGAAATCTGTTATCCAGTCAATTCCTGTTTATAGTATGAGCTGCTTCCAACTTACTAAGAAGGTTTGTAAGCAGCTAAGTTCTTACATGGCTAGGTTCTTTTGGAGTAGCTCTATTGACAGGAAGTCTATGCATTGGATTTCCTGGGAGAAACTTGCGGCCCCTAGATGTAATGGTGGTATGGGGTTCAAGAATTTGGAGCTATTCAATTTAGCTCTCCTCGGCAAACATGGCTGGCGTTTGATGACCAATCCAGACAGTTTATGTGCGCGAGTTTTAAAAGGGAAATATTTTCCTAATTGTTCCTTTATGGATGCAGTAGCTACTCCCTCTGCCTCGGCGACGTGGAAGGCCATCATTGCAGGCAAATCAGCGCTCGAGAAAGGACTTATCAAGAGGGTCGGTGATGGATCGACGATATCCATCTGGACGGATCGTTGGATCCCTTCAACCAGAACACATACGCCGATGGGCAGACTCACTCAGGAGCCCCTTCACCGTGTATCTGAGTTGATTAATGTCTACAACCACTCTTGGAAGATAGATGTTATCAGAAACAATTTCTTAGCACCTGACGCCGATGCCATTCTCAACATCCCAATACCAGTGTCAGGTGGTGAAGATTTCCTTGCGTGGACCCTTGAGAAAAGTGGATTATACTCTGTCAAAACAGCTTACCGTGCTCTGGTGACCCACAACGAGCATATTGCTCTAGGGGAAGGGACGGCAGCAGGCTCTTCATCGACAGATACACAGGTATGGTCTGCCATTTGGAAACTCAGGGTGGTGCCTAGAGTTCGAGTGTTTTGGTGGCGAGCTGTCAGGGGAATCTTACCTGACTACGTCACCCTTAAGAAACGTCATATTAGAAGGTCTTCACGCTGTGATCTTTGTCAAGCAGAGGAGGAGGATCTCCGCCATGCTCTGATCACATGCTCGCATGCTCGGAAGTATTGGTCTCTGGCCAATGAGTATGTTGAACTGAAACTTCCAAACCTGCACCCCCTTACGTGGGCAAAAGATATAGTATTGGATCCGATGTTCTCTACGGAGGAGAGAGCCAAGATCACTACTATCATGCATGCGATATGGAATGCCAGAAACAAGTGGACTCATGATCAGGTGGTTTATGAGCCAGCACAGATCATCAGTAAGATCAGAGAGGACCTATCGCTTCTAGAATTTCCACGGGTTAGTTGTAAAGCCATGGTGGAGCAAAGTTGGCGCCCCCCTGATCCGGGTTGGATCAAAATCAACACGGACGGGGCGATAGATACAGGATCACGATGTGGTGGGGGAGGTGGTGTTGCAAGATCTAACACTGCTTTTCTAGGTGCTTGGTGCAAGAATTTCCCAGGTATTACTGATCCTGTCATTATTGAGACTCTAGCTAAGCGTGAGGGTGCTATCTTCGCACAGCTACGAGGTTTCTCGAAGGTGGTCATCGAAGTGGACTGCCTGGAGGTTGTCAACCTCTGGAAATCGCGGCACGACTCAAGATCAATCGTGGCGCCAATACTTGTTGAAATTGGGGAGATTTCAGCTAGCTTCAGTTCCTTTTCTATTACTCATGTTAAAAGGGATGCAAATAAACCTGCAGATTGTTGTGCTAAATTCGCTTGCTCTTTGCAAGGTTCTGACTGCTGGCTTGTTAGCAGTCCGGCCTTTCTTCGTTGCAGCCTCTTGGCTGATTGTAATAGATTCTTCAATATTGAATAAAGCTCCCTAGTTTGATTGCAAAAAAAAAAACACCATCTCTCAATCTTAGCCGTGTCATCTGTCAGCGACGCCACTTATACTAAGCCTTGGACGGACGGTTGGCTACCATTTATGGGCTTGGGCCTGCTCGGAAGCCTAGGGAGGAGTCACCTACAAATAGGAAGTGGGCGACGACCCGGATGGTTCGGAATGGAAGGGAGGCTTTGGCCTAGACCTGGCTTGGCATGTAGCGTGTGTTCCTTGTTCGCCTTTTCCCCCCTAATCCTCATCTTCTTCTCCATCTTCCTCTCGAATCCGAGCTTGTAATCTGAACTAGATAATCCATTGAGCAATACAAGTAGTCGATTGCTTACAATTGGCATCAGAGCCATCCCACCACCCTTCCCCTTCAAATCCACAGAATTGTTTTCCACCAACAGGCGCCTCAACCAGTGCGTACCACCTGTTCGACGTAATGCCGACCCACAAATTCGCCCGCCCTCAAGGTGTTCTTCACATCAGGATGACCGACATGCACCAGCCAGTGATTATGGAGATGCTTCGCAAAGAGTTCAATCATGGCGGTGGGAACTTGCTGTGCGCGTTCGATCGAGTGGTTGATGGGATGTACGGTGTCGAGGCCTACGTCGAGTTCAGCTCTTGATGGAGGGCGGCCCGAGCTCGTGATGATTTGGACGGCTGCGCTCTCTACGAGGGGTGTTGTGTCCTCGTTGTTGAAGTCGTACCACCAATCTACACTGCCATCTCGATGCCGAATGACGACGAGTTCGCCCCACCATACTTCCATGATGACGCACCTTATGCTGTGTGAGCGGTTGTTTTGTCCACGATCGAGTGCCGCGAAGGGGAGTCTGCCGCTGCAGCGGAGACGTCTGCTCCATTTGCGTCCACCCCATGTGACTACCTCGATGTCCCGTCTGTGTGTGTCAGTGACAAACCACCATGGCCTGCGATTTCAAGTGCCACTATCCCGGCTGTATGCGCGAGCACCCTGTTCCAGGAGGGTGACGATGACCTCAACCCAGCGGTGCCTTCCAAGCACAACTCTGCAATCGCGCCCCTGGACTTCACATCCACGCCCATGATCTCGGTGTGCCTTGTCTCAGAAATTGAGCTTGCAATGCCGGCAACATGTTCGATAGAATGCCCCAGCGACGACACAACTACAGTTTTGGGGTTCATTGATGCTGAGCAGGTCATCACGACTCAGCTGTATGACTCCAATATGAAGTGCTTCTCTGTGTTGTGGTCATTCTCTGTTCCCGAGAGAGGAGCGCCTGCAGCCGCCGACATCATCCAAGTGACAATGTTGTTTCTTACCACTAAGGATTTGTTCCTTACAATTGAAAGGTCTATAGCGGCATCGACTATTCAGTTCCTGTTGTTGTATGATGTCTGACTGTTGTCATGGCCTTCATTCCTGGATAGTCATCATACTAGAAATCAGATGCTGCCCATGCCATATCCCTTGTTTACTTGCTTACTTGGAGGTACATGCCAGGAGCATCCCAGGCCACCACCTCTAATAATCTCTGTTATTGAGTGTTATTGTCCTTATCTGATTTCAATGGAAGAGCCTTCTAGTTGCTCGCAATGTGTGCATCTGCAGCTGTGCCTTACACCTGATCAAGGAAAATTTAGTTGCAAGTTGTTTCTCTTTACAGTAGAAGATCAAGTTGATAGGAAATCTCTCGGATATAATATTCATTGTGGTTCTGAACCCATATGAAAGAGCATAGTGCTCCATGTGTGGTTTTGGTAATTAATGATAATCTTTATGGACTAATGTTTGCATTGAGGTATACTTGTAGGTGAACTCAATGTGTTGGATTCAAGGTTGGGTGCCATCAAGATCATTGCTTATATTGTATATATTTGATATGATCAAGAAGAAGATTGGTCATGAGAATGTTGAAGCATATTCCAAATATGTCTTGAAGAAGTATTGTGTGTGGACATTCATATCTACCTGCAAGGCATCATTATTATGAAGAAAAATGAGAAGTTAACTCTGTTTCGTGGTATTACTGCTCTCGGGGCCGGTACTATTGTAGCCCCGGTAGTACTGGCGGTAGTACTGGGGGGCCTGTAGTACTACCGCCACTACCGGTTTTGAGTGGATTCGGCATAGATGGGTACTGGAATAGACCCGTTAGTGGCCGGTAGTACTGCCTTCCCGGTAGTACTGCTGCAACTTCTGGTACTACTAGTGCCCCCGTAGTACTACAGCCCCGGTAGTACTGCTGATTCTCTTAGCCAGTGATTTTGACCGTTGAATCATGACCAGTCGGTCATGTGAACATGGGGCTAAGAGAGGCTTTCCCATATTGGCTTATGGGGAGCAACCTTCAAGTCTTCACCAAGCAAAGCGCAATCAAGAAAAATGGTTCTACTTGAAGTGATCAAGAACATCATCATCTAGCTCAAGTGGAATGCGCAAGACAAAGGTATAACCTTGATAGGGTTTCTATTTTATCGGTATCATGTTGTTAGTTGAGAGACCGGATTATAGGCTAGATAACCGTTCTATCAAGCGGGGCTCTCGAATGAGTTGCTTGATCGTATCGCTCGTAGAGAGCTCAAACCTTTGAATACTTAGCATCATCTTTTTGGTTCTTATTTGGAATTTATCTATGTGAAGTTTTTGTGCTTGTCGTGTTCTTAATGACAAGCCCAAGTTCATAAAAAATGGATTTCATATGAGAAACTTGTTTGATTTTTGATATTTTTCCGGTTTCTCTCTTATTGAGAGGTCCAACCTTTCTCCATTTGGTGTTTGCTTCTCTTGATGGAAAATGATTTTTCTATGCATGATTTTGTAGTGCTCTTCGTTGCAAATTCAATGAGCCAAAGATCATAAAAAACAGAGTACGAATAAAAAAGATATGGTTGTTTTAGTACCAGTGTTTGTGCAGTTTCGCAGGGGGTGGTAGTACCGGCCCAAACTCCGATAGTACCGGCCCGGCACGAATCTGGGCACAACGGGATTTATAGGGAATCTATTTAAGGGGTCTTCTTCCCCAATAGTTCCATAACTCTTCTAGCAAGTTTGACCTACCATTGTTGACCTTTCCAAGCTTGCTTTCTCTCTATCCCTCCAATGATTCTTGCTCACCCTTGAGGAAAAGAGAGGGGAAATCCAGATCTACAGCTCCACCCATCAATCTCTACTATTTGTGAGGGGAACCTTCTAGATCTAGATCTTGGGTTTTATTTGTTGTTTTTCTTGTTCTTCCTCCTTCCTCCCTCCATAGCATTAGTTTCTTTGGTGGTATTTGGGAGAGAAAGACTTGACCACTTTGTGTGTTCTTGCCATTGCATTAGGTGCATCGGTTTGAGTTCCCTAGGGGATTCGTGAAAGAGAAGTTCATGAGCTTGTTACTCTTGGGTGCTTGGTCAGTGGAGAGATTGTTCCTCTTGGGTGTATTGAGCACCCTAGACGGTTAGTGCTTGGAGCTTCCACCTTGTTGCAAGAAGCTTCGTTGAGAGCCTCCAATTGAGTTGTGGAGATAGCCTCAACCTCATGTAAGGTTTGGTGTAACATCCCAGTGTTTGGGAGGTTATAAGAATCTAAATATAATATGTGCATTTGCAAAGCATGCATCTAAAAATACGGGGGCGCGAAAGTTTAAATGAATCAAAATGACCAATGTTCCACTTGAGATGATGAATTAGGTTTAGATCATCTGATCAAGAGTACATTTGGTGTGATCTTTATAACAAGTATCTTGTAAACCAAATCATATGATTACACAAACCATAATTGGTTGTGACCAACAAAAACTCTCAACAACCTTAACCACAAGTCTATAAGTGACTTGGGATAATTCACTAGGTATCTAAAACTCAAACAGGGGTGAGGATTCAAATCACATAACTGATGATCACACTTCCACAATATAGTAATGCCCAATTGAACCATCTCATCAGTAGATATATTATGTACTATAATCATGAAATCTTAAGTTATCAACCATACACACAACATCTTTCTAAATTATCTAATAACTATTAAGTAAACCTTTACAAGTGAATGCCCTAGGTGCCATAGAATACAAGTGATACAAACAAGTATTAACTCAAACCCCACAAGTGGGAAATGACATAATAATTGTTATTAATATGTTTATGGAATATGTACATATCTCATCAACCATAAAAGAAGTACCTAAAAGAAGAATTAAATCTTCTTAAACTAGTGTTAAACCTTGATCATTACATATGATCTTCCCAAACCTCTATGTCTACATTATGCTTGAGAAAGATAACAAAAACAAGAATATAAAGTAACAACTATGACATAAATCATTAAACCCCAATAACCTTCACATGCTCATCGTTTCATTCATCTTATACAAGTGAGCATATGAAACCTCAAAACATCAATGAACCATTTGATCAACTTGTTATCTTAAGTACTCATTCCACAAACACTCCACATTTCTATCCGCATCAATATTCATCAACTAAGGTATCTCTGGATACAACTAATGGATACCAACAATTATAACCTCTATTGAGGAATTGAGCTAAGGAAAACCAATCATATATGAAACAAGTAGATATCCTATTGGTAATAAAATGATAAGTAAATAGAAGGACAGTAAAAGCTTAACTCTTAATCTAGATCTTTCTACCTTATCTAGACCATCCTGTTACTTTGTCTATATGATCTTATTTTCTTGTTTCCCAATCTTTTCGAAGTAATTCTACAAGAGAAGCAGCCCACAAGAAAAGAGGAACTACCACAAGAAGATCTTCAGAAGGATTCTTTAGAGTATTCTAGAAGTGCTATTCCAATCTATCATAAGAGTATTTGGAAACTCTTATATCTTAATCTGATTTTATAAAGTACTCATGAAATAGTGTGATATTCCAATGATAGTGTTATATAGAAGTAGTTTGGTAACAAGCTTGTACACCTTGTTAACAGATCACTTTTGTATACTCAAACAATTGAGTGTCATACACAAACAAATAGAAGGTTGAATAACCTAGTACATCTCAGCCAATTGTATATGATTAGTAATTTGGAGGCAAGTCTGGCCCACTTATTAACAAATTCTTCTTATATGCACATGGCAACTTGATGTCATAAAATACACTTGCATTCTATTATAATCATCTAAGAGAAATCTTTGCTTGGAGAAAATGGTTGTCTTCACCACAAGGGTGAGACAATTGAAGTTGGAATCCAAGAGATGATATTACTTGCAAGTGACAAAAGGAGTATTTGAAGACTAGTGGGAACTAGAGACAAGTACATCAGGTAACGGAAGACCACGAGAATCAACACTGCCTCAGTAAGGGAGCATAAGAAATCATCCAGTGAATCATTAGGAAATATTGGAGAACTAATAACCTCTGTCAAGCTCATAAGAGATGAGGAACCGATAATAATATCTTTAATGGGAACAATTATCAAGTATGAAATAATAACAAGCCATTCCATCCACATGTCTTGTGATATGTGGAGGTTGATTGTAACAAGCTTAATACCTTGTTTTGCATATCCTTCTCATACATATGACAAATAGGCGATAACAAAAATTCATCTACACATAACCATGCCAATGATTACATGTTCTGAAAACACCACTGGATAATATCCATACTTGTATACAAGGTTGGAAAACAAACATATAGTCTCTTGATATTGGAAATGAATGTGAGCCTAAGCCACTCGAGTTTCCACTTGATACCTAAAACAACAAACATGATTTACACACCCAAATAAATATGTCAACCAGAAGTATTAAGAGTTTTAATTATGAGAATAACAAAGCCACCTAAAAGAAAACAAGTCCCTTCACCAATAAAAAAATCATCTGGTGTGACTTGGAGTGATATTTCATAGTTGGTGAATTTTCCATAATACATAAAAACACTACTAAGTAGTGTTACCAAATTATTTTCTAAAAGGCATTGTATGTGTAATTGTCCACTTAAGTTACACCACTTTGTTAAACTACATGTTTGTTGAGTGCTCATGATAATCATGTCTATGATCATTTTCAAAGCCATTTATTAAATTAAATTAAATGGAAAGAAAATAAAAGATCACTTAAATTTAACACCTAAGTGAAATTAAAACCTTCTTCAATTTCACCAAAATAAAACATGGTGAGATTGCATTTTTGATGAGGATTCAAAATACGATTTTTAATAATTTTTTATCACAATAAGGCCCTAAAAATAAATGTTTCTTTTAGACAGAAGGACTTAGTTGTAAATTTTAGAAACTTCAGGGGGTTTTGCAAGGTGGCATTTCTTTTCTTCTTCCCTTCCGGCATGAAGGCAGAGCAAATCGATGCACTGTCGAGGTCGTTGCCACCTCCTGCTAACTGCTCCTCATCGTGGATAAGAAGAGCTAGATCCGCCTTGTTCCTCTGCTCTACCTCCTCTCTTGCTCACTATCCCCTCTCTCTGTGAGAGGAACCCTAGAACCCGAAACCCTAGCCCTGCGGTCGCCGACCGTCGCCGTCGATTCCGGTCACGTCAAAACCAGCTGAGGCCACCGGAAGATCCGTCGTGTCCTACTCTACCTCCTCAAGGAGTCTCGCATGCCGGGAAGCCGTGGAGCCAGAGAATTTGGTTTTTCTTGTCTCTTCGCCGCCGGTCGCCGTGGAAGCTCACCGTCGATTCCGACCTCGCCGCGCTGCACCAACCACTCCATCGCGCTCGTGCTGAGCTATCGCATGTCTGGATGCTTTCCGTTGAGCATATGGTTCCCATCGCCGAGCGACGCCGTCTGTTACCGAGCCGGTGGTCACCGAGGTAACTCCGGTGACCATTGGGTCACACCACGGGTACCCCCACACCCGCCATGCACTCCTCTGCCTGATGGTGTTAAGGAATTGCACCAATTTGGGCTAAATCGATGGATTGGAATCCAACAGAGAAAGTCCTCTCTGCTGATGACGTCATCGTGATGTCATATTATTTTTCTTTTTATTTTTGAATTTAAACTGAATATGACAGGTGGGACCCACCTGTCAATTTAAAATAGGCAGAATAATTCATATACTTAATAATTCAACAACTTTTAATCCAATAATCAGAAAAATAAAAATAAAATATGAAAATGATTAGAAAAATAAAATCTAAATGATTGTAAACTTTCCAATTTTTTTTGGTAAAGTTTAAAAATAAATACTTTTTGAATTTAAATTAATTCATTTAGAATTGAGAAAAATAATAAATAATTCAAAATTTTAGAAAATTAAAAGTTATAAACCAAATTGCTCAAAATAACAAATGCAACTCATCTATGATATTATCAAAGTCATTTGACCAAGTTTTCATGTGTGCAATATGTTGCCTAATCATTTAATCCATTTAAAAATTAATAACTTATTCAAATCTTTTCGGAAAATTTCAAATGATAAATCAAATTAAAAAGAACAAAATATCCAACTCAAATATGCCAAAAAAAATTTGTTTAACTTATAAACTTGCTTCTAAAGGTATAATGTAATTCTATAATATTCCATTATAACCACAAATAACTACCACAACATTATTTTCCTTATTAATAAAACCCTAGTGTTTTCGCACCTACTAAACCTATCATCATAAGTCATTAGCAAGTTGTGTGATGATAGATTTAGTTGTATTAGTTCCTCATTTTCAGTTAAACTCTTTTTCATTAATGATGACCGACAAGTGTAGTGGGTGTATCGTAGTACTTTCGATAAATAAGAGTGTCGAACCCAACGAGGAGCAGAAGGTGTTGAAAAGAAGGTTGGATAGAGATTTCACTGTAAACGCTAGCAAACGGGTTTTTGGTGGTTTTTGATATAGCAGATAAATAAAGTACGGGTAAATAAGAAACAGTAAATAATATTGCAGCGAGTGGCCCAATCCTTTTGAGAGCAAAGGACAAGCCGGTGGTGTTACTTATGAGTACCAAACATTCTCGAGGACACATGTGAATTTTGTCAAGTGCTTTCGCTTCGTTACGGTTGATTAATATCCATTGGTTCGTGAAGTGTTGTGTGGGTGAACCTATGCTAATGCACCACCCAACTAGGACTAATACATACTTGTGATTATACCCCTCGTAAGCATCCGCAAATACAAGAAAGTAATTAAGATAAATCTAACCACAACCTCAAAACTCTGGGATTCTACGCTCCCTCATGCATTGGTTTCCTAACAGGGGTTTAGGTTTCTGTCACTCCGGCAACCCCACAATTAGTAGCCAAATACACAATGCATCCTCCTAGGACCATAAAGGTGAAGTATCATGTAGTCGACGTTCACATGACACCACTAGAAGAATAGCACCACAACTTAAATACCAAACCATGAGATATTACTTCAACATAACTTCACTACTAACATCATGACTTCTCCCATGTCCTCAAGAACTAAAAGAGCAATTCATAATCAGAGGTGATGTAATGGATAATAACAATCTGGGCATAAAGTGATAACACCGATAAATTTCACAAGCATCAACTACTAACAAGTAATCCACACCGGGAGAGAGATCTAATGTAAAACATCGATAGAGGCCCCTAATTGTTACAGCGGGATGACGGTGGATGATGAGGGTTATGGTGCTGGTGGTGATGATGATGACGATGATGATCTTGATGATGCCCAGAGCGATGATAGCGATGATTTCCCCTCTCCGGAGAGGAAGTTCCCCTGCAGATTTCTCCCTGCCAGAGAGCTTTTCTCTCTCGGGTGTTTTCCGTCCCGAGGCGGCGGCGGAATAATTCTTCGATGATAGTCTAGGGCTTAGGGTTCCCTACGGGTCTAGTACGCGGAAGGTGTCGTGGGATGATCACGGCAGATGTTACTAGGGGTAACTGATCTTGGGGCAAGTCGACACAGGTATTTGGGAGAGGGTTTAGCTCGAAAGAGAACATGGTGATAAGCGATCTAGGAATCGGCACTCAACTCGCCGAGTCTCGAATATGGCTCTCGATACTAGATACTCGATAACAGGTGATATGATTATGTCGTGAATCTCTGCCAAACTAAGCCTAGGGGCCGGTTTATAAAGCACCCATACCCCCCTGACTTGCCTTCCAAGGCGTAGCTCGAATCCTACCCGAACTCTGCTTACAAACCCTAGCTTTCCTTACCGCAACCCACAATCCGGGTTGCGAGGCCTACAAGCTTTGGGACTTCCAGAAGTCTTGTTATCCTTAGTCGGATCCTGTGCAACATCCTTTGGGCCGGGTTACACCTTGGAGTTGGCCTGCCGGGTTACTATCCCCCCATCAGTAGTCCCCAGAATAGCTTGGGCTTCCTGGATTCCTCCTTGAAGCGCTGGCTATTCCCTGCAAAAATATCAAACGCTCAAGCGCATGGAGGCCGGGTTACAATGCTTTGATAAATGGCTGGGTCCAACTCCATGGTGACCATGCAATAACCCGGCTCTCCTCCAAATGCTTCTCCTAATTTTCCAGGTCTGAGTCTTAATAAAAACTCCACGACTCTACACTTTTCTCGATAATTAATCCTGATACCAAGGAAAAGATCTTCCTTCCTTTTTTATCTGAACACCTCCCTCCATGCTAAAAATGTATCTCGCAAATTTCGAAATAGACAGCCATTACCCCGTATTTCCCGGGTTCCGCCCGTTGGGCTAAGTTTTTCCACCCTGGCCGTTATAAATAAGCCCTCGGAAGTAACACTAGCTCCAACGGCTTATTTTCCCCATTCCTCTTCCTTCCTCCTTTCAAGCTCGAGCTCCCAGAGCGCCATCACGGAATCCCCGCGCGCGTCACCGGAGCCCATCCGCCGCCGTTTGCGCTCCGCCACAGCGTGATTCACTCCACCGCCCAAATCCGCCACCAAACCTCCGATCTGCCCGCCAAGAATCGTGAAAGGGCACCAAGCTTGCGTCATCTGCCTCCGCAAAGCTTCGCTTCAATCTCCTTTGGTAAGTCTCCTACATCCTCTAACTTATCCTCGTAATTTCTTAGTTTCTCCTCAAATTAGATCTGAATCGAGCCGCCCGCGATTTCTCGGGTCATGCCGAATCAAGTCACTAGTGTTTACTCTAGCTCACCCAATAGATAAGATACACAGTTTAGCTCACTCTCCTATCACTTGTAATCACTAATTTTGCCACAAATTCAGAAATGAGATTCCCAATCTGGGCTGGAGTCATCTAAATTTTCCGCCTTTACTCCTATCACCCGGAAAGTCTTTCCTCTCCGGCTCACTTGCTCATAATAGATGTACGGGCAGCCATTTACCCTCCCCGAACACTTATCTATGCATAAGATTCCACAACCTTTGTAATAATGTGCGATACCCGGACAACTCATACTTGGCTTAGCAAAGTAATACCCGGATCATGTTTAACTTACCAACACTTGCTCAACTGACAATTTCCGAGTTTTCTCTTCTCACATCCTTTCCTCGGACGCTTTTTCAGGTTAACCCCATGGCGCCCAAGAAGCAGGGAAAGCAGCCAGTTAAGGCAAAAACCACAAATTCCATATCTGCCAACTGGGGGAGGTCCTCCGTCACCAAGGCCAAACTAGAGGAACTGGTTGAACTAGGGGTTCTACCCCCTCAGGAGACTATCCAGTGGAGAGTACCGGGTAATGAGACCCGGCCCACTCCAGCAGAAAACGAGGTAATCTGTTTTGTTGAACATGTGACCCGGGGCTTCCGGCCTCCGGGTCATCCTTTCTTTCGCGATGTTTTAAGCCATTATGGCCTTCGCATTTTCGACATAGGACCCAACTCCGTTCTAAACATCACTCATTTTATCGTTCTTTCCGAGTCTTACTTGTGCTCTCCGCCAAGTCTGGCTCTCTTCGTCGAACTCTTCCAGTGCAAACCGTACCGCGAAAGCGGCGACGGTGCACTTCTTACTTGCGGCGGGGTTTCCATCCAACGCCGCAAGAACTCCTTAATGCCTCCTCTCACCCTCAACTCCCACGTAAAGCACTGGCAGCTCTCATACTTTTACTGCCAGGACACCTCCCCACCCGGCGAAAAGAAGTTGCCGGGTTACTCGAAGGGTCAACTTGATATTTCTGAAGCTTTCAGTGGGTTTGCCCCTGACCCGGAAAGGGAAGAAATTCTACCTCTATTGGCCAAAATCTCCATCCTTTCTGCCCAAGGCCTCATCGGGCTTAACCTGGTGAAGACTTGGGTCGATTTCCGCATCCAACCCAACTCCATTCGCACAAAACTGATGTGCGAATACTCGGGGCAAACCACGGACCCGATCCGATACTCCACCAGCAATTTCGCTCCTAGCGATGCCAACAAAACAATCAAGGGCTTTCTGACGGAAAAGCTCGAGGTAATCCGGAACATAGCCGGATTAGAACCTTTCACCCTCGAGAACCCGGCCCCCGCGGTAAGGACCTAATTCTAACAAGTTCAATTTTATTCGTTCCTCTTGATACAACTGTTAATCCTTGCTCTGGTGTCTCCACCTCAGGCCGACAGTGCCTTCTGGAAGGCGGATACTCCTCCTAACTCCAGAAACCCGGAAGAGGAAGGGGATGCTGTTAACTCGGACGAAGGCACATACTTAGTCCCCTTGAATACGTCATGCCCTACTTCTCATTTCCACACTATAATCTTGATTACTTTCAGAACAAGAAGACCAAGACGAGGAGGAGGAAACAGACGGCAAGGTGGAGTCTGCCAGTGATGAAGATGAACCGGAACCAGCAATTAAAGCCGGATCCAAAAGAAAACCCCAAGGAATCGTTTTCCAGGTTTCATTTCATTTCCTTGTGCTTAATTTGCGTTCCCGCGATATCATTCATGAGCTAACCCTGTCATCATCCCTTTGGTCATAACTGAAGGAGCCACCTGCGTCCAGACGTAGAGTGACCCGGAACCATCCGGGTAACGAGACCCTTAACCCGGGTACTTCATCGCCTCCAGCTCGACATACTGGTATTCACCATACACAAGAATCTTTCCCAAACATTCCCTCACAAAGTAATCTCACACCTTGCTTGGTATTTTTCAGTATCTTCCGGGTCCAGCAGCGGCCTCCCCTCGGATTTCGCGGTGAACCCCGGGTAAAGTTCTTTTCCTGATGTTATGCCAAACTTTTATCGCCCTTTTCATGACTTATGCGCTAACTGCACCTTTGCACTTTCTATAGAGCCACGGTCGTTGTTAGCGACCAGGAAGACATGGAAGTTGAGGACCGGGGTAAGAATAAACCGACTGACGACGCGTTCACCACAGCTGGTGATGAGCAAGCGTCACCAACGAACCCGGCTAGGCAAGAAGCCAGGTATCCAATAGCCTCGCATGCAAGCGAGAAGGAAAAAGGCGCAGCTGCGGGCGCGGGAGGACGGCCAAACTCCGACATTCGGATGACCCGGGTGCCGTCTCCTGTTACGAAGAAAACTTCTTCTCCAAATTTCCACGCCCCCGAGTCTTCTAACTCGGATAACAATGATTTTAACCAGTTGATGAGTGCTCTCCTGTCCATGAAAGCTTCAGAGGGAAATGTCTTGGAGCGTATGGCCGCAGCACATCAGGTAACATTATTTGGTATTCCTTACTACACACCCAGTCCCCAAGTTCTGAGCATAACTTGCTGAAATTGTGCTCGGTACTTCATACAATATTCGGCTTGTCATGATATCCGACTTACAGTTTCACTCGTTCCTTGCAGGCGGAAATCACTCGGTCCGACGAGGTATTACTCAAGACCGAGCAGCTCCTGCTTGCTGAAGTAAAGCGCAGAGAAACCCTTGAGGCGGAGGTGAAGACTTTGAAAAAAGATGTCTCCAGATACAAGAAGAAGTACGATGCTGCCCAATCTACACTGAAAAACTTGTCGAACCAGGTTGCGGACACTTATCGTATCTTGCTAAGTAAGTTTTTGTTCGTGATTAACTTACACGCCTCTATCTTATCGTTATAATAATCAAGATTACTGATATGTTTCTTTTATTTCACTTGCAGGTGCTAACCTTGCTACTCCAGAGGACGATGCCGTCGCTATGACTAAAACGCTAAAGACTGTGCTCCGAACATTTTTTGCCGGCACAAAGCTTTTATTGGATGCCGTGAAATGGCCTTCCGAGGTATACCCAGGCGAAGAAAACCTTATGCAAGCTTTTTCGACGGTGCCTGGATGGATTGAAATATGGAAGCGCTCGTCTTGCCGAGTCGGTATGACCCGGGCCTTTACGCTGGCGAAAGCTTATTTTCCTAAGCTTGACCCGGCAAAGGTAATATCCGGATTTCCAGAATTCAAGGCTGACGGCTCCAAGTTTACGCCCAAGGATTTCAAAGTTATACAATCCGCTGTACGCCACTCGGCTACTGCCTTGGCCGATAAGATGGAACTGGACACAATCATGAGCTCGTACGACGCTGAAGGCAAAACCATTTTGGTGGAGGCACCCCCTCCCCTCGACATGCTGGAAAAATGGGCGACTGACCTGGCCAGGAGGAAAGAAGAAGCTGCTAAGAGAGAGGCCGAGTTAGGCTTAAGGCCGTCTACCTCTACACCAGTTGTTCCTCCGCCTGTCCGTCCTGATGTGGGAAGTCCGGGTAATGCCGTTGGAAAGGCTAAGGAGCAGGTCCAAGACCAAGACCCGGAAGACCATTCCCAGGATGCCGAGTAGGATGATGTCTTGTATTCTGTGTTTTTTTAAAAAACTGGTATGATTTTGATGATGCGCTTGTTGCGCCATTGATACTGGTACTGTCACTTTGTACTTTTAACTCGTGATAACTTTGTGCCTTTCCCGACTTTTGATAATCTCGACCCTTGTTTTATTCTTAAGCTTATTCTCGATACCCGATTGCTTTTGATTCCCTTTTCGAGGCTCGGTTAACCGAGTATCGTGGGCTTTGATAAGCGGACTTTTCTTTAAGTCCCCAAGACTTGGAAGCCAAGGTTTTTCGAGCTTCAATAGATAAACAGCTTGTTTCTGTTTCGAAGTCCCCAGTCCCCATGACCCAAAGTACGAGCCAGGGGGGTGTGGCCTTTCTCAGATGACAAACTGCTCTTTACTATGCCGAAAACCAATAGCCATTGACATAAATACTGAAGTCATGCTTGATATTTGTTGAGTTTCCGGCTATTTAGCCTTGTACTCTGCATAGACTTGTGGTTTAGATGACCCTTTTGATTATCTTGTACTGTAAGCCGGCTTTCGCGTGGATACCATGTTGTTACATCTATACGAAAAACAGGGTCAAGCAAGTCCCATTGGGCTGCGTGGTTTGATTGTAATCGTAAGCGAACAGATCATGCCACTTTGGTGCGATTCACATCGAGCTTAAGTAAGAATAACCAAGAAATTTGGCTCCTTCGTCCGGTTATAAGATTGCAGCCGTACTCATCTTGCAAGTAATCGGCCCTCATAACTCATAGGCATCAAGGCCAGGTCTCTGGGTTTGTGACTACTATTTAAGCAGTTCAATTCCCAAAGATTTATGTATGTGCAACGTATTTTGATGATACTGATGTATTGATAATAACAAATGTCACTTACTTGTAATTGAAGCAAAGACCATGATAAGACTTGAAAACCATCTCTTTTATTGATACGTAAAAATTTGTGCCAGCAGGCCGCCTCATTAAAAACCTCCCAGTCCCCTTAGGTACCCTGGGTAGGAAAAGAGCGCGTATGAAACCTGCTGTCCGTTACACTGCTTTAGTTCTTCTCGAGAATCGGCCCCAGGCTGGCACGGCCGATGCACATTCTCCATTTGTTAGTCCCTTTCATAATGAGTACCGGGTTTGTTAGCCAATCCGGGTATGTCGTTCTTGTAGCGCGGCTAGTTGTAGATAGCGGTGTGCTTTCCTCTTCTGCGCCAGGGAGCTTGGAAGGACCGCTCCTGACGAAGGCCACCATCTTAGTATCTTGTTCTGTCCTAGTTTTTGCTTTATCCCCTTCAGAGGTCGGCCTTTTTGACGTTGCCCTTTCCTCCAGGTTTGCCTGCGATCGGTAATGCTTGAGCTCCTCTTTCCTACAGGCTTGCTCAGCCATTGCTGCATCTCCTTCATCGCATTCAGCTGCTATATCTCGATTTCCGTGTATGGTAACGGTCTTCTTAGGACCCGGGATTTTCAGCTGTAGATACACATAACACGGTCTTGCCATGAACTTGGCATAAGCCGGTCTTCCAAACAATGCGTGATAGGGACTGCGCAACTTAACCACCTCAAAAGTAAGCCACTCAACCCGATAATTGTCCTTTGACTCCCCAAAAGCTACCTCCAACGCCATTTTTCCTTCAGGGCACGCTAAATGACCCGGCACTATCCCGTGAAAAACTGTTGTACTCTTTTGCAGTTGAGATTCCTTGAGGCCCATGCGCAGAAAAGTTTCCCAGTACAGGATATTGATGCTACTTCCTCCATCCATCAAGACTTTTTTCAGCTCATACCCATTGACCTGTGGTGCCACTACCAAGGCTAAAGCTCCCGGGTGATCAACCCTGTCCGGATGATCCCTTCTGCTCCAAGTTACCTCCTGTTCTGACCACCTCAAATACCTCGGAACAGCGGAAGAGACTGAATTGACCGCTTGTTTCAGTATCTTTTTATCCTTGTTAGAGCCTCCAGTAGTGTGCACATGATATTGACCCAACTGTTTGGGGTTAGCCTGAAAACCTCCCGCTCCCCCTTGATTGTTGCCCGGATTTCCTGCTGCCGGGTTACCGGCTGGGGGTGGACCGTTGCCCAAATTTCCACCTGGACCCGGGCCTCCTCCCCGACCCGCTCCTCGCATGGCTCTGTTTATTTCCTCATTCTTCCATCTCTGTAAGTCGGCGCATTGCTCCAAGGAGTGATTAGCCGGCTTGCCGTTCCTGCTGTGCTTCGGGCACGCCATCCTGAATATATCCCAACTGTTGCCCGGCCTCGGAGGTCCCTGATAGTGTCCTCCATTATGATTTCCGGTATTAAAGTTCCCTTCAGATCTGGGTCTTGAAGACCCGGCTTCAGTATTAGCTACAAACTCGGAACCTCCTTCAAATGGGCGCTTGTTCTGACTACTTCCGTTGTTATTCGGTGCTGATCCATTGCCGGTTCTTCCACTGTTACTGGTGTTCACCTTAGCTTTCTTGTCATCAACTTCCTCCTCTGTAGTGTCTGTTGCAGCTGTTTGTTGCATGCATCCATTAATTCTCCCATTGTAACCTCCGATGCATTCCTACTGGACTTCATGCGAGTTAACTTTTGTACTAAAGGAATATACTTGCATGTTTTTGCCATAGCTTGTAGCCCATCTTTGGGCTGAATTTCTGTGGATGAGTGAAGTATCTCCATAACCCGGCGTACCCAACTGCGTGCTGATTCTCCCTTCTTCTGAACGCATCGCTCTAAATCATCAATAGTGAATAGTTTTCTGCACGTCCCATGAAAGTGCTTGACGAACGCGGTCTTTAGTTCTTCCCAAGACTTGATCGATCTTTCTGGCAGGTTGGTAAACCATAACTTTGCTGCTCCTTCTGACATCATCAAGTACATGAACTTGGCTTGAAGATTCTCGGATGCATTGCGGATTGACATTGTCATGTTATAACTACTCAACCATGTTTCCGGATCCATGGTCGGTTCATAGTTCACTACTTTTCCCGGCTCTTTGAATTTTTCCGGGTAAGGTTCAGCTCTGATGTCATCCGAGAGACACTTGGGCCCTGCGAGGACGGTTGAGGCTGGCCTTACTCGGGAAGCGTGCGATCCAGCCGGGGGCGTAGCGGGGCGCGGTGCTGCAGGCAGCCCATGTGCAGCAGACCCGGCCCCGGTTCTCCGAGCCCTGGAGCTATCCACAACGGCCTGCGCCACCGATGCTGCCGGAACACGGGGAGGAGGCGGCATTTGCTGCTGCTCTTCCCTCCGCCGCGCCGAGTTTGCTTGAATATTCCCTTGTTGTTGACTGGCGTATGGCGTCCCATGCATCCCGCTTCTGTGATCCGGGTAATTGGCCTGCTGCGCCACTGCAGTTTGCAGTAGATCGATCGCTTGCCGGGTCCTTTCTGCATGGGGCGATTCTCCTACCGGGATCTGGTTCAATGCGAGCGTTGCTGCATACACGTTGTCCATGGGATTGTTGTAGTGGCCTGCTGGTGTGCGAAACCGTGACGGCGGCTGCGGCGGCAACTCGATGCCGGTTGTGACTCTGGTTCGTGGTGGGGGTAACCCGGCCTGCGCGTTTGCCACGCGGGCTTCCGCTGTCACCGGCTGAGGCGCAGTTCCCTGGTTTACAGCTGGGATCGGTTGGTCCTGAGGCGTAATAAACAAAGCTGCCGGGTTAATGACCCCACCCGTGGCCGGCAGTCTAGTTTGATGTCTCTGGTGTACTCTAGATGTTTCCTCTCGAAGCCGGGTTTCCAATGCATCCAGCTCGCGTTGACGCGTAGCCATCCCTTGTTTCTCTGCTTCCACTTGCCTTCTTTGCTGTTCCAACGCGCGGCGAGCCACATCCAGGTCCCTGACACGTTCAGCTGCGTTTTCTGGAGTGATAACCGTAGCGAGGACAGTGGGGTCTAGGATCAGATTGTTGTCGAATAAGGCCGGGTGGCGCGGGTTTGACGGACCCGCCCCCGGTGTCCGGTTTCCCAGGAATCCGAACGTATTCGCGTGCAACTCCTCATCCGCCGCACGGCTAGTCACTAATGCCGATTCTCCGTCGACCCGGGCCGGGATCGGGTTTCCGTTAGCCGCGTCCTGTCGTTGTGCCAATGCCTGAGCCGCCCCGACCGGAGCCGTGGTGATGTTTCCTTGATTAAGGTTGGCTGCGGGAGCCGTGTAGACCGCCGCTCGGCGTGTTACGCCTGTTGTGAGTCCATGCTGTTCTTCTCCGCTGTTGTCTTCTCCGTACCGGTCTTCCAGCAGGTCCCGTATAGATTCAGTATCGTCCTTTCCGTCGTCCGGGTCACGCGGGGCCCATGCCGGCTCCTCCGGCTGTTCCCACTGCGTGATGGATTCTTCTATCTGGTCTGTTGCTCCAACTGATTCTTCTCTATCTGATTGGTCGCAAGCATCCTCCCCTGACACAGAATCAGATCCAACATCGTCAGGAGCCGAGCCAGAGGAACGTACCATACCGATGAAGACGCTGATCCGGCCGATTGTAACGACAGATCCGGATTCGAGGCGATCCGATTCTGGCCCCCAGCCGGAGTCGTCCACCATCTTCTCTCCTTTGTGGTCGTCGTAGATCTCTCCGACGACGAGGTTCCTCATGCTTTTCCGAGCTTCTCCCGTGATGTAAACACCTTTGGACGCAGGGCCCACGGTGGGCGCCAACTGTCGTGGGATGATCACGGCAGATGTTACTAGGGGTAACTGATCTTGGGGCAAGTCGACACAGGTATTTGGGAGAGGGTTTAGCTCGAAAGAGAACATGGTGATAAGCGATCTAGGAATCGGCACTCAACTCGCCGAGTCTCGAATATGGCTCTCGATACTAGATACTCGATAACAGGTGATATGATTATGTCGTGAATCTCTGCCAAACTAAGCCTAGGGGCCGGTTTATAAAGCACCCGTACCCCCCCTGACTTGCCTTCCAAGGCGTAGCTCGAATCCTACCCGAACTCTGCTTACAAACCCTAGCTTTCCTTACCGCAACCCACAATCCGGGTTACGAGGCCTACAAGCTTTGGGCCTTCCAGAAGTCTTGTTATCCTTAGTCGGATCCTGTGCAACATCCTTTGGGCCGGGTTACACCTTGGAGTTGGCCTGCCGGGTTACTATCCCCCCATCAGAAGGGGTCAACCAGAGGTAGGCCAGGGTGGCCACACCACCTGGCGGCGCGACCAGGGGGGCGCACCACCCCATCGTGTGGGCCCCTGGTGGCCCCCCTCTTGCTCTCCTCGTGACTGGCTCCCTCATCTGGACTTCTAAGACATCTCCGGTGTCCCCCCTCTTCTTCTGATCTTCTGAAATAGGGTATCTCGACGATGCTTTTTCCATCAGATTTCTGGTCCCGGTGTTTATTCTCCAAAAATTATGAAACATGCAAAATAAGATAAAAATAACATAAGTGATGCGTCATAACATGAAATATATCGATGAATAATAGAAAATAACAACATAAAACAGTGATGCAAAATGGACGTATCAACTCCCCCAAGCTTAGACCTCGCTTGTCCCCAAGCGAAACTGAGCTTAGTAAACATGACCACAGGTTTATGGAGTAAGGTGTCGATAAATAAAATACGGACAAGAGGCATCACATCTAACAAACAAAAAGTCATTTTAGAAAGCAACTTCCTCTCATATAATCAAACTTGAAACAAGGAGAGGAATAATAATGGTGCAAGAAGTAAATCAAAATTGGTAAAGGCAAACTTTGTTCTTGGTCAGAGAACAATTAACAGTGTACTTATATTTTGATAAGAGTCTTTATACTAGAGCTATATTGCAGAGTTTATCATGCTCAATTATAACAGTCTCTTTGCAGACATTGGTAAGTTTCAAAGTGGTATTCAAACAGATAAAAGAATTTGCAGAAACAAGAAAGAATAAAGAACATGATTGAGCAAATCAACATGTAGATGGATGAATCACAACAACTCAAATGCTTGTTTAAGACAAAATGAAATAGGTTTACCGACTCAACATAAATGTAAAAGTTAGGCCCTTTGCAGAGGGAAGCATGGATCACTCATGTGCTAGAGCTTTTTATTTAATAAAACATAGTTATAAAATGGTTGAAACTTCTCCCAACCTTTATTACACAAACCATGGCTAACCGAATCCTCGGGTGCCTGCCAACAATCATATACCATGGAGGAGTGTCTAATATTTGAGAGGTGTATGTTTATATCAACGAATGACAAACAGAAATACAATACGTCATAAGCCAACTAGACTCACAAGAGTGGCTCCCATTGAAGGAGGCAACTGGTGTAGAAGGTCATCCCTTTTTCTCTTTTGTTTACACAATTATGCTTTGATTGATAAATCAAGGGCAAAAATAGTGAAGAGAATTTGTATAATTATTTGGGGCTAGGAACCCCGCTGCCAGCACTTCTAGCATTAACTTTACTTTAAGGCATTTTTGCTAATTCCACAATTAAATTAATTTGGTAACTCAATTGACTTTGCAAATTTTATATTTTGAACAAGGATCACTTCCTTAACACATTAGTAAGGTCAAGATAATTTTTGGTTGCCAAAACTTTTACAAATCATTGGAATTGAGATATAGTCATTTTTGGCTTTTCTCTTTATTAAATTTGTGGCATTTGTTTTCTTATTCCAAAACTTACCAAAATATAAACGGAGGCTCCCAACAACATGGAGAATCAATCCATACTTCTCTCTTGGAATTTTGAAAGATTTTTGAAAGTCATTTGAATTCAAATTGAATGAAGGAAATTTTGAATGCCTCTCCTTTTATAAAACATTTGGCATTTTATTATAGTTGCAAAACTATCAATTTAATTCTTGGAAATCTCTTGAAAAGTATGGAAGATCAAGAGATAGTTTTATTTGTGAATGGATTTGTCTGCTCTTAAGGTTTTCTAGTTTTGTTTTATTTATTTTTAGCAATTTAATATGCATGCCATGATGCATGATGAAATGCAAAAGTGAAAATTTGGCTCAAATTTTAGAGTGCCAAATTTGGGTTATTACAGTCACTAAGGGCCAATTCCGCAAACACCACAAGCTTTTTTTTTTCTGGCGAGACAGGAGTTTCAACCATTTTTAAGGAGACCTATCGGTTTCAAGAAGAAGAGGCCAAGCGGCCGTTTACAACGCGTCTGGCGCAGACGTCAGGAACACAACCCACATGAAAGCGAAAAGAATCACTCACCAACCTTCCACCTCTCCATGAGTCTAAGACTACCTATAAAGAGCCGCACGGCCCGCCACCAACTACTCGGCTCGATCGACATATCGGGCATTATTTGAGGGCAGTATTGGACTAGCAGGAGTCCAGTAGAATTGGCAGTCGCATGTCTCTAACAAATGCAAGACCTTCCTTTGGATGGCACTAAGAATCAAATGTTGGACAACTGATCGGCTTGGGAGGAGAGGGTTTTCGTCCCCCTGCTTCCTGCCCGCTCTATGAGGCGCGGCGTATCCAGGGAGGTGTGGACTAGGTTTTTCAGCCTTTGGGTCCTTGTGAATGTGATCCCTAACCCAGACGAGCGCTTTACAAAGTGGTTTCCTTCCTTGAGGGGTGGTGGGCTAGACATGAGGGATATGTGGACATTGTAGCGTTCCCACATTTAAATAATGCAAGAACTCTGTGTTATTGTGCTAGTCTCTCGATCAATTGCTAGCACCACAGTTCAAAATGAAATATCATGCAAATGCGTCAAAATTCTATTACATTGCATGATCCAGTCTTTACAAAATAACTTTACAACTTGCATAGTCTCAGAAGACTAGCAGGAAACAGAATTACAACAGAAAACATAGTGCAACATTGAGCCTCATCTTCTTCATGTGTAAGGATGGCAATGGATAGGGTATGGGGCGGGTAGAGCAATACCATACCCATACCCGTATAGTCAACGGGTATAAAACTCTACCCATACCCGTACCCATGGGTATGAAACTCTACCCATACCCGGCGGATACCCGTACCCATTGGATACCCAACGGGTACACAAGCTATTATATACATTGATAACACATTTGAAAAAATATCAGTTCGATCCATTGCATGTATCGTCGTTGGGAATTTATCTCCTTAATTTGAGTATTTGGAAGATGAGAGGATCAATGAGTGATTGTAATTTGCGGAGATTTGGGACACGAGGCGATTATGGGGACACTTCGACCGACCCTTCGCCTGGAACGTGAAGTCATGTCCTTGTGGGATGCTTCCTGCTGGGCTACATATGGTCAAAGTGGCCCACATGTCAGTATAAATGGGTAGGGTACGGGTATACCCATGGGTACAACACGATACCCATGACCTACCCATGACTTGACGGGTATGGTACGGGTACTGCCCATGGGTATAAAAGAGTACCCATACTCTACCCCATACGGGTCAAATACCCGCGAATACCCGTACCCACGGTTAAAATTGCCATCCTTATTCATGTGCCACAAGCAAAACATGTTGGTTGTAGACTCGAGATCCTGAACGAAACCTCACTCATCTTCAAAATCATCTGTAGGATGGAATATGCAGCCACAAGGGAGTCAATACAATTTAATGTATTGGCAAGTAACACTATGGTGGATATAAATTGGCAAGTCTAAACTACATGTATATCTGGCTTGGTGGAGTTTAGGCTATTTGCAAAAGCAAGTTTTTCCCTAACACTTTTCAAAAAGAGTTTTATTTTCAAGATTGACACCATGGGACACACCCATGAGCACCACAACTAATATTTTCTTAGCCAAATTTTACTTCTTCAAAACTGTGTTGAGATTCTTCTGTCCATCCTTGTCCAACTGCTCGAAGTCATCCATTACCGGGGACACAGCTAAGATCTTAGTTTCTAAATCTGCAGAGGTTGTGCACTTTCACCCTTTGTCTTCAGTTAGCCCAAACATCCTATACACGCGGAGTGCGTTAAGGAAATGAGAGAATTGAGATGAGATCTTTCAGAAGCAAGAATTCAACCCAACTGGCAAGACCCGTTCCACCTACAATTATTCTACATGTGCTTGTCAAGCCTGGGCTAAACTCTCACAACTTAGTTGATCAAGACAGAGCCCATATGTCAAAGGGCTGCACGGGAAGCTACTAAACTTAGAGGGACTTAGGAATCTATTTGTTCCTAGGTGGCATTCCTCAAGTGAACTCCCCTCGGGGAGACACTCAACTTTCATCAACCAAACAACCAAATCCACCCAGGTGATTCATTGAAGTTTATACTTAGAATTTTTCCACAACATTGAGTATAACAAATTTGTAGCAAGGCTAAGCATCTACTAAGTATAAGTCTCCAAAATAACAAGTCTAAAGGATGGCTACACACTACTTGGGATTTTGCATAGCATAATAATAACTTAGTAAAATTCCCTATCATGCATACTACTAAAAAACACTAGTAATGCATAGTAAAAATATGGGAGATTTGATGGTGTGTTACTTTCCTTTCAATTTGGTGAAGAACAATCACCTCTCTTCACAAAATAACATTGCTCTCCGTACAATCTAAGCATTGAAACCACAAATAGAATAAACAAGCATGTTACCAAACAAATAAACAAATGAAGAAAACATACAAAACAACTAACAAAGCAAAGGAAAACATGTGAAAACATTTAGTTTCAACACACAAAATAAACTAATTAATTATAGTTAGAGTTTTCCATTTGGTACTAAGGGTTGGTCTTGGATCAAAAGATCACACGAAAGTCTAATCTATTTCTGTCTTGTTTTGTCCAAGTCTTCTTTTGCTTCCTTGAGTTGCTTTGTATGTCTAATATTTTTGCATGTTTCTTCAATGGCCTTTCTTGCATTCCTCCTTATTAATTCTAGGGACTTAGTCATATATAATAAGAGAGGTAGTAGAGATTGTTAGAGTTCCCCTAAAAAGACTTGTAAAAATCTTCATCTTGTTCATCTTCTGGGAGAGTATTCTTCTTGAGTTGCAGTTGCTCTTCTTGAGGAAAGCTAGTCTTCTTGTTGAAGTCTTGTTCAAAAACCCTCATCTCACTTGGAAAACAAATTCTAAGTCTTGGGCAAAACATTAATCATCTTGAAAAAAAAATCTATGTATTGGAAAACAAATTCTAAGTCTTCACATCATTGGTCTTGAAAATCTTTAGGATCCTTTGTAGCTTCCTCTTTGGTGTGGTATCTTCATTGAAACTTTCAACACTTGGGTTTTTGTACACACTATGGTCTGGTCTTGTTCTAACTTAGCCATAGCACAAGGTCTAAGGGAACAGAAAAGAAAGGGGAGAAAAGACTTAGAGAAAAAAAAGATGTAGATTGTCTTCTTGAAGTTCCTCTTGATATTGTATTCTAAGTTCTTCCACTTCTTGGATATGCTTCTGAAGTTGGTTTTCTTATCTAGGTCCTTCATTTGTCTTCTTGCTTCATGTTTAAAATCTTCAAGTTGAAAATTGTAGCATCCTCTCCATGGCTTTTCACCACTCCAGACTTAGTGGTTTTCAACTAGGAGGTTCATCTAGAACAAATATACATAGCCATGGTTTCAAATCATCAAAGGACTTAGGTTTTGGTCTCTCTAGTCTATGGTTAGTACTTAGAGAAAAATTGCTAAAGAAAACATATTGAAAATATTTACAGAATTTAAACGAAGTCAAAAACACTCAAGAGGCCAAATAACTCTAAATTCAATTTTAATTAGTTTAAAAAATATTTTAGGACATAGAACATGAAGGTATACGGCCTAAGGTTTGCAGGGATATTTTATTTGCAATTTTTAGATTTATAGAATTTAAACTATGCCAAAAATCACCAAACAAGCATATTTGAATTTGAACAAATTTAAGTTTCTCAAATTTTAATTTGGAAGGTCCTAGCACCATTCTACGTGTTGTGCTGATTTGAAAAATCCAAGTTTGCTTAATTGGAATCTACGGTTAAAAAGTTATGATAGATCTAAGATGCAGGGGCTTTTCTGCAAAACTGCCAGATTAAATCTATTCGGAAAAAACTGAAAAATAGCTGGGCTGACGTGGCGCACGGTGATTGGGTGAGTGAGCTGACTGGATGTTGACGCGGCTGCTGACTCAGCGCTGACCTGGATAAGTGAAACGCTCCAGTTCGTTAGATCCAGATCTAACGGATGTGGGGCAGTACCTCTTCGGGATCTAATCGTGCGCGTCCGATGCCGATCGACGGCTCTGGAAAGATCTGGCCGAATGCTGCCGGGGTTCGCCGGAGATAGGGAAGACTGCCGGCGTCGCTCCTCGGGCGTGGACGGCGGCTGTAAGGTCCTCCCCAGAACCACTGTTCAAGGACACCTTCGATATGCATACATTCACGATCCCAGATCACACCAGTCGTGAACAACATATCAAGTTGGTACACAGATACAATATCCATTACACGGTTGCATAAAACACTTCAAAGGAACATGGTCTCATGAACCAAGCCTAACACAACTTCCGCGCAGGGCAAACACACAACACACACCGCGGAAGACTAACACACACGCAACGTAGTGGAGCCCAAGTCACGCCTTAACCTACAGGCTGCTGACCGGGAGACGATCCTAGTTGTAAAAGCCATCATCTCCGTACTCCTCCTCGTAGATCTCCTTCTGAGACTCCTTCTTGATATTTGGCAAGTTGATACCAGGGACGAAACCAATATGAGTACATTTGAATGTACTCAACAAGACATCCATCATGTAGCTTACCAAGATGCAAGTATGCTTATATTGTGTAATAGGTAGGCTATACATAGGTTTCACTAGCAATGATATATGTAAGACATATCATAGTTGATTTTTAATATCTATGTATCTTCGTTGAAGAAGATACTTCAAAAGAAAATAATATAGTTTTCTTTCTCTTGTAGATATCACATGTACAAGAGGTTTTGTAAAACTCGTTTTGTAAAGAAGGTTTTCTCTTTGCAAAAATTTTTGTAAAACAACTTCTGACTTTTCATCATCGGTACCTCCACGGTACGAGATTTCCTCCTTTCGATACTCCATAAGTCCAACACCTTTTTGAAAACTCCTTTTTGAAAACATTGACACAATGCTAGCTACATGTCCATTCAACTGACCATATCCGAGGACGCGGCTACTTCAAAATAGTTGTACTATGCAGAGGTGTACACATCCACCAGATCTAGTACATCCGCCGTGAACAACCACAGACTGTAACAACAGTATGTAAACATCAGATAACTGATCCTAACCATCCACTATGTTCAAGCTAGAATATGCCTATCTCTTCAGTTGAGTTCTCCGATATTCCCGGCACCAGGCTAATCCCCGCCAAGACAGGATGCCCCAACTGTTGCGACCGGGGGGTAACTTAATCCCTCACTTTGTATGTCACACGTTTCATAACTTGGCGACAATCGGTTCGAGGGCACGACGACCCTTATAGCAATTTGAGATAGAACACACACTAATAAGAACAAACTTCAAGTTAAGCCCCGTGCCCATGTTGGGGTAAAGTGGCAGTACGATAAAGGTTGTCCGGTGAAGACTAGGTTATGTGTCATTTTTGAAAACACGTTTTTCCCAAAAATGACCATTTCCACATTCCTCCGGTGAATAAGGCTACGCCTTTCCTCCGGGTTTTCCATAAAGCCTTCGTTTTGCAAAAACAAATTTTTAGGGTGTCCACTTAGGGACTAATACTTGAGATGGTAATAAATACCATAAGGTGGCTATGGGCTTGGTAACACCAAGTATCAACTACTGGCATAGTATAGTATATATAATAGTAGTCACTCAAAAATAGTTTTTGGAAATCAAAGTTTTTGTAAAACTTTCAGAAGTAAAACATGCATGATAGATAATGATAAGTGTAGTATACAGCAAGCATCAGGATGGCTTGCCTTAAAACTCTTAGTGTCCATGGCCTTGAAGTAACTTGAACTTGGCGCACAGCTCCACAACTGCTTCTTCTTCTCCTTCGTTTTTCTAACGTCGTAAAAGAATAAAAAACACACACTCAGAACTAAAGAACAAACAACTAAACAGAGCAACACATACAGCAAGCAAATGCATACTAGCGCAAACTCACAAACGTTATCGAGAAAACTATCTCACATAACTCTCAGGGCACAAAACTATCGTCAAACAAGCATATGGTTGAGAAACCATATCCCACATCTTGGATACCATATATGGAGTGGGTGTATCACTCTCATAATAAGATATTTAAGAAGCTAAAAACTATAGCTTGTGGGCACAAAAGGTGAGGCTACTAAACTAATAGCAATCAATCAAAGTAATACCCATGGCAGTGGGTATTAACAACACACAAGCAATCATCACCAAACAAGTTCATGATTAAACTAATGCTTAGATAACAAGATGCTACTGCACAACAACAACACTAGCACATCAATAGCATAGGTATACTACTCATGCTAAGGCAATCACTCATACAATTTTCCAAACAGCAAACAACACACCATAGATGAATAGACTATTTATTGACTATGCTAATGTCTACTCAAAGTTATGGAATCCATCAATAATGAAAATAAATAAACCAACCAGTAGCTAAAATCAATGGTAATAAGTCATAAGAATATCTAAAACACAATCATCACTCAAGATAATACTCCTATCAAGAAGCATAAAAACAGGACTGCACTTATAACATATTAGTATGGAAATTCTACACAAAAATGCTATAAGACACAATTGTATTCTACAACTATAGAACAAGCGACTAAAGAATTCATGGCATACTAACAGAAGTAATGACATCCTACACATGCTAGGATAAAGCACACATTGATAAAATAAAAGACAATCATACTAGAGCAAAACCACAATTTCTAGTGGTGACACTAGTCCAACACAAGAGAAGCAAACAATGCTACAAGGATGCTTAACTCTAAACAAGCAAGTCATGAACATAAATATACCTACTAACAGTACACAAACTATACACATGCTAGTAAGCAATACCATAAAATAATTCTATGATAACATCTATTTAGCATGCATAAACAAATTCTAGATAGCAAGCAACCAAGGTATAAACCACACAACCAGTAGCTATGCACTCAATGAAAGGTTAACTAAACACTTTCAAAAATCCAAACACTCAATAAAAATCATTCACAAACAATCTATCAATCACAAGGAAATTATTCTATTAGCAAACAATTCAATTTAAGCAAATAATAGTGAAGCATTTCTTAACATGATACCCCTAAGGAATATTATGCTAACAAATGAATCACACCCAAACATACTAGTATTCACAAATAAGAAATAAAACTTTCACTTGCATAAGTGAAACAAACAATCTATTTTCCATGGTGGAAAATAATTATCAAACATATAGTAATACATGTGATTTTCACACACATGTATGGTTGGGGATTTTCATCCTCAACCAAGATGCAATGGGACCAGTGGGTTATGGGCCCACTAATACCAAGGCAAAAGAGGTACAAAGCCTCTGGTTACTCATGACAAAATGTGCATGACAAAATAAATAACACAAGGCTATCCATTCTAGTGAAAACAATACTAGTGCAAATAAATAAGAAGACTTACACATGTTTTAATATAAAATGACATGCAAACTAATAGAGGAACTAACTTTAAAATAAAAGTACCAAAATGGTACTGGATCCAGTTCTAGCATAGCCTAAACCTAGTCAATCAAGCACACAAAGATTTGGCTCACACAAATATTCCAAACAATAAAACTAGAAAATAACAATTGCTAGTTCTACTTCTATTTGACTTTCCAAACATGCACACACTTTCTAAGGTAGATGTACTGCAAGATAACAACCTAATAACCAGTGGTAACAACTCTATACATGCTAGGAAACAAGATTTAAACAATCACACAATTTATTTCAAGCAAATACACACATACAAACAAAAACATAAATGTGTTGTTTCCTAGATCTGCTCACCAAAATTATTCTATAGCTCCAAAAATTAATATGAGCTAGGATTATATAGATCTAGTCAATATAAAACTCATCCAATTGGATTTACTTCAAAAATAATTTTTAATCTCACTCTAATAATCATAGAAGAGCCTACTGGCCTTTTACCAAAATGGATGGCATTTCCATTTGGTAGCTCACCTTGATGTGAGGCAAAGACCTAGTGGTAGAACTATTCATAAGCTATCCAAAACATTTTAGTTTGAACAATTTGGTTACAGATCCAAAAATTTAGGTTCAAAACAAGATCACAGACACTCTGTGGCAAAACAGTCATTGTGAGAAAAATATGGTCCAAAACTTAGATCTACAATTTTTATGTGGTTAGGAAAACATACTCTTAGGTTCATGATTTTTGGTATATTTTATTTTGCAATTTTATTATTTTTCATAGACCCAAAGTAAACATGTAAGTTTTTGTTAAAAACTTAAAAAGAAATCAAAAGGGCAGTGTGGGCTGGTTCCTAGTGGGCGCGGCCCAGCTAAGCGGCCGGGCGGCCCAGCTACGCTTAGCGCGCGCGGGTTTAAGCGCGGCCGTGGATCGAAGATCCAACGGCACACGGTCGTTGTCCTCCTCACCCTCTCTTCTCTCTCTGCCTCGAAACGGCCGGCGACGGGAGGGCTCGTGGTGGCTCACCTTTGGCTCGCGGAGGGGTGGCGCGGTGTTGGGGGAGATGCTGGAGTCGAGGGGCGTCGCAGGCGTAGTCGGTGGCAACGGGAGCGGCTCCAGGCAGAGGAACGCGACCGGGCGTCCACGGCGGCGAGGTCGACTGCGACGGCTTCCCTGCAAGCGAACAACCGCGAGACAAAGTCAGCGCAGCGCTACGGGCTACGGGGAACTCGACGGAGGCGAAAGAAACAAGTGGGAGGTTGGGGCTGCACCACCTCGGGTAGCTCTCGGTGGTCGGCGGCAAAGATCTGTCCCGTGGAGCTCGCAGACGCTCTCGGGCTCGGCCTGGGCTGCTCGAGGTGAGTGGGTGGGTGTGTGGGGATGTAACATCCCAAGTATGAAAAATAGCCATTAGAATGTTTGCTCTCTGTTATTTTATGTTTTGCATCATGACATCATGTTCATTGCATTTGTTTTGCTTGTTTTCCTTTTGTTATTCTCTGTTTTGCTTTGTTTTCCAACTGTTTTCCTTTGTTTTCTATTTGAATTTCAAACCAAAAATTCAAACCTTTTGTTTCATCCTTGTGATGTTACAATTTCCAAAATGATATTTCAAATAAAACATCCAATTGATTCCATTAAGAATGAAAAGCTCAAACTATTTAATTGTTCTTTTAATAATTCACTTAATCCAAATTTATTCAGATTCAATTGCCTTTTTCCTTATAGCAACCATTTGAAAGTAATGAAACAAAACAACTCCAATCAATTTGTTTCAATATAACTTGAGGTTCCAAAAACTAATTAAATGTTACTTTTACTAAATCACTTAATCAACAATTCATTCAAATTCCTTTCCAAATTCAAATAAAACCCAAATAGCAAACCATTTTTGAAATTATGAAACTTACAAAACCAACATTCATTTGGTAGCAAATAAACATGAATTTTTAAACCATGCTTTTGAATTGCTTCAAATCAATTAATCCCTTAATTCAAATATAAAAGTGAATTCATTTCTTTTTCCAAACAGCAACATGAATCAAATATTTTGAAAACAAAAGTTGCTACAATGTTGATGCTGACCTAATTAACTTACATAAAATGTCACCTAAATTTTCTACCCCACAAACCATCTTCCTTTCTTCCTATTTCTAATCAGCAAAAAAAAAGGAAACAAAGAAAAATAAAAAGAGCAAGAGAGGAGGGAGAGAGCACACCTAGGCCCAGCCCAACTAATCTTTTCCCCTGGCCCGATACCCCCTCCAGTCATCTTCTACCTTCGTACGGACTCCATCAGAGCTGTCCACGTATTCAGAGAAGGGAGCAGACGGTGGAGCTCCTTCCCCCTCCTCCTCTTAACCTACCCGGTGCCCTAGGGTTTCCCCTACTCTCTCTTCTCCCTCTCCCCCGCCTCCATCTCTTCTTCCTTCTTCCTCCCCTCCATTTCTCTGTTCCCTTGTTTCTCTGTAACTGAAACCTGCTCCCAGTTTCAGAGAAAAAACCCCGCAACTTGCAGCTTATCCACCCCGACGCCCTCTCCTATCAACACACAGGCGCAGCAGCCCAGTTGGTCTGCTCCCAGCGCGCGCAGGCAGAGGTGCAGGGTTCGATCCCCAGCTCCCCACCTTTTCTGTCTATTTTCCGAATTGGATTCAGGGCCGTTTCTGAACCATATCCACGCACCTGCTCCTACTTTGTCACAACCAGCAGATCCACCCCACTGGTTAGAACCCTTGCACTCCAACCACAGCTCCCTGGTTCGAATCCCCCTTCCCTCAGTAACACCATCTTTTTATTTTCCAATTGTTTGGTCACAGAAATATCTCAGAATCACAGCTAGGTCCTTGCTACTTATTTTCTAAGTCCCTGTAAAATATTTTTCTAGTCCCTAGATTCATACAAAATGGCAGATTTGCACCAAATCTTGCAAAATGCCTAATTAATTCATCTTAACTCCAATTTTAACTTTTTAAATATGTTCTCTGTCCCAAATTAAATGTTCTATCCAAATATAAAATTTGTTTACTGTTTTGAATATTTTAAATTGGTGAAATATTTGAATTCTTGTCTAATTCACTTAATTTTGCAAAATTCATAACTTTGGCATAAAAATTCCAAATGCAACAAACTAAATATGTTTTCCAATCAATTTTTCATGTACTTTCCAAATATAATTTTTTTTTGCTGTTTTGAATAATTTAAATTGCTGAAAACAGCTGTTTCTTGTTTAATGCATTTAAAATTGCCAAAATAATAACTTGCTCATTTTAAATCCAATTTCAACAAATGAAATATGTTTTCCATGGAAAATTAAACCACCTTTCCAAATATTTTTTTTTTCATGTTTTGAATAATTAAAATTGGTTAAATAATTTAAACCTTGTTTAAATCATTTAAAATTGCTAAACTCATAACTTGCTCCACTTACATTATTTTTGAAACTATAAAATATGTTTTCAAACCATCAAAGCATAAGCTTTTCAAATATGAATTTGGTTTAATGTTTTGAACAAATAAAACTTCAAATAAGTTCATGTTTGGATTAAATTCAATTAAAACTTGTTCAAACTTGTTTAATTCATAAATAATTTATTTGAAATCCTTTTTCAATAAGTGAAACATGTATTCCACCCAAAATTGTGTGAACTTTCCAAATATAAACTTTGTTATCTATTTTGAACAATTAAAAGTGGTGAAAACAACAACTGCTTGTGTGACACCTTTAAGGAACCAAAATTTCATAACTTAATAAATGAAATTCCTAAATTGGTAAACCTTATTTCCATTTGGTTCTATTGTTGTTATTTTGCTGTTTTCCTCCTCCATGCATCATGATAATCCACTTTCACCTATTGGTTAGTTGTAAAACAATTGTTTCACCCTTAATTCATGGGCTTCCATATGCAATCCCAAATTGCATGTGGGTCCATTTAATCATGTTGTTATCTTGTCAACTAGTTATTTTGATGCATCAATTAAATGGTCATGCATCATCCCATGTTTGTGCACTATGCCATGTTATTGATTGTTTATCTTTCTGCATTGTTTGTTTGCTTCTTCTCGGATAAACGACGACGTTGAGACCGACGATCCTTACGACACCCCTTCTAAGGATCTAGCTCAGTACCAGGCTACTGGGTTTTGCAGGCAAGTATTCACTCACATGAACCACTGTGTTCCTTTCAACATTGGTTACCGATACTTTCCGTTGTCTATTCTGCTAGCCCTATGATTAGTCGCTTCTGTTACGAGCCTATCACATGTATCCTTTAACCCCGATATTACCTCACCCTCATACCTATAACCATTGCTTGTTGCCCGTGTCTTACTAGCATGCTTAGGGTTGTTTTGCTCGAGTCTGTTACCCGTTACTTTCTGTTACTATTTCATTATGTTCTGGGGGCTCGATGTTTAATCAATCAATCATGCTAATGTTGTTATTAATAATAATTTGATGATAAGGCACCGGCAGGAGGCCCAGGGTGGTTTTGAGGCCTGCTAGTGTCGACCCTAATAAGAAAAGGGTCTTGTCTACTGATCCATGATGAGCGCACTAACCGCATGTGGTAAGCGAGTATGGGCGCCCCCCTCAATTTGATTCGATTCGCATCTCGTCAAAATTGCCTCATTTAGTTCGTGTTTTCCGTTTGCCGCATGCATGTTCTTGCGAGCCCAGGCCAGGGTGGAACTTTTGTAGTCGGCATATAGGGGGACACGTTCTTAGAGTGCTATGAGGGTCCCTTTTCTTCGGGGCTCGATTAGCCGTGCGCCCAAGGTTCTTTGGGCTTGATGCGAAGAAGAGTTGGGTTGTGTAGAGTGCCTCGCTTGGTGGGTTTGATTCCCGTCTGGCGAGATATTCTTGCGTGTACGGCCAAATTGGTGCACCCCTGCAGGGATAAATCTTCTCGAGAAGCCGTGTTTTCCGCGGTTATGGACTACTTGGTGAAAGTACTGGCTAACAAGTACTCAGGACAACTTAAACCTAATGATTAACAACCTTACACCCAATGATTAACAACTTGACTAGTAATAGGCTTATTGACCCAATAATCTGAACCAACATTAATTCAACTGTGGGAGTTATCCTCGGATTGCTTGTTTGGAAAAGGGGCGAGATCCAGGATGGGTTTGTTTGGTGGTTAGCTATAGGTGGTTACGATACGCGATAATATCTCCTTTCTGTTTAGCCGGAAGTGGTAGTACCTCTGTAGTTGGTTAGAGCAGCCAGTTGCAACATCTTTTACATCCCCTTTTCTTCCGTTGAACCCAAAGCATCTGTGCTTGGTGTTGACGGGTTACACTTTGGTGAACTGTGAGTCTTGCTTGCCAGTACGTTTATGTACTGACCCCTTTGGGGATGTGGTTTCCGCAGACCTACGTTTCCGAAGATCTACATGGTGGCTACTACGTGGAGTATGACGAGACTGCTGACGAGTAGATAGCGGACCCGGGCAGGATCCGAGACTTCGTGGATGGGCTCCGTCTTTTCGTTTCCGGCCTCTTAGGCCTATTTGGTTCTTGTCTGCACTCAGACATTTTGAATGCTTCCGCTGTGATGTAATGATGATATGTTGGGACATGTGTCCTCTGGATGATTGTATTTGCTATCTCTGCTCTAATGAGAGCCATTTGCAACTTATTTCAATCTTTTGTGTCGTAGAGATCTGTTGTGATATCAGTTGTTCAACGCCGTTGACGTACCATGTGTGTATGGTTTGAAGTACGTCAATGGAAGTATCCTGATTTCTATGGGATAGTTTACGTCGACGCTGAACAGATAGGGGTTGGTTGTCACACATACGTGTGTTGGCCTACTCGTAAGAGGACGCGGGTGCCGGTAAGCCCCGTAATCCAATCTACTACTGTTCAACGGAACGGCGAGTATCCTTTAGAAGTCCGGGTGCGACAAATGGTATCAGAGCCTGTCTGCCTGTAGGATCCCTTTTTACTGGTCGCAGTTGAGTCTAGAAACTATTTTGTAGCTATATAGGAAAAAATGAAACGTGAGAGTAGGAATTCTGTTCTTTTTCTTCTTTCCCCACCCTCCCTCCCTTTTTCTGGTAAGGAAGTGCAACGCTGTTTTCTCTTCTCATCTAAGCTTTCAAGTTAGGATTTCACGAATCCTGGTTTCTCTAGGATGGTTATATCTACTAGTCCATAGGAATGGAGGTGGTTGTGACATGATTTATCATGTTGCCTACTCACGATTGAGAATGGAGGCGTGTAAGCCCCGGAAGCAAATCCTCTATTCCTTAAGCAGTAGATATTGATCCTTTAGAAGCCCGGATGGGTTTTTCCGTAGTACCTCAGGAGTGTTTTGATCTCGTTTTCCCGATGTTGATATCCTGTTCTTCTCAACATCCTTTTCGTCCGTTGAAATCTTGTTGTTGTTCTCCATTTCAGTTCTTCTACCGGCGTCTAATCAAAACTTCCCAAATATCAAGTCTATCTGGCCAGAAAGGTTGTTGTTGTTGTTGTTGTTGTTGTTGTTGTTGTTGATTCCAGGCTATGAGAGCTGGCATTCCTATCACCTGGGGTTGTTTCGAGGAAGCATTCCTGAAGCACCACATTCCAGATAGTCTATTCTCCAAATGAATCAAATTCTATCCAGCTATACACCCTCGATACAAAACCTCTCCCTTTACTTGAAAATGTTCCGGTGGTTTCCAAATTCCCTGACGACTATCCAAGGTGCACGAGGTGTTTCACGTGTCACAGCTCAAGAGGATCTTGCCAAGAAGTTTCCGGACCTTTCCTTTTCTCAGTAGGAATCTCGGGGCGCGATTCCTTCAAGGGGGGCGTTTTGTAACATCCCAAGTATGAAAAAAGCCATTAGAATGTTTGCTCTCTGTTATTTTATGTTTTGCATCATGACATCATGTTCATTGCATTTGTTTTGCTTGTTTTCCTTTTGTTATTCTCTGTTTTGCTTTGTTTTCCAACTGTTTTCATTTGTTTTACTTTGTTTTCTATTTGAATTTCAAACCAAAAATTCAAACCTTTTGTTTCATACTTGTGATGTTACAATTCCAAAATGATATTTCAAATAAAACATCCAATTGATTCCATTAAGAATGAAAAGCTCAAACTATTTAATTGTTCTTTTAATAATTCACTTAATCCAAATTTATTCAAATTCAATTGCCTTTTTCCTTATAGCAACCATTTGAAAGTAATGAAAGAAAACAACTCCAATCAATTTGTTTCAAAATAACTTGAGGTTCCAAAAACTAATTAAATGTTACTTTTACTAAATCACTTAATCAACAATTCATTCAAATTCCTTTCCAAATTCAAATAAAACCCAAACAGCAAACCATTTTTGAAATTATGAAACTTACAAAACCAACATTCATTTGGTAGCAAATAAACATGAATTTTTAAACCATGCTTTTGAATTGCTTCAAATCAATTAATCCCTTAATTCAAATATAAAAGTGGATTCATTTCTTTTTCCAAACAGCAACATGCATCAAATATTTTGAAAACAAAAGTTGATACAATGTTGATGCTGACCTAATTAACTTACATAAAATTTCACCTAAATTTTCTACCCCACAAACCATCTTCCTTTCTTCCTATTTCTAATCAGCAAAAAAAAAGGAAACAAAGAAAAATAAAAAGAGCAAGAGAGGAGGGAGAGAGCACACCTAGGCCCAGCCCAACTAATCTTTTCCCCTGGCCCGATACCCCCCTCCAGTCATCTTCTACCTTCGTACGGACTCCATCAGAGCTGTCCACGTATTCAGAGAAGGGAGCAGACGGTGGAGCTCCTTCCCCCTCCTCCTCTTAACCTACCCGGTGCCCTAGGGTTTCCCCTACTCTCTCTTCTCCCTCTCCCCCGCCTCCATCTCTTCTTCCTTCTACCTCCCCTCCATCTCTCTGTTCCCTTGTTTCTCTGTAACTGAAACCTGCTCCACCCGAAAAACCTCCACCTTCCACCGGCGACCGCCGCCGCCAGCAACCTCCTCCGGCCGTTTTGGGCGTGGGAATGGAACCCTGGGGGTTCCCTCTCGCTCCTCCACCCCTCGGTTGCCCCCGAGGAGCCTCGAGCTGCCTCCGCCATCGAGGTCATCGCCGGCGACCACCTGCTGTCCGCCCCGACCCCCTGCGCCTCCATCCGCTCGGGAGCCCTCAAGGTGAGCGCTCCGTCCCCGCGCCTCACCTCCCTCTCCCTTCCCTTCTCTCCCCACGCCGCACCACCCACCGCACGCCACGCCCACGGCGCCCCTCAGGCGCGAGCGCAGCAGCAGCCATCGCTGCCTGCCGCAGTTATCTGTCGAGTTACAGAGATCAGCGACCCATCTTCAGTTTCAGAGAAAAAACCCCGCAACTTGCAGCTTATCCACCCCGACGCCCTCTCCTATCAACACACAGGCGCAACAGCCCAGTTGGTCTGCTCCCAGCGCGCGCAGGCAGAGGTGCGGGGTTTGATCCCCAGCTCCCCACCTTTTCTGTCTATTTTCCGAATTGGATTCAGGGCCGTTTCTGAACCATATCCACGCACCTGCTCCTACTTTGTCACAACCAGCAGATCCACCCCACTGGTTAGAACCCTTGCACTCCAACCACAGCTCCCTGGTTCGAATCCCCCTTCCCTCAATAACACCATCTTTTTATTTTCCAATTGTTTGGTCACAGAAATATCTCAGAATCACAGCTAGGTCCTTGCTACTTATTTTCTAAGTCCCTGTAAAATATTTTTCTAGTCCCTAGATTCATAAAAAATGGCAGATTAGCACCAAATCTTGCAAAATGCCTAATTAATTCATCTTAACTCCAATTTTAACTTTTTAAATATGTTCTCTGTCCCAAATTAAATGTTCTATCCAAATATAAAATTTGTTTACTGTTTTGAATATTTTAAATTGGTGAAATATTTGAATTCTTGTCTAATTCACTTAATTTTGCAAAATTCATAACTAGGGCATAAAAATTCCAAATGCAACAAACTAAATATGTTTTCCAATCAATTTTTCATGTACTTTCCAAATATAAATTTTGTTTGCTGTTTTGAATAATTTAAATTGCTGAAAACAGCTGTTTCTTGTTTAATGCATTTAAAATTGCCAAAATAATAACTTGCTCATTTTAAATCCAATTTCAACAAATGAAATATGTTTTCCATGCAAAATTAAACCACCTTTCCAAATATAAAATTTGTTTCATGTTTTGAATAATTAAAATTGGTTAAATAATTTAAACCTTGTTTAAATCATTTAAAATTGCTAAACTCATAACTTGCTCCACTTACATTATTTTTGAAACTATAAAATATGTTTTCAAACCATCAAAGCATAAGCTTTTCAAATATGAATTTGGTTTAATGTTTTGAACAAATAAAACTTCAAATAAGTTCATGTTTGGATTAAATTCAATTAAAACTTGTTCAAACTTGTTTAATTCATAAATAATTTATTTGAAATCCTTTTTCAATAAGTGAAACATGTATTCCACCCAAAATTGTGTGAACTTTCCAAATATAAACTTTGTTATCTATTTTGAACAATTAAAAGTGGTGAAAACAACAACTGCTTGTGTGACACCTTTAAGGAACCAAAATTTCATAACTTAATAAATAAAATTCCTAAATTGGTAAACCTTTTTTCCATTTGGTTCTATTGTTGTTATTTTGCTGTTTTCCTCCTCCATGCATCATGCTAATCCACTTTCACCTATTGGTTAGTTGTAAAACAATTGTTTCACCCTTAATTCATGGGCTTCCATATGCAATCCCAAATTGCATGTGGGTCCATTTAATCATGTTGTTATCTTGTCAACTAGTTATTTTGATGCATCAATTAAATGGTCATGCATCATCCCATGTTTGTGCACTATGCCATGTTATTGATTGTTTATCTTTCTGCATTGTTTGTTTTCTTCTTCTCGGATAAACGAAAACGTTGAGACCGACGATCCTTACGACACCCCTTCTAAGGATTGAGCTCAGTACCAGGCTACTGGGTTTTGCAGGCAAGTATTCACTCACATGAACCACTGTGTTCCTTTCAACATTGGTTACCAATACTTTCCGTTGTCTATTCTGCTAGCCCTATGATTAGTTGCTTTTTTTAGGAGCCTATCACATGTATCCTTTAACCCCGATATTGCCTCACCCTCATACCTATAACCATTGCTTGTTGCCCGTGTCTTACTAGCATGCTTAGGGTTGTTTTGCTCGAGTCTGTTACCCGTTACTTTCTATTACTATTTCATTATGTTCTGGGGGCTCGATGTTTAATCAATCAATCATGCTAATGTTGTTATTAATAATAATTTGATGATAAGGCACCGGCAGGAGGCCCAGGGTGGTTTTGAGGCCTGCTAGTGTCGACCCTAATAGGAAAAGGGTCTTGTCTACTGATCCATGATGAGCGCACTAACCGCATGTGGGAAGCGAGTATGGGTGCCCCCCTCAATTTGATTCGATTCGCATCTCGTCCAAATCGCCTCATTTAGTTCGTGTTTTCCATTTGCCGCATGCATGTTCTTGCGAGCCCAGGCCAGGGTGGAACTTTTGTAGTCGGCATATAGGGGGACACGTTCTTAGAGTGCTATGAGGGTCCCTTTTCTTCGGGGCTCGATTAGCCGTGCGCCCAAGGTTCTTTGGGCTTGATGCGAAGAAGAGTTGGGTTGTGTAGAGTGCCTCGCTTGGTGGGTTTGATTCCCGTCTGGCGGGATATTCTTGCGTGTACGGCCAAATTGGTGCACCCCTGCAGGGATAAATCTTCTCGAGAAGCCGTGTTTTCCGCGGTTATGGACTACTTGGTGAAAGTACTGGCTAACAAGTACTCAGGACAACTTAAACCTAATGATTAACAACCTTACACCCAATGATTAACAACTTGACTAGTAATAGGCTTATTGACCCAATAATCTGAACCATCATTAATTCAACTGTGGGAGTTATCCTTGGATTGCTTCTTTGGATAAGGGGCGAGATCCAGGATGGGTTTGTTTGGTGGTTAGCTATATGTCGCACCCGGACTTCTAGGGGATACTCACAGTCCGTTAAACAGCAGATAAATGGCTTACGGGACATACCGGCACCCACAATTCAATATGAGAAGGCCAACACGTAAACGTGTGACAACCATTCTCTTACTATTCATCGTCTGCGCAAACCATCCCGTAGAAATCCAGATACTTCCATTGACGTACTTCAAAACATACACACATGGTACGTCAACGGCATTGGAACAAGGGATATCACAACAGATCTCTACGACACAAAAGATTGAAATAAGTTGCAAATAGCTCTCATTAGAGCAGAGATAGCAAATACAATCATCCAGAGGACACATGTCCCAACAATTCATCATTACATCACAGCGGAAGCATTCAACATGTCTGAGTACAGACAAGATCCAAATAGGCCTAAGAGGCCGGAAACGAAAAGACGGAGCCCATCCACGAAGTCTCGGATCCTGCCCGGGTCCGCTATCTACTCGTCAGCAGTCTCGTCATACTCCACGTAGTAGCCACCATGTAGATCCTCGGAAACGTAGTCTGCGGAAACCACAGCCCCAAAGGGGTCAGTACATAAACGTACTGGTAAGCAAGACTCACAGTTCACCAAAGTGTAACCCGTCAACACCAAGTACAGATGCTTTGGGTTCAACGGAAGAAAGGGGATATAAAAGATGCTGCAACTGGCTGCTCTAACCAACTACAGAATTACTACCACTTCCGGCTAACAGAAAGGAGATAAGATTGCGTATCGTAACCATCTATAACTAACTCCAAAACAAACCCATCCTGGATCTCGCCCCTTATCCAAAGAAGCAATCCGAGGATAAGTCACACAGTTGGATTAATGATGGTTCAGATTATTGTGTCAATAAGCCTATTACTAGTCAAGTTGTTAATCATTGGGTGAAAGGTTGTTAATCATTAGGTTTAAGTTGTCCTGAGTACTTGTTAGACAGTACTTTCACCAAGTAGTCCATAACCGCGGAAAACACGGCTTCTCGAGAAGATATATCCCTGCAGGGGTGCACCAATTTGGCCGTACACGTATGAATAACCCGCCAGATGGGAAGGCCTTTCCCACCAAGCGGGGCACTCAACACAACTCAACTCTTCTTCGCATCAAGCCCAAAGCACCTTGGGCGCACGGCTAATCGAGCCCCGAAGAAAGGGGACCCTCATAGCACTCTAAGAACGTGTCCCCCTATATGCCGACTACAAAAGTTCCACCCTGGCCTGGGCTCGCAAAAACATGCATGCGGCAAATGGAAAACACGAACTAAATGAGGCGATTTGGACGAGATGCGAATCGAATCAAATTGAGGGGGGCGCCCATACTCGCTTCCCACATGCGGTTAGTGCGCTCATCATGGATCAGTAGACAAGACCCTTTTCCTATTAGGGTCGACACTAGCAGGCCTCAAAACCACACAGGGCCTCCTGCCGGTGCCTTATCATCAGATTATTATTAACAATAACATTAGCATGATTCATTGTTTAACATCGAGCCCCCAGAACATAATGAAATAGCAACAGAAGGGGTAACAGACTCGAGCAAAACAACCCTAAGCATGCTAGTAAAATACTAGCTCAAACAATGGGGTTGTAGGAGTGGAGGTGAGGCAATATCAGGGTTGAGGGATTCATGTGATAGGTTCGTAACAGAAGCAACTAATCATAGGGCTAGCAGAATAGACAACGGAAAGTATCGGTAACCAATGTTGAAAGGAACACGATGGTTCATGTGAGTGAATACTTGCCTGCAAACCCAGTAGCCTGGTACTGAGCTAAATCCTTAGAAGGGATGTCGTAAGTATCTTCGGTCTCAACGTCGTCGTTTATCCGAGAAGAAGCAAACAAACAATGCAGAAAGATAAACAATCAATATCATGGCATAGTGCACAAACATGGGATGATGCATGACCATTTAATTGATGCAACAAAATAAACTAGTTGACAAGATAACAACATGATTAAATGGACCCACATGCAATTGGATTGCATATGAAAAGCCCATGAATTAGGGTTGAAATAATTGTTTTACAACTAATCATCATGTGTAAGTGAATTATCATGATGCATGGATGAATAAAACAACAAAATAACAACAATAGAAGCAATTGGAAATAAGGGTTACCAAGTTTAGAAATTCATTTATTAAGTTAGGAAATTTTGGTTACTTAAAGGTGTCACACAAGAATTTGTTGTTTTCACCAATTTTAATTGTTCAAAATAGTTAACAAAGTTTATATTTGAAAAGAAAACAAGATTTTAGTTGGAATACATGTTTAACTTGTTGAAAAAGGATTTCAAATAAATTATTTATGAATTAAACAAGTTTAAGCAAGAATTAAATGAATTTAATTCAAACATGAACTTATTTGAGTTTTTATTTGTGCAAAACATTGAGTGAAGTTCATAATTGAAAAGCTTATACTTTTGTGGTTTGAAAACATATTTTACAATTTAAATTTAGAATTAATTTGAATTACTTATGATTTACACAAGTTTTAAATGAATAAAATGCAGAAAATAAATCAATTTTTAAGTGTTCAAAATATTAAACAGATTGCATATTTGCAAAATTTAGGCAATTTGGATTTGGAACCATTTTTTATTTAGTTAGTTTGGATTTATTATTCAAAGGATATTCAAATTTGAAATTCCAGGGGTCAAAACATAATTACAGAAAGTTTTTAAAGTTCCAGGGCTTAAACACAATTACAGAAAGTTACAATTTATTTTACAGGGGCCTAGAAAGAAATAGAAGGGACCTAGCTGTGATTAGGGACTTGTTGAGTTGTGAAGGAATAAAAGAAAAAAAATGGGAATTTATCCCGTGGGGGTGGGATTCGATCCCCCCACCTCTGGATAGCGCGCAGAGCAGCTAACCACTGCGGCTGCTGCGAGTTTGTGTCAGTAAGGGGTGGCGAGGGGGGATATGCTGCAGTTGCGGGTTAACTGAAATTCGGACAGAAACCAAAAGTGCAGGCTTTCATCGTTGGGTTCAGAGAAGGTACCGCAGCTGCTGGCGATCCGCGCGCGTTGGTGCGAGCTCGAGGTGTAGCTAGGATCAGCTAGGCGGTGCTGGGGCGGTGAGACGACCAGTCCATCCTGGTGCTGTGCACGGGTGAGCAACAGGGTGCACAACCCCATGGAGCGGGAGCTTCTCTGCAACAGAAACATGGCGGCCCGAGCATGGTTCAGAAATGCACGTCGACAGAGAGCAGGGGAAAAAGCTGGGAGGTGGCCGGAATCGGCCGAGAGGGTCACCTGGAAGGTTAGGTAGGGGGTGGTCCAGCTCGAGGGCGAACAATGACGATGAATTTCGGCGGCGATGACGGCTGATCGGAGAGGGAATAGAGAAGGTCGACGAGGACCTGGAGTGCTTCGGCTCCACTTCTTCGGGGCGGATGAAAGAGGGCGTCGAGGAGAGCTACTGGCATCCTCGAACTGTCCCGGAGAGATTGGTGATGGTGGGTCAATGGCGAGACAGTGGAGACGGCGAGCTCGCGTGGTTGCAGAAGGGAGGCGCCGCGGCCGGGAGAGAGGGTAGGGCTCGGCTTAGTTTTATGGGGCGTCTAGCCTAGTACGGCAGGCAATCGGGAGGGGAAGGGGATGATCGCACGGCTGGAGGGAAGGACAGCGACGCAGCTGCCTTTCTTTCCTTTGCTTTTAATCTTTTGTTTTTTCTTTTGTAGAAGAGAGAGAGAGAAAGGAAAAGGATTTGGGTTTTTATTTTTTATGAATAACTTTTTTAGTAATTTTGCAAAAACAGTAATTAAAAGCAATTTACCATTAACTTCAAAATTTGGAATATTAATTTGATTGTTTTAATTGGTTAGTTGGACTCCAAATAAGGTTTGGGGTTTTTAATTTTTTATGAGATGTTTTATTACTTTGCAAACAGTAAACCAAAGCAATGTTACCAACATTTCCAAAAATTTGGAGATGTTAATTTAATTTTAAAGATGGTTAGTTGAATTTTCCAATAGGGTTTCACTTGGGGATTTTGAAATAAACAATTTTTATCCAATGAATTCAAACAATTATGACAAAATTATTGAATTTAATATGTTTGCAAGATTTTAATTCTTAAACCCATATTTTGAAATATGCCAAGTAGGATTGATTTGATTTGATTTTGAAATAACAATTGAATTAAGTTTGGATTAATTAAATTATTAAAAGCCATAATTTTAATGGTTGAACCTTATGGAAACAAATGATTGATTTGTTTTGCAATTTTCATAACTTTCAACATGGTTGTTGTCTGGAAGAAAATCATAATTGAATTTGAAAAGGGTTTTATTATTGGATGCATTTTTATAGAAAGAAAACAACAGTTTGGAAACAATTGGTTGTTTTTATTTGAAATATGATTTTGGAAATTGTAACATCACAAGGATGAAACAAAAGGTTTGAATTTTGGTTTGAAATTCAAAATAGAAAACAAAGGAAAACAAAGCAAAACAGAGAAAACAAATGAAAACAAGCAAAACAATTGCAATCAACATGATGCCATGATGCCAAACATAAAATAACAGAGAGCAAACATTCTAATGGCTATTTTTCATACTTGAGATGTTACACTATAGGTGGTTATGATACGCGATCTTATCTCCTTTCTGTTTAGCCGGAAGTGGTAGTACATCTGTAGTTGGTTAGAGCAGCCAGTTGCAGCATCTTTTACATCCCCTTTTCTTCCGTTGAACCCAAAGCATCTGTGCTTGGTGTTGACGGGTTACACTTTGGTGAACTGTGAGTCTTGCTTGCCAGTACGTTTATGTACTGACCCCTTTGGGGCTGTGGTTTCCGCAGACCTACGTTTCCGAAGATCTACATGGTGGCTACTACGTGGAGTATGACGAGACTGCTGACGAGTAGATAGCGGACCCGGGCAGGATCCGAGACTTCGTGGATGGGCTCCGTCTTTTCGTTTCCGGCCTCTTAGGCCTATTTGGTTCTTGTCTGCACTCAGACATTTTGAATGCTTCCGCTGTGATGTAATGATGATATGTTGGGACATGTGTCCTCTGGATGATTGTATTTGCTATCTCTGCTCTAATGAGAGCCATTTGCAACTTATTTCAATCTTTTGTGTCGTAGAGATCTGTTGTGATATCAGTTGTTCAACGCCGTTGACGTACCATGTGTGTATGGTTTGAAGTACGTCAATGGAAGTATCCTGATTTCTATGGGATAGTTTACGTCGACGCTGAACAGATAGGGGTTGGTTGTCACACATACGTGTGTTGGCCTACTCGTAAGAGGACGCGGGTGCCGGTAAGCCCCGTAATCCAATCTACTACTGTTCAACGGAACGACGAGTATCCTTTAGAAGTCCGGGTGCGACAGGGGAGGCAGTGTCGAAAGGGACATGGGGGTAGTGGCTTGTACTCGCGGGCAAAGGGCAAAAATGCCATGGGTGGGCTCGGGTTGATGCCAATGTATGGCATGAGGGCGCTCCAGGGGCTTTTTTGGTCTTTCTCTTCAAGCTCTGGCTGCCCAAGGCATAGACCACGAAAGGGAAAGTCCAAGCCTGGCTTTTGGAGGCAAGGGAGAGGCAAGGGCAAGTCAAAAGGTCAAGGGTATGGGCTGCCATACCATTCCACGTCATCTCTTTCTCTCTCTTGGTTTCCTTCACCTACAAGCCTTCTAGAAGCTAAGCAACTCATCCTAGCTCGAGTTAGTACTGTGGTAAACACATTTGACAAGGTTGCACTTCAAAATTTGCAAAGAAAAACCAAGACAACAATTTTCAAAAAGTCTATCTCACACAGTTCAAAAATTCAAAAAATTCAGTCTAAGACTTAGAAAAATTTCTAAGTGTTGAAAACAGATTAAATGATCAAAAGGTTGAGTTTGTTTTCAAGGGTCAAATGTTTTCCAAAATTTGTTTTCAAAGTGGGAACTTGTTAACCATGTTATAAAATTTCAGAAACATCTTTTGAAAACAAATTTGAAATAGTTTAAGGCCATGAAATCAATGTGGAAAAAGGTATACTTTGTGTTTTTCTCTGTTTTCCAAAAATGTCTTTTTGTGCCTTAATTTTATACCACAAAGACAACAAGAAAAAGATAATTTTTATTAATCCAAAAATAAAACCAAGCTTATGTATTTGTAGTACATATATCAAGGAACAAATAAAAGTCAAGAAAACATAAAATAACATTTTACAGCCTAGTGAAAACAAAGGTAGAAAACAGGTACTTGGCTATATTTTCAGGAAATGTTTTCTATAGAAAAAAGAGAACTTTCATAAATCATTTTGAAATTTTGTTTTCTTGGATCTAACAAAGTTAAAAGTTCATTTTAAGATCCAAACAAGAATGATCCAAGTCTTGGAATAAAAATCCACTCAAGTAATATTAGGAAATCATCAGGGAAAATATCAGGAAAAATAATAGAATTGTTTTCAGGAAAAATTTGGTATTGATTTCATCAAGAAACCAAAACTTGTGTTGCAAATATGATTAAGATCATACACACATGTTAGTTCAAACAATCATGTTGTTAAAGAAAAAAAATTGTTGGCCCTAATTTTTGTCTTCTTAAGAACAATACAAGAATCCAAAAACTGGGGTGTGACAGACCTTCCCCCTTAAAAGAATCTCGTCCCGAGATTCGCAGGCAAGCGAAAAGAGGGTGTGGTCAAAACAACAATGTTAGATAATTTTGTTTTACAAAAACATGTGCTGGTGGTTGGTAATATTAAACACAGGTGCTTCCCCCCTTTGATTAATCTTACCAAAATCCACCAGCAATTTAGTTTTCTTTTCAAAGGTCTGGGTGCCATAAATTAAACCTCAACTTATGTTCCTCAAAATCAATGATATCAAACCAGGGGTTATTCTTCACACAAAGATCTATTGTTTTCATTCCAATAAGGTTACCTTACCACTGTTTCTCCTTTGGGGGTATAAAATCTCTCTTCGCTATATGGATCCATTAAAGGACATCCACCCATCCTTATTAAGCATGAGCTTTCCATTGCTCATCTCCTAAAATCCAGGAAAATCCACTATCTTCCTCTTAATCTAATATGCTCCTAGAATTCAAGACTCAAATCATTTGTCTCCCTCAAAGGTATTTCACCAAGATCATCTTGCTAAGACTAAACCATCAAATTCAACAAGCATACATCAAGCTTCGTATTACTTCTATAAATCCTTTCAAATACTCCAAACTTTTATCTCCTGATTAATGTTGAATCATTTTCCCCAAACAATCTCAATAGAGCGTGACAATCTCCGAGAATATATCATCGAGAATAATCATCTACTAAATCCAATCCATATTGATTTTTCCTAAAATCCAAAATCATCATTTTATATCCACAAATATCTTCCTATATCAAATCCAATATTCCTCCAATCCATCTGTAATCAAAATCCTATATCTATCCCAATCCAACATAATCTTTTTACTACCATCAATCTTTCTGCTATAATCCAGGATAAGAATCACCTATGCCAACCCTTTTCATCATCATTTCCATATCACAAATTATTCTCAACACACTCTTTCTAGGCAAATCCAACCCTGTATGTATCAAGTGCTTCCTAAAATCCAATAATTTCCATCAATCCTTCTAAACCTCGAATCATTCCTTTACAAACTACCAATTTTAGTTACAAATAACCTCCAAGTCCACAACTGGTTATCCTCAGATATTAGATCATAATTCACCTCAACTAAAATCATATGATTCTCAATCCTTCCTTCCTAATCTAAACCTCAATGAGTTTTCCACCATGTCATATCCAAAAATTTGTTTCCTCCAACATATACACGAGAGATTCATATTGCCTAGTAATAATCATAGTTCATCCATCCAATATTTTTTTCCAACCTTTGACTTTCTTTCAAACAGCTATAAAAACACCTAAGGCACCTTTCTCTTTGGTCTTTTGAAAAGTTGGTTACAAATTTTCAAACTGGTGTTAGGTGATACCAACTCTGTAAGTTTTGTAAACTCTTGTAAGATACTCCGTATGGCATTAAAGTAAAATTAGATGAAGTTATGTTAGTATTGTTAAATTTTAAAGATACGTTTTCTAGTCCGACGTGACACTACTAGTGTTCCATTTACGTCGGATTTCTCAGGGTACGGAAGCAAACACAACTATGGGGTTCACAGGTTTGGTTCAAGAACGTACCATTGGCTATGGCATGAGTCGCAGGTTCTTCTGCAACATCATCTTGGTCTCGAGGTCCACTCATCAGATTCTTACGTTTCTTCTGGAATGGACCCTGGGTTTCTTGGGGTTCATCAGGATGAGCTAGAACATGGTTTTTCTTGGAACAATCGCGAGCGAAATGTCCTTCCCGCACACAGGTAAAGCAACCCGTGGTTCTAGGCTTGACATTCACACGCTTCCTTGAAGATTGTGGCATCGCAGTTAAGACACTGCGAGTCACACATAAACTAGGTTCTCCTGGCGTCACTATCCTCCGTTTGCGGCTCTCTCCAGCAAGCAAGTGCTGGTATCCGCTCATAAGAATAGTAGTATTCTCAGCGTTGGTGGTGACAAGCTGAGTCAACTGCTCCAGGGCAGCATGGGTGGCTATGTGTTCAGCACGAGTGGCTTCACTTTCTTCCTTCAATAGAGCAAACCGTTGAGCAACTGTCGGCTCTGGTGGTGGAGGTAGATCGCTGGCCATGCTGAAGACAAAGAACGATATAAGACGAGAGCAATCAAAAAGGGGTTTTGGTTTGAAAACTCGTGACACATACCGGCTCATGACGGAGATGAGAGCGGTAGGTATCACAACAATCAAGCAAGCATCTAAGAGGAAATCATAGTCACAAGCAAAGACTAACATACATATGAAACCGAGTCTTAACAAGCATAACTTAATTTTAAAGGTTCACACGGCTAAAGCATAAGGCTTACAACACATCTAGCACACACATAGATCTGACAGAGTTCACACAACACAAACACAAACACGCGTCTGGGTGGAGATAACACAACTCCTAACATCCTGCGACAATCCTAAGTGCTTGAGGAAGCGCGTAGCCGTTCCTCCAACTCTTCAACTCTGGTCTTGCTGGCTGCAAGCTGAAGCTGAAGGGCTCTCACTCGTGCGCGGTGCTGGGAGTTAGTGTACTTCATGGTTTTCTTCAGTACCTTTAGACGACGTTCGGTAGCAGAAGAAACATTTAGGTCTTTCTCCAGCTGGTCTATCTCTCTGCCTCGGAGGGCATAGTCTGCTCTAACCTTATCAAGGGAGAGTTGGGTGTTGTACAGCTGTCCCTCCAAGTGCTGGAAGTGACGAGCAAACACAAAGTCTCTAGTGACTTCTAACGGCTTGCCATCCTCATCGCGTCTTCCCAAGTATCTATAGGGGATGCCTTCAAACTTGCAGCGAAACAAGTTCGCGAGTTTGGCAATGGTCAGCTGCATCACCCTAAGGATACCATCTTCCCAACTGTTCTCCACCACTTCCCAAGTGATCTCTGGGGTTGACGGTGCTAGCAACGGTGCACGGATGGTGCAGACCACCAACCAGGACAATTCTCGTCCATCATGGTGAATCTGGGCTCCCTTCAACTCAGGTAGGGGACGACCGATAAGGCGAGTCATCTTGATCAAATCCTCCTCAAAGCGGCGGTAGCAAGGTGCATGCGATCCCAGCCGGAAGGACTTGGTGAAGACAACTGCCATCTACACAAAATTTTAAGGTAGATTAAGTTAGGTAACAGTGTGCAAAATTTTAGGATGCTCAACTGTAACTTAGTGTAAGTAGAGTTTTCAAAAATCTCAGAGGGGATGGAATATAGAATATTTTGGAAAATAGCCATCTTAGTGACCTGGTTTTATTAATTTTAATTGTCAAAGTAATAGCTAACGTCCATGCTAACTAAGGTCTCCTAAGGTCAGGATAGCTTTGATACCAACTCTGTAAGGTCCGCCCCAGAACTACTGTTCAAGGACACCTTCGATATGCATACATTCACGATCCCAGATCACACCAGTCGTGAACAACATATCAAGTTGGTACACAGATACAATATCCATTACACGGTTGCATAAAACACTTACAAAGGAACATGGTCTCATGACCAAGCCTAACACAACTGCCGCGCAGGGAAAACACACAACACACACAGCGGAATACTAACACACACGCAACATAGTGGAGCCCAAGTCACACCTTAACCTACAGGCTGCTGACCAGGAGACGATCCTAGTTCGCAAAGCCATCAGGTCCGTGCTCCTCCTCGTAGATCTCCTTCTGAGACTCCTTCTTGATATCTGGCAAGTTGATACCAGGGACGAAACCAATATGAGTACATTTGAATGTACTCAGCAAGACATCCATCATGTAGCTTACCAAGATGCAAGTATGCTTATATGGTGTAATAGGTAGGCTATACATAGGGTTCACTAGAAATGATATATGTAAGACATATCATAGTTGATTTTTAAAATCTCTGTATCTTCATTGAAGAAGATACTTCAAAAGAAAATAATATAGTTTTCTTTCTCTTGTAGATATCACATGTACAAGAGGTTTTGTAAAACTCATTTTGTAAAGAAGGTTTTCTCTTTGCAACACTTTTTGTAAAACAACTTCTGGCTTTTCATCATCGGTACCTCCACGGTACGAGATTTCCTCCTTTCGATACTCCATAAGTCCAACACCTTTTTGAAAACTCCTTTTTGAAAACATTGACACAATGCTAGCTACATGGCCATTCAACTGTCCATATCCGAGGACGCGGCTACTTCAAAATAGTTGTACTATGCAGAGGTGTACACATCCACCAGATCCAGTACATCCGCCGTGAACAACACGGACTGTAACAACAGTATGTAAACATCAGATAACTGATCCTAACCATCCACTATGTTCAAGCTAGAATATGCCTATCTCTTCAGTCGAGTTCTCCGACATCCCCGGCACCAGGCTAATCCCCGCCAAGACAGGATGCCCCAACTGTTGTGACCGAGGGGTAACTTAATCCCTCACTTTGTATGTCACACGTTTCATAACTTGGCAACAATCGGTTCGAGGGCACGACTACCCGTATAGCAATTTGAGATAGAACACACACTAACAAGAACAAACTTCAAGTTAAGCCCCGTGCCCATGTTGGGGTAAAGTGGCAGTACGGTAAAGGTTGTCCGGCGAAGACTAGGTTATGTGTCATTTTTGAAAACACGTTTTTCCCAAAAAATGACCACTTCCACATTCCTCCGGTGAATAAGGCTACGCCTTTCCTCTGGGTTTTCCATAAAGCCTTCGTTTTGCAAAAAAAAAAAATTTAGGGTGTCCACTTAGGGACTAATACTTGAGATGGTAATAAATACCATAAGGTGGCTATGGGCTTGGTAACACTAAGTATCAACTACTGGCATAGTATAGTATATATAATAGTAGTTACGCAAAAATAGTTTTTGGAAATAAAAGTTTTTGTAAAACTTTCAGAAGTAAAACATGCATGATAGATAATGATAAGTGTAGTATACAGCAAGCATCAGGATGGCTTGCCTTAAAACTCTTAGTGTCCCTGGCCTTGAAGTAACTTGAACTTGACGCACAGCTCCACAACTGCTTCTTCTTCTCCTTCGTTTTTCTAACATCGTAAAAGAATAAAAAACACATACTCATAACTAAAGAAAAAACAACTAAACATAGCGACACATAGAGCAAGAAAATGTATACTAGCGCAAACTCACAAACGTTATCGAGAAAACTATCTCACATAACTCTCATGGTACAAAACTATCGTCAAACAAGCATATGGTTGAGAAACCATATCCCACATCTTACAGACCATATATGGAGTGGGTGTATCACTCTCATAATAAGATATTTAATAAGCTAAAAATATAGCTTGTGGGCACAAAAGGTGAGGCCACAAAATTAATAGCAATCAATCAAAGTAATACCCATGGCAGTGGGTATTAACAACACACAAGCAATCATCACCAAACAAGTTCATGATTAAACTAATGCTTAGATAACAAGATGATACTATGCACAACAACAACAATAGCACATCAATAGCATAGGTATACTACTCATGCTAAGGCAATCACTCAGACAATTTTCGAAACAGCAAACAACACACCAAAGATGAATAGACTATTTATTGACTATGCTAATGTCTACTCAAAGTTATGGAATCCATCAATAATGAAAATAAATAAACCAACCAGTAGCTAAAATCAATGGTAATAAGTCATAAGAATATATAAAACACAATCATCACTCAAGATAATACTCCTATCAAGAAGCATAAAAACATGACTGCACTTATAGCATATTAGTATGGAAATTCTACACAAACATGCTATAAGAAACAATTGTATTTTACAACTATAGCACAAGCAACTAAAGAATTCATGGCATACTAACATAAGTAATGAAAACCTAAACATGCTAGGATAAAGCACGCACTCATAAAATAAAAGACAATCATACTAGAGCAAAACCACAATTTCTAGTGGTGACACTAGTCCAACACTAGAGAAGCAAACAATGCTACAAGGATGCTTAACTCTGAACAAGCAAGTCATGAACATAAATATACCTACTAACAGTACACAAACCATACACATGCTAGTAAGCAATACCATAAAATAATTCTATGAGAACATCTATTTAGCATGCATAAACAAATTCTAGTAGTACATGCTTTTCTAAAAGATTAAATAGCAAGCAACCAAGGTATAAACCAGACAAGCAGTAGCTATGCACTCAATGAAAGGTTAACTAAACACTTAAAAAAATCCAAACACTCAATAAAAATCATTCACAAACAATCTATCAATCACAAGGAAATTATTCTATTAGCAAACAATTCAATTTAAGCAAATAATAGTGAAGCATTTCTTAACATGATACCCCTAAGGAATATTATGATAACAAATGAATCACACCCAAACATACTAGTATTCACAAAGAAGAAATAAACCTTTCACTTGCATAAGTGAAACAAAGAATCTATTTTCCATGGTGGAAAATAATTATTAAACATATAGTAATACATGTGATTTTCACACACATGTATGGTTGGGGATTTTCATCCTCAACCAAGATGCAATGGGTCCATTGGTTTATGGGCCCACTAATACCAAGGAAAAAGAGGTACAAAGCCTCTGGTTACTCATGACAAAATGTGCATGACAAAATAAATAACACAAGGCTATCCATTCTAGTGAAAACAATACTAGTGCAAATAAATAACAAGACTTACACATGCTTTGCTATAAAATGACATGCAAGCTAACAGAGGCAATAACTTCAAATTAACAGTACCAAAATGGTACTGGATCCATTTCTAGCATAGCCTAAACCTAGTCAATGAAGCACACAAAGATTTGGCTCACACAACTATTCCAAACAATAAAACTAGAAAATAACTATTGCTAGTTCTACTTCTATTTGACTTTCCAAACATGCACACACTTTCTAAGGTAGATGTACTGCACGATAACAACCTAATAACCAGTAGTAACAACTCTATACATGCTAGGAAACAAGATTTAAACAATCACACAATTCATTTCAAGCAAATACACACATACAAACAAAAACAGAAAAGTGATGTTTCCTAGATCTGCTCACCAAAATTATTATAGAGCTCCAAAAATTAATATGAGCTAGGATTAGATATATCTAGTCAATATCAAACTCATCCAATTGGATTTACTTCAAAAATCATTTTTAAGCTCACTCCAAAAATCACAGAAGAGCCTACTGGCCTTTTACCAAAATGTATGGCATTTCCATTGGTAGCTCACCATGATGTGACGCAAAGTCCTAGTGGTAGATCTATTCATAAGCTATCAAAAAAAAGTTTTAGTTTGACCAATTTGGTTACAGATCCCAAAAGTTAGGTTCAAAACAAGATCACAAACACTCTGTGGCAAAACAGTCATTGTGAGAAAAATATGGTCCAAAACTTAGATCTACAATTTTTATGTGGTTTGGAAAACATACTCTTAGGTTCATGATTTTTGGTAGATTTTATTTTGCAATTTTAGTATTTTTCACAAATCCAAAGTAAACATGTAAGTTTCTGTTAAAAACTTAAAAAGAAATCAAAAGGGCAGCGTGGGCTGCTTCCCAGTGGGCGCGGCCCAGCTAAGTGGTCGGGCGGCCCAGCTTTGCTCAGCGCGCGCGGGTTTAAGCGCGGTCGTGGATCGAAGATCCAACGGCGCACGGTCGTCGTCCTCCTCACCCTCTCTTCTCTCTCTGCCTCGAAACGGCCGGCGACGGGAGGGCTCGTGGTGGCTCACCGTGGGTTCGCAGAGGGGTGGCGCGGTGTTGGGGGAGATGCTGGAGTCGAGGGGCGTCGCGGGGCGTAGTCGGTGGCGACGGGAGCGGCTCCAGGCGGCGGAACGCGACCGGGCGTCCACGACGGCGAGGTCGACGACGGCGGCTTCCCTGCAAGCGAACAACCGCGAGACAAAGTCAGCGCGGCGCTACAGGATACGGGAAACTCGACGGAGGCAAAAGAAACAGGTGGGAGGAGCTGGTTGGGGCTGCACCACCTCGGGTAGCTCTTGGTGGCCGGCGGCAAAGATCTGTCCCGTGGAGCTCGCAGACGCTCTCGGGCTCGGCCTGGGCTGCTCGAGGTGAGTGGGTGGGTGTGTGGGGAGGCGGTGGCGAAAGGGACACTGGGTTAGTGGCTTGTACTCGCGGGCAAAGGGCAAAAATGCCACGGGTGGGCTCGGGTTGATGCCAATGGATGGCATGAGGGCGCTCCAGGGGCTTTTTTGGTCTTTCTCTTCAAGCTCTGGTTGCCCAAGGCATGGACCACGAAAGGGAAAGTCCAAGCATGGCTTTTGGAGGCAAGGGAGAGGCAAGGGCAAGTCAAAAGGTCAAGGGTATGGGCTGCCATACCATTCCACATCATCTCTTTCTCTCTATTGGTTTCCTTCACCTACAACCCTTCTAGAAGCTAAGCAACTCATCTTGGCTCGAGTTAGTACTGTGGTAAACACATTTGACAAGGTTTCACTTCAAAATTTGCAAAGAAACACCAAGAAAACAATTGTCCAAAAGTCTATCTCGCACTGTTCAAAAATTCAGAAAATTCAGTCCAAGACTTAGAAAAAATTCTAAGTGTTGAAAACAGATTAAATGATCAAAAGGTTGAGTTTGTTTTGAAGGGTCAAATGTTTTCCAAAATTGTTTTTCAAAGTGGAAACTTGTTAACCATGTTAAAATCATTCAGAAAAATCTTTTGAAAACAAATATGAAATAGTTTAAGGCCATGAAAACGATGTGGAAAAGGTATACTTTGTGTTTTTCTCTGTATTCCAAAAATGTCTTTTTCTGCCTTAATTTTATACCACAAAGACAACAAGCAAAAGATAACTTTTATTAATCCAAAAATAAAACCAAGCTTATGTATTTGTATTACATATATCAAGGAACAAATAAAAGTCAAGAAAACATAAAATAACATTTTATAGCCTAGTGAACACAAAGGTAGAAAACAGGTACTTGGCTATATTTTCAGTAAATGTTTTCTATAGAAAACTTAAAACAGAACTTTCATAAATCATTTTGAAATTTTGTTTTCTTTTATACAACAAAGTTAAAAGTTCATTTTAAGATCCAAACAAGAATGATCCAAGTGTTGGAATAAAAATCCACTCAAGTAATATTAGGAAATCATGAGGGAAAATATCAGGAAAAATAATAGAATTGTTTTCAGGAAAAATTTGGTATTGATTTCATCAAGAAACAAAAACTTGTGTTGCAAATATGATTAATATCATAAAGACATGTTAGTTCAAACAATCATGTTGTGAAAGAAAATAAATATGTTGGCCCTAATTTTTGTCATCTTAAGCACAGTAGAAGAATCCAAAAACTGGGGTGTGACAACACTCTGGTGGTCCTCCAGGGATTCGGAGGACGGCGGCGAATGCAGCGTATCGCGGGTGTTCTCGTCATCTCCTCGGCTTCATCTCCCGTGGCCCATGACGAAGACGGTGGTGGCTCTCGGGCTCGGAAGAACAGCAGCCGGCGGCGGAGGATTCTGAGGCGATGGCGGTGACTTTGGCAGGGTTTCGAGGTGCGGGGGAAGGGCGCGGACATCGAGACGGGAGGTGGGGTTTTATGGGGCGTTGGCGTGGAGGAGGGGCAGGACTTGAGGCGGCGGCGGAGTTGTATCCAAGCACATACGTCGAGGGATGGCGTCACGTGCGCGTCACACGGACGTCAGCAGTGGGACCCACCTGTCAGCGTGAGAGAGAGACAGGGGAGGGCTGCGCGGGTTTCTGCTGGGCTTCTAGGTCGCTTGGCGCTGCTCGCGTGCGGCGGTTAGGAAATGGGCCGGGCCTCTGCGCTGGGTTTTATTTTCTCTTTTTTTTGTTTCTTTTTCCTGTTTTCTTTTATATATTTTGTTTTAAATGCTGTAACACCTGGGGTGTTACCCTAAGTAGAGTTGTTTGTTTTTCTTTCTTTGCTTTGCATCACATGCATCATATGCATTCATGTTTTTAAAACAATTGAAAATTTCAATACCAATTTAGCTTTCAAGCATTGTCCAAAAATTCCAATTGAAAGTTGCAAACTAAAACAACTCAACTTGTTTTCCAATAGTTTGAAGTTGAATTTTTTTCAATTTGCTTGTTAATAAAAAATTCCCTTTTTGTTAAAACCCTAATGGCAAATTAAATTTCAAATCAATTCCTTCTTAATGGGCATGTTTCAAATTGTGGGTTTAACAAAAAATCAAATTCTTGCAAACAATTAATTCAATAAGGTCTCATAAATGGTTTGGGGTTATTGAATAAATTGTTTAAAAATCAATCTTTATGGAAAACTAATGGAATTTCACATATCAACTTAAAACCCCAATTATTATTTCAATATTTGGACCTAATATTCACAATTGCTTTTAATTACTGTTTTGCAAATTAATAAAAATTATTCATAAATAACCACCCCCAAAAATCTCTTTCTATCTCTCTCTCTCTCTCTTTCATCCTTTACAAAAAAAAGCTAAGGAAAAAAATAAAAAAGGAAGAGGTGAGCTGAGGGAGAAATGCCCAACCCACAGCCCATCTCCCCCCCTAGCCCAACAGCCCACCAGGGTCATCTTCCCCGTACGGACAGAAGGATAGCGCCCGTCGCTGTCACCCCACCGATCCCCACCTCAACTGCTCCCCCTCGCCTTTATCTCCTCCCCCAAGCTATCCCCCCCCAAAACCCTAGCTGATCCTCCTCTTCCTTCCGCCGCCACCTCCCTCTCTTCCCCACGATCCCCTCTTCTTTCTCTCGTCCGTTCTGAAACTTTTCTCTGAACCCCTTCCATGGCCGCACCTTGGCGACCATGGCGCCGCCACCCTGCTTGACGCCGGCCCGCGCTCTCAACGGGAATGGAACCGGGAGGGTTCCATCCCCGTTTCTCCCGAAGAGCCCCCGGCCGGTGGACGCCTGCAGCGGCCGCCGTCGTCGCCGCCTTCTCCGTCGCCCTCTGCTCCATCGACAGCAGCCGGTGAGCATCTCCCGTCCCCTTCCTCTTTCCTTTCCTGTATCGCACGCCTCAAGTCCGGCTGGCACGCACACACACTTACCTTCACATTTTGAACATTGGGCGCCACCAATCCGTGCATGTCGTGGTAGAATTCCCGTCTCTTTTCCCTTCCGATCTGCACTCGCAGATGTGGTGTTGCAGTTCGTCAGTAAACAGCGCACAGGAATTGCCCTTTAAACGTTCAGATACAGATAAGTTCAGAAACTGCAGCTCAGCCCAGTGGTTAGGAACCCTTGCGCGCAAGCCCAGGTGCTGGGTTTGAATCCCCCCAGGCAGAAGAAGCCCCCCCTTTTATTTTCTGTTTTTTTTCTTTTCTGCCCGAATTTCAGCAACTCAGATCTGAGCCATTACTTCTAAAATCAATATAAAATGAAATATTACTCCAATTTGAATGATTCAAAATCCTGTGGATTCATAATCTTGAGCCCTTTCTGTTAATGTCAAGTTTGAAATATGTTTCTGTAACAATTTTTGCACTAAATAATTAATTACTGAAAATGCAATAAAAATTGGAAACTTTGGAATTTCATAACTTTAGTTCTACTCATCCAATTTAAGGAAACTTGGGCTCTAAAATTTGTCTTAACAAACTCTACACATTGGTATTTTATTTGGGCACAATTGAGTTAATTTTGAACATGTTTTCCTCTGTTTACTAAAAAGGGCAGAATAAAACTATTTATGGAAAATTGCATAATAAATTCAATAATAACCCAAAAATTATGTTTAATAGCTCAAAATGTTCAATGAAACATTTGCTACATGTTTTCAACCTTTTCAATGCAATTTTCTTATTGTTTTCCCTAATTAAAAGTGGTGCAATAATCCAATGCTTTAATTAAACCCTTTAAATTGAAAAATTCATAACTTGGGCAATTCAAATCCAATTCCAACATGTTAAATATGTTTTCCATCCCATTTTTCATGAACTTTGCAAATATCAACTTTGTTTGCTGTTTTGAATAATTTAAATTGTTGAAAACAACTGTTTCTTATTTAATGCATTTAAAATTGTCAAATTAATAACTTGCTCCTCTAAAGTCCAAATTCAACAAATGAAATATGTTTTCCAATTAAAATTAAATGCTCTACCCAAATATAAAATTTGTTTACTGTTTTGAACAATTAAAATGGGTGAATACAATAAATACTTGTGTAACTCACTTAAGAAGCCAAATTTCATAACTTAATAAATAAAATTCCAAACTTGGTAAATTTCATTTCAAATTGAATCCCTTGTTGTTTTCTTATTGTTTTCATCATCCATGCATCATGCTAATCCACCTTCACCTGTTGGTTAGTTGTAAAACAATTATTTCAACCTTAATTCATGGGCTTTCCATATGTAATCCAAATTGCATATGGGTCCATTTAATTATGTTATGTTATCTTGTCAACTAGTTCATCTTGATGCATCAATTAAATTGTCATGCATCCATATCTTGATCATGCTGGATCTTTTGCCGTAGTAGTAATTGTTGCATCCGGTGTTTGTTCGAGGTTCGATGCTTCTTCTCGGATAGGACGTTGAGATGATGTGAGCAACGACAAGTTCTGTGGATGTACCTCTACTTGCTGGATTCCAGGCAAGTATACTCACTTGCTGCCAAATGGCTGCCTTTCATCACTTGTTACCGATTCTTTCCGTTGTTCTTATTCTAGCCTGTTGATTCGATGCTTGTGTCTCGATCCTATTATATGTTTACCTTGCAGCCATGATATAGCCTTTCCTTCCACTTCCTATTAACTGTTGTTTGTTTACCTTGTTGGCCCTCGTGTCGTAGTTGCATGCTTAGATTTGTTTGTGCTCGAGTCTTGTTATCCTTTGTCGTATCACCTGTTTAGTTGATAGTTGGGTTTCAATTCAATCAACAACATGTTAATGTCTGGGGTAATAATAATTTGATGTTAAGGCACCGGCAGGAGGCCCGGGTTAGGGTTTTGAGGCCTGCTAGTGTCGAACTTAATTAGGAAAAGGGTCTTGTCTACTGATCCATGATGAGCATGCTCACCGCATCCGGGTGGTGGTATGGAACCCCCCTCGACTTAGACCTGATCTGCAGCTTGTCCGAAGAGCCACACTTAGTTCGGGTGTTCCATTTGCTCCTTGCATAATGGGTTGATCACCCATGGTTACTGATGATGATGATGATGATGATGCATATAGGGCGAGGCCTGTAGTGCCGGGGTGTTGTGTCCTGCGGGAGTTTTGCACACCTGCGCTGAGTATTCGGCTGCGTGGCTGGGACCTTATAGCTCCGTGGCTCCTAGGATGGGTTGTAGAGATGGTTTGGGTCGTGTCAGGCCAACCTGAGTTTTAGTTGGTGGCTTGAGTGTGTACGGGTACTGGAGCACACCCTGCAGGGACAAATCTTCTCGAGAAGCCGTGTTTTCCGCGGTTATGGACTACTTGGTGAAAGTACTGGCTAACAAGTACTCAGACAACTTACACCTAATGATAATAACTTGACTAGTAATAGTCTTATTGACACAATAAGTTGAACATCATTAATCCAACAGTGTGAGTTATCCTTGGGTTGCTTCCTTAGTAGGGGGTAACATTGGATGGGTATTGTTTGGTGAGTAGTTGTAGTTGGTTCTGATACGCTATCTTATCCCCCTCTTTTAGCCGGATGTTGTAGTGAGTCTCTGTAGTTGGTTAGTGCAGCCCGCTGCCGCTTATTTGCAATAATCCCTTCCTTTTCCGTTGATCCCAAAGTATTTGTATCTTGTGATGACTGGTTACGCCGGTATCTTGTGAGTATGGTTTATCCACTTGCCAGTACTTAACCGTACTGACCCACGAATCCTTTTTCGTGGATGCATATTCAACATTGCAGTCAACAGGTTTGTAGTCTGACGACGTTAGCTTGGGAATCCCTCCGGCTTGGCCTGGGCAGGGATTGGACGCTCTCGGTTATCTTCAGGACTCTTAGTCCAATTTGTATCTTGTCTGTAGTCGGACGCTATGTTGTTTCTTCCGCTGTTATTTGGATCTTTGTATTGTATCAGTTGTATCCCTGACTCGTTTGAGTCATCTTGTATATATCTTTTCTGTTGTTGTTGTGGATTATTCGTGAACTGTTGTAATGTTATCACAAGTGGCAACCTGGAATCGGTTATTATGTGGATTTTGGCGGGAATGCTGAAATCTGCATAGTGCCCGATCCCGGGGCGTCACAAATGGTATCAGAGCCAGGTTTCCGATTCCCGATATTGTTTCGATACAAATGGTTATCGAAGCAACGGGTCCGCAAAGCCTGTAGGTTAACCTCGCTAACGGTCGTTGTTTCTAGAGTGTCAAAACTATTTATGCTAAACTATTTTGGAAAAACATCTCAATAGGATTCTTGTTTTCTCCTTATCCCTATTCTACTTCTCCTTCTATCTCATTTGATTTGGAGTCTACTCTCGTACTCAATCTTTCAAAGTGTTAGGATCCTACGTGGGTGGACGTTTTCTGAGCCGTTAACCTAATAGGTTCGATCATCGGAAAATTCCTGGTGGAGGAACATCGTCGTCAGCCCGAGCAAGAATCTCTTGTTAGTGGTGTCGAGGAGATCAGCTGGAAGCATGAAGAATCGATAGTCGAACTTCTTTCCCCTCCCGGGTTAGCAGGTGGATTGCGAGGGCGCAATCCCTTGTTAGTGGTGTCGTTTGTAACACCTGGGGTGTTACCCTAAGTAGAGTTGTTTGTTTTTCTTTCTTTGCTTTGCATCACATGCATCATATGCATTGCACCATGTTTTCAAAACAATTGAAAATTTCAATACCAATTTAGCTTTCAAGCATTGTCAAAAAATTCCAATTGAAAGTTGCAAACTAAAACAACTCAACTTGTTTTCCAATAGTTTGAAGTTGAAATTTATTGAATTTGCTTGTTAATAAAAATTTCCCTTTTTGTTAAAACCCTAATGGCAAATTAAATTTCAAATCAATTCCTTCTTAATGGGCATGTTTCAAATTGTGGGTTTAAAAAAAAATCAAATTCTTGCAAACAATTAATTCAATAAGGTCTCATAAATGGTTTGGGGTTATTGAATAAATTGTTTAAAAATCAATCTTTATGGAAAACTAATGGAATTTCACATATCAACTTAAAACCCCAATTATTATTTCAATATTTGGACCTAATATTCACAATTGCTTTTAATTACTGTTTTGCAAATTAATAAAAATTATTCATAAATAAACACCCCCAAAAATCTCTTTCTATCTCTCTCTCTCTCTCTCTCTCTTTCATCCTTTACAAAAAAAAAGCTAAGGAAAAAAATAAAAAAGGAAGAGGTGATGTAACATCCCAAGTATGAAAATACCCCTAGAATGTTTGATTTCTTGTTTAATTAAAGTATTGCATCATGTCATCATATTTATTTCCTTGTTTGCATTTATTTTTTGCATCTGTTCTTCCTTGTTTTCATAATGGTAATTCAAACAATTTCAAATGCTGTGTTTCATACTTGTCATGTTACAATATTTTCAAATCAAAAGTTCAAACCAAAATCTCATTTTGTTTCCAATTATTCCATAATGTTCAACCATTTAAATTATGGCTTTTAATAATTTAATTATTCCTAAATGGTATTTCAAATTCAAACCAAATCATCAAACAACACCTAATTTGAAAATTATGAAAGTACCAAACAAATTCTAATCACATTTGTTCTACTTAAACCATAGGGTTCACCCTATTAAAAGTTTGTTTTCAATAATTTGTACTTAATAATAAAATCCATTTAAATTTGGAACATATCCAAACAGCACCACAATTCAAATAATTTTGAAATTTCAAACTTGCATTTTGTTAATATTCCATTAAGGGGTTGACACAATTTTTTCTGAAATTTTTGCTAACTCCAAAATCATCTTTTTCTTCCTATTCTATTTGCTGCAAAAAAAAAAACAGAAGAACAAAAAAAAAATAGAAAAAGGAAAAAACAGCGGGCGCGCGGCAGCTAACCTACGCAGGCCCAGCCCACTTACCCTCCGCGCGGCCCGTACCGCTTCGGCCATCGTCTTCAACCTGTACGGCCGTGCATCCAGCGATGCCACGGCGGCACAGGAGCAGAGCGACGGCCGTGCGCGCCCCTAGCCCCCTATAAGACCCCCTAGGGCCCTGCGCCGCTGCCCTAAACCTACCTCCCTCCTCCCTCTCGAGCCGCGCCGTCGCCTCCACCTCTCTGCCACCCCTTTCTCCCTCTCTGCAACCTCGCCGCCGATCTCCTCCCTCTGAATCCATGGCTACCACCACCGCTGCCGTGCACCACCACCCTAGCTAGCCCCGGGAACTACGCCGCCGTGCTTCCCTCGACGTGTTCGACACTTCCTCGAGCCCGGGAACCTTCTGTAGCCGCGCCGCCATCCTCAACGTCGCCGCCGCCGGAATTTTCTCCTTCGGGCCTCTGCAGCGACTCCAGCCGAGGGTGAGCCTCCACCGTTTCCTCCTCCCTGTCCTCTTTCTGCGCCACCTCGCACACGCAGCACGCACACGTTTCCACGGCAACACCACGAGCACAGCACCACGGTGATCGCCGCCGGCGTCGATCCTCTGTCGGATGTTCAGTTAGCGCGCGCGCAAGGTTCAGTTAACTCGAACCTGAATAATATCCTCACCGCACCGCGTACTCTGACAAAATTGACTCGAGCACTGCACTGGTTACACACTTGCGAGCGAGCGCGGAGGGCCTGGGTTCGAACCCTGGCTCCGCGATTAAACCCACAATTTTTTGCACCGAGTGCTGATAGGGTGGCCCCCCTGTCAGCCACCCGTGATGCCACGCAAGCACCCAGTGGCCCTAGGCCCACTGTCAGGGTCTAGGGTAGATCCCTGTGCGGTACAAAATGTTTCCAATCTTTTCTGTTTTAAATCCAAGTCCCTCCAAATTACAGATTGGTCCTATAATTTAAATTGCAAATAACTTTCAATTTAAAAACTCAAATAATAAAAGTAAATTATGTGCACTGCCCCAAATTTAATTCTCTATCTAATGGTAGCATTTGTTTTCTGTTTTGAATTTTCCAAATGCATTTCAAATTTGAATTCAAATAATTCAATTGCAATTTGCTAAAATCCATAACTAGTTCATACTAAATCCAAATAATGCAAATAAAATATGTTTTCCATGCTATTTCAAATAACCTTTTCAAATATAAATTTTGTTTCATGTTTTGAATAATTTAAATTGCCTAAATAATTTAAACCTTGTTTAAATCATTTAAATTTGATAAAATCATAACTTGCTCAAATTAAATTATTTTTGAACATGCAAAATATGTTTTCAAACTAGAAAAGTATAAACTTTTCAAATGTGAGTTTGAATTTATGTTTTGAACAAATAAAATTCAAATAATATTCAAACTTGTTTTAAATTCATTTAAAACTTGTTTAATCTTGTTTAATTCATAATAAATTCATCCTAATTCCTTTTTCAATATTTGAAACATGTAATCCAACTAAAATTTTGCATTCTTTTCAAATATGAATCTTGTTATTGATTTTTCACAATTTAAATTGCTGAAAACAACAACTATTTGTGTAATCCCTTTAAGGAACCAAAAATTCTCTAACTTACTAAATAAATTTCTAAATTGGTAAACCTTATTTCCAATTGGTTCTATTGTTGTTATTTTGTTGTTGTCCTCATCCATGCATCATACTAATCCACTTTCACCTGTTGATTAGTTGAGAAACAAATATTCCAACCTTATTCCATGGGCTTTTCCTATGCAACTCAAAAATTGCATATGTGTCCATTCAAATTGTTTTCCCATGTCAACTATTCTATTTTGATGCATCAGTTAAATTGACATGCATCATCCCATGATTGTGCACTATGCCATGATATTGATTGTTTATCTTTCTGCATTTTCTGTTTGCTTCTTCTCGGATAGACGACGACGTTGAGACAGACGATACTTACGACACCCCTTCTGAGGATCTAGCTCAGTACCAGGCTGCTGAGTTTGCAGGCAAGTTATCACTCACATGAACCATTGTGTTCCTTTCAACATTGGTTACCGATACTTTCCGTTGTCTATTTTGCTAGCCCTATGTATAGTTGTTTCTGTTACGAACCTATCACATGAATCCCTTAACCCTGATATTGCCTCACCTCCACTCCTACAACCCCATTGTTTGAGCCAGTGTCTCACTAGCATGCTTAGGTTGTTTTGCTCGAGTCTGTTACCCGTTACTTTCTGATTACTATATTCTATTGTGTTCTGGGGGCTCGATGTTAATCAATCAACTGATAATAATAATATGCTGATAAGGCACCGGCAGGAGGCCCTGTGTGGTTTTGAGGCCTGCTAGTGTCGACCCTAATAGGAAAAGGGTCTTGTCTACTGATCCATGATGAGCGCACTATCCGCATGTGGGAAGCGTGTATGGGCGCCCCCCTCAATTTGATTCGATTCGCATCTCGTCCAAATCGTCTCATTTAGTTCGTGTTTTCCATTTGCCGCATGCATGTTTTTGCGAGCCCAGCGCAGGGTGGAACTTTTGTAGTCGGCATATAAGGGGACACGTTCTTAGAGTGCTATGAGGGTCCCCTTTCTTCGGGGCTCGATTAGCCGTGCGCCCAAGGTGCTTTGGGCTTGATGCGAAGAAGAGTTGAGTTGTGTTGAGTGCCCCGCTTGGTGGGAGGCATCCCATCTGGCGGGTTATTCTTACGTGTACGACCAAATTGGTGCACCCCTGCAGGGATAAATCTTCTCGAGAAGCCGTGTTTTCCGCGGTTATGGTTAACTTGGTGAAAGTACTGGCTAACAAGTACTCAGAACAACTTACACCTAACTAATGATAACTTGACTAGTAATAGACTTATTGACACAACAACTTGATCCATTATTCATTAACCCAACTGTGTGAGTTATCCTCGGATTGCTTCTTTGGATAAGGGGCGAGATCCAGGATGGGTTTGTTTGGTGGTTAGCTATAGTTGGTTACGATACGCTATCTTATCTTCTTTCTGGTAGCCGGAAGTGCTAGAATCTCTGTAGTTGGTTAGCGCAGCCAGTTGCAGCATCTTTTATATCCCTTTTCTTCCGTTGAACCCAATGCATCTGTGCTTGGTGTTGGCGGGCTACATTTTGGTGAACTGTGAGTCTTGCTTGCCAGTACGTTTATGTACTGACCCCTTTGGGGCTGTGGTTTCCGCAGACTACGGTTACGAGGATCCCAGTGGCGGCTACTACGTGGAGTTTGACGAGGCTGCTGACGAGTAGGTAGCGGACCCCGGGCAGGATCCGAGACTACGTGGATGGGCTCCGTTTTCTTTTCATTCCCGGCTTCTCAAGCCTATTTGGATTTGTCTGTACTCAGACCCTTTGAATGCTTCCGCTGAGATGTAATGATGTTATGTTGGGACATGTGTCCTCTGAATGATTGTATTTGCTATCTCTGCTCTAGTGAGAGCCATTTGCAACTTATTTCAATCTTTTGTGTCTTAGAGATATGTTGTGCTATCATTCTGTTACAAACCGTTGACGTACCATGTGTGTATGGTATGAAGTACGTCAATGGTAGTGTCCTGATTTCTATGGGATGGTTTACGTCGACGCTAAACAGATAGGGGTTGGTTGTCACACATACTTGTGTTGGCCTACTCGTAAGAGGACGCGGGTGCCGGTAAGCCCCGTAATCCAATCTACTATTGTTCAACGGAACGGCGAGTATCCTTTAGAAGTCCGGGTGCGACAAATGGTATCAGAGCCTGTCTGCCTGTAGGATCCCTTTTACTGGTCGCAGTTGAGTCTAGAAACTATTTTGTAGCTATATAGGAAAAATGAAACGTGAGAGTAGGAATTCTGCCATTTTTCTTCTTTCCCCACCCACCCACCCTTTTCTGGTAAGGAAGTGCAACGTTGTTTTCTCCCCTCATCTAAACATTCAAGTTAGGTTTTCACATGTTTTGGGTTCTCCGTAGTACCTCAGGATTTTTGGTCTCGTGTTTCCCGATGTTGCTTCAATATCCTGTTCTTTTCAACATCCTTATCGTCCGTTGAACCTTGTTGTTGTTTTCCACTTCAGTTCTCTACCGGCGTCTAATCAAAACTTCCCCGGTCATCTGCAGATGGATCTCAGGTTCTTCCCGCAGGTGGTTCGGATGACTCGTTGCGAGAGCACTGCCGGTTATCCGGAGATGCTGAGAGACATGGTCACTTATCTGGGGTTCCGTTGGGCACCAGACTACCAGGTCTACGAGCAGCAGCGAGAGTTTGACCAGACCTACTACCAGGCTATCGTCTACATTCTGTCAGATGATGGCATGAGCGTTGTCCACCGCTACGAGGCAGTAGGTTCCACAGTGGACATGGCTGTGCAGCAGGCAGCTTATGTGAGTCTCACCGTCCTTCGTGCTGACTACTGGGGATTTGACGATTCTATATATCGCCACATCCCCCGTGGTTACATCACTTCGGAGGGAGCTCACTTCACTCTCTACGACAACTTGGATGTCTACGAGCATGATAACACCAGGCTGCACACCACCGCTCAGTTCGTGAGGCACAGTGACGCAGTTGCCACCACACTTTCTCAGGAGTTGGCCTCAGTCAGAGAGCAGCTCTACCTTGCTTTGACTCGTCTGGCGACGTACACCACAGACTTTGTTGGAGATGAGCGCTTTGCACGTTTCGATCAGCCAGTTGGTCGTCGTCTGCCAGATGCTGGAGGTTACGAGCCGATCAGAGGTCCACTCCTCAACCTCGGTGCTGGTTACACCGGGATTCCACGCTTTGGAGCACAGGGAGTCGACGCTATGTACTTCACCACACCTAGAGTCGCTCTCAGGCCACGTCAGATCTATGTGGATCGTCGTTCTACCTACTTTCGTGGGCGTGCTCCTCACCGTACCCCTCGTCGTACTACTCACCGCCGTCCTGCGTGATGAGCATGGGAGTACCGATGTATCCATTCTTAGCTATGTTTAGTTATCCTTTGGCTTTCGAACCATGTATTGGTGTGTTGGATATTCTGATGTATTTGAACATGTGATGATGTACCTGTTGGTTATCTATTCATGCGTCGGAATAATCTCTCTTGTCGGTTACCAAGTCTATCCTTTTCTGTTGTTGTGCTAAAATGCATGTCTATTCAGGATGCCGCCAACAAGGAACAACCCGCCTGAGCCACCGCCAATCACGGAGCTGTTGACTCATTTGACTCAGTTCGTGGCGCAGATGGCCCAGTTTCAGACTAACCAGCACAACAACCAGAATGCTCCACGGGTCAGCATCAAGGAGTTCCTCAGTCTGGGTCCGAGAGCTTTCGTGGCAACACGCGAGCCTCTGGATGCTGATGACTGGATCCGGGAGATGGCCAGAGCTCTGGACATTGCTCACGTTGCCGAGGAAGACAAGGTCAAGTATGCCACCTACCTACTGAAGGGTCAGGCAGCTACCTGGTGGGAGAACTACCAGACCATGAGGGCTGGATACCCAATCACTTGGGGTTGTTTCAAGGATGCCTTCCTGAAGCACCACATCCCAGATGGTCTCATGGAAAGGATGCGTGAAGAGTTTTGCTCTCTCAAGCAGGGCAAGCTGGACGTCATTGGCTATCAGAACGAGTTCAATCGTCTCGCTCGATACGCTGGTGATGAGGTGTCCACTGAGTCTAAGAAGATGGCAAGGTTCCGCCGAGGTTTTAACCCGGAACTCAAGTACGCACTCACCAACATCAAGTGCAAAGACTTCGAGGAGCTCGTGAACACCGCGCTCAATGAGGAAAATGGGCGCAAGGCGTTCGAGGAGTCTCGCAAGCACTCGCGTGAGGGTGGTTCCTCCTCCAACATGACCACCCCTCCGCAGAAGCGCCGCATCTGGGTGCCAAATGGTGCTGTCACTCGGGCTCCATATGCCCAAGCTTATCCAGGCTTTGCTCCCCGCCCACCCAACCCATCTCAGATGCATGGTCAGAGGGTTCCAATGGGGCAGCCAAGGCCAGGTCCTCCTCGTGTCGTCACTTGCTTCAAGTGCAAGGAGACTGGACACTACGCTGATAAGTGCACTCAGAGGCAGCTACCTCCACCTCCTCGCCCCAACACCAACCAGGCAATGGTGCGTGCTCCCCCGGCTAAAGCCTTCAACTCCAACAACAGGCCTGTCGGGAGGACCGCGAGGGTGAATCATATCAAGGCCGACAAAGCTGAGGAAGCTGCTGACGTCGTTCTCGGTATATTACCCGTAAACTCTTTTCCAGCTAAAGTGTTGTTTGATACCGGAGCATCGCATTCTTTTGTGTCAAAGATCTTTGCTACAACGTACAACCTAATTCTGGTTCCACTAAGAAATCAAATCACCGTTCACTCTCCGGGATCTCAAATGTTGACTTCCAAGATAAGCATGGACAATCAAATCCTAATTGGAGGCCGCATATTCCTTGCTTCACTCATGTTGCTGGGAAATTCTGACATTGATGTCATTCTGGGCATGGATTGGTTGAAGACCAACGAAGCTAAAATTGACTGTGCTCAAAAGTCAATAACTCTCATCCACCCTTCTGGCCAGATAGTCTATTCTCCATATGGACCAAGGTCTATTCAGCTATGCACACTAGATGCAAAACCTCTACCTCTACTCGAAAATGTTCCGGTGGTTTGTGAATTCCCTGACGTCTTCCCAGAAGAATTGCCAGGAATGCCTCCGGACAGAGCAGTTGAGTTCGTGATCGAGCTTGAACCAGGTACTGCTCCAATCTCTAAGCATCCATACAAGATAGCTCCTCCTGAACTGAAATTGTTGAAGGAGCAAATCGATATGTACATGGAGAAAGGTTACATTCAACCTAGTTCCTCCGCTTGGGGTTGCCCAACTCTGTTCGTTGCCAAGAAGGATCAAACAAAGAGACTCGTGGTTGACTATCGTCCTCTCAACGAGAAAACCATCAAAAACAAGTATCCAATTCCTCGTATCGATGATCTTTTTGATCAACTTGCTGGAGCCTCAATATTCTCAAAGTTGGACTTGAGGATGGGTTACCATCAAATAAAGATCAGAAAGGAAGATATTCCAAAAACAGCTTTCACCACTCGGTACGGTCTATATGAATACACCGTCATGTATTTTGGTCTAACCAATGCACCGGCGACATTCTCTAGACTCATGAATTCTGTCTTCCATGAATACCTCGACAAGTTCGTTGTGGTATATCTCGATGACATTCTGGTCTACTCCAAATCCGAGGAAGAGCATGGAGAACACCTTCGTCTCACTCTCATGAAACTTCGCGAGCATCGTCTATATGCCAAGTTCTCAAAATGTGAGTTCTGGATTCCAGAAGTTGCCTACCTTGGTCATATCATCTCTGCCAAAGGCATAGCCATTGACCCAGAAAAGGTTAAGGCAATTGTTGATTGGAAACCTCCTAAGACGGTGAAGCAAGTCAGAAGTTTTCTTGGCTTGGCTAGCTATTGCCGTCGTTTCGTCCAAAACTTCTCCAAGATTGCCAAACCTCTCACTGATCTGACAAAGAAGGACAAGAAGTTTGTTTCGACTCCACAATTTGATGAGAGTTTCAATCTCCTGAAGACTAAACTCACTTCTACACCAGTTCTGGTTGGCCCAGATACTACCAAACCTTTCCAGATATACTGCGATGCATCTCTCCAAGGTCTAGGTGCAGTTCTTATGCAAGAACGTCAAGTTGTGGCTTATGCTTCAGGTCAGTTGAATGCACATGAGCAAAACTATCCCACACATGATCTTGAACTTGCAGCAGTTGTGTTTGCCCTCAAGAAATGGAGACAATACTTGTTGGGTAACCGCACTGAAATATTTTCCGATCATAAGAGTCTGAAATACATCTTCACTCAACCAGATCTAAACCTCAGGCAAAGGAGATGGATTGAAAAGATTAAAGACTTTGATCTTACCATTTCTTACACTCCAGGCAAGGCTAATGTTATGGCCGATGCTCTCAGTCGCAAGTCCTATTGCAATAATCTCATGATCATGGAAAGCCAACCTCCACTTCATGAAGAATTCCAGAAGCTGAACCTTGGTCTTGTTCCTCAAGGTTATCTTGCTAACTTGACAGCTAGTCCAACTCTCGAGGACAAGATTCGTTCAGAACAACTTCGTGATGCTGAAATCAAGAAGATTGTAGAGCACATCAAGGAAGGCAATGATAAATTCAAGTCCTTCTCAATTAATGACAAGGGAACTGTGTTCTTCGAAGGACGCATTGCAGTTCCTTAGATTCAAAGTCTCAAAGATGTCATTCTCAAGGAGGCTCATGAAACTCCTCTTTCCATCCACCCTGGAAGTACAAAGATGTACCAGGATCTCAAGACTCTGTATTGGTGGCCTGGCATGAAACGTGAAATTGCTCAATACGTTTCTGAATGCGACGTTTGTCAACGTGTTAAGGCAGTCCATCAGAAAACAGCAGGTCTACTCCAACCTCTGAAAATTCCTGAGTGGAAGTGGGACATGATTGAAATGGACTTCGTTACTGGTTTCCCAAAGTCCAAGAGGGGCAACGATGCAATCTTCGTTGTCATTGATCGTCTCACTAAAGTAGCTCACTTCTTTGCTGTCAAAGAAACAATCTCAGCTAGTCAGTTAGCAGAGCTCTACACAACAAAGATTGTTCCCCTTCATGGTGTTCCATTGGAAATAAGCTCAGACCGTGGAAGCATATTCACTTCTCATTTCTGGAAGAGTTTCCAAGAAGCATTGGGCACCAAACTTCTGTTCAGCACAGCTTATCACCCTCAGTCTCAGGGGCAAGTCGAAAGAGTCAATCAAATTCTCGAGGATATGCTCAGAGCATGTGGTCTCTCTTTTGGCATGAAATGGGAGGATTGCCTTCCATATGCTGAATTCTCCTACAACAACAGCTACCAGGCAAGCCTAGGCATGGCACCATTTGAAGCACTCTATGGCCGCAGATGCAGGAGTCCAATCAATTGGTCTGGAGCTGGTGAACGTTCACTCTTAGGCCCTGACATTGTTAAGGAAGCCGAGGAGAAAGTTCGCATCATTCGTGACAATCTCAAGATTGCTCAGTCTCGTCAGAAGAGCTACTATGACAGCAAGCACAGGGATATGATCTATGCACCTGGTGACAAGGCATATCTCCGTGTAACTCCCCTCAGAGGCACTCATCATTTTGGTGTGAAAGGAAAGCTTGCACCAAGATACATTGGTCCTTTCAACATCCTCTCAAGGCGTGCGGAAAATTCCTATCGTCTTGAACTTCCAGAAAAACTATCCAAGGTGCACGATGTGTTCCACGTGTCACAGCTCAAGAAGTGTTTCAAAGATCCAGATCGTGCAGTTGATCATGATTCCGTTGAACTGCAAGATGATCTCTCTTATGAGGCCGAGCGTAAGACTCGCAACAAGAGCACCAAGTTCTTGAAAGTGCAGTGGTCTCATCATTCCGATAAAGAGGCAACGTGGGAGACCGAAGAGGATCTTCGCAAGAAGTATCCGGACCTTTTCTCTTCTCCGTAAGGAATCTCGGGGCGTGATTCCTTCAAGGGGGGGCGTTTTGTAACATCCCAAGTATGAAAATACCCCTAGAATGTTTGATTTCTTGTTTAATTAAAGTATTGCATCATGTCATCATATTTATTTCCTTGTTTGCATTTATTTTTTGCATCTGTTCTTCCTTGTTTTCATAATGGTAATTCAAACAATTTCAAATGCTGTGTTTCATACTTGTCATGTTACAATATTTTCAAATCAAAAGTTCAAACCAAAATCTCATTTTGTTTCCAATTATTCCATAATGTTCAACCATTTAAATTATGGCTTTTAATAATTTAATTATTCCTAAATGGTATTTCAAATTCAAACCGAATCATAAAACAACACCTAATTTGAAAATTATGAAAGTACCAAACAAATTCTAATCACATTTGTTCTACTTAAACCATAGGGTTCACCCTATTAAAAGTTTGTTTTCAATAATTTGTACTTAATAATAAAATCCATTTAAATTTGGAACATATCCAAACAGCACCACAATTCAAATAATTTTGAAATTTCAAACTTGCATTTGGTTAATATTCCATTAAGGGGTTGACACAAATTTTTCTGAAATTTTTGCTAACTCCAAAATCATCTTTTTCTTCCTATTCTATTTGCTGCAAAAAAAAAACAGAAGAAAAAAAAATAGAAAAAGGAAAAAACAGCGCGCGCGCGACAGCTAACCTACGCATGCCCAGCCCACTTACCCTCCGCGCGGCCCGTACCGCTTCGGCCATCGTCTTCAACCTGTACGGCCGTGCATCCAGCGATGCCACGGCGGCACAGGAGCAGAGCGACGGCCGTGCGCGCCCCTAGCCCCCTATAAGACCCCCTAGGGCCCTGCGCCGCTGCCCTAAACCTACCTCCCTCCTCCCTCTCGAGCTGCGTCGTCGCCTCCACCTCTCTGCCACCCCTTTCTCCCTCTCTGCAACCTCGCCGCCGATCTCCTCCCTCTGAATCCATGGCTACCACCACCGCTGCCGTGCACCACCACCCTAGCTAGCCCCGGGAACTACGCCGCCGTGCTTCCCTCGACGTGTTCGACACTTCCTCGAGCCCGGGAACCTTCTGTAGCCGCGCCGCCATCCTCAACGTCGTCGCCGCCGGAATTTTCTCCTCCGGGCCTCTGCAGCGACTCCAGCCGAGGGTGAGCCTCCATCGTTTCCTCCTCCCTGTCCTCTTTCTGCGCCACCTCGCACACGCAGCACGCACACGTTTCCACGGCAACACCACGAGCACAGCACCACGGTGATCTCCGCCGGCGTCGATCCTCTGTCGGATGTTCAGTTAGCGCGCGCGCAAGGTTCAGTTAACTCGAACCTGAATAATATCCTCACCGCGCCGCGTACTCTGACAAAACTGACTCGAGCACTGCACTGGTTACACACTTGCGAGCGAGCGCGGAGGGCCTGGGTTCGAACCCTGGCTCCGCGATTAAACCCACAATTTTTTGCACCGAGTGCTGACAGGGTGGCCCCCCTGTCAGCCACCCGTGATGCCACGCAAGCACCCAGTGGCCCTAGGCCCACTGTCAGGGTCTAGGATAGATCCCTGTGCGATACAAAATGTTTCCAATCTTTTCTGTTTTAAATCCAAGTCCCTCCAAATTACAGATTGGTCCTATAATTTAAATTGCAAATAACTTTCAATTCAAAAACTCAAATAATAAAAGTAAATTATGTGCACTGCCCCAAATTTAATTCTCTATCTAATGGTAGCATTTGTTTTCTGTTTTGAATTTTCCAAATGCATTTCAAATTTGAATTCAAATAATTCAACTTCAATTTGCTAAAATCCATAACTAATTCATACTAAATCCAAATAATGCAAATAAAATATGTTTTCCATGCTATTTCAAATAACCTTTTCAAATATAAATTTTGTTTCATGTTTTGAATAATTTAAATTGCCTAAATAATTTAAACCTTGTTTAAATCATTTAAATTTGATAAAATCATAACTTGCTCAAATTAAATTATTTTTGAACATGCTAAATATGTTTTCAAACTAGAAAAGTATAAACTTTTCAAATGTGAGTTTGAATTTATGTTTTGAACAAATAAAATTCAAATAATATTCAAACTTGTTTTAAATTCATTTAAAACTTGTTTAATTCATAATAAATTCATCCTAATTCCTTTTTCAATATTTGAAACATGTAATCCAACTAAACTTTTGCATTCTTTTCAAATATGAATCTTGTTATTGATTTTGCACAATTTAAATTGGTGAAAACAACAACTATTTGTGTAATCCCTTTAAGGAACCAAAAATTCTCTAACTTACTAAATAAATTTCTAAATTGGTAAACCTTATTTCCAATTGGTTCTATTGTTGTTATTTTGTTGTTTTCCTCATCCATGCATCATACTAATCCACTTTCACCTGTTGATTAGTTGAAAAACAAATATTCCAACCTTATTCCATGGGCTTTTCCTATGCAACTCAAAAATTGCATATGTGTCCATTCAAATTGTTTTCCCATGTCAACTATTCTATTTTGATGCATCAGTTAAATTGACATGCATCATCCCATGATTGTGCACTATGCCATGATATTGATTGTTTATCTTTCTGCATTTTCTGTTTGCTTCTTCTCGGATAGACGACGACGTTGAGACAGACGATACTTACGACACCCCTTCTGAGGATCTAGCTCAGTACCAGGCTGCTGAGTTTGCAGGCAAGTTATCACTCACATGAACCATTGTGTTCCTTTCAACATTGGTTACCGATACTTTCCGTTGTCTATTTTGCTAGCCCTATGTATAGTTGTTTCTGTTACGAACCTATCACATGAATCCCTTAACCCTGATATTGCCTCACCTCCACTCCTACAACCCCATTGTTTGAGCCAGTGTCTCACTAGCATGCTTAGGTTGTTTTGCTCGAGTCTGTTACCCGTTACTTTCTGATTACTATATTCTATTATGTTCTGGGGGCTCGATGTTAATCAATCAACTGTTAATAATAATATGTTGATAAGGCACCGGCAGGAGGCCCTGTGTGGTTTTGAGGCCTGCTAGTGTCGACCCTAATAGGAAAAGGGTCTTGTCTACTGATCCATGATGAGCGCACTATCCGCATGTGGGAAGCGTGTATGAGCGCCCCCCTCAATTTGATTCGATTCGCATCTCGTCCAAATCGTCTCATTTAGTTCGTGTTTTCCATTTGCCGCATGCATGTTTTTGCGAGCCCAGCGCAGGGTGGAACTTTTGTAGTCGGCATATAAGGGGACACGTTCTTAGAGTGCTATGAGGGTCCCCTTTCTTCGGGGCTCGATTAGCCGTGCGCCCAAGGTGCTTTGGGCTTGATGCGAAGAAGAGTTGAGTTGTGTTGAGTGCCCCGCTTGGTGGGAGGCATCCCATCTGGCGGGTTATTCTTACGTGTACGACCAAATTGGTGCACCCCTGCAGGGATAAATCTTCTCGAGAAGCCGTGTTTTCCGCGGTTATGGTTAACTTGGTGAAAGTACTGGCTAACAAGTACTCAGAACAACTTACACCTAACTAATGATAACTTGACTAGTAATAGACTTATTCACACAACAACTTGATCCATTATTCATTAACCCAATTGTGTGAGTTATCCTTGGATTACTTCTTTGGATAAGGGGCGAGATCCAGGATGGGTTTGTTTGGTGGTTAGCTATAGTTGGTTACGATACGCTATGTTATCTTCTTTCTGGTAGCCGGAAGTGGTAGAATCTCTGTAGTTGGTTAGCGCAGCCAGTTGCAGCATCTTTTATATCCCTTTTCTTCCGTTGAACCCAAGGCATCTGTGCTTGGTGTTGGCGGGCTACATTTTGGTGAACTGTGAGTCTTGCTTGCTAGTACGTTTATGTACTGACCCCTTTGGGGCTGTGGTTTCCGCAGACTACGGTTATGAGGATCCCAGTGGCGGCTACTACGTGGAGTTTGACGAGGCTGCTGACGAGTAGGTAGCGGACCCCGGGCAGGATCCGAGACTATGTGGATGGGCTCCGTTTTCTTTTCATTCCCGGCTTCTCAAGCCTATTTGGATTTGTCTGTACTCAGACCCTTTGAATGCTTCCGCTGAGATGTAATGATGTTATGTTGGGACATGTGTCCTCTGAATGATTGTATTTGCTATCTCTGCTCTAGTGAGAGCCATTTGCAACTTATTTCAATCTTTTGTGTCTTAGAGATATGTTGTGCTATCATTCTGTTACAAACTGTTGACGTACCATGTGTGTATGGTATGAAGTACGTCAATGGTAGTGTCCTGATTTCTATGGGATGGTTTACGTCGACGCTGAACAGATAGGGGTTGGTTGTCACACATACGTGTGTTGGCCTACTCGTAAGAGGACGCGGGTGCCGGTAAGCCCCGTAATCCAATCTACTACTGTTCAACGGAACGGCGAGTATCCTTTAGAAGTCCGGGTGCGACAGGTGAGCTGAGGGAGAAATGCCCAACCCACAGCCCATCTCCCCCCCTAGCCCAACAGCCCACCAGGGTCATCTTCCCCGTACGGACAGAAGGACAGCGCCCGTCGCTGTCACCCCACCGATCCCCACCTCAACTGCTCCCCCTCGCCTTTATCTCCTCCCCCAAGCTACCCCCCCAAAACCCTAGCTGCTCCTCCTCTTCCTTCCGCCGCCACCTCCCTCTCTTCCCCCACGATCCCCTCTTCTTTCTCTCGTCTGTTCTGAAACTTTTCTCTGAACCCCTTGCATGGCCGCACCTTGGCGACCATGGCGCCGCCACCCTGCTTGACGCCGGCCCGCGCTCTCAACGGGAATGGAACCGGGAGGGTTCCATCCCCGTTTCTCCCGAAGAGCCCCCGGCCGGTGGACGCCTGCAGCGGCCGCCGTCGTCGCCGCCTTCTCCGTCGCCCTCTGCTCCATCGACAGCAGTCGGTGAGCATCTCCCGTCCCCTTCCTCTTACCTTTCCTGTATCGCACGCCTCAAGTCCGGCTGGCACGCACACACACTTACCTTCACATTTGGAACATTGGGCGCCACCAATCCGTGCATGTCCTGGTAGAATTCCCGTCTCTTTTCCCTTCCGATCTGCACTCGCAGATGTGGTGTTGCAGTTCGTCAGTAAACTGCGCACAGGAATTGCCCTTTAAACGTTCAGATACAGATAAGTTCAGAAACTGCAGCTCAGCCCAGTGGTTAGGAACCCTTGCGCGCAAGCCCAGGTGCTGGGTTCGAATCCCCCCAGGCAGAAAAAGCCCCCCACCTTTTTTTCTGTTTTTTTTTTCTTTTCTGCCCGAATTTCAGCAACTCAGATCTGAGCCATTACTTCTAAAATCAATATAAAATTAAATATTACTCCAATTTGTATGATTCAAAATCCCGTGGATTCATAATCTTGAGCCCTTTCTGTTAATGTCAAGTTTGAAATATGTTTCTGTAACAATTTTTGCACTAAATAATTAATTACTGAAAATGCAATAAAAATTGGAAACTTTGGAATTTCATAACTTTAGTTCTACTCATCCAATTTAAGCAAACTTGGGCTCTAAAATTTTTTCTTAACAAACTCTACATATTGGTATTTTATTTGGGCACAATTGTGTTAATTTTGAACATGTTTTCCTCTGTTTACTAAAAAGGGCAGAATAAAACTATTTATGGAAAATTGCATAATAAATTCAGTAATAACCCAAAAATTATGTTTAATAGCTCAAAATGTTCAATGAAACATTTGCTACATGTTTTCAACCTTTTCAATGCAATTTGCTTATTGTTTTCCCTAATTAAAAGTGGTGCAATAATCCAATGCTTTAATTAAACCCTTTAAATTGAAAAATTCATAACTTGGGCAATTCAAATCCAATTCCAACATGTTAAATATGTTTTCCATCCCATTTTTCATGAACTTTGCAAATATCAACTTTTTTTTTGCTGTTTTGAATAATTTAAATTGCTGAAAACAACTGTTTCTTATTTAATGCATTTAAAATTGTCAAATTAATAACTTGCTCCTCTAAAGTCCAAATTCAACAAATGAAATATGTTTTCCAATTAAAATTAAATGCTCTACCCAAATATAAAATTTGTTTACTGTTTTGAACAATTAAAATGGGTGAAAACAATAAATACTTGTGTAACTCACTTAAGAAGCCAAATTTCATAACTTAATAAATAAAATTCCAAACTTGGTAAATTTCATTTCAAATTGAATCCCTTGTTGTTTTCTTATTGTTTTCATCATCCATGCATCATGCTAATCCACCTTCACCTGTTGGTTAGTTGTAAAACAATTATTTCAACCTTAATTCATGGGCTTTCCATATGTAATCCAAATTGCATATGGGTCCATTTAATTATGTTATGTTATCTTGTCAACTAGTTCATCTTGATGCATCAATTAAATTGTCATGCATCCATATCTTGATCATGCTGGATCTTTTGCCGTAGTAGTAATTGTTGCATCCGGTGTTTGTTCGAGGTTCGATGCTTCTTCTCGGATAGGACGTTGAGATGATGTGAGCAACGACAAGTTCTGTGGATGTACCTCTACTTGCTGGATTCCAGGCAAGTATACTCACTTGCTGCCAAATGGCTGCCTTTCATCACTTGTTACCGATTCTTTCCGTTGTTCTTATTCTAGCCTGTTGATTCGATGCTTGTGTCTCGATCCTATTATATGTTTACCTTGCAGCCATGATATAGCATTTCCTTCCACTTCCTATTAACTGTTGTTTGTTTACCTTGTTGGCCCTCGTGTCGTAGTTGCATGCTTAGATTTGTTTGTGCTCGAGTCTTGTTATCCTTTGTCGTATCACCTGTTTAGTTGATAGTTGGGTTTCAATTCAATCAACAACATGTTAATGTCTGGGGTAATAATAATTTGATGTTAAGGCACCGGCAGGAGGCCCGGGTTAGGGTTTTGAGGCCTTCTAGTGTCGAACTTAATTAGGAAAAGGGTCTTGTCTACTGATCCATGATGAGCGTGCTCACCGCATCCGGGTGGTGGTATGGAACCCCCCTCGACTTAGACCTGATCTGCAGCTTGTCCGAAGAGCCACACTTAGTTCGGGTGTTCCATTTGCTCCTTGCATAATGGGTTGATCACCCATGGTTACAGATGATGATGATGATGATGCATATAGGGCGAGGCCTGTAGTGCCGGGGTGTTGTGTCCTGCGGGAGTTTTGCACACCTGCGCTGAGTATTCGGCTGCGTGGCTGGGACCTTATAGCTCCGTGGCTCCTAGGATGGGTTGTAGAGATGGTTTGGGTCGTGTCAGGCTAACCTGAGTTTTAGTTGGTGGCTTGAGTGTGTACGGGTACTGGAGCACACCCTGCAGGGATAAATCTTCTCGAGAAGCCGTGTTTTCCGCGGTTATGGACTACTTGGTGAAAGTACTGGCTAACAAGTACTCAGACAACTTACACCTAATGATAATAACTTGACTAGTAATAGTCTTATTGGCACAATAAGTTGAACATCATTAATCCAACAGTGTGAGTTATCCTTGGGTTGCTTCCTTAGTAGGGGTAACATTGGATGGGTATTGTTTGGTGAGTAGTTGTAGTTGGTTCTGATACGCTATCTTATCCCCCTCTTTTAGCCGGATGTTGTAGTGAGTCTCTGTAGTTGGTTAGTGCAGCCCGCTGCCGCTTATTTGCAATAATCCCTTCCTTTTCCGTTGATCCCAAAGTATTTGTATCTTGTGATGACTGGTTACGCCGGTATCTTGTGAGTATGGTTTATCCACTTGCCAGTACTTAACCGTACTGACCCACGAATCCTTTTTCGTGGCTGCATAGCAGTCAACAGGTTTGAAGTCTGACGACGTTAGCTTGGGAATCCCTCCGGCTTGGCCTGGGCAGGGATTGGACGCTCTCGGTTATCTTCAGGACTCTTAGTCCAATTTGTATCTTGTCCGTAGTCGGACGCTATGTTGTTTCTTCCGCTGTTATTTGGATCTTTGTATTGTATCAGTTGTATCCCTGACTCGTTTGAGTCATCTTGTATATATCTTTTCTGTTGTTGTTGTGGATTATTCGTGAACTGTTGTAATGTTATCACAAGTGGCAACCTGGAATCGGTTATTATGTGGATTTTGGCGGGAATGCTGAAATCTGCATAGTGCCCGATCCCGGGGCGTCACAAATGCCCAAATGAGCTAAAAATTATTTCTATGGTTTTATAAAATTAACACCTTTAGTATGAAAACATTCGTGTGCTGTTTCATCACACCCAAAATAATTATATTTTCAAAATATGATTAATCACTAATAACAACTAAATAGAATAAAATTGATAATTTGAATTGTTGTTTAATAAAATTCAGAGAGATGAAACCAATGCATATATTGTTTTTCAATATCTTTTACTTGTTTTCATAAACCAAATAATTTATATAAACACTTTATGGCTAATACTTGGTGTAATATTTGAAAACAATAAATAATTTTTATTCAAGTGAAACATTTTGGAGGCATAGTGTTTAAACATGAAACATTTTCAAGTAATAAATGAAATGAAAAACCTTTTATGAAATAAGTTTTGTTAAGATAAAACATTTATTTTGAATAAGCTTTAGGGTTTATGGTATTAGATGCATATTGGGTTTTCAATTCCAATAAGGGTGGAATGACATAATATTTCCTTTGTGTTGAAGTTTTATTTGTCTTTGGTGGCTTGCACTATCAAGAAAACAAAAGTTTTAAATTTTTGTGTTTTTTGAATTTCTCCAAAAATCAGGGATGTTATAGACTACCACCCTTAAAAGAAATCTCGTCCCGAGATTTGGGAAGGCTAGAAAGAAATATAGGTTTGGGTTACTTGGGTTCCATGTAACTGGGTGGCTACCACCCTTAAAAGAAATTCTTTGTGGGTTCCCTAATCTCATGACTTGACTTTGCGGATTGTCTCCGGATGGGTTGGGTAGAACTTTCCTTCACAATAGAGTTGCAGAGTAACTGGTGCCTTGTTGAACTTCATGTGACACTGAGGGGTCACTCTTTGGGTCAATCAAAAGTCTTTGGGTCCCTCTCAACTTGGTCTTTTGATTTCCTTGGAAATTTTCCATCTTGTTGTTGTCTTCTCACGGTTGTTGGCATTCTAGCTAGGTATCTCGATGGGTTTAGCATAGATGAGTAGAGATTTAGAATATCTAAAAGAGATTCCTACCCAACACAACAAAAAATACATCTTACAATCAAAATCTAATCAAGCATTTATCTCACCAAACAAGGTTTTAGGAAAAACTAACTAATATTACCATACCACACTCATTGGTATGACCAATGCACTAACACGTTGACGTTGTTCTAATAAAGTAACTATATTGGTGGTCTCATCTATATCTTCCGGAGTCTCTTCAAATTTCTTGAGATGTTTCTGATTGTTGGGGAGTCTAAGTTGTTCTCTAAGTTCTTCAATGATCTTCTCTGTAGTACTTCAAGTTGTGTGAAAGATACCTCTTGCACTTGAGGGCATGATATCCACCAAACTTGTCTTGATGGTATACAAGGGAGGTCATCCATAATAAGAGAAAAAGAATTTCGAAGGTGAATAGTAGATGAGAGGATATGAGGAAGATAAGAAGTTTCATCTTTAGAAGATTTGAACAAAATAGGTTTTCAACCTAGGGTCTTTTCCAAGCTTAAGGTATCGAATCCTACAGGAAACACAATGCTCTGATACCATTTTTTAGTGTTCCCACATTTAAATAATGCAAGAAATCTATGTTATTTTGCTAGTCCCTAGATCAATTGCTAGCACCACAGTTCAAAATGAAATATCATGCAAATGCGTCAAAATTCTATTACATCGCATGATCTAGTCTTTCAAAATAACTTTACAACTTGCATAGTCTCAGAAGAATAGAAGGAAACAGAATTACAACGGCAAACATAGTGCAACATTGAGCCTCATTTTCTTCATGTGCCACAGGCAAAACATGTTGGTTGTAGACTCGAGATCCTGAACGAAACCTCACTCGTCTTCAAACTCATCCGCAGGATGGAATATGCAGCCCCAAGGGAGTCAATACAATTTAATGTATTGGCAAGTAACACTATGGTGGATATAAATTGGCAAGTCTAAACTACATGCATATCTGGCTTGGTGGAGTTTAGGTTATTTGCAAAAGCAAGTTTTCCCTAACACTTTTGAAAAAGAGTTTTATTTTCAAGATTGGCACCATGGGACACACCCATGAGCACCACAACTAATATTTCCTTATCCATATTTTACTTCTTCAAAACGGTGTTGAGATTCTTCTCTCCATCTTTGTCCAGCTGGTCGAAGTCGTCCATTACCAGGGACACGGCTAAGATCTTAGTTTCTAACTCTACAGAGGTTGTGCACTTTCACCCTTTGTCTTCAATTAGCCCAAACATCCTATACACATGGAGTACATTAAGGAAAGGAGAGAATTGAGATGAGATCTTTCAGAAGTAAGAATTCAACCCAACTGTCAAGACCTGTTCCACCTACAATTATTCTACATCTGCTTGTCAAGCCTGGGCTGAACTCTCACAACTTAGTTGATCAAGACAGATCCCATATGTCAAAGGGCTGCATAGGAAGCTACTAAACTTAGAGGGTCTTAGGAATCTCTTTTTTCCTAGGTGGCATTCCTCAAGTGAACTCCCCTCGGGGAGACACTCAACTCTCAATAACCAAACAACCAAATCCACCCACGTGATTCATTGAAGTATATACTTAGAATTTTTCGACAACATTGAGTAAAATAAATTTGTAGCAAGGATAAGCATCTACTAAGTATAAGTATCCAAAATAACAAGTCTAAAGGATGGCTACACACTACTTGGGATTTTGCATAGCATAATAATAACTTAGTAAAATTCCCTATCATGCATACTACTCAAAAACACTAGTAACACATAGTAAAAATATGGGAGATTTGATGGTGTGTTACTTGTCTTTGGATTTGGTGAAGAACAATCACCTCTCTTCACAAAAGAACGTTGCTCTCCGTACAATCTAAGCATTGAAAACACAAACAGAATAAACAAGCATGCTAATAAACAAACAAACAAATGAAGAAAACATACAAAACAATAAACAAAGCAAAGGAAAACATGTGAAAACATTTAGTTTCAACGCACAAAATAAACTAAGTAATTATAGTTAGATTTTTTCATTTGGGACTAAGGGTTGGTCTTGGATCAAAAGATCACACAAAAGACTAATCTATTTCTGACTTGTTTTCTCCAAGTCTTCTTTTGCTTCCTTGAGTTGCTTCTGATGTCTAAGTCTTTTTTCATGTTTCTTCAATGTCCTTGCTTGTATTCCTCCTTATTAATTCTAGGGACTTGGTCATATAGAATAAGAGAGGTAGTAGAGATTGTTAGAGTTCCCCTAAAAGGTCTTGTAAAAATCTTCATCTTGTTCATCTTCTGGGAGAGTATTCTTCTTGAGTTGCAATTGCTCTTCTTGAGGAAAGTCTTCTTGTTGAAGTCTTGGTCAAAAACCCTCATCTCACTAGGAAAACAAATTCTAAGTTGTGGGCAAAATACCAATCATCTTGAAAACAAATTCTAAGTATTGGAAAACAAATTCTAAGTCTTCACATCATTGGTCTGGAAAGTCTTTAGGGTCCTTTGTAGCTTCCTCCTTGGTGTGGTATCTTCATTGAAACTTCCAACACTTGGTTTTTGGTACACACTAGGGGCTGGTCTTGTTCTAACTTAGCCATCGCACAAGATCTAAGGGAACAAAAAAGAAAGGGGAGAAAAGACTTAGAGAAAAAGAGAGATGTAGTTGGTCTTCTTGAAGTTCCTCTTGATATTTTCTTCTAAGTTCTTCCAGTTCTTGGATATGCTTCTGAAGTTGGTTTTATTATCTAGGTCCTTCATTGGTCTTCTTGCTTCATGTTGAAAATCTTCAAGCTGAAAATTGTAGCATCCTCTCCATGGCTTTTCACTACTCCAGACTTGGTGGTTTTCAACTAGGAGGTTCATCTATAACAAATATACATAGCCATGGTTTCAAATCATCAAAGGACTTAGGTTTTGGTCTCTCTAGTCTATAGTTAGTACTTAGAGAAAAATTGCTAAAGAAAACATATTGAAAATATTTATAGAATTTAAACGAAGTCAAAAAACACCCAAGAGGCCAAATAACTCTAAATTCAATTTTAATTAGTTTAAAAATTATTTTAGGACATAGAACATGAAGGTATACGGCCCAAGATTTCCAGGGATATTTTATTTGCAATTTTTAGATTTATAGAATTTAAATTATGCCAAAAATCACGAAACAAGCATATTTGAATTTGAAAAAATTTAAGTTTGTCAAATTTGAATTTGGACAGTGCTAAAAGATTCTACGTGTTGTGATGATTTCAAAAAGTCCAAATTTGCTTAATTTGGATCTACGGTTAAAAAGTTACGATAGATCTAAGATGCAGGGGCTTTTCTGCAAAACTGCCAGATTAAATCTATTCGGGAAAAACTGAAAAATAGCTGGGCTGACGTGGCGCGCGGTGATTGAGCGAGTTAGCTGACGCGACTGCTGACTCATTGCTGACGTGGATAAGTGAAACGCTCCGGATCGTTAGATCCAGATCTAACGGATGTGGGGCCGTACCTCTTCGGGATATAATCGTGCGCGTTCGACGCCGATCGGACGACTCTGGACAGATCTGGGTGGATGCTGCCGGGGTTCGCCGGAGACAGGGAAGACTGCGGGTAGCGCTCCTCGGGCGTGGACGGCGGCGACGCTCCGGTGGTCCTTCGGGGATTCCGAGGACGGCGGCGGACAATACGCATCGCGGGGGTTCTGCTCGTCTCCTCGGCTTCATCTCCCGTGGCCCGTGATGGTGACATTGGCGGCTCTTGGGCTCGGAAGAACCTCGGCCAGCGACGGAGGATTCCGAGGCGACTTTGGCAGGGTTACGAGGTACGTGGGAAGGGCGCAGACGTCGAGGCGGGAGATGGGGTTTTATGGGGCGTTGGCGTGGAGGAAGGGGCAGGCTTGAGGCGGCGGCGGAGTTGGATCCAAACACGGACGTCGAGGGATGGCGTCACGCGGACGTCAGCAGCGGGACCCACCTATCAGTGTGAGAGAGAGAGACGGGGAGGGCTGCGCGGGCTTCTGGGTCGTTTGGCGCTGCTCGCGTGCGGTGGTTAGGAAGTGGGTCGGGCCTCTGCGCTGGTTTTTTGTTACCCTTTTTTTCATTTCTCTTTTCTTTTTCCTATTTTCTTTTATATCTTTTGTTTTAAATGCCCAAATGAGCTCAAATTTATTTCTATGGTTTTCTAAAATTAACACCTTTAATATGAAAACATTGGTGTGCGGTTTAATCACACCTAAAATAATTATATTTTCAAAATATGATTAATCATTAATAACAACTAAATAGAATAAAATTGATAATTTGAATTGTGGTTAAATAAAATTCAGAGAGGTGGAACCAATGCATATATTGTTTTTCAATGTCTTTTACTTTTTCATAAACCAAATAATTTATATAAACACTTTATGGCTAATACTTGGTGTAATATTTAAAAACAATAAATAATTTTTATTCAAGTGAAACATTTTGGAGGCATAGTGTTTAAACATGAAATATTTTCAAGTAATAAATGAATTGAAAAACCTTTTATGAAATAATTTTTGTTAAGATAAAACAATTATTTTGAATAATCTTTAGGGTTTATGGTATTAGAGGCATATTGGGTTCGCTTGCACTATCAAGAAAACAAAAAATTTAAATTTTTGTGATTTTTGAATTTCTCAAAAAATCTGGGAAGTTACAGACATATATCACATTGATCTGCTGGTGCTTATGGAGACAACGTAATGGGGTGGTTTTCGAGGGGCACGTCCCTTTGGTAGAGAGGGTGACTGGGATGATCATATACGAGGCCGAACAATAGTTTCAACCATAGCTCTTCGAGACCCTTGCTTTTCGAGAGGGACTGGTTTTTCCTAAGCTAATAGGTAAGTCGCACGTGGAGTTGGAGACGGACTGCTTAGAGGTTGTGAACCTATGGTCTTCGTGTAACAGAGAGAGATCTATTGTTGAGCCTATCTTAGATGAAATTGGGGTGTTAGTTGTTGCTTTTGATTCGTTTCCGATTAGTCATGTTAGCAGAATCTTGAATAACGTGGTAGACTTGTGTGCAAAGCACGCTTGTACCTTAGATGTGTCGAGTTGCCGGCTAAATGTAAGCACATAGTTTCTCGTTGTAGGACCGTTGGCCAATTGTAATCATTTGTGCGTGATCTAATAAATCTTTCCAAATTTAGTGGGGAAAAAAGAATTGTGTGCTAGCCGCTGTATAAAATTTCTGATTTCGATGGTATATTTACTTTCTATAGTTTACACCAGGATTTCTCAGAATTTCTGGAGAAATCGTTAGACAAATTTGCCTATCATGTTTATGGGCCGCTAGGAAAAACACCGGGGCAATTTGACTGAGAGGAAAAATACATGGGCTTTAGTCTGGGCTGCCACTTCGGAACACATTTCGCTTGGTTGGCTTTTTGTTCGGGCACATCCTCAACACCGGGTTAAGGCCCAAAGTTTAACCGGATTATTATTGCGCCTTTTCTTCGGGCATCTTCAACATAGTCAATTCGTCATCCATTCCACGTACGAAAAACACACAAAGGAAGCACCGTGGATCGATAGATCGTTACTACTTCCCCCGTCCGGAATTAAGTGTCATAAAGTTTAACAAAAGTGGATGTATCTCACTTCATCCATTCCACATACGAAAAACACATAAAGGAAGCACCGTGGATCGATAGATCGTTACTACTCCCTCCGTCCGAAATTAAGTGTCATGAAATTTGACAAAAGTGGATGTATCTCACTTCATCCATTCCACATACGGAAAACACACAAAGGAAGCACCGTGGATCGATGAATCGTTACTACTACTTTATAGTATACACAAATGAAGATCACAAATCCACAACACTCTCTATAATATATATCAGGAGTTTCTCAGCTATACACGTACGTTGCTCGAAAAAACCCAAAAGCCCTAAGCCCTAACCATATCAAAAGAAGCACTCGGCATATCAATCGAGAACTTTTGGTAACCACAAACTAGCTAAGGATGTTGTCGCCGTTGGCCGTTTGGTACTAATGATCAGCACGCAGCAGTAATTAAGAATGAACCATCAGTGTAATTAAGTTGATCATCGACTTAGGGACAGCGGACGTTCCTGCCGGGCCCGCCGTAGTAGAAGTAGTTGCCCCAGGCGCGGTTGTAGCCGCCCTGGATGCCGTAGCAGGACGGATGGTCGGCGACGAGCCGGAGATCCCTGGCCGGAATGAGGTTGTTGTCCCAGTCCACCACCTGCACGTTGCGGAAGTAGGCGGCGCGGTTGAACCCTTCCCGGGGAAAATGCCCGCTCCCCATCTGCGTGGGCGTGTGCGATCCCGACGGACGCGTGTTCACCACCTCGCCGCCGAACTGCACCATGTTGGCGTGCCCCCCGAGGTGTGTGAAGAGCCTGGACGGCCAGTAACCCACCAGCGGGCCCGACCCGAGCTGCAGCCACCAGTGACCCCGGCGCGGGTCCTTCCAGAGGAGCAGGCTGATGTCGAACTGACGGCCGTTGTAGGCGGACGCCGGCGAGATGGCGGCGCCGATGGCGATGCGGCTGTTGGTCTGGATGAACCCCGAGCAGTGCAGGTTGTAGCACCCCGTCGCCTGGTACGCGTCGCTCTGCACGCACGGACGACACGACATGCCATAAAAATTAATTTTCACCGGTATACACAGTGGTGTGAAAGATGAATGAATGGTAATACAGTGTTTGGTTCAGAGGGGCTTGTTAGTTATTACCGTCCAGTAAGTGAAGAAGCGTGGGCTGCTGTCTCCGTACAGCTCAGGGCTCACCTAAACAAGACAAGCAACAGTGCAGAAAGTTAACTGTGGCACTCCAGGGCTATACTACAAGACAAGCAACAGCTCAGGGCTCCGTACAGCTCAGCTCAGCTCAGTTTGACCAGGACTATACTACACTCGTCCCAAACTCAACAACCACAAACAAGCAGTAATCAAGTCAACTGTGGCACACAATTCAAATTAAGATCCTGTATTAGTATATGTTGATGGAATCTCATTAATGATCGATCACCAGTTCTACCACTTTGTATATCACCAAGTCAACATGCAACCACATGCAAGTCAAGGGTAAAAGATTCTACTATGGATTAGTGTAGTATCAAGGATCAAGGACGATGCATGCATGTTCATGGTATGTTTTGTCCGGATCTAGGCTCAAGATGGACCAGTTCATGGTAAACTGTACCAAGGATGCATGTTGAGATATTCTTGAATCAAATCCGTATAAAAGGTGGTGGCTAAGTTCTGTATAAGTGTACGTTTACGTTTCATAGCTAAAGAGTGTGATACACTCTTTCAGGAGAACAATTTATGTTCCAGTGATTTAAACAAGGACCTGCAGTGTGCTTCATGTATGTATAGGCTGGCATTCAGGCAAGGACCTGCGATGCAGAGCCCCTGCTGCTGCTACTATAAGCACACAATCTGGCCACATTTACTCGTGTTCACCAACCGGAAACTCGGACAGCCTGAAGAGCGTACGCCGGTACGCGTTCTCTGCGAGCAAGATCGCTTCCCATTTATAACCAGATGTAGCTTTATACAACACGATGTGAAAGCTGCTGCACTGTCGACGACTCACCCAGAACCTTAAGATAAGACAGTATGATAGTTGTCCAACTCATCAACCAACAAGTTACCATACAACTATCTCAATGGTTGGTAGAGTTGTTGGTAAAGTAGTACTCCCTCCGATCCATATTAATAGGTGTTGAAGTGGATGTATTTAGACATGTTTTATGGCTAGATACATCCACTTCACCACATATTAATATGGAACGGAGGGAGTACAATCTATCCAATCATATATTCCATTTAGTGGGACCAAAGAAAAAAGTATCTTGGCATACGTGCTACCTTGTTGGTTGCATATCATACAACCTATATTCTCTCACATCATTATTACTATGCCATGTACGATTTTAGCTGAATTGGCATGCTATCTTACGATGACATGTAGAGATGCCCTAATAACTTCTACTACTACTACATCCCTACAGTACTGCAGCTCTCTACTGGGTGAATAAGATCATGTACAGTACCCATCAATTCTGGATATCTTTGCACATCAATTTTTGAAACCCCGTAAAACTCGGCAAATCTTCCGCAGGAAACTCTGAACATGTTCTTGCATAGAGTTCAAGAGTTGCATATGCAAGGTAGTAGCAGAAAGAAAGAAACGCTGCAGGAAAGAAACACGAGAGTGCAGAAAGCGTACGTACCTGCCAGCCGGCTTCGATGGTGTTGAGGTCGTTGCCGAAGGTGCCGGAGATGACCCAGATCTGGGAGAGGCTGAACTCGGCGGCGGTGGCCACCTTGGCCGGCCACACGTTGAGGCTGGCCTTGGCCCCGTAGAACTGATCCCCGGTCACGTACCCCACCGCGTGCTGCACGCCAAGAAACACGTCCATCCATCAACCCCAGCGCGAACCATCACCGCTTTAATGCCAGACCCAGGCGGCGCCATTACCGCTAGCTACTATAGCTGCTGCCATTGTGGTCGCGCGCCAACTCGCCATTGCCAACCCCAGCTTGGGGAAGTCAATGTACTGTGCGCGCACTGCACCCAGCTGCCTGCTAGCCACCCCCAGCACAATCAATGTCCCCAGCTAATGCCACTATTGCTCAACCTTATCAGATCATGATTTGGTCGCGTGATTAAGGCTACCACTACTGCTCCTCTCTCATGCCCATCAGTATTCACCATCGATGCGATCGCCGTACTAGCTGTTAGTGCGTTACTACTAGCGGCGAGTGCGTTCGTACCTCGTGGCCGTCGCTGGTGGAGTCGCGGCGCACGCCGGCGGCGCGGGGCTTCATCCCGTACCGCCGGAGGGAGCCGGAGTACCGCTGCAGGTCGCGCTCCGTGGTCCGCCGTATCGGGACCGTCCCGTCGGGGCACGACTCGCCGCCGTCGCTCCACGCCTGCGTGAACACCGGTTCCTCCTCGGCAGCGTCGGCGCTGATCTTGGGCCGCTCCTCGGGCTCATCCTGCAAATGCAAAAAAAAGCAACATCTCGTTCAGGACCAAACCATGCTACGCTGTGCATGAAGTACAAACAATATACGATGCACTGACGAAATCATGTACGCACTTACCTCGGGCTTCTGGCCCCTCATCTTTGGGTGGTCGAACGCCGGCTGCCGGTGCGCCGGCACGCAGTGGATGACGTCGCCGTCGGCACTCTGCATGCAAGCAAAACGAGCCAAGGAAAGAAGTTAACCCAGCAGCAAAAATGGCAAGAACAGAAGCTAGCTAGCAGGTCGCCGACATGAGCCGCCACCGTTGCGCGCAGAACAATAACAACTCGCCTGAATCGTCTTGACGGACGCCTTCTTCAGCCTGTCCATCCGGGCCACGATCCTCCGGAACGCCCGCAGCTCGGCCCCGGACCGGAACTGCGCCGTCCGCGTGCCATTGCCTCCGCCGCCGCTCCTGTCCGGCGACGCCGCGACAGACCACGAGCACGACGCGACGAACAGCACCAGCAGCAAGGGGACAAGCGAGGCGGCACCAGGAATGATTGGTCTCCTGCTGCAGCAGCTAGACGCCATCGGCACGCGCCGGTGCCCGGGCGTCCGTCCGTGCGTGCGTGCACGGGATTCTTCTGCTTCTTCTTCTTCTTCTCTTGGACTTGTCCCAACTGCTTCTTCGTTGGGTAGCTAGCTAGCTAACCGCGAGCCGTCGCCGTCGTCGCTTGTTTGTTTGCGCCTCCGGTAGCTAGATCAGCTGTCCCCTTGTGCACTTGCGCATCGGCGCGTGCTTGTCTTCTTCCTCTCCCCGCTTGCTTGGCGCTATCGCCTTATAAATACGGAGCCTCCTCGGCGGATAGCAAGCTAGCTGCTGCCCGCGAGGTCAAACAGTGAGCTGGTTGGCGGTGTGGATGTGGGGATGGCGGAGCGGGGCTGGTCGAGTTGAGCTGAGATTGAAACTCTCGTCGTGGGTAAACCACTGACGAGGAGTTTCACTTCCGACACGGCGGGATATATTCACGCCCACGCCCACCCTGAAGTGAACTTTGCTGGGCTGCAGCAGCCAGCGCTAGCGGCACGCTTTTTCCCGAGGAGTAAGAAAGACGCGCCCCATGCCATGCCTAGCAATGCCATGATGCCATTTTTATATCATGGATTCATGGTCCTGTCTCCCTCCCCACATTCCCCTCCCCATGAACCAAAGGCAGGAGCTGGATTACTGTCTGCAGCATCATCACCAACGGTGACACTGGCACGTCGATCCTGGCACGCACACACGAGTGAAATTTTACATAAATAACCTTTTGACGTAGCAAATTCACACTCTAACCACTCGAACCAAAAAATTCGTAAAATAATCATATTCCAGAACGTCCGCCTATAAGTCGTTATAGTCTATAGCTTAACGCGATGTACCTGAGGCGTTATTGACCGTGCCACCATGTAAGAAGACTTCCACATGGCAGGCAACATAATGCCCTAGACGGAGGCGTTACACACCTTAACGCCCCGGACAAGGGCTTTATGCCTGTGAACTTAACACAGGCGCACGACCTCCCGATCCCTAACTTGCCTTCCCTTTCTTCTTTCTCAACGACGTGAAGAACACCCTGCCGCTAGCCCCCTCCTCTCCCTCAAATCCTCCTTTGTTGGCAAAGACCGGAGCCAATCTTTGGAGATTTTGTTCCCATTGGAGTTGTGAAGGTATTACCCCACTTTCCCCCCTCTTTTTATTGGTCAAATCTTCACATTTGATTTTTTCTACAAATTCCGCTCCCTAGTTTATCTAGTTTCTTAACTATTTAGTTTGTTAGTATTAGATTTTCAGTAGTGCATTAGTGGTTGCTATTACTAGTGGAAAACCTAGATTCTATTATTAGATTGTTATTTATAGTGGAAACCCAAGATTCTAGTTTTAGATTTAGTTGTCACATTTGATTTGTTAGTAATATGTTGTTAGTATTAGGTTGTTATTATGAGGTATTTAGTGTTAGGTTGCTATCAGTAGTACTAGACTAGTCAAACAACAAATAATTGATTATGAGGTATTTAGTAGTTTTTTTTTGGAATTTAAGTTCACTGTAAATAGGCATTGGATAATATTGGATAGTTGATAGTATTGATAGTATTTGTAAATTTCAGTTCATTATAATTTTAGTTCATATGATTGTGTAGTATTTCTCGTTGCTTTGTTAGTATTAGATAGTTGAATAGTTAAATAGATTTGTTATAACTAGTTAAATAAATTTGTTATGACTAGTTAAATAGATTTGTTATAAATAGTTAACAATTTTGAATCATTACTTTTTTAGTATTGTGATCTTTTCCCTCGTTGTTTTAATCATATTTTTCTTTCTTTCGTTGGGCTACGTCTCTTATCAAAGATATTTACGATGTGGACCACCGTGCCAGTTATATGGCGGCCGATGATATTTTCCCCACGCTGCACTTGAGGGCCGCAAAAGTTGAAGGTTTGAATGTAGACCCCCCCAGATCGTCATTCAATGCACTACGATGAGAGGTGTACCCCATACATTAGAAGGACCGGTTTGCTTCCATTTGTCAACATGTTGATTTGTGGGACGCCGAAGTTCAACCTATGTGCCATCACCGTGATGGTAGACCGCTAGCGACCGGAGACGCACACCTTCCACTGCCTTGTGGGGAGATGGCCGTGACGCTGCAGGATGTTTCGATGATCACGTCACTTCCCATTAGGGGGGAATCTGTTTTTCTGAGCACCGATAGTGCGGGATGGCATGCGGGAATGATCTCATATCTCGGGAGGGAGTCGGGCTTTCCGGGAAGAGTCGCTGATGCCACCTTTGGTTGGATCTGTGAACATTTTGGAAGATGCCCAGAGGAGGTAGATGACAAAGTTTCGCAGCGGTATGCCCAGGCATACTTGTGGTACGTCCTTTCCCGAGCTATTTTTCCAGACGACAGTGGCTTGAATGCCCCATATAGCCCTTTGGGACTACAAATATAGTTGGGATTTGGCTGCACAGGCTTATTTGTATCGACAGGTAACCACGTTTCCATATCCAGTCCATTCTAAAATTTCTATTTGTGATGTAATGAAATGTGAACCTTGTTTTTTTCTTTATGCAGTTGGACGAGGTGTGCCGAAGGGGAAAATTCCCACATGCAAAGATCCAACGGGGTAAGAACAAGGTTGAATGCAATATGGGTGGGTGCTTTGTGCTTCTATCTGTATGGAGTTGGGAGCGTTTCTCAATTGGAAGACCAGTGTGTGGTATCGATATGCAGTGGGAGGATGGTGGTGATCAAGAACGTCGGGCTACATGGTTTCTGAGATGGTTCAAAGTTAACCATAAATGGGGTTCATCTAAAACCCTATATCTTGACTACACCAATTAGTTCGACACCATTACCTCTGACATGGTAAGATTTGTATGCTACATAGGTTCAGACTAACACCGATATGGCTCAGACTAACAATCTAAATTTTATTATGCATACGTTACCTAGGAGTCATATGGTGTTGACATGTCGTTCGACTTGAATCCAAAGTGTCTAGCGGATCAACATCTTTGGCGGATGGTATGTCTGATGGTCTGTTTCTTTATAGTGGAGTGGAATTTGCCAAACAGGGTAATGAGACAATTTGGATTGTTGCAAATGACCACTCCTCCTTATAAGGACACTGACGCGTTGTTGCACCAGTAAGTGATTCCCATTTTGCTTACTTAGTGATAATTGTAGTCAATTATACTAGTCTAACGTATCTAAAATTTGTTATGTAGACTAGACAAGAAGCAGTCGCGAACACAAAGAATTGGCCAAGAAGGTTTGACAAGTACATCGCCGAGTTCAACAACACTGTTGATGACTTGAATCGGGCTCATGAAAATGGATGAATCACATTTGATGACCCTCCTCACAAAGCTGTGGCATTTGACAAATACCTCACTTGGATAGAACTTAGGACAACGTTAGGAGTTGGCGATGGCGCTCAACTGTATTGTGCGTCATGACGTATTTCCTATTATGAAATTGTTAATTTAGTTTACATATTTGTCGGTGGTCAACTAACTTAAATGGTTGATTTTGTAGACAAAGCAGGCGAGGAAACATTATGACGTGACTTTGTGTGCAGTCCGTTGCCCTCCTAGACATCCAGAATCTAAGTCTACCCTTAGAACCATGGTTGAGGTATGATGCGAAAATATACATTGCTGATTGTTACTTTCATTCTCCAAATATGTTAGCTCAAATCAATTAATTTATTGTTTGACAGAAAACCCCGCGATTTTACATGTGGCCTTTGTTCTTTGTTTGTTGCCGTTTCACGGACGATGTAGTTCCCTCAAGGCCGACCTCTCGGTCAAGTGGGCATCACTCATCGGCGAGCAGTGGGCATGGCTCATGGGGAAGAGGTGGCTCTTCAAGTCGCCCCCACGGCGCCTCTTCAAGCCGTGGCCATGACGATGACGAAGACGATGACGATGCCAGATGCACCAAGGCCAACTCCTCGTCAGCATGACGGTAGTCCTTTCGAGCTGAGGGAGCAGAACCGCCAAAGGATGGAGTCAAGATTTACTCCTCATATGTATGCTAAGGGGAAGAATACATCCACTCAGTCGCAACAGCAGAGGGATCATCAAGGGGAGACAGAGGATGACGAGGATGCTCATGTCATCTACAAAAGTCGGAAGAGGAAGCCCCCTTTCCGTAGGGGGAACCCCCAGGTGATGCATAGTCACCGTTGTGATGATCTTCGTTTCTATTTGGATTATGTCATGAACTTGTATCGTAAATTTGTCGTTGATGTTGAAATTGTTTCTTGAACTTGTGGATTTGCACGTTACGTCATAAACCTATGTTAGGTGATTGTTGTTGAACTTATGTCATGCTATTTTCTATTTAGAGTTATCCATTAAAACATTTCTGCGTGAATTATATTCTCTATTTCTACATTCTATAGTCTATATCCTCAATAATTTGGAAAAAAATGGGGTGTACAATACAAGAAGAAGCTCGCTCCCGTGCCGCTCCTGGGCGGCACCGGCGCGCCCCCACCCAGCGTAACCGCGGGCCACCTCCCACGCCCCTCGCCCTCGCCGCCGCCGGCGAGCTTCGCCGGGGAAAGCCCGTGCGGCGGGGCGGTGGCGGGGCTTTCCCATTTTGGCCGCATCCGTGCCGCCATGGTCGAGAGATGGGGCAGCTCAAGACTTCGGTCGGCGTCGGTCGTCCTCTTTATCTTGCTGCCGGTGGTGCTGGCCCTCTGGTGCGGAGGCTGTTCTGCGGCGAACTGCCGGCGCGTGTTCGGGCTTGATCTGGGCCGTGTGGGCCCGATCTGGGTTCTGCGGGCCGCACCCGTTTATGCACGGCGGTAGCATCGTCATCTCCATGGCTTGCTCCGGGGCTGCCGAACTGCTGCTGGGCCGGCTGGTTGCCGCTATGGTGGACCACCCTTGCCGCGCGCACTGCTCCTGCTGCCGCCGGAGGAGGCCGTCCCACGGCGGACGGCGGTGGTGGGAGGTCTCCTCCGTCTGTTTCCTCCAAAAAAGATCCGAACCCACATCCAAAAATCCTCCATTATCGGCTCTCCGAGATGCTCAAGATCTAGGCCGATGCTGTGCTCCTCATCCGTGTTGCGCGAGAAGGCGGCCCGGCCTCCGCGCCGGCTGACGACGCTATGTTGCGCCTCCCTTCGAAGCACCTTGCTGCTCCCGCCCGGCGACGACCTCCGCGCTTGGGCCGCTCCGACGCGGCAAGTGGATCTTGGGTCCTGTGGGTGGGTGGCTCTGCCAGCAGGGTCTCCGCATCGTCGACGTGTTCTCCGCCACTGTGCCAGCTGCTGCTACCCCTCTCTGCGCTTGCTCGCAGACTGCCGGCGGACGCAGGCCTGTTCGGGTGAGGTTGGTGAGCCTGTTGCCTACTCACGGGGAAACCCGGCACCGCTAACATCACTGGAGGCGTGGTTTTGGAGCTGCTCCAATGCTCCCAATCCCGGGCATGTGTATCAATGTAAGTACAGGTGAGGTCCGAGCGAAAGCTCTGCGACGACGGCGCCCGTGGGCGTCGTCACTTTTTTGAAGGCGTCGCGAGGGACCCATGCTCTCGCCATTGACGCTGGTCATCGTGCTTGGCTGCTGCTTGATCTTGAGTGGTTGCCGCTCAGCCCTCCATGCCTTGCTGTTCTTTGGGGTGTATCCGGCGGCGAGGTGTTGTCCTTGCAGTGCTGCCATGTGGTTTTGTTTCCCGTCCTTGGTCTGCTATGAAAGCTCGAGTTCGAGAGGTCTCTACCCTGTTGCGGCGTTCGCTCAAGACCCTCCCATGGTTGTCATTGTGTTTGTGGAGAGCCTCGGGCTCTTGGTGTCGTCTCGGCTCATCTTTGCTCAATGAAGACGCAATGAAGCCTCCCCAGCTGGTTAATCGTCCCGACTTCCCGTGGCGGAGCTCCCCGTCAAGGTTCGTGTTAAGCTTTAACACTCGTTGATGGATGCTCCTCTGTTGTGCCGTGGGGTTCGGTACGCACGTCGGCGCGGTGCGTTAGACTGTTTGAAGAATCTTGGTATTGTGACCCCTCGACTGTGCCCCTCATCTACTTGTGCCTCTCATGAAGATGGTCCTTGTGTATGCTAAGCTAGGTTGTGCCTTTCATGGCTCTCTTTTCCTTTTCTTTGTAACAGTCTTATGTATCCTGACCGATGTCAACCTGCAAAGGTGGACAAGAGCCTGGTCTTGTAAACTCTTTTTGAGGCAATATATTCAGGTGGGGATTCTCTTCCCCCGGTGAAAGCATAAAAAAAATTGGAAAAATTATGATTGAGGCTATCCTTAATAACTTGGAAAATCTATGCCATCATCCAATATACGTTTTATTTCCAATAGAGTATGTTCTCCGAATGTGGTCTTCAAACTGACAATTTAAAATGTATTGGAAACTATGTGAGGATTTAGGATCAAATACCTACTAAAAAAATGTCAAAAAATATGATGGAATATATCCTCACAAAGTTCAAAAATAGCTAGGAAATTCCATCCAGGAGCAGAACTCACCCGCGGCCACGCCCACGCGCTCCACACCCACGTCCTCCGCGTCCACGTCCACGTACTCCAGCAGCTTTCGACTCCTCGTTGATTGCTCCGCGACCACCACCTCCACGTCCATGCGCTCCAAGACCTTCAACTTCGTAGTTATTTCCTCCGCGCGCACGCCCACCATATCCACACCAGTGGCGGTGCCACCCTTTGGCTGTGTAGTCAATTGACTACACAGCATTTTGGCAAAAATTTCATGTATAGGCTAAAAATCATGCGAAAAAATACAAATTTCACACAAATACATGTATTTGACAACACAATTTTCAATTGACATCACAGTTTTGTTATCCTGGCTTCGCCACTGATCCACACCCTCCACGTCCACGGGGAGCTCTCGCCATGGATATAAATAGGTAAGAAAATGAACATGGTAAATATAACAACAAAATTTAATATAACTAGTTATTTAAATCGCAAACACCTTAAGTGCAAATATAACTAGTTATTGAAATTACAAAATTGCAAACATCTTAGTAAATTTAACTAGTTAATATAACTACTTAATCTTAAGTGCAAACATCTTAAATTACTAAATTTAGTATAACTAGTTAATATATTGCAAATATAACTACATGGTAATATCTTAAATTAGAAAATTTAATATAACTAGTTAATCTTAATATATTGCAAACATCAAAAAATAAATTTAATATAACTACAAAATTCATCTAGTTTAAAACAACAACAAAATACATCTAGTTTAAAAGAAATTCAACCTACAACAAATTAAAATTGCAAAAATCAATCAACCAATATTCAAAGATATTCAACCTACAACAAAACTGATCTAGTTTAAAAGAAATTCAAATAGGATTTGCACTCCTATGTCAATAAAATTTTCTAATACCAACATTAAACTAGGGTTTGGTGACCTAAGATTAAACCAACATTGACCAAAATTAAACAAACCATCACATGAACTATGTAATACTTAACCTAACATGAACTATGTAGTACCTAACCTACACATAACATATAGATTGGATGAACTAGGGGTGGGTGATGAACTAGGGTTTCAACTACACTAAGATTTCCCACATGTGCTTAGTACCTAGAGAAGAGGATGAACTAGGGATAGAGATGAACTAGGGGTAGGGATGAGAAAAAGAGAGGGGAATTTCTAGAAAAAAAATCAAAACCCATGATTTGAACCACAGAAAAGAGGGGAACATACCTTTTGAACTCCAAGAGAAACCAATTCCGTAGCAAAACTTCTCTGATCTACTCGATTTGTGAGTGGATTGGAGAGGGAATATGGAGAAGAGAAGGGGAGGAAGAAGAAATAGAAGAGGAAATGGTTTGGAAGGGAAAGGGGCGCGGGACGGGCGGTTTGGCTTATTCTGCCGGGCGTTATGGTCAGTGGCGGACCTAGCGTCCCTACTCCCCGGCCATTGCCCGGGCTTCCGGCCGGCGGCCATAGTGTATCTTGATGACATTTGACAGATAATTAGTGTTCCTAATCATCTAATTAGCAGGTGTGCCCAGGCTTCAAAATATTGCTGGGTCCGCTACTGGTTATGGTGCCTGTCACGTGGAAGTCTTCGTCCGAGGTGGCACGATCAATAACGCCTCAGGTACCTCGTGTTAAAAGTTATAGACCATAACGTCGCGGGCGTTATGGAATAGGGTGAATTTACGGATTTTTTGGTTCAAGGTGGTTATAGCGTGAATTTGATGCGTCAAAAGGTTATTTATGTAAAATTTCACCACACACACGCAGCAGCTCAGCTTTGCTTAGCGAATAAAGAAAGAGAAACAAAGCTCGCATCGCATCGGGCATACGTGTGGGTCACTGCACGCGCCCGTCCGTCCTGTACGTACGTACGTGGTCGAGTGAGTGTGCATTGCACCGAGGAGCGAGCGAGCGAGCGGGGCAATCCTCGCCTGCTAACTCGCTTTCTCTTTCAAAAGGCGAGCAGAGTAGGGGTGCGCGCCATGTGCCAGGGGTGGCGGTGGGGAAGAGGGAATTTTCAAAGGCTCCGTCCGACCGGCAGTGGCCTTCAGCTGTGGTGCAATCATGAGATCGATCTCGCGCCTCCCCCTTTCCTTCACTGTTCGTGTTCGCCCACCACGATAGAAATCGGTTCCTTGTAGCTTCCTCCTTGGAGCGACCGGCTTCGATCGGCATGGTAGGGCAGGGGCGGCCATGGCTTTGTCTTACGTCTTTCTTCTTTGACAGCTACGTACGCCGGCGTCGAGATGATCAGATTCAGATGCATGGGATCGCGACGTACTGTACGCCTTTGCTCGCGCGCTGCTCTCTTTTCTCGGCCAAATTTAAAGCCGTCCATTGATTTGGCTCCCTTTTCTTCATCAGATACGGAATCATCGTCTTTAATTTTGCTCAAAGTAAAACAATGGGCCTACATTACCACCCTCCACACACACCTAGAGTATGTACGTACGTACGTACGTCTGCACATGCATGGTAGAGCTCATCTCCGATCGATATACTTTCCGTAGCAAAAGCTAAGCAACGACGCCATTATGGCAACGCAAATGCGATGGCAACCTGCACAAGCAACATACATGTCCACCATCATGATCATCATCTTCGTCGTAGATCGGCATGGCCATGCATCGCAAATGCGATGCCAACCTAGCTAGCTATAGCTAGCCATCTGCGCAAGCAAGCAAGCAAAGCAATTGATCTTCCCAGAAGGACAGGACAGCAAGCTGTCGGTTGACTATACTGTTCCAGCGTTTCCCGGTACCGCCACCCATGATCATTTGCTCGCAACAGCGAAGAGAAGAGTACCACGGTCGCTCCTTCACATTGAATTGCATTTGCAACGCCAGACCAGAGGAGGAGGAGAAGGAGACAGACAGGTAGCATGAATGAGGGCGGGCCTACGTACGCGCGCATGGCGGGAAGCCAAGAGAAGAGAGCGCCCTTAAATGGTCAGGTATGCCTTAATTCCTCGAGTACCACTCACTCTCCTCCCCCACTTCTCCGAGCCAACGCCAGGCATCTTAAACATTTGGCTTCTCTCTCCCGCACCGCACCTACCGACTAGCTGGGGCTGGGCCAGCGCCCACACTACGCACACAGTCCTCAGCTTCATAAAAAGGGGGAGGCCATGGCCATGCCCAGGTCCACCTGAGTGAAGACACCACTGGCGGGCTGCTGCTCCTGCTTTTGCAAAGGGTGTGTGGTGGTGGGGGAAAGAGTAGGATACTACTCGACCCCAGCAGCATCTCAGTGGGAGATAAGCAATCGCTCCTGACGGTGTGGGGGATGTGTGTATACTATGCATGCAACCATGCAGCAGCCGACTGATTCATTCCAAGATAAATTTTCTTTTGGGTGGCCACACTACCAATGGTGCTTAGGTTTCGGTGCCCATTGCATTGCACATTCCTTGTTCCTCACAACCCACGCTTCTTTTCATGATCGCCAGGAGCAGGCTCGGCAGCTGGCAAAATGCGCCCTTTCTCTCCACGCCATGCTTGTTCCCTTGACCGACGTTCTGATGCGCGCCACTAGCTACGAACTACGATTAACATGCGTCGTGCCGTGTCCACTGTCTGCTGAGCACCGCACCGCGTGCTGATTATCATTCTCTGCGTCTTTCCAGATCGATTCACTCTTTTTCGTCCCCTTGTGTACGTACATCGATCCTGAATTATTTACATGCTCACGGCCGGTCAGTGCAAGCAATGCGTATAAACTCTCAGTTGAGATGTGCAGGGCGCGTGTATAACGCAAAAGGTACCTTTCTACAGATAATGATGGCATCGCTTGATCGGCCTCTCCGTTCTAAGATGATCAGAGCCATGGTGACAAGCACGCTCCCGCATGCTGGGTGTCTCCTTTCAAATGCCAATTATTGGGCCTAAGACTTTTTTTTTTAAACACGGGAAGGGCCCAAAGCTGCCATTAAAGCTCGGTTGGATTACATTTCACACGCAGGACCTCAGAATAAAAGGAAAATACTACCAAGTTCTAAACTTTTACAAAAAAGGACACATAAAAAGCTTGGATAACGCCACTGCAACCTATCTCCTCCTCGCCACAAATGCTAATGAAACCGCCCCATGCTGATCAGCATTCACAAACCATCATTGCCATGAGAACAAGGAAGAAACCGCTGGGATTAATTGACTCGCCACGGCCTCCATATGTAAAAGGATCCTAGTGTTGCGTCTACCGCGTCCGCCTGCTCGCGTCCATCTCTTGCACCGTTCTCCACTCCGGTAGCCATCCGATCCGTTCCAGATTCTCCTTCCCCGCTATACTCTTTCCTTTTGTCTCCTTGCTCATCTTTGTCAATATTTAGGTTGCTCTCCCGCTTGAAATACGCTCGACGATTTTCCTACCCCTATTTCATTCGATTCGATTGGAGACTACGTGCTGCTCGCTCAAGTCCCCGTCGATTTTATTGCATTATGACCGGATTCTAAATTTTTAAGTGTTTGTCGCTTAAGCATGGAGGAATAGGGAATTGCTGGAATGCCAGCTTATGTTGGTACGCAAGCTTTCTTCCTTACAACAAATTTAATGTTTACACGTAATGAGCAACATCCGCCATATATGTCAGCCAACAAGTGAGCGTCCACCGGTTCTTATTCCCTTGTGTCTGTATTTTTCTTAGGAGGGATACATGAGAGATGCTCGCTGGAATGGTTTGACCAAGCTGGTAAGGAATTTTTAGAGGTGTTTATTCTTGATGTTTAAAGCAACTTTATTCCAAGTTCTTCTTCCGTTCTTCATCAACAAATGGAATGAGGACATTTCTATATGAAACTTCTCCGGTCATATTTCCTATCTTTTTCTTTTGAAACGGGAAAACCCAACCTCTCCATCTAGTTGATGCATACGACTTTTACATTAATAAAAAGAGTGGTATTCAAATACAGAAGTAGTAGCATGCAGACCCAAACATGGTTTACGGACCACAAAGAATGCCAACATGAATAAGCCACCCGAAAATAGATGAAAGGACAACACTACACATCCGTGAGACATCTAGTGTGCAACCAGCCACACTTGTTGAAGATAGCCCGTACGACTTCCATCAACCGAGTGCATCCAGACTCCAAACGTCCTCGTTGGTCCAGTGGGAGAAGATGAGACCACATCTTTATCCAGTACATGGCCTGATGAACAACCTACAAAAAAAACATTTCGACAATTTCAAATTGCCCAAAGAAAAGCACAAACGCCAATACGAATGGATGCTTTAGTGCTCTTATCAATCTCATCTAACCAATGACCAAACATATTTGCAACACTACATGTGGGGCTAATACTAAAAGTAAAATGCACGTAAAGGAACCCAGAGAATTTGGTAAAGAGACTGCCACCAGTCTCTCTACTAACTCTAACCATGCAATCCATTTAGCCCCCACCAAAGGCCATCTATATAGAAGGTTCAGATGGTCATGACTAAGACCAAAACATTCTTCTGCCTAACGATATTAAACAGAACGAGATATTGAGATGAAAGGGGTGTGTCTCCCAACCACGGATCCTCCCAGAATCTTATTCCTTGCCCATTCCCAAGAGAGAAAGAAATATTGTCAAAGAACACTCCTTTAACTCCCATCCCTTTCCAAAAAGGTGAATCAGTAGGCTTTGCCTCAATCTGAGATAAAGGCATATCTTTAATGTATTTATTGTGTAGCAGCTCACGTCACACTCCTTTCCCAGTGAGTAATTTAAACAACCACTTACTAAGAAAACATTTATTCTTAATGCACATCACCTCAATACCAAGACTCCCTCGTGTTTAGGCCGACAAATGATGTGCCACATTTCCTATCTGGTCAGATCATGTTGTTTCCATCTTACATACAAAATATCAATGATATCTCAAGCGGTTCAGCCGTCTCTTTATTGTTCGGCCTAACGCCTATGTTTGTTTTAGTTATTGTCTTACACACCACAAGTTTTTAAGGGCGATGAATACATCCAGGCATCCTCTAGGTCTTGAAATGCTTAAGTTTATTTAGCAAAAGTATTAAATCTACTTTACGCACTACCATTAGTACCAGGCTAGGTGTCTTATCCCTATTGTTTTACCCCTGCAAATATATAATTTGTATTTCTTCGCATTCCTGTACTAATACCATCTCTCTTTGTGTGAGTTTCCTGATGGCATGGTGTTGAAGCGGTCATAATGCCAAGAATGATGCCTTTTTTTATATGAACTCTTTTGGATGGATTTCTCCCATATAGTTACATTAGTCCTACGTAAAAATAGTAGAATTACATCTCTATTGGATTACGTATGCACTGCATCCATATCCGTGTCGGATATAAGGTGGACTTGCAATTAATTAATTAATAAAGGGTTTTATTTTGCTCCTTTTCTTCATAGAGTATTTCCCCATTGGTTACATGAATTTGGTATGTGCCGATCAAGGTTTGGAAGCTGTAATGGATACTTCCCCTTCGTTTCAGATGCCAGCAAGTCAATAAGAAAATGACCTTTGTTGGGGTAATAAAATACAGTGAAAAGTGTGTATGGCTCACAAATATTATTAAGAAAATAATTTCATTTTCTCATTTCATTGGTTCTGTTCTTTTGGATCTCATGCATACGGGATCCGTGCACACCTTGCATCAATGATATACTACAGTAGTTCCATTCAGTTGATAAGGCTTTCCACTGACTTTTGGAAATCATGTTGTATTGACGAATTTGAGCAATTGAGAACAACCATTAATGCCAATACATTTTATAATTGGTGTGAGATTTGAAAACAATAATTTTGTTACAATGCATCTCAAACTTCATAAGCTATACTTTTTACGCATTAATATCCCGCAGCAACGCGTGAGTTATCATCTAGTTTTGCTGAACACATGGGATATGACTGAATAAAAATGGCCCATGAAGGGTCATACTCAGTTAATTGTGAACACCCTCACATCACTGATGCGTCTCCAACGTATCTATAATTTCTGATGCTCCATGATCATATTATGTTAATTTCTACTTGTTTTCTCCCTTATTTATAGCATTTTTATACGTTTTCTAGGACTAACCTATTAACAAGATGCCAAGTGCTAGTTCCCTGTTTGCTGCTGTTTTTTGTTTCAGAAAAGTTGTTCTGGAAACATTCTCGAAATTGGACCCCACAAAGCCTGAAGTTCCTATTTTCCCCGGAAGCATCCAGAACACCGAAGAGGAGTCGAAGACGGGCAACATGGGGGCCACACCATAGGGTGGCGCAGGTCACTCCTGGCCGTGCCACCTATGGGTATGGGCCCCCTGGAGCTCCACCGCCTTTGGCCTTTCGCCTATTTAATCCCCCCGGATGGAAAACCCTAGGCACCTGATAAAAAATCCCCGAAAAGTTCCGCAGCCTCCGTCACCGTCAACCCTTGATCAGGGGGGTTCTAAAGTTGTTTCCGGCACCCTGCCGGAGAGGAGATCATCACCGGAGGCTTCTACATCACCATGCCTTCCTCCGGAGTGATGCGTGAGTAGTTCATCCTTGGACTACGGGTTCGTAGCTGTAGCTAGATGGTTGTCTTCTCCTCATATGCCTCCATGTTTAGATCTCGTGAGCTGCCTATCATGATCGAGATTGATCTTATGTAATTCTATATGTTGTGTTTGATGGGATCCGATGAATATTGAACTTATGCCAAGTTGATTATAGTCTTTTGCTTATGCTATTTGTGATCTTGCATGCTTTCTGTTGCTAGTGGTTGCTCTGGCCAAGTAGTTGTTAGTGACTCCAAGAGGGAGTATTTATGCTCGATAGTGGGTTCATGCCTCCTCACCGCCTTGCTCGAGTGATAGAAACGTGAAGGGGGGATGTGTGGTTGCCATTAGGGAGAAAATAGCGGTGAGAGTGCCCGCGTGCATAATCATTGCTTACATTACACACTTTGTTTAATGCAGTTATCGGTTGCTAGCAACTTAATATCTAAGGGGGTTCGGATGACAACCTGAGGTGGATTATTAGTCATAGATGCAGATGGATGTCGGTCTATGTATATTGCTATAATGCTCGCACTAAATATCATAGTAACCATCATGTCATATTGTGCACTACGGTGCAACCTCTATTTATCAATTGCCCAGCTGAAATATGTTCACCCCGGTCCATTTTTCCACACTATTAAATAAACCACAACTATTTCCTGCTTTCTTTACTTACTACAAGCATACATCATTTTGCACACTATAGGTCTAATCTTTGTTTTCAGCAAGACCGGTGAGATTGAAAACCTCACTGTACCGTTGGGACAAAGTATTTTGGTTGTGTTGTGTGCTGGTTCCACATTGTTGCTGACACCAGTGAAGCGGAAACACCACCGTCAGTGGCATCAACCTTCCTGAGATCCTCTTACTCCTACTGGATCGATAACCTTGGTTCTTAACCGAGGGAAACTCTTGCCGCTTGCTCATCACACCCTTCTCTTGGGGTTTCCAACGGTTGTTATCACAATATAGCAAGGAGTTTCTGGCGCCGTTGCCGGGGAGGAAGAAGTCTTTTGGCAAGGGGAGTCTATCACTCTAAACCTCTTTATTTTTTTTATTGTCTTGTTTTTTTTTTTTTGCTTCTCTTTATCAAAAACACAAAAAAATAGTTTACTTCATAACTGTTATTTATTTGCTTGCTTTTATTCTGCTAAAATGAGTTCCTCTGAGAATACTAAGTTGTGTGATTTCACTAGCACAAACAACAATGATTTTATTTGTACACCTATTGCTCCTCCTGCTCCTACTGCTGCTTTCTATGAGATTAAACCTGCTTTATTTAATCTTGTTGTGAAAGAGCAATTTTCTGGTATTAGTACTGATGATGCTACTGCCCACCTTAATAATTTTGTTGAATAATGTGAGATGCAAAAATATAAGGATGTGGATGGAGATATTATTAAACTGAAATTATTTCCTTTCTCTTTGATAGGAAGAGCTAAAGAATGGTTGCTATCTTTGCCTAGAAATAGTATTGATTCATGGACTAAGTGTAAAGATGCTTTCATTGGAAAATATTATCCTCCTGCTAAGATTATATCCCTGAGAAGTGACATAATGAATTTTAAACAATTTGATAATGAACATGTTGCTAAAGCTTGGGAAAGAATGAAAACTATGGTGAAGAATTGTCCCACTCATGGACTGACTACTTGGATTATTATACAAACCTTTTATGCAGGACTGAATTTCTCCTCAAGGAACCTATTGGATTCAGCTGTTGGAGGTACCTTTATGTCCATCACTTTGGGCAATGCAACAAAGCTTCTTGATGATATGATGATAAATTATTCAGAGTGGCACACTGAGAGAGCTCCACAAGGTAAGAAGGTAAATTCTGTTGAGGAAACCTCCTCTTTAAGTGAAAGTCTTGATGCTATTATGTCTATGCTTGTTAATGGTAAAGCTCAAATTGATCCTAATAATGTTCCTTTAACCTCTTTGGTTGCCCAAGAAGAGCATGTTGATGTAAACTTTATTATAAATAATAATTTTAACAACAATGCTTATAGAAATAATTTTGGTGGAAAAATTATAAGCCCTATCCTCCTAATAGTGGCAGTGCTCATTCTTATGGTAGATCTGGAATGCCTAGTGAGGAAAGGATTGTAGAAGTTGAAAAAGCAACTAAGAACTTTATGCAAATGCAATATGAACAAAATAAGTTGTTTACTAAAACTATGGAAGAACAACCTGCTATGTTGAGAACTATTAGCCAAAAAATTGGAAATTTGAATAGAGAAATCTCTGGTTTGCAAGGTAAAATTTCAAGTGCTGAGATTAGTATTTCGGCCCTGAAAGAGGCACAATTTTCTTTGATCAATAAAATGGCTACTAAAACTGAAACCATTGAAGACAATCCTTTTGCTGCAACAAATGTCATTCAAGTTTGAATTGATGATAATGTTAGGTTGATGGCTGAATTACGTGCTAGGTGGGAAAGAGAAGATGAATTGGCTAAGAACAATAATATTGCTAGAGTTTGCACTATCACAACCACTAGTAAAACTGAAGCTCCTAGTGCTATTAAAACTCCTACTATCAACGGTAAAGTAGTTGGTGTTAATAAAGTCCCTACTCCTTTGGTGAAACGTGCTAAATTGCCTCAAACTGCTGAAATTGCTCCTTATAAAAGTGCTGAAATTTTTAGAGATGTGGGAGATAATGGTTCCATTACTTTTGATGATAATAATATTGATTTTGATGATTGCAATATCTCTGAAGTTATTATGTTTCTACAAAAGCTTGCTAGAAGTCCCAATGCTAGTGCCATGAATATGGCATTTACTAAACATATTACTAATGCTCTCATGAAAGTTAGGGAAGAAAAGTTGAAACTTGAGACATCTATCCCTAGAAAATTAGATGATGGTTGGGAGCCTATCATTAAGATAAAAGTAAATGATTTTGATTGCAATGCTTTGTGTGATCTTGGTGCTAGTATCTCTGTTATGCCTCAAAAGCATTATAATATGCTTGATTTACCACCGCTGGAACACTGTTATTTGGATGTTCATCTTGCTGATAATGCTAAGAAGAAACCTCTTGGTAGAATTGATGATGTTCTTATTATGGTTAATAATAACCTTGCCCCTGTTGATTTTGTTGTTATGAACAATGTATGCAATGCTTCTTTTCCTATTGTTTTGGGAAGACCTTTTCTTAGAACTGTTGGTGTTATTGTTGACATGAAAGAGGGAAGTATTAAATATCAATTCCCCCTCAAGAAAGGTTTGGAACACTTTCCTAGAAAGAAGATGAAGCTACCTTTTGACTCTATTATTAGAGAAAAATTTGATGTTGATGCTTCTTCACTTGAAAATACTTGAGTTGCCCTTTTATGCCTAGCTGAAAGGCGTTAAAGAAAAGCGCTACCGGAAGACAACCCGTTTTATTTCGCTATTTTCAACCTATTTTCTTTCGTTTTCTTTGGTGTGCTTTGCACCTGGGTGTTGTCTATTTCCTTAGCAACCCTTCTTTATCTTTTCTTTTGATTTTTTGTTGAGCGAAGTAAAGCCTATAGTGGAAAGTTGATGTTATATTTCGGATTTCTGCGCAGGAAACAGATTTGTGCTGTCCACTGTTAATTCCGTTAAAAATCACAGAAAATTCAAAATGACCTGAGTTTTTTTTTGCTTAATCCTGAGTTATATATGTAACTTTTATTAAAATACCACTATTTGATTTGAGCAACAGAATATTTTTTAAAAATCGATCTTTACCTTCTGTTCTGTTTTGACAGATTTCTGCCATTTATGGCATTTACATCTTAATCTCTTTCTTTTGGTGTTAGTTTGAGAAAAAGAGTTTTAAAATAAGTTGTGACAGTAGCTAATGTGTTTTTGAGTGTTAGACTTGTGTTGAAACTTAACCATGTGAATTTATTATTTCAATTGCACTAACGTTGCTAATGAAGATTGTGCGAAGTTTGGTGTGAAGGAAGTTTTCAAGGGGATGATATGAGGATGATATGATGTGATCAAGAAGAGTGAAAAACCTAAGCTTGGGGATGCCCCGGTGGTACATCCAAGCAAATTCCAAGAAGACTCAAGCGTCTAATCTTGGGGATTCCCAAGGCATCCCCTTCTTCATCAACAAATTATCAGGTCACTTCTAGTGAAACTACATTTTTTTTTCGGTCGCATCTTATGTGCTTTACTTGGAGGTATTTTATTTTTGTTTTCAGTTTGTTTTTGTTTTTTCTTTAAGTTTTTTTTTACTTTTTCAATAATCTTGGTTGGACCCCAGCATTCTTTTATTGGATAGTGACACGCTCCGCTTTCTCATGAGAATACGTTGTATTCTTAATCTCTGTCTAGCTGCTGCATTTATTTAGCTCCTATTTGGCATGCATCTCTTATTAGAGTTGTTAGTTTTAGTAGTGTTATGTGAGTAACCTCATGTTTTCTTGCTGTATCATAAAGATTATTTTTGTTAAAGCATGTTTTGTATGGTGCTTGTTGGGAGGAAGAAAACTGTTGCTTGAAGTAGAATTTATAACGGTACTAGTAGTAGCTTGTATAGACTGTGGCTAGGACTTTTTCATGCCATGCTAAATTTTATTTTAGTTTTAAAGCCTTGTGGTTATTGAGTAGCATGATTAGCCTCAAATAGCTGAGAGTGTTTAATATGTCTTGAAAGATTCATGAGTTGTTCTTGTCATAGTAAAGCAACAATATATGGTATTCTCTTTCGAATGTTTTATTTGGTTGACTTGGCGCATGCTCACACCATGTTTATGACTACAAACCAGTCACGAATAGCCTCCATGACCACTTAGTTTTGAACTTGTGATACTTCTTATGTTTTAATTAATGATGCTTATGTCGCTATGCATGATTATGGCTCTTATGCTCTCTTGATTTGTCGCTCCCAGTCTTTTGCTAGCCTCCACCTGTACTGAGTATGAGCTCTACTCGTGCATCCAAACTCCCTTAAACCAAAGTTTTTCCCATTGTGTACACCATACCTACCTACATGTCGTATTTAACTACCACACCAAGTAAATTTCTCATGTGTTACCTTTAAAACCTTCAAAATTACTCATGTTTTATGTTCTTGCTTTTGCTCATGAGGACGTAAATCGAGAATCTTTATCTCACTTGTTGATTGGATTTCACACCCTGGACTAGTGGCTTCATCCTCTTATCCAAATGATAGAAGAGCTGGCAGCGGGGCGCCCAGCCCCAAATTAATGCAAACAAATTCTCTTCACTATTTTTGCCAATGATTTATCAGTCAAAGCATAATTGTGTAAACAAAAGAGAAAGAGGGATGACCTTCTATACCAGTTGCGTCCTTCACCATGGGAGCCGCTCTTGTGAATCCAGTTGGCTTGTGACGTACTGTATTTTCTGTTTACCATTCGTTGACATTAGCATACATCTCCCAAAATATAGACACTCAGTGTCAAAATTTTAATACCTTTGCTTAATAAAATAAAAGCTCTAGCACATGAGTGATCCCTGCTTCCCTCCGCGAAGGGCCTTTCTTTTACTTTTATGTTGAGTCTCCATCTTCTAACTTTATGCACAACTGTGAGAGAATTTTTGCCATTATGTGTTCTATGTGCATTTTTGCCATTCTGAGTTCTATGTGCATTTGTCCCGGCTTTTCACTGTCAATCTAGAGGTTGACACCGCGGAAGCGATCCGCCATTCGATGCAGAATGAAGATGCGGCGGCGCTGGCAGAGGCGCGGCGGCGCACCCTTGGCTAGGACGCTAGGTCCGGTGTCTATCCTTTTCTTTTTGTGATTTGTTTCAGAAACGGCTTGTTCACTGTAATGTTAACTGTGATGATTTCGAAGATTATGTGCATGCTTATTTACCATGGATGACAAGTGGAGTCCAGGCATCAACTGGTCGGTCGTAGCCAGTCAAAGCAGTCAAACAGGGCAGGATGTGTGGCCCCAAGAAAAATTCGCGACGTTCTACGTGAGCAGGGAAGTTTCGTCGAAGGCAACTGGGCTCTTAGTGGGCTACTGGGCCGGAGACGAAAATCCGGGACGTAAAATTAGCAAAAAGTCAAGAAAAACCAGTCTGCGACGGACCAAACCAATACGTGGAGAGCAAACTCCACTTTTCAGCCATTCGCGACGGAAACGCGCGATGTTATCAAAATGTTCCTGATCGCACGGAATTTGGTAGTGTTTGCCATACCCCACCGATACACCCATCTGATTTAGGGTTAGTGCAGGACCAGCGGGAAGCTCCACCACACTCCTCACAGTCACCATCGAAACCATGTCCACCTCCGCAGGATCATCCCCGAAAGGATCTGAAGGTGTTGTCTCTCCCCCTCTCTCTCTCTGTCCTCTCTCTCCCTCTCAAATTCTCGCTCGGTTACATTCACAGAGGCATAGCTATTTGGCTAATACCGATAACAATCTAGACCTAGTCGATCTTAGCACTGTTACATTGGTATCAGAGCAATTACTAGACTCTAGATGGTTTCGGTGAAAGAAAGAAACAAAGAAAAGAATCTTTCCCCAACAACAACCCTAACCCTAAGAGAGATTAAAGGGGAGGGGAAGATATTTTTTTCTCACGATCAATAGTGCGTCGCCGTGACGGCCGCGCCATTCCTCTCGCTCCCGGTGCGCATCTCACGAGGCCCGGGACGAAGAACAACCGGGGAGGAAGAAACGGGGGCACCGCAGCCATGCCTTTCGACGACGGCGCGCTTGCCGCTACGGCAAACACACTACCGGCGAAGGGGAGGAGACGACGGCACCGAAGGGAGCTCCTCCGTCATCTTCGTGGCTAGCAGAGGTGAACGCGTACGTTGCGCTGTTGATGGGAGGTGGAAAAGAAAGTAAAGGAGTGGCCCGCACGGCATCGTGGTGACCTCCGTCGTCACCGGCGGTGCCATCACTCGAGCAAAGAAACGGGGGCAGAGGAGGGCCGCGACCCTCTCACTCTCTGTTACAGAAGCAGGGGAGAGAAAAAGGAGATGGCGTGGGGCTCCGACGATGGGGCATAGCGCGCGCATGGCGCGCTGACGGCGCGATGGCGGCCGGTGCTAGTTTTCCGCCACTGCGGTGCACACGGGAGTCGGGACAGAGATAGTCACTGGGGGAAAAAGAAAACCGCGGCTAGGCTTTTCTCCTATCGGGAGACTCCCTGTTTTTGTTCCTCCGCCTTGATCGCTGGACCGCAGGATCAAATCCGACGGCTAGGAAAGAACCCTAACTCTAGAGTGGGCCAACAGACCGAAAGCGGGCCGTGGGCCTGGGCCGTACTGGACAGAGAGCCCTAAAGCGACGCGGGCGAGCGCGCAACAGATTGCGCAGCGTGCCAGGCCGGGCGCTGGGCTGGGCTGCATGGGCCTCGTGCGCTAGTCGGTAGAAAAGAAAACATCGCGCCCGCGCTAAGCCGAAGAGCAGGCCGCCTGGGCCATGCCGATTTTTTTTCTTCTGTTTTCTGTTTATTTTTCCAGAAACAGAATTTAACAGTTTTTTGTCCATTTTTTGGGCAAAATTGATAGAAGTTATTTTCCTAATTCAATTTTTCCAATGGAATTTTGTTTTAGGGAATATAAAATAAATACCCGTGTAAAGTATAAAGTGCATGAATTTTTTATTCAAGTTTTCCGCTGTAAAATTAATAAAAGTGTCCTATTAAAGGAAAAATAGGCTAAAAGTGAGAATTAAATTTTAAAAGCAAGTGAAAGTAATAGTTGTGATTTATGTTATTATATAACCAACGTCATTAATAGCATGATAATTACTTATTGTTATAGTCTCATATATTAGTTTATTACTATTTTCTGCCCAACGGTGATATAGTTTTAATTGCATAAACAGTTGTGTGTTCTAATTTGGACCAACGTTGGATTATTACATGCAATTGTTGTTATTTTATCACTTCATTGTGGTTTCACGGAGGGTACTACTTGATGATTTGCATCAAGGACGTTCCAACCCTCAGAGGTGGCAATTACAGTGAATAGAGGAAGAAGGTGGATTTAGCCTTCGTGTGTAATGAGGTTGACTGGGTTGTGGACACTCCACAGCCAATCAAGCCCATAGAGCCAAAAAATGAAACAGCTGATGATGCTGCTGCATGGGGGAAACAGAAAAGGGACTATGTTCCTTTTGGAGTTGTCAAATTCCATCAAAAACAGAAAGTGGCTAACAGCCAACCAAAAGTGTATGGCATTTATAAAGAATACAATTGAGAACGCCATTGTGGACCTAGTTGCAGAGTGTGCTTCCCATAGGCAGTACCTAGAAAAGATAAAGAGCCAGTTCACTGGCTCTTCAAAGGTATATGCTACTCAGCTGATCAAACAGCTGGTAACAGGAAAGTAGACATGAGCAGTATTTTGGACATGGCAAGTGTGCCATATGGGGATAACTTTCCTCGATAATGAGCTTTACTTATTATATTTGAGTAATTTTTTTTATTCTGTGTGCAAAGTGAATGAGCCTGTTTCTTGGTCGAATAAAGAACAAAAGAAAAGAAAGGGAACTCATGACTCATCAAAAATATGGCATTGTCGTTTGGGCCATATTTCGAGGGGGAGAATAGAAAGACTAATCAAAAATGATATTCTTCCTCCACTAGAGTTCTCAGAAATAGAGCAATGCGTAGATTGCATTAAAGGATAGTATGTAAAGCAAATAAAAATAAAAAATGGTGCAAACCGAAGTACATCACCGCTAGAAATCATTCACACTGATACTTGTGGACCATTTCCTGTGAAAATCGTGGATGGTTATGAATCGTTTATAACATTCACAGATGATTACTCCCGATATGCATACATCTATTCAATTAAAAAAAAGATCTGAATCTTTGGATAAATTTAAGATATTCAAAGCTGAAGTTGAAAATCAACATGATATTTGAATAAAGATAGTGAGATCAGACCGTGGGGGGGGGGGGGGAGTACTACGGTAGACACACTCCTTATGGCCAAGTCCCTGAACTTTTTGCAAGGTTCTTACAGGAGAATGGCATAGTACCCCAGTATTCAATGCCGGGCGAGCCTCAGCAAAATGGAGTAGCTGAAAGGTGTAACCGTACTCTTATGTATATGGTGCCCAATATGATGAGTTCTCAATAGAGTATGGATGGAGGCACTTAAAACCGCCATTCATGTTCTCAATAGAGTACCGAGCAAGTCGGTGCCCAAACCACTGTACGAGTTGTGGACAGGAAAATCCCCATCGCTACAACACCTTGATGCTGGCAAAGCGTGTTGGGAACCCCAAGAGGAGGGTGTCATGAGCACATCGGTAGGAATTTCCCCTTAGTTAAGAACCAAGGTTATCAGTCCAGTAGGAGATAGAGGATCTTCGGAAAGTTGATGCCACTGACGATGGTGATGGCGCCTCACCGGTGTAAGCAACAACGTGGAACCTTCACACAACACAACCAAAATACTTTGTCCCAACAGTACAGTGAGGTTCTCAATCTCATCGGTCTTGCTGAAAACAAAGATTAGACGTATAGTGTGGAAAATAATGTATGCTTGCAGTAAATAAAGAAAAGAAGGAAATTGTAGAGGTTTGTTTAAGAGTGTAGGAAAATGGACCGGGATTCATAGGTTCACTAGTGGTGTCTCTCCATAAAAGAGAGCATGTTGGGTGAACAAATTACAGCTAGGGAATAGACAAATAAAGGTTGCACCATAGTGCACATTCATGACATGAAGACTAATATGATATTTAGTGCGGGCAGTACAAGAATATACATAGACCGTAATCCAAATGCATCTATGACTAATAATCCACCCTCAGGTTATCATGCGAACCCCCTTAGGTATTAAGTTGCAAGCAACAGATAATCGCATTAAGCAATGTGTGTAATGTAAGCAATGATTGTACACGCGGGAACTCACACCGCTGTTTTCTCCCTAGTGGCAACAACACATCCTCCCCCGTCACGTTTCTATCACTCGAGCACAGGCGAAAAGGAGGCATGAACCCACTATCGAGCATAAATACTCCCTCTTGGAGTCACTAGAAACTACTTGGCCAGAGCAACCACTAGCAACGAAAAGCATGCAAGATCACAAATAACATATGCAATAAAAGACTATAATCAACTTGGCATACGTTCAATATTCATCAGATCCTAGCAAACACAGCACATAGAGTTACATAAGAACAATCTCGATCATGTTAGGCAGCTCACGAGATCTAAACATTGAGGCATAGGAGGAGAAGACAACCATCTAGCCACTGTTATGGACCCGTAGTCCAATGATGAACTACTCACGTATCATTCCGGAGGCAGGCATAGTGATGAAGAGGCCTCCGGTGATGATCTCCTCTCCAGTAGGGTGCCGGGAGACATCTTCAGAACCCCCCTCATCTAGGGTTGACGACGACGGCGGCTGTGGAACTTTTCGGGGATTTTTGATCTGGTATCTAGGGTTTTCCATCCGGGGGGGAATAAATAGGCGAAAGGGAAAAGGCGGTGGAGCCCTGGGGGGCCCACACCAACCCCTTCCGTGGCCAAGGGGGGGCGCAACCCCATGGTGTGGTCCCCATGGTGCCCTTCTTCGACTCCTCTTAGGTCTTCTGGATGCTTCCGGGGAAAATAGGACTTCCGGGCTTCAAATTTTCCAATTCCGAGAAATATTTCCAGAACAACTTTTCTGAAACTAAAAACATCACAAAACAAGGAACTGGCTCTGTGGCATCTTGTCAATAGGTTAGTCCATAAAATCGATAAAACTGACATAAAGAAGGGAGAAAACATGTAGCAATTGGCATAATATTATCATGGAGCATCAGAAATTATAGATATGTTGGAGACGTATCAAGCATCCCCAAGCTTAGTTCCTACTTGTCCTCGAGTAGGTAAACGATAAAACAATAATTACTGAGGTGACATGCTACTAACATAAACTTGCTCATAAAAATGTAAAAGCATATGCATGCTGAGATCATAGAACTTTTAACACAAACATGATAAATAGAACTTTAATAATAAAGCATAGCAATCACTTTGCATCATGAGAAGTATCTCAAATAAAACATCATGAATAACAATGCAAAGAAAGATATATGTTTGTTTCAAGTATAGAGAAAGCATGACAAAGTGATATTTCGCTAGTCCTTAAGAGTGGGGCAAAACATAAATGCCAGGACACCTTTAAAGTTCATGAGGAAGACTAGAGCAAATAATTTGAGAACAAGCAATAACACATCATGAATCAATTAATAATGTTTCTGGGACAAATGCATATAAAACTCAGAATGGCAAAATTTCTCTCAACTGTGCATAAAGTTAGAAGATGGAGACTCAACATAAAAGTAAAAGAAAGGCCCTTCGCAGAGGGAAGCAGGGATCACTCATGTGCTAGAGCTTTTTCTTTTATTAAACATAGGTATTAAAAGTTTGACACTCCCCCCATCCATATTTCACAAACCATGGCTAACCGAATCCTCGGGTGCCTGCCAACAATCACATACCATGGAGGAGTGTCTAAATTTTGGGAGATGTATGCTAATGTCAACGAATTGTAAATAGAAAATACAGTACGTCACAAGCCAACTGGATTCACAAGAGCGGCTCCCATATGAAGGACGCATCTGGGTAGAAGGTCATCCCTCTTTCTCTTTGGTTTACACAATTATGCTTTGACTGATAAATCAGGGGGAAAAATAGTGAAGAGATTTTGTCTGTATTAATTTGGGGCTGGGCACCCCGCTGCCAGCTCTTCTATCATTTGGATAAGCGGATGTAGCCACTAGTCCAGGGTGTGAAATCCAATCAACAACTGAGATAAAGATTCTCTATTTACGTCCTCATGAGCAAAATCAGGAACATAAAGCAAGAGTAATTTTTAAAGTTTTAAAGGTAACACACGAGAAATTTACTTGGAGTGACAGTTAAATACCACATGTAGGTAAGTATGGTGGACACAATGGGAAAACTTTGTTTTAGGGAGTTGGATGCACGAGTAGAGGTCATACTCAGTACAGGTGGAGGCTAGTAAAAGACTGGGAGCGACAAATCAAGAGAGCATAAGAGCCATAATCATGAATAGCGACATAAACATCATTAATTAAAGCATAAGCAGTATCACAAGTTCAAAAACTAAATGATCATAGAGGCTATTAGTGACTGGTTCATAGTCACAAACATGGTGTGAGCATGTGCCAAGTCAACCAAATAAAACATGCGAAAGAGAATACCATAAATTTATGCTTCAACATGACAAGAACAACTCATGAATCTTTCAGTGGAACCTTAAACACTCTCAGCTATTTGAGGCTAATGATGCTACTCAACAGCCACAAGGCTTTAAAACTAAAATAACATCTAGCATGATACGAAAAAGTTCTAGCCACGGTCTATACAAGCTTCTACTTGCACCATTAAAATTCTACTTCAAGCAGCAATTTCTTCTCCCAACAGGCACCGTACAAGATATGTTTTAACAAAAATACTCTTCATGATATAGTAAGAAAAAAATGAGAGCACTCACATAACACTACTAAAACTAACAGCTCTGATAAGAGATGCATCCAAAACAGGAGCTAAATAAATGCAGCAGCTAGACAAAGATTAAGAATACAAAGTATCCCCATGAAAAAGCGGAGCATGTCACTCTCCAATAAAAGAATGCTGGGGTCCAACCAAGCTTATTGAAAAAATAAAAACAAACTGAAAGCAAAAATAAAAGACGCTCCAAGTAAAGCACATAAGATGTGACCGAATAAAAATATAGTTTCACTAGAAGTGACATGATAATTTGTTGATGAAGAAGGGGATGCCTTGGGCATCCCAAGCTTAGACGCTCGAGTCTTCTTGGAATTTGATGGGATGTACCACCGGGGCATCCCCAAGCTTAGGATTTCCAATCTTCTTGATCACGTCATATCATCCTCTTCTCTTGACCCTTGAAAACTTCCTTCACACCAAACTTCTCACAATCTTCATTAGCAACGTTAGTGCAATCGAAATAATAAATTCACATGGTTCAGTTTCAAAACAAGCCTAACACTCAAAAACATATTAGCTACTTTCGCAACTTCTTTTAAAACGCTTTTTCTCAAAAGAACACCAAAAGAAAGAGATTAAGATGCAAATGCAATTATTGTCAGAAATCTGTCAAAACAGGACAGTAAATAAAGATGATTTTTTTCGAAAATCTTCTGTTGCTCAAATCAAAAAGTTGTAAACTAATAAAGTTGCGTACATAGCCCAGGATTACGCACAAAAAAACTCAGGTCATTTTGATTTTTTTGTGATTTTATACGGATTAAACAGTGGATAGAAGAAATATGTTTCCTACGCAGAAATCCGAAATATAGCCTCAACTTTCCACTAGAGGTTTTACTTGGCTCAACAAAAACACAAAAGAAAAGATACAGCGGGGTAACTAAGGAAATAGAAAACACCCAGGTGCAAAGAAAACAAAAAAAAGAAGGAAAACGGGCTGAAAACAGAGAAATAAAACGGGTTGTCTCCCGGTAGCGCTTTGCTTTAACGCCTTTCAGCTAGGCATAGAAAGCAACTCAAGTATTTTCAAGTGAAGCATCAACATCGACAAATTCCTTTAAATCATTATTTGCATCAATATTCACTCTAGGTGTTTCTAAATATTCAACATGAAGGTCACTCTTAGTTTCATTAATCGTTTTAGCAATTTTCAGCACATATTGAGATTTGGGTTTAGTTATCTTGGGAACATACATGAATCTTTGCTCTTTTTCCACATAGGCTTTCTACTTTTTGAATTTAAGAGATGAAAAAGTTGAGCTTAAAGTTCCCATAGCCTCCTCTAGTTTACCAATCCTAAAATTTTGATCATCATGAGTGTTGCTAGCTTCTAAAGCAGTGATTCTTTTATCAATAGCTATTATTGATTCATTAACTTTGCTAGCATTATCAAGGAAAATTGGTAAGTTCATTTCCAAAGAGTTTAGTTTATTAATAACATCCTCCAAAGTGGTCTCAGTTTTAACAGTTATAGCGGGGGTGTTCCTACCAAACTTTCAATCAAATTGCAGACTTCCAAGGCAGAAGTTCCTAGAAAATTTCCACCCGTAAGAGTATCTAACACATACCTATACCTGCCAGTAGTACCAACATAAATATTCCTCAGGAGTATCAAGGTAGATATTTTTTGTACACCTATTATGAGCATTGTTTATTCTATACCAAGCATATTTTAAACTCTCTCCCCCATGTTGCCTAAAAGAACGAACCTCAACTTCAGGAATACTCATTTTAGCAAAATAAAAGCAGGAAAATAAATAACATCTATGAAGTAAACTAATTTTTTTGTGTTTTTGATATAAAGAAGCAAAACAAGACAAAAAAAATAAAAACAAGACAATAAACAAAATAAATAGGTTGAGAGTGAGAGACTCCCCTTGCCAGAAGACTTCTTTCTCCCCGGCAACGGCGCCAGAAAAAGTCCTTGATGTTGGCAAAGCGTGTTGGGAACCCCAAGAGGAGGGTGTGATGAGCACAGCGGTAGGAATTTCCCCTTAGTTAAGAACCAAGGTTATCAATCCAGTAGGAGAAAGAGGATCTTCGGAAGGTTGATGCCACTGACGGTGGTGATGGCGCCTCACCGGTGTCAGCAACAACGCGGAACCTGCACACAACACAACCAAAATACTTTGTCCCAACGGTACAGTGAGGTTGTCAATCTCACCGGTCTTGCTGAAAACAAAGATTAGACGTATAGTGTGGAAAATAATGTATGCTTGCAGTAAATAAAGAAAAGCAGGAAATTGTAGAGGTTTGGTTAACAGTGTAGGAAAATGGACCGGGGTTCATAGGTTCACTAGTGGTGTCTCTCCATAAAAGATAGCATGCTGGGTGAAAAAATTACAGCTAGGCAATTGACAAATAAAGGTTGCACCGTAGTGCACATTCATGACATTAAGACTACTATGATATTTAGTGCGGGCATTACAACAATATACATAGACCAAAATCCAACTGCATCTATGACTAATAATCCACCCTGAGGTTATCATACGAACCCCCTTAGGTATTAAGTTGCAAGCAACAGATAATCGCATTAAGCAATGTGTGTAATGTAAGCAATGATTGTACATGCGGGGACTCACACCGCTGTTATCCTCCTAGTGGCAACAGCACATCCTCCCCCGTCACGTTTCTGTCACTCGAGCACAGGAGAAAAGGAGGCATGAACCCACTATCGAGCATAAATACTCCCTCTTGGGGTCACTAGAAACTACTTGGCTAGAGAAACCACTAGCAACATAAAGCATGCAAGATCACAAATAACATATGCAATAAAAGACTATAATCGACTTGGCATAAGTTCAATATTCATCGGATCCCAGCAAACACATCACATAGAGTTACATAAGAACAATCTCGATCATGTTAGGAAGCTCACGAGATCTAAACATTGAGGCATAGGAGGAGAATACAACCATCTAGCTACTGTTATGGACCCGTAGTCCAAGGATGAACTACTCACGCATCACTCCGGAGGCAGGCATGGTGATGAAGAGGCCTCCGGTGATGATCTCCTCTCCGGCAGGGTGCTGAGAGACAGCTTTAGAACCCCCCTCATCTAGGGTTGACAACAACGGCGGCTGTGGAACTTCTCGGGGATTTTTTATCCGGTATCTAGGGTTTTCCATCCGGGGGGAATAAATAGGTGAAAGGGCAAAGGCGGTGGAGCCCTGGGGGCCCCACACCACCCCTGGCACGGCCAAGGGGGGGACACCACCCCATGGTGCCCCTCTTCGGTCTTCTGGATGCTTCCGGGGAAATAGGACTTCCGGGCTTCGACTTTTCCAATTCCGAGAATATTTCTAGAACAACTTTTCTGAAACTAAAAACAGCAGAAAACAGGGAATTGGCTCTGTGGCATCTTGCCAATAGGTTAGTCCGGAAAATCGATAAAAATGACATAAAGAAGGGAGAAAACATGTAGCAATTGGCATAATATTATGATGGAGCATCAGAAATTATACATACGTTGGAGACGTATCACACCTCAGGGTGTGGGGGAGCCCAGTTTGAGGCCAAAGTGTTTAATACAAACATTGCAAAGTTAGATACCAAAACAGTGAGTTGCCACTTCATTGGCTATCTTGATAGATCAAAAGGTTATCGTTTCTACTGTCCAGACAGATACACAAAGTTTGTAGATACGAGTCGTGCGGTCTTCTTAGAGGACGAAATGATGATGGGGAGAATGGTAGCTCAGAAAATTGATCTTGAGGAGAAGAGGGTGTGTGCACCTAATCCGATGATTCAAGAACCGTTTTTCTCACTACCTGTTGTACCTGCATCGTCAACCCCTGAGGTTGCAGTGCAAGCACCTGCTGTAACTCCAACCATGACAACTAGAGGTGAAGATCCGGAACCTGCCCGTCAGGAGCCGACTGAACCCAAAGTTGAGCATGAAAGGGAGGAGCAGCAGCCTTTTCAAGAGGATGTGCCAGAAGTTGAGGCACATAATGAGAAAAGGAATGAGACCCTTAGAAGTTCTACAAGACGTAAAAAGTCAGCAATTTCTTATGTTTATAAAGTTTACAACATAGAAACGACTCATACGGAAAATGATCCCGCTTCATATGAAGAAGCCATGAGAAGCCGTCACTCATCTAAATGGGTGGAGGCAATGGAAGATGAAATGAGATCTATGAGTTCCGACGATGTTTGGGACTTAGAGGATATTCCTAAAGGAGCTAAAACAATAGGCTGTAAATGGGTCTACAAAACAAAGTATGACTCTAAGGGGAATGTAGAAAAGTATAAAGCAGGTCTTGTGGCAAAAAAGGTTTTACACAAAGAGAAGGGCTAGATTACAATGAGACATTTTCTATAGTATCATGTAAGGCATATTTTGAGAAAGTTCTCAAAAAGTATAATATGCATGCGAGTTCTGCCACACCTGCTCCTATAGTCAAGGGCGACCGTTTTGGAAAATTTCAATGTCCCAAGAACCAGCACAAGATCGATCAAATGAAAGAATTACATATGCTTCGGCTGTTGGAACCTTACAGTATGCACAAGTGTGCACTCGCCCTGACTTAGCTTTTATCACCGGGGTACTCGGTAGATATCAAGAGAATCCAGGCATAGAGCACTGGAAAATGGTAAAGAAACCATTACGTTATGTGCAAGGCACCAAGGACCTCATGCTAACATACAGAAGATCTGATTCCCTAGAGATAAGAGGGTATTCAGATGCTGATTTTGCGGGAGACAAAGATGATACAAAATCCACGTCAGGATACATGTTTACTCTCGCAGGAGGAGCTATTTCGTGGAGAAGCTCCAAACAGTCAATAGTTGCATCATCCACGATGTATGCAGAATTTATAGCATGTTATGAGGCCACGGGGCAGACGATATGGTTAAAGAAATTTATACCCGACTTGAAAGTGGTAGAATGCATTAGCAAACCACTAAAGATGTACTGTGACAACCAGCCCACAACATTTTATGCTTACAAAAACAAGTCGAGTAATGCTACAAAGCCAATAGAAATAAAGTATTATGTTGTGAAGGATACAACCGAGGATCAATCTATAGGTCTCGAGCATATAAGGATAAAGGATATGATTGCGAATCCGCTAACGAAAGGCTTACCACCCAGTGTGTTCAAGGAACACATAGCCGGCATGGGTTTAACAGAAAGCCTATGAATCCTATATCAAGAGAGGCCCAAAAAGGAACCGTTTTTTTTTCAAAACAGAAAGGTATATTGTAGCTATCTGATTCTATCAGAATTTGAGTTGTGACGATGAAACATGCTCTATGTATCAATATGTGATGAAACAAGTAAAAGTAAAAGGTATAAGGATAAAAGTAAAAGTTGAGATCAAGGGGGAGAATGTTAGATTGGTCTCCTCGCAGGTCCAACGGTCTGCAAGACCCCTTCTTGGTCAATGCACCCTGATCGGGTGCGCCCAACCGCATCTGGTTGGTGGTCCCCTGTTGCCTGCACTATAAAGAAAGGTGGGGGCCGGCAGAACGTGGTACAAGGATCATCGCGTTTGCCAGACCCCACCGATACACCCATCCGATATAGGGTTAGTGCAGGACCGACGAGAAGCTCCACCACCGCCGCCACTCCTCACAGTCACCATCGACACCATGTCCACCTCCACAGGATCATCCTCGAAAGTATATGAAGGTGTTATCTCTCCCATGTCTCTCTCTGTCCTCTCTCTCCCTCTTGAGTTCTCTCTCGGTTACATTCACAAATTCATAGCTATTTGGCTAATACCGATAACAATCTAGATCTAGTCGATCTTAGCACTCTTACACATGATTTATCCATCTTACTTTTCCATTCCTTATTTCCTTTGTGAGCTGCACCACAAGGTGTGACATCCAAACAAGTGATTAGCTCTGTAGAGCTGGCCTCTCTTTCGACTGATGTTCCATGGAATATCTAGTTCTGCTCACCGCTTGCGCTTGGCAGAGAAGGGAAAAGAGAGGGTGAGGCAGAGGATTTATCTCACATCGACCGATTCCTCCTGTACAAAGTAATACTAGTACGATACTCACAGCTTGCAAGATAAGCAGTCAAAATTCCTGGACCAAATAGTTCAAGGCCATGTCTTGGTATGATCCTGTTTCAGTTTCGCTCGCCGTCGCATGCACCGAACTCTGGTCCGAGGAAACTATCTTTGTCACTGTAACAGTTGACAACAAGAACCCATACCATCTATCTTTGCTTCTTCTAAGAGTGACAATGTGGGCGTTAGAACATCTCTTACGGGGCTGCTCAAATCCAGACCGGATTTGTCCCGTTTGTGTCCGTATAAGCAGCTGTCCGGGCCACTGTCCGCCCGTTTCTAGGCAGTGCACCCTACGGGACTGCTCACTTGGTACCAATAAAATATTACAAAACAGGCCACAACTTCAAAGGTCATGCCGGCCAGGGCTCAGGACATGCCGGCCACGGTTCAGGCCATGCTGACCGGCATACAAAAGGGCACGCGATCATTGTTCACTCCTCGCCGTCCATGTACCGCTGCTACTTCCTCTCGAAGTAGGCCGTCTTCCTCGGGGTCAGCGAGCTCAAGTCCATGGCCATGATCTGGGCTTCTTGGGCGGCCAGCGCGAGCTCGTCCTCCTTCTTCTTGACCTCGAGCTCCGTCTGCTTGATCTCGGCCTCCTTGGCCCTTGTCTCGGCTTCCTTGGCCCTAGTCCTTGCCTTGTCCTCCTCTATCTCCAACTTCTTGGATTGGACGATGAAGAAATTCTTCATCGTCTCCTCTCGCTCCTGGCGCTTTTTCTCCTCCCTCTCTTCTTTCTTCTCGATGGTCTTGTCCTTTTGGGTGATGAAGCCCTTGAGGGTCTCTTGCAGCGCGATCGTCGTGGTGTCGCGCTTCAAGTCCAGCTTCGAGTTGGTCCAGCCCCTTGGCCTTTCCGTTGTCGTGTCGTCCCCGTTGCCGGGAGTCATCCCAGGGACCAGCAGCTGTCCTCGGCCTTTCTTGAGGAGGTTGTGGAGCTCCTTCCACTTCTGGTTGTCCTTGAGCACGTTGTAGCAAAGGGCGAAGTTGAAGGACCGGCCCCCATGCTCGGCCTTGAACACCTCCAACGCTTGGAACGCCTACAAAAAACAATGGCAAGGACAATGTAACCTGGGACAAGTGGATGCCGACAATAGCATGCATGAACAAGGGACTCACCAAGTCTGCAATGCCATGCCCACTTTGCAGCCGGGCCACCGCGTGCTCGAAGGACCCGTTGAACTTGCTGCACTCGGCCGAGATGAGTCCAAACCTTTTTTGAATGGACATTTCCGACCGTGTTGTGACCATAGAGTAGGACGGGAGTAGTGCCCTTTCATGGTAGTTCTTGTACATGCGTCCCCAGTACGCATTGCCCTTCATCTCGGCTCCGATGATCGTGTTCTGTCCCACCTCCATCCATGTGTCATAGAGGCACATGTCCTCCGCTTCGGTGTACCCGATGCCTCTTGGACACCCCTTCTTGGCCGGAAATCTTGCTGGGTCATCTCGTCCATGAACAATGGCATGTCGCCGATGTTCTCGCCCTAAGCCTTGATAAGTCTCCAACGTATCTTTAATTTCTGATGCTCCATGATCATATTTTGCCAATCGCTACTTGTTTTCTCCCTTATTTATAGCATTTTTATACGTTTTCTGGGACTAACCTATTAACAAGATGCCAAGTGCCAGTTCCCTGTTTTCTGCTGTTTTTGGTTTCAGAAAAGTTGTTCTATAAACATTCTCGGAATTGGAACCCACAAAGCCCGAAGTTCCTATTTCCCCCTGAAGCATCTAGAACACCGAAGAGGAGTCGAAGACGGGCAACAAGGGGGCCACAACATAGGGTGGCGTGGCCCCCCCCCTTGGCCGCGCCAACTATGGGTGTGGGGCCCCCTGGCCACCACCGTCTTTGCCCTTTCGCCTATTTAAGCCCCCCGGATGGAAAACCCTAAAGGCTTGATCAAAAATCCCCGAAAAGTTCTGCAGCCGCCGTCACCGTCAACCCTAGATCAAGGGGTTCTGAAGCTGTTCATCAGCATGCCTCTACATCACCATGCCTGCCTCCGGAGTGATGCGTGAGTAGTTCATCCTTGGACTACGCGTTCGTAGGTGTAGCTAGATGGTTGTCTTCTCCTCTTATGCCTCCATGTTTAGATCTCGTGAGCTGCCTATCATGATCGTGATTGATCTTATGTAATTCTATATGCTGTGTTTGCTGGGATCCGATGAATATTGAACTTATGCCAAGTTGATTATAGTCTTTATTTGCATATGCTATTTGTGATCTTGTATGCTTTCCGTTGCTAGTGGTTACTCTGGCCAAGTAGTTGCTAGTGACTCCAAGAGGGAGTATTTTTGCTCGATAGTGGGTTCATGCCTCCTTTTCGCCTTGCTCGTGTGACAGAAACGTGAAGGGGGAGGATGTGCTGTTGCCATTAGGGAGAAAACAACAATGAGAGTGCCCGCGTGCATAATCATTGCTTACATTACACACTTTGTTTAATGCAATTATCTGTTGCTTGCAACTTAATACCTAAGGGGGTTCGGATGATAACCTGAGGGTGGATTATTAGTCATAGATGTAGATGGATGTCAGTCTATGTATTTTGTTGTAATGCCCGCACTAAATATCATAGTAATCTTCATGTCATATTGTTCACTACGGTGCAACCTCTATTTGTCAATTGCCCAGCTGTAATTTGTTCACCTAGCATGCTATCTTTTATGGAGAGAAACCACCAGTGAAACTATGAACCCCGGTCCATTTTCCCACTGTTAAACAAACCACAACAATTTCCTGCTTTCTTTACTTACTGCAAGCATACACTATTTTCCACACTATACGTCTAATCTTTGTTTTCAGCAAGACCGGTGAGATTGACAACCTCACTGTACCGTTGGGGCAAAGTATTTTGGTTGTGTTGTGTGCAGGTTCCACGTTGTTGCTGACACCGGTGAAGCGCCAGCACCACCGTCAGTGGCATCAACCTTCCGAATGTCCTCTTTCTCCCACTGGATTGATAACCTTGGTTCCTAACTAAGGGGAAATACCTACCGCTATGCTCATCACACCCTCCTGTTGGGGTCTCCCAACAAACGTGTGTATCACAAGCATCAAGGATATTTTCTGGCGCCGTTGCTGGGGAGAAGGAAGTCTTGTAGCAAGGGGAGTCTCTCACTCTCAACCTCTCTATTTTGTTTATTGTCTTTTTTTTTGTCTTGTTTTGCTTCTTTATATCAAAAACACACAAAAAAATTAGTTTACTTTATGGCATAAAAGGTCAACTCAAGTATTTTCAAGTGAAGCATTCACTTGCTATTTTTTGCTTTATCATGCTTGCTATCAATGTTTGATGTCTTTGAAACTAGATCTTTTAGGAAAGGTGGGTTCACGGATGAACAACAAAAACATTATAAGGAACACCGCTTGTCACAAAAAGGGATACACTTATGGGTGAAAATTAATAAATTGCATGACTATGCTAAAAGCTTGTGCTCTACCTATAATGTTACTGATTGCTTTGATAAATCTTGCTGCTGTAGGAGGTATAAACACCTCCATTTTCAATGTGAGTATAATGATAATGTTACCATATCTTCTTATGTTAAGGAAAATTATCAATTATATGATGTGGGACAAATTGAAGAATTTATTGCTTGGAAGGGTGCATTCGAAATTGCCTATTTGCTTGAAAGTTTTGATGATGCACCTTATAAATATGAGATTTATGCTATACTTGAATATTGTTTTTATAATTACAAGGATTGTAATTACTACATAATGGAATATCTTAATAAATTCTCACAACCTAAGGAATTAACTGATGCCTTGCAGGAGCCTATGGAAGAAGAAATTGCTGAATCTGGAAGCTCATTGGATGAAAAAGAGGAGGAGAGTGATGATCAAGAGGAGGAAGAATGGAGCTACCCATGTCTACCTCTCAATGATAGTAACTCTTTAACTCATACATTATTTGATGATATTGATACTTTCTATACTTGTGACCTTGTTACGACTATGAATGAAACTTGTGAGAATGATATACTACTGTTATTTATGATAATCCATGCTACTTGGATAAATCTTATGATAATGCTCTTGATGATGGTCCTATGTTACTTGATGTTATAAATTATAATGCTACTAAAAATAGGATTGCTATAATGTGTCCTATACCTTTTATGAGTGATCAATCATCTTGTTTTTCTATTACTAAAAGTGGGAAGAAAGAAGAGCTGATTTTAAATTTTGATCCCACTGTTTTTGAGCTTGATATGAATTGTGTGCTTTTAGACTATGTCAAACATGCTTTATGTGAAAATTATATTGTTGAGTTTGTTCATGATGCTACTGAAAATTATTATGAGAGAGGAAAATATGGTTGTAGGAATTTTCATATTACTAAAACACCTCTCTTTTTGTTGAAAGTTTTGAAGTTGCTCTTGTTCTACCTACCCATGATTTCTAGTTTGAGTTTCTTTAATTTATTTCTTTACAAGATTCCTACGCATAGGAAGTGGGTTAGACTTAATTTTGTTTTATACTTGCTTCTTGATGCTCTCTTTCTCTTAATTCATATTTCTTATGTGAGCATCTTTCCTTTTATGCCTAGCTGAAAGGCGTTAAAGAAAAGCGCTACCGGGAGACAACCTGTTTTATTTCGCCGTTTTCAACCCGTTTTCTTTCGTTTTCTTTGGTGTGCTTTGCACCTGGGTGTTAACTATTTCCTTAGCAACCCCTCTGTATCTTTTCTTTTGAGTTTTTGTTGAGCCAAGCAAAGCCTCTAGTGGAAAGTTGAGCCTATATTTCGGATTTCTGCGCAGGAAACAGATTTCTGCTGTCCGCTGTTAATTGTGTTAAAAATCACAGAAAATTCAAAATGACCTTAGATTTTTATGCTTAATCCTGAGTTATATACGGAACTTTCCTTAGAAGAAAACTGTATTTGAGCAACATAAGATTTTTGAAAAAATCGATCTTTACCTGCTGTTCTGTTTTGACAGATTTCTGCCATTTATCGCATTTGCATCTTAAACTCTTTCTTTTGGTGTTCTTTTGAGAAGAAGAGCTTTGAAATTAGTTCTGACAGTATCTAATATGTTTTTGAGTCTTATACTTGTGTTGAAACTGAACCACGTGAATTTATTATTTCAATTGCACTAATGTTGCTAATGAAGATTGTGAGAATTTTTGATGTGAAGGAAGTTTTCAAGGGTCAACAGAAGAGGATGATATGATGTGATCAAGAAGAGTGAAAAGCCTAAGCTTGGGGATGCCCCGGTGGTACATCCAAGAAAATTCCAAGAAGACTCAAGCGTCTAAGCTTGGGGATGCCCAAGGCATCCCCTTCTTCGTCAACAAATTATCAGGTCACTTCTAGTGAAACTATATTTTTATTCGGTCGCATCTTATGTGCTTTGCTTGGAGCGTATTTTATTTTTGTTTTCCGTTGGCTTTTGCTTTTGCTTTCAGTTTGTTTTTACTTTTTCAATAAGCTTGGTTGGACCCCAGCATTCTTTTATTGGAGAGTGACACGCTCCGCTTTTTCATGAGAATACGTTGTATTCTTAATCTCTGTCTAGCTAATGCATTTATTTAGCTCCTGTTTTGCATGCATCTCTTATTAGAGCTGTTAGTTTTAGTAGTGTTATGTGAGTACTCTCATGTTTGCTTGCTGTATCATAAAGAGTATTTTTGTTAAAGCATGTTTTGTTTGGTGCTTGTTGGGAGAAAGAAAAATTATTGCTTGAAGTAGAATTTATAACAGTGCTAGTAGAAGCTTGTATAGACTGGCTAGGAATTTTTTCATGCCATGCTAAATTTTATTTTAGTTTTAAAGCCTTGTGGTTATTGAGTACCATGATTAGCCTCAAATAGCTGAGAGTGTTTAATATGTCTTGAAAGATTCATGCGTTGTTCTGTCATAGTAAAGCATCAATATATGGTATTCTCTTTCGAATGTTTTATTTGGTTGACTTGGCGCATGCTCACACCATGTTTATGAATACAAACCAGTCACGAATAGCCTCCATGACCACTTAGTTTTTGAACTTGTGATACTGCTTATGTTTTAATTAATGATGCTTATGTCGCTATGCATGATTATGGCTCTTATGCTCTCTTGATTTTTCGCTCCCAGTCTTTTGCTAGCCTCCACCTGTACTGAGTATGAGCTCTACTCGTGCATCCAAACTCCTTTCAACCAAACTTTTTCCCATTGTATCCACCATACCTACCTACATGTGGTATTTAACTGCCATTCCAAAGTAAATTGCTCATGTGTTACCTTCAAAACCTTCAAAATTACTCCTGCTTTATGTTCCTGTTTTTGCTCATGAGGATGTAAATAGAGAATCTTTATCTCACTTGTTCATTGGATTTCACACCCTGGACTAGTGGCTTCATCCGCTTATCCAAATGATAGAAGAGCTGGCAGCGGGGTGCCCAGCCCCAAATTAATGCAAACAAATTCTCTTCACTATTTTTGCCCCTGATTTATCAGTCAAAGCATAATTGTGTAAACAAAAGAGAAAGAGGGATGAATTTCTATACCAGTTGCGTCCTTCACCATGGGAGCCGCTCTTGTGAATCCAGTTGACTTGTAATGTACTGTAGTTTCTGTTTACCATTCGTTGACATTAGCGTTCATCTCCCAAAATATAGACACTCCTCCACGGTATGTGATTGTTGGGAGGCACCCGAGGATTCGGTTAGCCATGGTTTGTGAAAGATGGATGGGAGGATGTCAAACTTTTAATACCTCTGTTTAATAAAATAAAAGCTCTAGCACATGAGTGATCCCTGCTTCCCTCTACGAAGGTTCTTTCTTTTACTTTTATGTTGAGTCTCCATCTTCTAACTTTCTGCACAGTTGAGACAGCATTTTGCCATTATGAGTTCTATGTGCATTTGTCCCATAAGCATCAATAATTGCTTCATGATGTGATATTATTTGTTCTAGTCTTCCTCATGAACTTTGGAGGTGTCCTGGCATTTATGTTTTGCCCCACTCTTAAGGACTATCGAAATATCACTTTGCCATGCTTTCTATATACCTGAAAAAAACATCTATCTTTCTTTGCATTATTATTCATTATCCTTTATTTGAGTTAATCTTCGTGATGCAAAGTAATTGCTATGCTTTATTATTAAAGTTTTATTTATCATAGTTGTGTTTAAAAGTTTTATGATCTCAGCGTGCATATGCTTTTACATTAGATTGATCAAGTTTATGTTAGTAGCATGTCACCTCAGAAATTATTTTGTTTTATCGTTTACCTACTCGAGGACGAGTAGGAACTAAGCTTGGGGATGCTTGATACGTCTCCAACGTATCTATAATTTCTGATGCTCCATGATCATATTTTGCCAATTGCTACTTGTTTTCTCCCTTATTTATAGCATTTTTATACGTTTTCCGGGACTAACCTATTAACAAGATGCCAAGTGCCAGATCCCTGTTTTCTGCTATTTTTGGTTTTAGAAAAGTTGTTCCGGAAGCATTCTCGGAATTGAACCCCACAAAACCCGAAGTTCCTATTTTCCCCGGAAGCATCTAGAACACCGAAGAGGAGTCGAAGACGGGCAACACGGGGGCACACCATAGGATGTCGTGGCCCCCCTTGGCCGCGCCAGCTATGGGTGTGGGGCCCCTGGCCTCCACCGCCTTTGCCCTCTCGCCTATTTAAGCCCCCGGATGGAAAACCCTAAACACCTGATAAAAAATCCCCGAAAAGTTTCGTAGCCGCCGTCACCGTCAACCCTAGATCGGGGAGGGGGGTCTGTAGATGTTTCCGGCACCCTGCCGGAGAGGAGATCATCACCGGAGGCCTCTACATCACCATTCCTGCCTCCGGAGTGATGCGTGAGTAGTTCATCCTTGGACTACGGGTTTGTAGCTGTAGCTAGATAGTTGTCTTCTCCTCTTATGCCTCCATGTTTAGATCTCGTGAGCTGTCTATCATGATCGAGATTGGTATTATCTAATTCTATATGCTGTGTTTGCTGGGATCCGATGAATATTGAACTTATGCCAAGTTGATTATAGTCTTTATTTGCATATGCTATTTGTGATCTTGCATGCTTTCCGTTGCTAGTGGTTACTCTGGCCAAGTAGTTGTTAGTGACTCCAAGAGGGAGTATTTATGCTCGATAGTGGGTTCATGCCTTCTTTTCGCCTTGCTCGAGTGACAGAAACATGAAGGGGAAGGATGTGTTGTTGCCATTAGGGAGAAAACAGCGGTGAGAGTGCCCGCGTGCATAATCATTGCTTACATTACACACTTTGTTTAATGCAATTATCTGTTGCTTGCAACATAATACCTAAGGGGGTTCGGATGATAACCTGAGGGTGGATTATTAGTCATAGATGCAGATGGATGTCGGTCTATGTATCTTGTTGTAATGCCCGCACTAAATATCATAGTAATCTTCATGTCATATTGTGCACTACGGTGCAACCTCTATTTGTCAATTTCCCAGCTGTAATTTGCTCACCTAGCATCAAATTTGCCTAGCATGCTATCTTTTATGGAGAGAAACCACTAGTGAAACCACTATTCAAAATATCATCCGATATGCCGATTTATCGGCCGATTTATCGCTTATCGGATGGTGACCGATAAGATAAATGAATATTGGCGGAGTTTATCATTTGGGCCAATTTATCGGTCTTATAAGCGATTTATCGGTCGATATGCCGATAAATTAGCCGATATATCGATTTTCCATCACTAGAACATGTCATTAGTGACATGCATCATAGAATTTTTAGTATTATTGAATACATTCTATCTATATATCATAATTTAGATATTTTAGCGGCGATATGATATAATTTTATAACATATTTTAGATTTTTTAGTGCTATAATTTGGGATTTACAAGAAAAATGGCCGATAAATAGTCGACCGATAAAATCGATTTATCGGCCGATAAGCCGATATATCTCTTATCATGGGTCGACCGATAAGTTAACGGTAAGCGATATCCTGAACATTGAGTGAAACTATGAACCCCGGTCCATTTTTTCACACTGTTAAAAAAACCACAACAATTTCCTGCTTTCTTTACTTACTGCAAGCATACATTGTTTTCCACACTATACGTCTAATCTTTGTGTTTCAGCAAGACCGGTGATATTGACAATCTCATTGTACCGTTGGGGCAAAGTATTTTGCTTGTGTTGTGTGCAGGTTCCACGTTGTTGCTGACACCGATGAACCGCCAGCACCACCGTCAGTGGCATCAACCTTCCGAAGGTCCTGTTTCTCCTACTGGATTGATAACCTTGGTTCCTAACTAAGGGAAAATACCTACCGCTGTGCTCACCACACCCTCTTCTTGGGGTCTCCCAACAAACGTGTGTATCACGAGCATCAAGCCTCGTCCTCCTTCTCTTCCTCCTCGCCCCTCCGCGTCGTACTCTGCGTGGACGCTCTCATTGATCATGTCCGTCAAGTAGGCATGTCCGTCCTACCTAGTGAGGCCCTGGGTCGGCGACAACATTTCGTCGAACATGTTGCGAGCGGTAGGAAAGTTGGTCGAAGGGATTGCGCGAGATCCGTTTCTCGCGGGTGCGGTGGACACGCCAGACATAGGCGCGGTGTTAAGATCGAAAGGGGCCCTAGGGGCCGGCGGCGTGGACGAGCCCACGTCTGGCACGTTGATGGGAGCCAACGGCGTACGTCCCGGCAAGAAACCATACGTCGGCGCAATAGCAGGCGACATCGCGTCCGGAATCGTGCTTGGCTGGGCCTCCGATGCGTTGGAGCTCGCGGCGGGGCCGTGGGGAAGGAACATAGGGGCACCGGCCTGCATGCCCATCATAATCATGGCTACTTGCACAACAGCTACGCCAATCCTGGCATTCCTGGCCGCCGCATCCTCCGTGGCGTGCGGTTCGGCAACGGCGGCGGCCTTTACCCACGCCCTCCGACCGGCCCTCTTTGCCGACTCCTCCTTCCTCTGCGCGTCGGAGAGCACAACCTTGGGTCTCTTCGCCCTCTAAGGGGTTGGGGCCTTCGACGTTGCCTGCGACGGCGCCCGGACCGGCGGAGCAGGTCCAGCTTCGGAACAACTTGGGTGGTATCGCCCGCGTCGGTCATGGCTAGGGCACAGAAGGGGGCGGCGGCTCTTGGTGGGAGAGAAACGGCCGGCAAAGGGAAATGAGTGGAGTGTGCCTCTGTTGGGCGAGCCAGGGCCGAGAAATATAGGACACGATCGTTGTCCCCGCGTGTCTGGACGATGCTCAAATCTGGATCAAAATTGGGCCAGATATGAGCGGTCCCGGATAAAAAAACAGACCACAGTCCGTTTAGGCAGCGCCGTAGGGGCCTTGCTTTCGGCCGGGCTGCTCAAATCGGGCCAGTCCGGGCGAAGTAAGCAGCCCCGTAGGAGATGTCCTTACGAAACGATGAACATCACCACACAACCTAGGACCAAACAGACACAGATATGCGGTACTGTACGTAGGGTAGGACCAGGAGGGTTTCGTGTGCATTTTCGCTTCGAGTCAAAAGCATGGCATAGGTGAGGTGGCAGGCCCATGTCCACGCCGACGAGATCTCCTATGCCATGTCGGTTAAAGGAGGATGGTATAGATGGCTTCAAAGATAGAAGTATGAGCTCCGTGGAAACACAAAATCTCCTATCAGGCTCTATCGTCGCGTGTTTGCGTCGTATCCTTGTTGAAGGTGGTGAACTCAAAATTGGGGATGCGAATCTGGAGTTCAAACTTATATTGGACTCGTCACCATCGACGCACATATGGTGATTTCTTCTTGAATGAGTAGCGTATGAGTTGTGTATTTTTCAGTTTGTTTTCGTCTTGTATCATAGGGTCAGTGGCTATTTGATGGAGTTTTCATGTGGCCTCTGGGTTTCGCAACTATCAGTCAATATGGAAACAATATGGAAACACCCGTGGGATTTTGATTAGAATCTGCAGCTATCTAAACTAGGTATTACTCCCTCCGTATGGAAATATAAGATGTTTTAGCCTTTTTCTAAATAAAATGTATCTAGACACGTCTACACACTAAAATATGTCTAGATACATCTTTTTTTAGAAAATGGTAAAATATTTTACATTTCGATACAATGAGAGTATTAATCTATGAGTTTTGCTACACCTACGGGCTGTTTCTACGGGAATTCACTTACGTACATAGGTGGCAATATTTGATTGCTGGGGCGGCGGGCCTAGGCTGAAATTCAGGGGGGGAAGTTTAACGTGGGGATGACAGGTAATCACGTAGGCAGATTTGCGTAAGATCTCTCCCGTAAGTGTAGCATTTCTGTTAATCTATAGAAGAAAGAAAACTTGCTTTATCCCTCGATGATAGTAAAGTTGTATAGTTCGAATTCAGACTTGCATAAGTTAAGGAATATCCCATGCAGTCACGCACATTCACCTCGATCGTTACATAGGCGTGTAGTGCGAGTGTGTGACGTCTGAATAAGTGATCAGCTCTGTACAGCTGACCTCTCTTTGGATTAATTTGTCATGGAATATCTAGCTCTGCGCTTTGCAGAGAGGGGAAAAGAGAGGGCGAGGCAGAGGCTTTTGCGAGATTTACATCGATCGATTCCTCCTGTCAAAAGTACGCGCGGAGCACGCTGCAGCTTGCAAGATGAGCAGTCAAAATTCCTGGACCAAACAGTTTCAGGCCATTTCTTGGTTGTTGGCTCCACTGAAGTACATGGGCGAGGTAGCTCAGAAATGGGCATGGACGATGAACATACACATGGAGCGACGCGATACGATGTGTCGCCGGTGGGAGTAGAAGTATGAAGGTTTGATGTGATCCCCTTTCAGTTTCGCTCGCCGTCACATGCACCGCTCTGGTGCGACAAAAGATAACTAAGCTGGTCCGAGAAAACTATCACTGTCACCGTAACAGTTGACAGCAAGAACCCATATCGATCTTTCCTTCTTCAGTTCATCTGACAGTGGCGCTGTGGGCGTTACGAAACGACGAACATCACGACACAACACAACCTAGGACCAAACAGATATGCGGCACTGTAGGACCAGGAGGGTTTCGTGTGCACTTTCACTTTGAGCCAAAAGCATGGCATAGGTGAGGTGGCAGTCCCATGTCCACGCCGATGAGATCTCACATACAAAATGTACTGGTAGTGAGAGTACCTTTGATTCAGGGGACACCATCATGGTCTCATCGGCTGGGGTGGCAATCATCTGACGGGATACATCATTCATAGCTGAGACGCACACCGACCATATTGTAGACTGCCGACAGTCCAACAGATTATTTCTTGTCTTGATCAGAGAGCTAGCCTGGAGTCAATCCGCCATGGAGGAATATGTATGCTGCATCTTGGCTGGCTGCCATATGTCCCAGATTTCCTATGGAAGATCCAGGCCTTCAGGGAGTGCAGCACACGCAAACTCTTCCTCCTTAAGTTCGGCGATCTGTACTGGTTCTGAATTTAATGAACTTGCTATGCGAGTTGCATGATCTTGAGTTGAAAGGCGGGACTACCTTCAAGTTACTGCTTACAGACTTACAGTAATATAGTGTGCCCGTCAGAATCAAAGTAAAGCATATTAAGCGTTCAAGGTAAACTGGCAAGCAGCCGCGTGTGAAGTCACGGTCTCACGGAATGCCGCACGAGACAGTGCACCCAGTGTACGTATGTTTTTTTTTTTGGTTCTGTAAATTTCGCCAAGTTTCCCTCCTGGCCTCCTCCGAACGGTTCTATTGAAAGAATGCAAGACAATGTCTGAGTTCTATCAAAACTCCTACATGAGCTGCCAATATCTGTACTAAAGTTGGCGAGGCCAAACTTTGTTCTGCTTTCTGACCTTGGTGATAATTTTATTTTTTTAGGGTTTTCGATATATCCTGTAAAATACCCGGAGCGGCGACGGATTCAAAATCATATAAGAAATTGGGGGGATTTCTAGATGATTTCTAGGGAGTAAGGATCTAGAGATCTACCCGATATTCAAAATGCTCTCAAGGAGAAAGATTTTGACGAAGTGATTGCAATGAAAGACAATGTGGAGATCTGTGAGAGGTACTTGATGGCTCACAAGATGGGGAAGAAGTTTTAAGGGCAATACACGAATTGTCGACTCACACCGGATCGATACTAATTCTTTAACAAATTCGACATGCTTGTGCTGCCTGGTCCGAGGAAGAAATCGGAGGACTCCTTATTTCTTGTTGTCGCCGTCGAAAATACAAAAACCACAGATGAAACATCAAGCGGATCATAGCCACCCGTGCCACCCGCACCAGCGAGCCAGGATAGAGGTGAGCGGAAGCAATTCACGACAGAGGATGGTGATAGTTATGCAAGTTTTAGTTTAGTGGAGAAATGAACAATGTACAGTAGTTATGCTCACACCTTATGTTACAAGATGGCGCTTCTGAGTTTTAAAAAATGTGAAAAAAGAAAAATCATGGATGCCCCCCTCGTGAAAAGAGATGAGGATGGATGGGGGCGCATGCGGACATCATGGGGGAGATGCTAAATCGGGATGTATATACCCTTGCGATTATGCTAGACAGTTGTGCCGTTGAGAAGTTAGGACTTAGGAGTTGGACTAGGCGGCACCAGACAATTCCAAGGAAAAGGCACAAGGACGCCATGTGTGCAGGGATCGGGTATGGTAGAAAAGCGGAACGATAGCCGGTTGGCACACTGGCTCACCGACGACCAACGATGGAGTTCTTTTCCGTCCGGAATTCTCAAGAGCAAGCCAACAACCACACTGGTGTTTGCACATACGCGCTTGTCGGCCTTTGACTTTCTAAACCAGTACTCAAATATTCAGGACCCTCGAATGACGAAGGAAGGAGGCCCTCAAAACTTCAGTCCTTTTCCTATCCGTCAATCGTTCTAGGACTATGTACCGGATAATACAAAGGAGTCCCTTTTTTTGCTAGTAGGTCTCATGCAAATGTTCTAGCTGAGTGCAACTTCTATAAAATGGCAAAGGCCACAATGGAGGGTAGGCGTAGGAATGTGCTCGATTGGCGTGGAAGTTGCAGGCGATGTGAGGTTAGGTATGTATAAGCGGAGATAGATGACGATATATTGCATACTTAAAAACACAGGGAGAGAGGTCTACGATCCATATGCTAGCTTAGTTGCACGCAGTGTAGTCGTATGTAGCCTCTTCATGTACCACATATGCGTGTGCCATGATTAGGAACTCTTCTTACCTACAACGAGGAAGCAGAAGACTGGCCTGTTAACTGTCGTTCTAGGCTTTCGGGGCCAGTGTGCGGGTGCATATTCCTAGTGATAACACGATACGCACAAGCAAAGTAGTGCTGCAGGGAGGAATGCATTTGGTGTTGCTCACTCAAAACGCTTGTCTGCATAAGATTTCAAATTTTATTGCAGATGTGAAGGGCGATGACTATTCGTTGTCTTCGGTCGAAGATGGCAAACACATAGATATAATTGGAAGCTCATCAAGCTTGCACTACGGAGAAGATATATTTTTCCAACTGGGCTTACTCCCTTTCCATTAAATTGCTTCAACAGAAATACAAGGTTCCAGCAATTATTTACAAGCAACAAAGGAGGAAAGAAAAGGGGTAGCTAACTGGTAGGAAAACCTGCTATATAATCTCAGCATCGAGAATTATACTACGGGGCAAAAAAACTACCACCTAAACTACCAAAACCAACCAGGAGACAGTTCAAGTTGCACAGGAAACCACACAGTCATACAAAACAAGAACACAACAAGACCAAACAGGAGCAGCGCTCGGTAGGACGATCCGATCACAGAACCCATCCGTGATCCGCAACACATCAACTCCACCTCCATTTGCGGCTCATACACCTGAGATAGCGGCAGCCAGCTCTGCAGCCTTGACCATCAACTAGCCAGCCCCACTTTTGATCTTCTCACCGTCAGCGCTTTTGTAGAGACCTGCCCAGTAACATAGAAACGAGCACATAGAGTAAATTGGAACTAAAGGATTCCTGACAACTTTCTTTTCGAACGTAATGGCATTGCGAGTGTTCCAAACAGCCCAACATAGAGCAGCCAAAATCAACATATGAAATCTCCTCCCAAACGGGTAAAATCTGTGAAGCGAGGCCATGCTTTGCCACAAATATTTGGGGCAAGAGGTAGTGCCCATCACAGTTCCTAGCGACCCCCCAAATCACGCGGGTATAAAAACCTTAAAAAAAAACAGGTGGTTAACACTCTCCATCTCGTTACAGAATGAGCATAGAGGGTTGCCCCGCCATTTTCTTGTTTTCAAGTTATCCCTTGTGAGTATAGCATCCCTAAATAGTTTCCATAGAAAAAAATTTATTTTATGAGGGAGCTTAGCTTTCCAAATCCACCAGTTTTTCGGACTGCCAAGCCCAGATTTCATGAGTTGGTACACTGATTTAGTACAAAAACGCCCATTTGAATTCAAGGCCCAAACCACACTATCAGGTTGCGTTGACCTAGTCATATTTTTTGCACAATTTAGGATGAGCTTCTAATGCTCTTCCATATCAGGAAGCAACCGACGGCGAAAGGGTACATTATAGTTTTTTCCACCACTTTGCCGAACGTCCAATCCTGTTCTTGGCAAATGTCAAAACATGGCTTGGTAGGAGACACAAAGCGAACGACCCTCCATCCAATGGTCCTTCCAAAACCTGACCACGTTGCCTTTTTGTAGGAGAACTTTCCTGCACATGAAATAGGTATCCCTCACTTTCATTAGTGATTTCCAACAAGGGGAATGAGAAACTTTACTTTTCAGATTTGTTCCTAAGGTATTTAGCCGAGACAATTTTCCGTCACAATCCATTTTGAGTTTCTAACTTCCACCACCACTTGCAAAGCAGACTCACATTCTTCCTATGCAAGTTCTTAACCCACAGTCCACCCTTATTTTTTATCAACAAACTCTCAACCATTTAACAATACAATATTTTTTATTCTTATTTTTTCCTGTCCAAAAGAACCTTCTTCTATGTTTGTCCAGCTTCGCAATGCAAGACTTGCTAAGAAGGAACATAGACATATAGTATGAGGGGACTCCGGCAAGCAAGGTTAGCCTACCACCAGAGGAGGAAGATTCACTTATCCACCAATCAAGCTTTTTCAACATCTTAGCATCCAAAAAGTTGCAATCGATTAACTTTAGGTTTTATAAAGTTACAGGGACCCCAAGATACTTAAGAGGAAGCCGACTCACTTTGCAATTAAACATATCGGAGTAAAAGGTAACAATCACTACAAGAAATATGCTATGCAGTGAACCTCAATATTGGACGTAGAAAAGGTCTTGTTTATTCACATGTGACCTTTGTGTGACCAAAAATAGTTTGTGACCTTTTTGGTGAATTGGTCGTGGCCTGCTACGACCAACACAAAAGGTCGCAGATATGTGACCTAATTTTTTGGCCGCTAGCTATCCAGACAGGACACGTCAGATACAACGTGGCAAGGCTGACTTGGCATAATTGCGACCAAATGAAATGGTCGTTGATGAAAATAAGCCCAGTCCAATTCCGCTGTCTGCCTGGGCCTAGCCTAACAAGTGAGCCCATTTTCCCTCGCAGCTCCATGGGCAAGCATAACTTATTGGCCTTTTATATTTTCTGGCCCGTGGCATTTTAGGAAAATATTCTTTTTTTTTCAGGAAATTTTTTTCCGCATTCCTTTTAGGTTCCAATAATGTTTGGGCCTCGGCCTTTTAACTGTCTACCTATTTTGACCTTTTTGCATTTTTTTGTTTTATATTCTACTATTGTGTGAAACTAGGTACAACTCACATTGGGCCTTGGCCTTATTAAAGGCCAATAGAGTTTGGGCACAAGGCCTCTTTTAATATAATATTTACATTCAAATTCACATTCACATGGCCTTTGAGGACCAATAAGAACTTTTTCTGGACAAAATTACAGGCAAATAGATAGGTACACAGGAAGCATATTATATTTCCCTCGAAAAAAGGAAACAATATTACAGGGAAACATAACATATGAACAATAGACGAATCTTCATTACATGACACGGGTTTACTAAATACATCTCACTTATCATAAACTGACTACATCACACCATTGTTGGAAGGATTCTTGGATGCATGTTGGGTTTTCATCTCATAACTGAGAAACAAGAGCCAAAAATGAAAATCCTTATTACAAGATTTGCATATATCTTTATGCAGGCCCCAGGTCTTGTCGGCAAACTTATTTGTTCATAATTATGCAACATAGAGTTACTAATTTGATCTAGTTGACCGAACAAGAAAGCAATGTGACAAGTAATTCAAAAAATGCCAATGAATTTCATAGCACTAACCCGCCACAACTCAGTGCTGATGTGCTTCAAGCTGTCAAAAGGGAGATGTAATGATCATCCTTGTACTCTGCAACAATAGGGATAAAACAACATAAGCTTAGAATTTTCACCAAAGAAAAGATAAATGGCCAGCAGTTTGCAAGTGCGAAACGATGAACACATAGCAGTTGGTAAGATCACATTACTTGGGTTGTCTATCAGAGGTGCCTTCCACTTTGCCCTTGTTGTTCAGGTACTTTATTTTCTGTATACACAAAGTCTCAAATCAGAACTTGTAATACATAATGTTGCTTGTCTAAGCAAATCAACTCCTAGTCATACTTCCATGTGATAGTTCGGGTTATACCTTTTGTTTTATTGGTCCCTTGAACTTGTTTAGAATGGTTGGAGCTGTCCATTTCTCATGTTCGACGCAATAAGATCCCTCCATTGCACCACACCATACAATCGCCATTCGGCAAGACGGATCCCTCCAGAGCCATGCGTCATCGTCGCCAAATTCTCACCCTTCCCTGCATTGCACTAGACCAAGCCATATATCAACACATCGTTTACCAATAGCATCGATGATATGCACATGAACCATATCAGGCCACACCTTCGTACCGAGCACACCATTATACATATACAAAGATAGAGAACACTTGTAATACATACCCTTGGTCGATGATAAACACAAGTGCACAAAAATTGGTACAAACATGTCACAGCCACATGCATGTTTCAACTATACTATCATGACAACACTCTGATGTCTATCTACATGTTATTAGAAATTTCTCCTATTTGAAACCACCACTACTCGGTCATTCATTCGGTGCAAGGATTCAACTAAGCAACAATGATGACCCATAAGAAACAATCTCGTGAAGTATTTGACTATTCCCTTGCATCCAAGAGCCACAATATGCAAGTATAGGGCGTGGGGAGAGATAAGGGTGTACCTGGACATGAGTGTGAGGAGAGTTGGAGCACCCACCTGAACTGTACCTGGGCGGTAACCATGTAGGCGAGCACCAGCTACTTGGACACCCGAAAAGGAGACAATGGAGGTGATATTCAACCAACAGGAAGTAGGATGGCGACTCTCTCCTTTGGCGGTGCCCATGGCGACTCTGAGGCGATCTAGAGTTTTAGCCTCCCTCCCTCGACAATTGTCACTCCGTCACTGTCGTCCACCTTCCTCTCGCGTTGTCCAAGGCCACGTCTCTCTTCTCCCCCTCATGTTGGCGTTGGAGGGCTCTCTTTTCCGCTGAGTTAGATCTAGAGTTGAACCCCATCTATGTGGGTTTTATTCTTCTGGATCCGAAAGACAAGAAGATTCAACTTGTCGATCTTGCGGGCTATGTGCTCGATCAACGTTTTCTCAAGGTACGTGAAAATGTTCACCCGGGATCTAAGATCTATTTTTCTTGCCATCGTGCCAAAATTCAAGATCACTTGATTGTTCATAATGGTTCTCTGTTGGATCACTCTAATGTTATTGTCCCATTATCGGATGTTAATCCTTCAGTCCCGGTGTTGGATCGGACCCCGATTGATCCCTCTGTGGGTTTGGTCCATGCTGCCAGGGTTTTAGACCTGGATTTCTCTAGGGGTTTAGCCTTGACTAAAGAGGTTCGACTGTTATTCGGATCAGACGTGCATGCCTCTAAAGAGCATGGTGCTTTAAAATTGGTTGTCTCTTTTGGACGTGCTTCATTTAAGATTGATGAGGACACCGTAGCCATGGCTCTTGAGGCGGCTATTGGTGGTTATTGTGGCATTCTCAATGTTAAATGCCTTTATGATCGGGTCTTCTCGTTTGTGGTTTCTTCCAAGGAGGTTGGTTTTCACATTATGAAAATTAAATGGTTTAAATGCTTCCACTTCAAGTGTTATTTCCATATCTGGAGTTTTGGCGGTCCTAATTGGATTTCTGAATTAAAGAAGTGGAATGATGATCAAGATAAGGAGTGGACTTTGGTCTCTAGGAAAAAGAAGAAAATTACCAAGCATTTATTCCCAAGGCATTTTTTGACCAAGGCTAAGCCAGTCATTCGTTTGCTTAACAAGGATCCTGATATTACTTCTTTGGACGATGTGGTTAATGCTCATAATTCTGTCTCTCCTATCATTAAGTTTGGTTCTTTCGAGCCAGGATTTTCTCTAACTAAAACTTTGAAGGAATCTGCTCCTCCGGATCCCATCTCTGTTTTTTCTTCCAATGATGATGGCTTTGCTAAACTCATTGATAAGGCTGCGGCCCATGTTTGGCCTTGTTCTTGTTGCCTCTCAGCTAAGCATATTACAGAAGCTTGTATGGGCCGGATACGGTGCTGGTCTTGCTCACGTTCGGGCCACATCCGAAAAAACTGCCCGGGTCATAATGGAACTCATCGTTGGATAGTTAAAGCGGCAGCAGGTGGAAACGAGGAGTCCCCTTCCTCTGCTCTATCCCCTGCTCTCACAACTGTTCATCGAAAACCCTCGCTAGAGATTTCGCCCATATCTGAACCACCATTGTCAATGGAGAACTTTCCTTGTGATCCTGCTAGGTTCCTTCCAGCGGGGATGCACATCTTGGAACCTTGGGGAGCCGAGGAACGCCCTGCCCATGTCTACATCACCTCCTCGTCTGCTCCGGTCAGACGCCATGAATCCTGGGCCATTGCTCAGCTCGACCCCTGGCCACCGGGTGAAGAGATTGATGATGCTCTGCAAATGATCATTGATCATATCCTCCAAGAACATAATCTGCAGGTAATCTCCTTTTCAGAAAGCGCAGTTGGTGTGGGGCTTTTTTCGCCTAGCAGATCAGGTCGCTAGAGACATCTTGGTCAATTCCGCTGCGACTCCTTTTGCTGGAGGAAGAATTCTTTCTTTTGCTAGACATGATGAGGGGGATAACCTGAGGGCAACCGTCTACACAAGGACTGGTTGGATTATGATCCTGAATCTGCACATGGATTATCGCACTGATGATTTTCTCCGTGAACTTGTGTCCAAATTTGGAAAGATGAGGTCATGGTGGAGAGAGGATGTTTCTCCTTCTCGCACCCTCATCAAGGTTTGTTATGAAGGAGCAGCCGATATACCACGTTCAGTGGTTATTCGTGAAGTGCAGCGGTATGGTGGGCATGTTGTCTCCTGGACATGCCCCGTATTCATTCTGGATGATGAGGCGGCTAACAACTTACCAGGTGATGAGTCTCCTATCCCTGGTGTGGAAATCCACACCCAGCTTTCAGAGCACCTGTCATCCCTGTTAATGATGACTGGGTGCCTCCGTTTGTCCCTCAAGGCCATTAGGAAGGGATCCAAGGGTGGGGTCCATGGAACGTGGAAGCTCAAGGTGAGAACATGGGGCATGATGGACCTGTCGATCTTCATCCAGAACCAGCACCTGAGCAGGTGCAGTCCTCTGTTTCTCTTTAGTTCTCCGGTGCGATGGTGGATTCAGTCAATGCTGTCAGGGGTGAAGGCCCTGCGCATTTTATTGAGCTGCAGTAGCAAGTGGAACAAAACCAACTAGCCATAATCCCCTTCGTCCCACCAGTTTAGGAGAATGTTGTGGAGCAGGCTGACGAGGTTCAGATCGTGTGTGCTCTTGACCGATCCTGTCGTCGAGTGGTCCAAGTACTTCCAGGAACAGAAGGCAAGGTTTCTCTTCGACAGGAGGTTTGAGCTGGTGTCTTCCCTGCTCCCTCTGGATTTCCGAGTTGAGACTGCACCTCTGCTCTTGGAGGACCCTGCACACGATACTCCTCAGGTATCTGCTTCCAAGAAGAGGCCTCGAAAGGTCGCGACATCGTTAATTCTTGAGGACCGTCGAGTGACGAGGAGTCTGGCCAAGAATGCATGTTTCCGTGTATTAGTTGGGTCTGATAAGCCTGAGCCTAGGAAGAAAGCCAAGTCTTCGCGCCTTACTGATCCTGCTGATGGTGTGCCCCCCATCACGCCCATTGCGGTTCTAAGGATGGCGGGAAAACTGCTCCAGATTGAAGATTCAGAACTGGCTGTGGATAAGCTTGAAGCTGCTCCAAAAAAGTCCACAAGCCCATCTAGTTCTGATGATTAGCTGGCCTTTTTCTTCTAGTGGGCCTAGTTGGCTCCTGGAGTGTGCTTTGGGACTTTTTATTCTTTTATGTCTATTGCCCTGGATTAATTTTGTAATGATATTTGATCAAGGCTACTGCTACCTGGTTACTTTTATGTTGGTCATTTTTGTTGGCCAACCTGGATTCTTACTTTTACCAATCTTCAATGGATAGTACAACTTCAATGCATATGAATTGGCTCGTTTTTTATTGGAATGTTAGAGGATTAAATGATAAATCTAAGAGATATGTTGTTTACAGTAAAATTGAGGAAAGTCATGCTTCAGTGATTTGCCTTCAGGAAACTAAATGCTAGGATTTTGATCATTCTTTTATTAGGTCTTTTTTCCCTAAGAGGTTTGATCAATTTAATTCTTCTCCCTCTATTGGAGCTTCTGGGGTCTAATTGTGCTATGGAATAGTTCTATTTTCAAAGGAGAACTTTGGGAAGTTCATCGCTCTGCCATTCACATAAAATTCACTTCTGTTCATAATTCCGCCACTTGGTTTTTAGTGAATGTATATGGTCCTTGCAGAGGATTGGAAAGAGATGAGTTTGTTAATTGGCTATATAATATTTCCATTCCTTTACATGAGAACTGGTTAATGCATGGAGACTTCAACTTTATTTGTTCTTTGGGTAATAGAAATAAGCCCAAGGCAGATCTTACTGATATTTTCATTTTCAGTGATGTTATTAGCCATTTGGGTCTATTGGAATTACCTGTTAAAGGTAGGAAATATACCTGGTCTAATATGCAAAAGTATCCATTACTTGTCCAATTGGACTGGTTTTTTTTACCTCTTGTCAGTGGACTTTGGATTTTCCTAATACTTTGGTAACGCCCATGTACAAAATTACCTCTGATCATTTGCCTTGTACTATCAAAATTGGGAACAAAATTCCGAAGGGAAACATTTTCAGATTTGAAAATCACTTGGTCAAACAACCTGGTTTCATGGAGCTTGTCAGTAGAATCTGTAATACTCCTGTCATGGCCAAATCCATAACTACCAGAATTACTGCTAAACTTAAAAATCTTAGATATACCCTAAAGGACTGGGGGAGAAATCTTTCGCAATTAAAACTACTCATAGAGATGAGTAGTAAGGTGATTCTGTTTTTTGATCAAGTGGAAGAGGAGAGATCTCTGAGTATTCCCGAGTTTAATTTCAGATTGATTGTTTAGGAACATATTAAGAAATTATTATCCTTGTAGTCGGATTATTGGAAGCAAAGATGCACAATTCATTGGGCTAAGCTATCTGGTGAAAACACTAAATATTTTCATGCCAGGGCAACTGAGAGATACAGACACAATGCAATTCCTTCCATCTCTGATTCTTCAGGGAATATTCTGCTGGATCACTAGGAAAAGTCTGCTGCTTTTTGGCAATGTTTTAGGAACATGATGGGAGTTTCCTGCCCACCTAATTCTAATATAGATTTAACACCTTTTTTACCCGTGGTGGATGGTCTGGAGTGCCTTGCTAACCCTTTCTCTTTAGATTAAGTGGAAGGTGTGGTTAAAAATCTCAATCCTGATCGTGCCCCTGGCCCTGATGGTTTCACTGGCTTATTCATCAAACATTGTTGGAGTATTGTAAAGGATGATTTTATTAGGCTTTGCAATGAATTTTCATAGTGCAAGGTTATCGCTGGAGAGCAGCAATGGCTCTTTTATAACTCTCATTCCAAAATCACAGTCCCCTGAAACTATTAATGATTTTCGGCCAATATCTCTTACAAACACTTGTCTAAAGTTTATCACTAAGATTCTAGCTAATAGATTTCAAGACAAGACTTTTTATTATATCCATGCTAATCAATACAGCTTCATTAAGTCCAGAACCATACAAGATTGCTTGGCATGGTGCTTTGAATATATTTTCCAGTGTAAGCAATCTAAGCAGAAAGTGGTGATCTTCAAGATCGATTTTGAGAAGGCCTTTGATACCATTGAGCACAGTGTCGTCCTTCATATTTTGAGGCTTAAGGGGTTTCCCCCCTTGTCATTAAATGGGTACAAGATTTTTTTTTCTTCTTGCTCTTCCTCCATCTTGTTAAATGGAGTTCCAGGTAAACCTTTTTTCTGCAGAAGAGGGGTGAGGCAGGGTGATGCTTTATCACCAATCCTTTTTGTGCTGGGAGGTGATTTGCTTCAAAGTATTGTTAATTTGGCTCTAAGAGATGGTAGTCTTTGCTTGCCAATTCCTATTGGAGGGGACTATCCAATTGTTCAATATGCTGATGATACACTGGTCGTCTTACCTGCTGATCCTGATCAATTGTTGGTATTCAAGAATCTGCTAAACCTTTATGCTCAGATCACTGGACTAAAGGTGAATTTCAATAAGTCTTCCATGATACCAATTAATATCTCCCAGCAGGAGGCAGTTGATTTGTCTCTGGTCTTGGACTTTAATGTGGCCTCTATGCCTTTTACATATCTGGGATTGCCAATGGGCACTACTAAGCCATCCATTAAGGATTTTTCTCCACTCATTGACATAATTGAAAGGAGGCTTTCTGCTACTGTCTCTTTTCTCTCATACGGAGACAGTTTGGTGTTAGTGAACTATGTTCTCTCCTCCCTACCCACATATTATATGTGTACACTTGTGATTCCTAAAGGGGTTATTGATATTATTGATAAGCCTAGGAGGAGATGCCTTTGGAGGAAAGATAAGAACAAGTAAAGAGTGAACTCCCTGGCTGCGTGGGATATGATATGTAAGCCCAAATGCAAGGGTGGTTTGGGAGTCATTAATCTACAGATTCAAAACAGCGCTTTGCTGCTAATTTTTTAGCTAAATTCTACAACTCTATGGATACCCCTTGGGTTAATCTGGTCAAAAATGCTTATTACTTTGAGTCTGTCCCTCATGCACTCACTTCTTGTGGATCTTTCGGGTGGAAAGGAATTATGAAGTTATCTGAGTCTTGGTGCTCATTCTCATCCTGCTCAGTTGGAGTTGGTTTTTCTGTCCTGTTTTGGAAAGATTTACGGCTGGGAGATATTCTCTCACTCAAATTTCCATGACTGTTCTCCTTTGCTAGGGATCAGCTGGCCTCAGTAAGGGACTTGAAAGTCATGAGTGAACTTTCGGATGCATTTCATTTACCACTCTCTAATGAAGCATTCCAGGAATTTGTTACTCTTTAGGGTCTCTTGGTAAATGTTCAGTTGTTTAATACTGATGATGTCTGGTCCTGTAATTTCAATAAAGGTATTTATACCTCCAGTAAAATCTATCAGTTGCAGTTTTCTCAGTTGCCTGATGATAAGCCAGCTAAGTGGATATGGAAATCCAAATGCATGTCAAAGCATAATTTTTTTGCCTGGCTAATTCTGAATGATAGGATTAATACCAAGGACATGATTAAAAGAAGGAAGTGGAAGATTGATGGAACTGAGTGTTTTGTCCTATGTCATCAACTTTGTCTTGAGAACTGGACACATCTCTTCTTTCAATGTGCTTTTAGTTCCAGAATCTGGAATTATCTGCAGATTCCTTGGAGTGATAACACTGTTTTGGCTAACCTCTCCAATTCTAAAAAGAATTTTAAAGGTCCATGTTTTACTGAAATAGTAATTCTAGCCTGTTGGAACATCTGGAAACAAAGGAATGGTGCCATTTTTAAGTCTGAGAGGCACTCTTTCAGGGGATGGAAAGTTGGTTTCATGCTGGATCTCACCTTGCTTAAGCATAGGTTGAACTCTTCCTTGGCTGGGAAATTATCATCATGGCTTAGTTCCTTACATTAGTTTGTGATAGACTGTCTTAGTCTATCTTTTTTTGTACATTTGTATATATCTGTAAACTCTCTTGATGGAAATAAAGGGATGTGGGGGACTCCCCTGCAATAGAAAATGTTTCAAAAAAAGGAGACCATGGCGTCAACAACACTCATGTGCACCTGCATCAACCAGAGGCAATAGAACTGAGAACTAAGACCAAAATTTACATCAAACAAAAGTTCAAAATACAAGTATGTGGCATCGAATAGCTAAAGAAACCATATAGTCTTAATGTGTAAACACACATTTGCAAAAAATGGAGCTAGGTTCTCTCTAGGATTACTAGTCAGCTCACATTGTAAACATAACATTTGTTCATCTTATATAACAGAAAGCTTAGAAATGGCGATTGGCCAGTGCAGAAATGGAATATATAAGCCCAAATTAATATGGAGTTGTCGCCACCAATAAGGAGTTGTCGCCACCAATAAAATGGAGCCAGGTTCTCTCTAGTAATATGGAGTTGTCGCCACCAATAAGGAAAAGTTCACTTTTGTCAAAATTAATTTTTAAGCCAGACATCAACTCAAACATGTATAGCAAGATTTTCAAATTAATTTCCTTATCCAGATCATGGGAAATACACAATGCCGTGTCATCTGCATATTGCAGAATAGCCACCCCATTTTCCACCAGATCAGGAGCCAAACCGTCCAAAAGGCCATTTTTTGAGCTTTCAAAACCATTTGCGTGAGGGCTTCACCAACCATATTAAATAGCAAGGGGGATAGGGGGTCCCCTTGCCTAACCCCTTTGGCACTTTGAAAAGAGTCCCAAAACTGGTTATTAATTTTCACACACACCGTGCCATTATGCAAAATTTGATGGATCCAGCAACATCACGAGTTATTGAACCACGTCACTTTATGACAATTAATGAGGAAGTCCCAATTTACTTTGTCGTAAGCCTTTTCAAGATCAATTTTCAGAATAATCCCGGTTTGTTTTTTCACATGGGTATAATGCATAACCTCACGTAGCGAAAGGACGCCATCCATAATATTCCTATTTTTGATGAAAGCATTTTGTTGAATCCTAAAGATATTAGGTGCAAATGGTTCAAGTCTAATGGTAAGGGTTTTAGTAATGACCTTATAGATACACCTAAGCAAACAAATGGGAAGAAAATGTTGAATTTTATTTGTTTCAGCCACGTTTGGAAGGAGAGTGGTAATGCCATAGTTCAGACACTGAACATCTAGGTGGACTGCATGGAAACTATCAAAAAGGCGCATAACGTCATGTTTAACGACCTCCCAACTATGTTGATAGAACTGAATGGGTATGTTATCCGGTCCAGGGGCACGGTTACACTCCAAAGAGAATAGGGCACTTTTTTACTTCCTCTACAATGAAGGGTTTGGTCAACTCATCGTTATCTCTATAGGATAAGCTCTCACTGTCATCCCAAATCTAAGGAGACAAATTGAACATGTTACCGGGTGCAGGACCAAACAATTCTACGTAGTACCTAGTTGCCATCTTAAGCAGGTCCTCGGTCCCCTCAATAGCAACCCCATTATCATCCACGGAATGAACCATATTTTTTCTTTTGCGGCCATTCACAATCTTGTGAAAGTAGGATGTATTTAGATCACCATGCAGAAGCCATCTCGCATGTGATCTTTGATACCAATAGGTTTCTGCTTCCTCATTCTTGTTATACAATTCAGTTTGAATGTTACTTTTTGGGTGAACTCGACATGAGACATGTCCTTCTCTTCCTCGAGTTGTTCCAAAACATCCAGCTCAGTTCCTAGCTCAAATTTTCATTTTTTTTGAAAATCCGAAAAACATTCGAGCCCTAACCCTTGAAGTATTTTTTTCACACGCTTTAACTTGATATTTATAACATTGATAGGATCAGTCCTACTCATATGTAGGACCAGATCTCAGTTACTTTAGGAAGAAATTCCTCATTCTTCAACTAGGAAACATCAAACTTAAACCCCCTCTTTTTACTAGCTATAGGGATGCCCCCCCCCCGAGTCAAGCACAAGAAGCTTCTGATGAGATTGTTGTTTAACAATTTTCCTCAAGGCCACTAAAGGGAACAAAGCCTCCCACCCAGGAGACATGATAACTATGTCCAACTTCTCCAAAATAGGGCCTTTTTGTTGGTTGGACCAAGTATACTTTCCACCCACCATGTCAATTTCATGCAAGCAAATGGTATGAATAACAAAATTGAATACCTCCGAGGAATGAGGTAAATTAGTATGTTTATTTTTCTCCAAAACTTTTCTCAAGATATTAAAGTCACCCCCGACAATGAACGGGCGGTCAATCATGTTACCAAAGGAAGCTAGCTCAGCAAGGTGAAGGAAAAAGGGGTAGGCTACACTAGCGCAAATCAAAATTTCTACCGCGTCAACCAAGATCCGCTGCAAGATATAGATCACGAGATTACCACTAGACGCGCTGTGCCGATCTCGGTGAAGCGGGTCGGGGCAGGGTAGTCGTACGAATCGTCCGGATCCCGTCGCTCCCACGAACAGCTCCTCTTGGCGGCTCGTCCAAGTGCTACAGATGCAACACCTCTATCGGTATCCACATGTGCGGCGTGGAAGCACCGCTCGCCGGACTGCTAGGTCCGCGCGGGCGGCAGGGCGTGGAGACGACGGCTGCGGTGGAATGTGGTGTGGAATTATCAACCCTAAAACACACATCCTCCTCTCTTTTATATAGACGTCCCCATAATGGGCTGCCACTAAACAACCCACTTTGGAGTCCATTTCGAGCCCATTTCGGATCCAATCCGAATTCTGCTTCTTCTGCCTTAAGTGTGTGACCCTATAGGCTCACGCACGTTTAGACATGACACGAGTACACCTACTCGGCCAATAGTTGGTAGCGGCTTCTAGCAAAACGTGCCAACTCCCAAACGTGCATAAAGATCATATCAGACTACCATCACATGTTTATTCTATTCCTTTTGCCTCACGATATTTGATCATGCTCTTAGCTGATCACTCTTTCTCGATCCTGTGAATCAGAATCCTTTACCAGGTTAACTATTAACCTTATTCAGCATGGCCATGCATTTCTGGATCCGATCACTCGAGGGGCCCAGAGAAATATTTCTCTTTCGTGAAGAGAGGGAAAATCCCATCTTGACTGGCCATGCCTTGCAGCATGCTTCATGACAAACCCGAAAGCTACCTTTGTAACTACCCCTTCACGGTGTAGCGTTTGATAGCCCCAAAGTAGGTCAATTCGCGTATCAAGAACATGTGACAATCTCAGGTGTAAGGACAAAGCAAGCACAACGTGTAGAGATAGAACTATTAATATTTTTGTAATGTATCAAGGTGGGTCAGTCCAACACCATGTTCATAACATGAGTTCACATTATTAGTTTGACATCACCATGTCTATGACTTGCGAAACATAGCCATCATCCAATACATGTGCTAGTCTAATGTTCAGGTGTGTCCTCACATGAACTCCGACTAGGGATATATTAGAATAACCATGTAACTAAAGACTTACACAAACAAGTCACATACTTGCCAATCAATACAAAGATATTATTCAAGGCACATTATTACAAATCATGGATACATATATATATATCATCGTCTCTATGATTGCCTCTCGGGCATATCTCCAACACAAGGAAAACTGCTTTGAATTCTTCATGAGCTGGTCCATACACAACCATGCAAGCCCATCTACATTTCTTAATTGTATCCCACAGATAGAACAACATCATATAGTCACCAATTTTGACATTCTGCACTTCGAGAGAGTCATATTTGAACCCACAAAGGATACCTCTAAATCTGCCAACCGAAGGAATCCATTTCCAAAAGAATTTACTGAATGGATCAATTTTTCAAAAAAAAAACCAGGAGTATATTCTCGTTTCATCATTTCTAGGAGGCTAATAAAATCTAATCTACAATTAGCATTTTATCAAGAATACAAATAAATATGCCTTTTTTTACTACCCCTATTATATTCCAAATTCCACCAATTATTTAAATCTGTTAGGAAGACTTCTCTGTCTCACCGGCCTACCAGGAGGAGGGGTAGCCATGCCACTCTTTTTTTAACTTCTCGTCACCGGTCTCGAGACCCGGACATTTACTTTTTTACAAGTTTTCCTAATTTTTCTAGATTGAACACACTAAAGGATGCATCTAGTTCACCATCCTAATGTTTCTATCGCCCATATTTTCCCTAGACTTTTCTAGTTCTTTTAACAAGTCAATATTATCAAAATTATCAGAAGGAAAATCAATGCCCATGATAGAAGCCCGAGACATAATTTCCATGCTGTAAAGAGAAGCAAAGGAATTATTCGAGTTGGAAGAGGAGGACTCACGTTCCAGGTTTCTTTTATTTGATGCAACAGTAGCCTTAGCCATCACATACACCATTTTAGCTTCTTGGTTGTGCCTTCCTCCTATCTCCATCGAGATCTCCGAAGTCGGGCCCTCCTCCACGGCTTTTTAATTTGCAGGTGGAGGCAACTGAACAATGTAGTGGCAATTGTTGATGCCCCTAAAGGATATCTCACTCGCCAGCTCAGTAACAATCGGTTCAAAAGGCCACTCTTTTCTCCTGACAGCTTCTACACAAGAAATTACAAGACTCTTGCAAGGTAATACACTATTTTCACGGGACACATTTTCTTTTTCCACCACAAGGGTAAAAGGAGCCAGCACATTGTTTCTTGCCATTTTTTGCACCATGTTGGAGTAAGGAGATATCTTGTCCATCATGGTCTCAGGCTTAGATTTATTCACTTCACTACCACCAAATTCAATAGTTTTGTTCATCGTTTTGCCCATATTCTCTCTGGTTATGACATCAATGAGCAGCTCATCCTCCCCCTCAGTTTCTTCTCCTGATTCTTGCTCTGCTACCATCGTCATACTCATGCACTGGGATCTGCCAAACCATGTCCCAACATAACTGGATGATGTTCTCTAGCCCTCCGATGAGGTTGCGGAGTCCCCAACATAGTTTTCATGCCTGGCCTCTTCGGAGAAGGGGGAATAGAAGAATTACCCACTAGGATTGCTTTGCGGGCAGAAGGAGGTCCTTTCTCAAGGATGTTGTCAATCTCATAGGTGAAATCATAAAAGTAGTCCCCAACACACCTTCTGTAGTCTTAGGGAGCAGACTGATATCATGACACCCTATCAGGATCGGCAGTACCCAGGCTTGAATTTTGTTGCGTGATCAACCTCCAAGGTTACACCGACCAGGAAACCCACATACACAACATGAGAATCACAACGCTTATCAATAGCATTGTTACGCACTTTCACCCTGATATATTCCAAACCTATCTATCATTTTTTATGCTCCATGATTGTTTTCTATCCAATACCTTTTGTTTTCCGCATGTTTAGTTTCGTTTTTTCGGAAGTTTTCGCCTATTAACAAGATGCCCCAGGACAGTTGCTATTTCCTGCTGTTTTTTCTATTTCAGAAAAGTTCTTAAAGACATATTCTCGGAAAGGGATGAAAATCCACGTAGATCATTTTGTACCTGAAACGGAGACTGAGTCCAAAGAAGAGTCGGAGGGGGGCCAGGGGGCCACCAGAAGGGTGCCAGGCCCCCTAGTTTGCGCCTGGTGGGCTTCTAGCGGCTCTGGCCACCGCCTCTCGTCGCCTATAAATTTCCTTCAACTCTAAAAATCAAGGGGACAGAGTTAATTTTCACGAAACATATAGAGATGCGCCGTCACCTCAAAATTCCAATCTAGGGCTTCTGGTCTCTACATCGCCATGGTCGCCTCCGGATAGATGCATGAGTAGTTCATCTCGGGACTACGGGTCCATAGCAGTATCTAAATGGTTGTTCTTTCCCCTATGCCTCCATGTTTAGAGTCTCGTGAGCTGCCTACATGATCGAGACCACCGTTATGTAATTGCAGGGGTCCGATGAACCATGATATTATGATTATTTTGTTCATGTCAATCTGAGATGCTTCACTTATATTTGTAGAGATTTTTAATCTTGTCTTGCAATGCTCTCCGATGTTTATGATTACCTTGGCCACGTAGTTGTTTTCACCCCCAAGAGAGGCTTTATATGCTAGATAGTGGTTTCATGCCTCCTTGTTGCCTACGCTTGAGTGATAGAAACATGCGGGGGAAGGATGTGCAGTGATCTTGTCTATGGATGAGAACCACTTCTTACATTATGTACTTGTTCTTAATGCATTTGTCTATAGGCACACAAACCAATCACTTCGTTGATGCAACTTAATAGCAGAGAGATTTGCTGGATAGCTTTCTTGACGTGGACTTTTATATATGGATGCATGCTGGATAGTGGTCCATATGCCTGACGTAATGCCTACAATGTTAGAACCCGTGAACTATATCTTGTCATAATAGTATTGTTATATGTTCATGATTTCTCAATTGCCCAACTGTAATTTGTTCACCCAACATGTTTGTTTTCTTTGGAGAGACACCACTAGTGAACCTATGGCCCCCGGTCCTATTTTCCTCATATTGTAACCTTCTTTTAAGCACTTTTCATAATTATTTCCTTACTGTTCTGTTTTTACTTTTATTTTTTTCAAGACTATACGTGTAATTCTCTTGTCTTCAGCGAGACCAGAAGATTGACAACCTTCCGGAAGGTTGGGGCAAGAGAGATTTTGTGTTTGTGTGCAGTTTCCATGGTTGGTCAACATCGATAAGCACCGACATTGATACAAGAAACCTTCTTCAAGACTACGAAGTCCTACTGGTTTGATAAACTCTGGTTCCTTAACTAGGGGAAATTTCCGCTAGACTACATCATACCTTCCGCTTGGGGTCTCTAAACGAGCGTGTGATCGCATTAGCATCAAGTACTTTTTATAGCACCACTGCCGGGGACTTCTAGCTTGATGAAAGGGGAGTCGCACACTTCCACTCTTTCTTTTGTTTTTTTCTTGCTTAGTTTAATTTTGTTTAGTCTTGTTTTCTCTCTATAAAAAACCCACAAAAAATAGTTCTCTAGTTTCTAGTCTTTTATTTGTGTTGTTAGTTTATTTTGTAAGTATGTATAGCTCTAATCCTGTTGTTATGTCTCCCGAGGCTGAGGTCCTCACTTTTAAACAAAGAGGCGGGGAATGTTTAAAATATGCTTGGTATAGAATTAATGATGCTCAAAATAGATCCACTAAAAAGCAAGCCACCACTGTTCTTCTTAGAACTTTTTATGTGGGTGTCACCAGTTGGTATAGGTATATACTTGACACTTTGATGGGTGGAATTTTTTTAGGATAACACACTTTGGAAGATCTTAATGTTATTGAAAACCTTGTGGGAAATCCTCCTATTGATGAGATTAAAATTGATATCACTATGGACCATGTGCTAAATAGGTTGGATTCTATTGAGGAGAATATAATTAATATTCCAAAAAAAATGAGCTAGACAAAAAATTAATTGAGCATGCTGACAAAGTAGATGGTGCTATAAAGATTATTTCCAAAAGGGTGTAAAAATACAAAACCTAATGAAAATCAGCCATCTAGAATAGACAAAATTGAAGAGGTTATAGAAACTTTGGGGTCTACCTTCTATTCTCTCAAAACTAAAAAGGTAGAAGCTATAGTGGGAAAGAATATGAAATTCATGTTTGTCCCAAAGAATCTTTCAACAAAAAATAATTTATCTAAAGAAGGGGGAGTCTCTAAAACGAGAGAGGAGGAATCTAGTGTGAGCAAAGCCAAAGAAATTAATCTCGATTAACCTAGTGTTTTAAACAAATTTATTTCAGGGAACCCTGCTAAAAGAACTAGTTGCACTATTGAATAAATTTTTGATGATCTTGATGATGGATATAATGATAATACTTGATTCGTTCTTCATGCCTAGCTAAAAGGCGTTAAAGAAAAGGGCTTGTGGGAGGCAACTCACTTTTATTTTCCTTCGTTTTCTTTTGTTCTTTTTGTGTCTTGTAAGTTTTTACCTCTGTAGCAACCGCTCCTTATCCTTTTTATGTAATTTTTGTGCCAATAATAACCTCTAATGGAGAGGTAGTGAGACTTAGGGAAGTTGCTATCCTGAAACAGATTTCTGGGCTGTTACAAAAAAAACTATTTATCTCAGCTAGAACGTATGATCGATAAAAAAAAATAGACACATGCCCCAGGTTGTAATCTAACTTTCATTAGTTTCTCACCTTTTGATTTGAGCAACAGAAGATTTTAAAAAAAAATCATCTTTACCGACTGTTTTGTTTTGACAGATTTCTGCCAATGTTTACATTTGTGTCTTAATCTATTTCTATTTAGTGTTATTTTGAGAGGATAAGCTTTAAAAGAAGTTTTAAAAGTATCTAATATTTTAAATTGGGTGTTAGACTTGTGTTGAAACTGAACCAAGTGGATTACCCAAAGGTTGCTAATGAAGATTGTGAGAAATATTAGGTGGAGGGAGTTTTCAAGTGTAGAGAGAGAAGTATGATATGAGGAGATGAAGGATGGACAAAAGCTCAAGATTGGGAATGCCCATGTCATCCCAAGATATATCCAGTAAGTACAAGAGTCATGTCTTGGGGATGCCCAAGCATCCTCTTCTTCATCAACAAAAATATCAGGTTTCTTTCAAAACACTATATTTTTATTGCTTCACATGATATGTTTTATTCTTGGAACATCATTTTATTTTTCTTTTAGTTTTATTTTTTTCTTTGTTGTAACTTTTGGTTGGATGCTAGAATTCTTATTTTGGATAGAGACACGCTCCGTTTTCATTGCCTAGGACACTCTAGTTTTCACTCTTATTGTTCTGTGAGTGTTTAGTTTTTGCTAGTACTGTGTTTAGCTCGTGTTTTTCACTCGAATTTTGCTCAGAGATTTTTGGTTTGCTTAAGTTATATATGATTATCTCTCTGTTCTTTGATGTTTATTTGTTTTGATATTTGTTTCAAATAAGTTGATTTTTGTCGGAGAAGAGTAAATTGTTTCATACTTATACTGGTGCAAGAGGAAGCTTGTTTTGACTGTGGCTTAGAATTTGGAATAGCATGTTAGATGTTATTTTAATTGTGTTCTTAGTGGTTTATGATGTATCATCATTAGTCTCAAATAGCCGAGAGTGATTAATGTGCCATTGAAATTATCATGTGTTGTTTCCTCATATTGAAGCATGGTTTTGTGGTATTTCTCCTTTGAATGACTTATCTGGATTGACTTGGCGCATGCTCACACCATGTTATGACTAGAAGCAAAGTCACCTCTAGCCTTGATGATCATTTTGTTTTTGACTTGTAACATCACTTCATGCTTTGATTAATGATGTTTTGTCTCTATGCATGATTATAGCCGTTATTGCTCTCTTAGTTGGTCGCTCCCAATCTTTTGCTAGCCTTCACCTGTATTGAGTATGAACTATACTCGTGCATCCAACTCCCAAAAACCAAAGTTTTCCAAATGTGTCCACCATATCTACCTATATGTGCTATTTAACCGCCACTCGAAGTGAATTTCTAGTGTTCTACCTTTAAACCTTCAAAATTATTAATCTGTTTTGTGTTCCTGTTTTAGCTCATCAAGAAGTAGTTTAAAGTTTATTATGGTTTATGTCAAGCAAAGTTCGTCTTCCTTATTTCACCCGATGACTATGGAATATGTGCTCATCTAAATTTGTAGAGAGCCGGTGCCACATAATATGAATTCAAATAATTAAAAAGGCACTTCCCCATGGTTTGATGAAAGCTGGTGGGTACCCGTGGATACGGTTAGCCCTGGTTTGGAATAGAAAAGTGGGGGGAAGTGCCAACCAATAAGAAAAAAATGCTAATGGAAACCTCTCTCAAAAGTATAAATACTTTGCTTGACATGGATTATGATAAGTTTTTCATTACCATTCGTTGACATAGACGCACACCTCTCTCAAAATTGTTTTCAATATCACATGAGTAATCCCTACTTCCCTCTGCGAACGACCTTTCTTTTACTTTTATGACGAGTCTTCATTCTTCTTACTCTATGCACCAACTAAGAGAGCATAGTTGTTATTCTGAGTATAATGTGCATAGTCCCAAATTTATTATTGATTGATTCATGATTGTGGTATTCCTTGCTCTCAAATTATTTGTATCTAGTCACCATTTAAACTTTGAAGGCGTCCTGGCATTTATGTTTTGCTAACACACGAAGGACTAGCTGGATAGCACTTTATTATATTTTTCCTTATGATTTAAACAAACCTATCACTTTCATTATACATTAGTACAAATAATATGTTTATCATGCCTTTGTTAAAGTACTTTGATCTCATCTTGCAATGCTTTACATAACGTTAATCAAGATTCGTGTTGGTTTCATGTCTCCTCAAAAATTATTTTGTTATCACTTACCTACTCGAGGACGAGCAGGAGTTAAGCTTGGGGATGTTGATATGTCGGAAACGTATCTATAATTTTTGATGCTCCATGCTTGTTTCCAATCCAATAACTTTTGTTTTCCACATGTTTTCTTTCATTTTCCGCATATTTTCACAGACTAACCTATTAACAAGATGCCCTAGTCTATTTGTTATTTTATGCTATTTTTTTATTTTAGAAAAGTTCTTAAGGAAATATTCTTGGAAAGAGCTGAAAATCCACGGAGATCATTTTTTACCCGAAATGGAGACTGAGTCCAAAGAAGAGCCGGAGGGGGTCTAGGGTGCCACCAGAAGAGTGCCAGGGGTGCCCTCTACGACGCGCATGGTAAGCTTCTAGCGGCCCTGTCCACCGCCTCTTGTCGCCTCTTCTCCTATAAATTTCCTTCAACCCTAAAAGTCATGGGACGGTGTTATTTTCCACGAAACATACAGGGAGGCGCCGTCACCTCGAAAGTCCAATCTGGGGCTTCTGAAGTTCTGCTCTGGCACCCTGCCAGAGAGGGGGATCATCATCGGAGGACTCTACATCGCCATGATCGCCTCCGGACAGATGTGTGAGTAGTTCATGTTGGGACTACGGGTCCATAGTAGTAGCTCGATGGTTGTTCTCTCCCTATGCCTCCATATTTAGAGTCTCGTGAGTTTCCTCACATGATAGAGACCACCATTATGTAATTGTGTATGTTGTGTTTGCTGGGATCCGATGAACCATGAGATAATGATTATTTTGTTCATGTCAATCTGAGATGCTTCAATTATATTCGTAGAGAGTTTTAATCTTGTCTTTCAATGCTCTCCACTTTTTATTATTACCTTGGCCACGTAGTTATTTCACCTCCAAGAGAGAGTTTATATGCTAGATAGTGGGTGCATGCCTCCCTGTTGCCTGCGCTTGAATGACAGAAACATGTGGGGAGAGGACTTGTTGTTTCCACTAGGGAGAAAACAGAGGTGCTCTTGTCTACGGATATGAACCACTGCTTACATTACGTACTTATTCTTAATGCATTTGCCTATTGCACACAAAACAATCACTTCGGTGCTGCAACTTAATACCAGAGAGATTTGCTGGATAGCTTTTTTGAGGTGGACTTTTAGATATGGATGCTTGCTGGATAGCGGTCCATATGCCCTGATGTAATGCCTACAATGTTAGAACCCGTGAAGTATATCTCTTCATAGTAGTATTTTTATACGTTCATCATTTGTCAATTGCCTAGCTGTAATTTGTTCGCCCAACATGATTGTTTTCTTTGGAGAGACACCACTAGTGAACCTATGGCCCTCGGTCCTATTTTCCTCATATTTCAACCTTCTTTTAAGCACTTTTCATACTTGTTTCCTCGCTGTTCCGCTTTTACTTTTATTGTTTTCAATACTCTATACGTTTAATACTCCTGGTTTCAGCAAGACCGGAAGATTGACAGCCTTTCAAAAAGTTGGGGCAACAGGGAGTTTGTCTTTATGTGCATGTTCCACGCTTGGTCAACATTAATAAATGGCGTTGTTGATACAAGCAACCTTCTTCAAGACTACGAAGTACTACTAGTTCGATAAACTCTGGTTCCTTAACTCGGCAAAAATTTCCGCTAGACTTTATCATACCTTCCGCTTGGGGTCTCCCAACGAGCGTATGATCACGTCGGCATCACACCCACACTTTATGCAGAACCCCCTTCGCACCAACTAAAGCAGAACATGGATCTAAGTTAAGAACAACATCACAAAGTTTCATCTCCATACAACCACCCAAATATCATGTGCGCTCGACCTCTCTTGGGCTAGGGAAATGCATGACATACTACGAGTCATTGATCGGTCTAGTAGGGAACCTCCATTTGGTGTTCAGGTATTCATTGAATTCCTACTCTATCTCTCTTGTGGTAGGGTTTCCTTCAACAACAGTAATGACAGTACTGCACACACACACACTCTCTCTTTCTCTTTCTTAGTAGTAGAAGAATCAAGGAAGTAGAAAATCCTTGGCCAAGGGACTGGAATGCGCACATAGCAGCAACGCAATTCCAGGGAAGCGGAACTTGGCATATCTGAGCCATGTGGCCAAGCTTTCCACAACTCTCACACCGGATTGTTGCGCATCGAACTACCAGGAGACCACTTACACAACAATTGGCGCACAGACCCGCAGCTGCAGGTGCGGTTTTGGCCATCACCGCTGATGCCGTAGGCGACGCACCTGGACGTCCTCCTCCTTGACCTGGCTGCGCACGAGGCTTCTCCTTGCTCTGCGCCTCTTTTGCAGCTACCGCCCGATCCGAAGGGAGGATCATGGGTCCACACGTTGTTGCGGCCCTGAGGGAACTTCTAGAGATTGCCGTTGCGTCCATTGCCGCCACCACCGCCAGTGCCTCCCCCACCTCCCTTGCACCCACCTGTGCAACCGCCTCGATCTCCCATCGTTGAAGTCGTGCTCAGTTCGATTCGCGGCCACGGAGGAGACACCGCCACCTGGGCAAAGGATCTCATGTCGCCTCCTGCCTTCCCCCTCCACCAGCCGAACGAAACAGGTTTTCGCCCCTCGGCAGAAACACTAGGAGTGGATTTCCAGAAGTGCGACAGAGATTAGAGCTCGAATGGCGACGGTGCCCTAACGGAGCTTACTGATACGTCTCCAACGTATCTATAATTTCTGATGCTCCATGATAATATTATGCCAATTGCTACATGTTTTCTCCCTTCTTTATACCATTTTAACACGTTTTCTGGAACTAACCTATCAACAAGATGCGAAGTGCCAGTTCCCTGTTTTCTGCTGTTTTTTATTTCAGAAAAGTTGTTCTGGAAATATTCTCGGAATTGGACCCCACAAAGCCCGAAGTGCTTGTTTTCCCCGGAAGCATCCAGAAGACCGAAGAGGAGTCGAAGACGGGCACCAAAGGGCCATACCATGGGGTGGTGGCCCCCCTTGGCCGTGCCAGCTCATGGTGTGGGGCCCCTAGGGCTCCACCGCCTTTGCCCTTTCGCCTATTTATTCCCCCCGGATGGAAAACCCTAGGCACCTGATAAAATATCCCCGAAAAGTTCCACAGCCGCCGTCATCGTCAACCCTAGATGAGGGGTGTTCTAAAGCTGTCTCCCGGCACCCTGTCGGAGAGGAAATCATCACCGGAGGCCTCTTCATCACCATGCCTGCCTTCGGAGTGATGCGTGAGTAGTTCATCCTTGTACTACGGGTCCATAGCAGTAGCTAGATGGTTGTCTCCTTGATGACTCCCAAGTGCAGGAGATCAATTGTAGTACCTTTCGATAAGTATTTGAGTGTCGAACCCACGAGGAGCTGAAGGTAAGCTATCTATTCTCTAAAGCCCTATAACCCTCTTATATGGCTGTTTATGCAAAGCAATAAGTTTGACTAAAAGGAACTAACTAATTAAAAGCAAGTGACGTGGAGTGTGGTTTGTCTACTAACTAGTGAAGCAAGTTTAAAATGCAAGTTTCTAAGCAAGTTTCACAAGTAGCAAGCAGCAAATATCTCAAGTATCTCAAGGGAGCAAGTGTTCTAGCAATAGGTGTTTCGTTCGTGTGGTTGTCACAATTAGTGAAGCACATGTTTTAGTCTTAGTTGTTTCTTCTAGGAAGGAGACATGAATAGGTATAGTCAAGTAAATGATCTACAACCCCTTATGATAGATCATGTGGCCAAGTAAATTGTCGGATATATACCAAATAGGGGTATATCAGATGGTAGTCAAAAGTGCCGGATTACCAGGGTGGCCCAACTGGTAGTGGGCTATGGTCCATTGGGCGGCCCAGTAAGCTGACGCACAGAAGCCAGATTCTAGAAGGACCCGGATCACGGCCCACGTGATCTGGCTTGGAGGAGAAGACGGATTCCTTACTTTCCAAGTTACTAGCTATCGTAGTCTTCTAGGTTTCCTATTCTGTATGCCCTAATCCGGCTATTATATAAAGCCGGACGGGAGATGAGATAACAAGACACGAAGCCACATGCCAACTCCCGAGAAGTTGATCCTCAGCGAATAGACAAACAGAACCTCACATTTTAATTGTGTACACAGGCTTTAGCCCTGATTAGTGAGATTGCAGGAGTAGGAACGCCGTATTATTACGACGTACCGAACCTGGGTAAATCCTGTGTCTTTGTCACCAACGCGATCCCGTTTCCCCACGTCTCTACCCGTAGTCTCATGGCACCCCCGTCTATGAAAACTACTATGATGTCTCGACAGTTGGCGCCCACCGTGGGGCAAACGACGTCAGGCGTTAAGTTCCGATCTGGGATACTCGACGGGATCGGCAGTTCCATAACTGTCGGAAGCCTTGAGTTCGACGATGACGTCGGACGCTTCCTCGACAATGGATCCTACATACCGGCGCAAAATCATCTGGTAAGTGACTGCGTGTTACCGATCGGATATGCTAATATCTTTATCGGACTAACTGCAGAGGCCATGGGGTTTTGCGGTGGAAGCAAATTTATCCCACCCGCCCTATACCCAGTCGAGGATGACTATGATCCCGGATTTTGCTCAGATCGCCGACATAAAAGTGATACACACTTTGTCGGTATGGTGCAATCCGAAGTCGCCGAAAACAGGATGACGGAAATCCCGTGCAGGAGCCAGAAAGCATCAAACCCACCACAGAGGTGGAAGATCCGACACCCGCCAATCCAGCGATGAACTCGGAAGCTGACTCTGTGCTAGCCGCCATTGAGGCGAGATTAGAGTCAGAAACCGGATCAGATGATTTTGATTCCGAAGAAGAAGACATGGACGCATTCGAAAGAAAAGTTAAATCTTTTCAAGAGGGATTCCATGAAGTACTAATGGCGAAACCGGCTGAAAACACGGACGCCGGCAGTCAGGAAAGCCCTAAAACCCCTCCGCCAGAGGAAGAGAGAGAAGATGGAGAAACTTCTCCGATATTTCCCAATGTCAAGGAATTGACAGAGGATGAACCTGCTAAAACACCTCCCTCTTCCAATACAAACTCCGGAAGAAGAAATTGGCTGATCCAGCTGATGAAAGCCTGGAAGTAGGAGATGCAAGCGGAACAAAAATTGCGAAGAAGAAAACTGAAGAAATCCTTGTTCCGCCAATGACAGAACAAGAAGAACATGAATTGTTACAAACACCAGTGGGTTTGCATGAACCCCCTGAAGTGCTAGAAGCCAGGAGACAAGCTCTCCAACGGCAACAACAACATCTATTCAGAACTCGTGAACACCTCCAAAAAACCCAGGATGACATCAAGCTCATGAAGGTAGAAATCGAGGAGTACGAGAGAAAGAATATGTCTAGCATTAAACCTACAAGGTTACCCGAAATCGTAAGACCGGAAGTACTGCCGCCAAAAGAAAGGTTTCACAGCCCATCTTGGCAAAAGCAAGTAAACGGCAAAGATGCCAGGGGCGAACAAATATACAAAACCGCAGCAGAAAATGCGGAAGCAGCGTTTGCCATCCTTAACAATGACATGTACTCCAATGGTGAAAAACTCCAAGGGGTGTATGCTTTCCTAGGAAAAGCATTGCAACAACAACAGCGGGCCCAAGAGCGACCAGGGAAGTTGCACGACGACTCCGCCCTATGCAAAATAGCTACTTGCGCCGCTGGAGCACCTGGACCGGAAGAACCTGGAGATTCCGACAATTCAAAGGATAAGAAAGCAGATCCGAGAAAAGACAAGAAAAATCCCGACAATAGGGATGAAGCGTCTAGAACCGGATCTCATCTCCCGAAAGGTGGACGCAAACCCCACGATCGGGAAGAAAAACTCCGGAATGATGGCAAAGCAATGCCACCTCCGAGACACCCTGCTGAAAAAGCCGGAAGACATGATGTACCTCACAGACGTGAGAGATCTCGGACACCCCCTAAGGATAAAGAAAGGCATAGGAGTAGAACTCCGCCTCATCCAAAAGGGCGTGATCTTGAAAGAAATAGAAATGATCCCGGAAAAACGCGTCCGCGCAACAATGGAAAAGAAAGGAGTAGATCCCCTTCTGTCCATTCAGCCGGCAGGTACTCCGTACACATGGATAGAGCGGAAAAGGATAATCTATACTTTGGACCTAAGTGTTTCACTAATAGGATCCGAAGGATAACCCTGCATTCTGGCTTTGCCAAAGTCGGTCCAACGTACCAGAAATACACCGGTAGTACAAACCCGGATACCTGGCTCTCAGACTATCATACAGCCGTCCAGATTAACAATGGGTCAGACCTGGAAGCTTTAAAGTTTCTCCCCTTAATGTTACTGGATGGAGCCAGAGATTGGATTAATGGATTGCCATCAAGAACTGTAGACAGCTGGGATGATATGGCTCGAGTATTCACTCAGCATTTCCGGGGAACTTACAAACGCCCGAACAGCATCAACCAGCTGAACCGTTACACCCAGTTCGAGGATGAACCATACGTGGATTTCATCTCCAGATGGACTGCAATGAAGAATAGTTGCTCTGGAGTAACTGACGTACAAGCAATGCATGCTTTCGTCAATGGCCTAAAACCCGGTCTAGTACCGTTCATGGTTGGTTCCAAACATCACAAAGATATCGGATCTATGCTGACAACCACCAATGAACACGCTGCAGCCGAAGACGATATCAGAGCAAGAGGCGACAATATCGATGCACTGATACTGGCCAAGAAAAATCCTCGCTCTGACAAAAAAGGAACTTCAGATGCAACACCAAAACCCAAAGAGGTTAACATAGCCTTTGGAAGTGAAAAAGGGAACAGATGGAAAGGACGCAGTTCGGAACCAATCAACTACACTAAAGAAGAGTGGGAGAAGATTAAGTCGGAACCTTGCGTCCACCATTCGCAATTTGGGAAACCCACCCATACGAACGCACAATGCCGGCTGAATAAACACATGAAAGGTAGTGCAGGATCCGGAAACAAGGGGAAGAGTTCCAAAAGGAAATTCTCTAAACAAAAGCCAGAAGCTGAGAAAGAAGACAGTGAATCGGACACTGACGAAAAAATCCAGGAACAACAGCGGAAAGGCGAACCCAAGTTTCCGAGAGTTGATGGAGAATGCGCCCTAACTTTCCTAGCAACTCCATCAGCAAAGGTGGTGAAAAGAACACTTCGAGAAATAAATGCGGTTGTTCCAGCAACCCCAAAATTCTTGAAGTATTCGAACACACCAATAACCTGGGATCAGTCTGATCATCCCAGGAATATCACTGAACCCGGCACACAAGCTCTTATTGTAAGCCCTATTGTCCAGAACACTAGGCTAAGAAGAGTGCTGATGGACGGAGGATCCAGCATCAACATAATGTACCTGGATACGTTGAGACATCTGAAAATCTCCGAGACCCAGCTCAATCACAGCAACATACGCTTCCATGGCATTGTTCCCGGAAGGCAAGCACGATCCCTAGGATAAATTTCCCTAGATGTCACCTTCGTAGAAAAAGATCAGTTTCGTCAGGAAAAAGTATCCTTCGAGGTGGTGCCGTTCGAAAGCGTGTATCACGCGATACTCGGACGTCCAGCTTTCGCCAAATTTATGGCAAGATCATGTTATATCTATAACAAGCTGAAGATGCCAGGGCCGAAAGGAGGGGTAATCACCATAACTGGAGACTTCAAGCTGGCGAACAAGCTGGAAAAAGAAAACGCCCTTTGCGCTGAGAAGATCATAGCAAAGGAAGAGCTGAAGGAGCTGGCTAAGGAGGTATCGCCGACAGAAATGCCGGCAGGAAAAGAAACTCGGAAGCCAGCAGATAGCTTCAAGGCATCCGAGAATACAAGGCAGGTAATCCTAGATCCCAAAGATCCGACAAAATTTGTCGTAGTAGGAACTGGGATGACCGACAAATAGGAAGGCGAGCTCATCAAGTTCCTCCGTGAGAACTGGGATATTTTCGCCTGGTGTCCAGCTGACATGCCAGGCGTACCCAGGGAACTTGCTGAGCATCAACTTAAGGTAATTCCAGGCTCCAAACCCGTCAAACAAGGTCTCCGTCGATTCGACGGAAGAAGATGGAAGGCTATTGGCAAGGAAATTATCCGGCTTTTAGCAGCAGATTTCATTCAGGAAGTAATCCACAATGATTGGTCTGGAAATCCGGTATTAGTACCGAAGAAAGACACTACTGCTCTTAGAATGTGTATAGATTACACCGGCTTGAACAAGTTGTGTCCCAAAGATAGGTTCGCGTTACCGCGAATCGATCAAATAATAGACGCCACTGAGGCTGTGAGCTTTTATGCTTTTTGGATGCTTATTCCGGGTATCACCAAATACGCATGAAAAAGGAAGATCAAATAAAGACTTCTTTTATAACCCCGTATGGGACGTATTATTACGTAACAATGCCGTTTGGCCTGAAGAACGCAGGTGCAACTTACCAGCGTTGCATGCAACGTTGTTTGCATAGTCAGATCGGAAAAAACGTCCACGTTTACGTAGACGATATTGCTGTCGTAACCAAGGAAAAAGACACACTCCTTGAGGATTTGCGAGAAACCTTCGAAAACTTGCGCACTTATAAGATGAAGTTAAATCCATCAAAGTGTGTATTCGGGGTTCCCTCAGGAAAACTTCTGGGTTTCATCGTTTCTCACAGAGGAATAGAAGTTAACCCGGAAAATATCAAAGCCATCTTGAACATCTCCAAACCCACGTGTGTGAAAGATGTCCAAAGACTGACGGGTTCCGCCGCTGCCGTCAGCAGATTTATTAGTCGGCTGGGGGATAAAGCCTTACCACTCTACAAGTTGCTGAAAAAATCCGACAAATTCGAGTGGACAGAAGAGACCGATGCAGCGTTAACCCAGTTAAAGGAAACTTTGATGAAAGCTCTGATTTTGGCATCCCCAAAAGACGAAGAACCTATGTTATTGTACCTCACGGCTACAAACAGGGTTATTAGTGCGGTAATTTTTGTGGAATGGAAGAAAGACGAACAAAGTATACCAGACCAACATCCGGTATATTACATAAGTGAAGTTTTATCCGAATCCAAGCAAAGGTACCCACACTATCAAAAACTGGCATATGGCGTATTTTTCGCATCTAGAAAGTTACGCCATTACTTCCAAGGACATTCCATAACAGTGGTATGTAAAGCACCACTAGGGGATATAATAAACAATGCGGAGGCAACTGGCCGAGTAGCCAAATGGGGCATCGAGCTAGCAGCCTTTGACATTAAGTATCAGCCAAGAACGGCAATAAAGTCCCAGGTTCTGGCAGATTTTGTCGCCGACTGGACGGAAGCAATGGAGAAAACACCAATGCCGGTGTCCGAGTACTGGATCATGCATTTTGACGGATCCAAGATGAAGGAGGGCGCTGGAGCTGGTGTAGTCTTAAAATCCCCTAAAGGAGACACAATGGAGTATGTATTACAAATACACTTCAACGCCAGCAATAACGTGGCAGAATACGAAGGTCTGCTTCATGGCTTGCATATTGCAAAAGAAATAGGGTTCAAACATATCCTGTGCTACGGCGACTCGGATTTGGTACAACATCAGCTCAACCAAACATGGGACGCAAAGAGCCCTATAATGGCCGAATATCGGAGAACGGTGGACGAGTTCGCCATTTGTTTCTTCGGATTCGAAGTACTCCACGTTAAAAGGGAGGAAAATTGGAACGCGGATGCATTAGCCCGCATGGGGTCAGAAAGGGTAAAAATACTACCACCAGGTGTATTCGTCTAGCATTTGTACGAGCCATCCATAAAAGGTGGAGATATCGATTACCCTCTGGCTTCCGAGTCAATTGAAGTTATGCTCGTTAACCCGGACTGGACAATTCCATATTTAAACTTCTTAGTCAACCAGAAGTACCCGGAAGGAGCAGACGAAGTCTTGCAGAGACAAATTCAGCGTTGATGCAAAGGATACACGGTAATTGATAATTGCCTGTATAAACGCAGTACTTCCGGAATTTTTCTGCGGTGTATTTCACCAGAAGAAGGACGAGAAATCCTGCAAGAAATCCATGCCAGAGATTGCGGACACCATGCTCAATCAAAAAGCATAGTTAAAAAAGCATTCCGTGCCGGGTTTTTCTGGCTAACAGCCAAGACAGATGCTGAGCACATAGTTAACACATGTGAAGGGTGTCAATATTACGCCAAGCAGACTAATATGCCGGCCCAAGCACTCAAAACTATCCCAATTACATGGCCGTTTGCGGTCTGGGGGCTAGATATGATGGGACCGTTCAAAACTGCGCGAGGCGGACTTACACATCTACTCGTAGCTGTGGATAAGTATACCAAATGGGTGGAGGCTAAACCCATCAAAAAGCTTGACGGTGTAACTGCCAGAAATTTCATCATTGACATAGTCATGAGATATGGCGTTCCACATAGCATAATAACCGACAACGGGACAAATTTCTCCATTGGAGAGTTGGCATAATATTGCCGACAAACGGGAATTCGCCTAGATCTTGCATCTGTGGCACACCCGCAATCCAATGGACAGGTTGAGAGAATGAATAGCTCAATCCTGCAAGGAATACGCCCAAGACTCGAATCTCCTCTTCATAGGGCAGCTGGAGCATGGGTAGAGGAGCTACCTTCCGTGCTTTGGAGCATTCGAACGACGCCAAACAGGTCAACTGGGCAAACCCCGTTTTTCCTAGTTTACGGTGCGGAAGCTATTCTTCCAACAGACATGATCCATGATAGCCCAAGAGTGCGGGATTTCGATGACTCGGATGCCGAAGAAGCACGACAGGATGTCGTCGATCTCTTAGAAGAGGAACGAGAGCTTGTGCTTCAAAGATCCGCCATTTACCAGCAAGGTTTACGACGTTATCATAGTCGGAAAATCAGGCATTGTTCTTTTAAAGAAGGTGACTTAGTGCTGAGATTGGTGCAGCAAAGAAAGCACAAATTGGCCCCAGTATGGGAAGGACCATTTGTAATCAGCAAAGCTATGAAAAATGGGTCATATTATCTTGTAGATATTCGGGACACGGAAGATGATCCCGAGAAGCCGAATCGCAAAAGAAAGAGAAAGATAGATGATGAACTAGGAGAGACAAAGAGGCCTTGGAGCATCCAGCAGTTACGTCTCTTCTATACTTAGTTCAATTTCTATGTAAACATCCTTGAGATCATGAAATAAAGTTGTCGGAATTTTGATATCCATGTTTTTACAAGTTTATTATAGTATAAAGCATGATTCCACCTTATCTATTTCCCAATGATCTTACAAAATACTCAATGTTAACCCGAATTGTGCCTGCGTGCTCGGTGTTTAAAAATTGAATGATTTTCAGCCTGCTAACGGCTAAAGGAAACTCGGATTGTGCCTGCGTGCCCAAGTTTCAAAAAATTCCTTACTTTTCTCTAAGTATTATCTGATTGTGTACGTGTTGGGTCACTGAAGCTACTTAGTAAAAATGCCTTTAGTATGATCCATGTTTCCGAGTTTAAACTGATCGGTTATACCCAGTTACTCGGCATGATGATTCATAATACTATTGAGCCATTTCAAACACTAAGGACAGTTAAAACACATAAACCAGAGAACTTAGAAGGCAAAGGAATATTAAAACCCGGAAACCTTGCAAAGAATTTCATAATTAAAACTGCAAAAGGCGGAGTTCTTGTTTATGCAACAGGAATAGAAGCATTACAATATGAATTACATTGTAAAAGTGCAGTAATGCTCCTATTGTCTACTTTCATCATCCAGGTTAAAGGCAGCCCTTCAAGTATCCGAGTCTTCTTCGCTGCTGTCATTCTCAGGGGCTTCCGGGATCTCCTCTTCTCGATAAGTGATGGAGATGTTCACCATGGAGGCGATCTTGGTGGCGTGGCCTTTGATTTCATCAAAGATGGTGGATCGCTGAGTTTCCGTGTATCCTTGGGGGATACCGGACGCCACGCGCCAAGACTTTGCACCAGGGTAGTGCATACGCATAAGGCCGAGTGCCATGCGTGCACCACCCCGTGCAGCGGAGCGTAGGATGGACTCCCTGGACTCCGCCACCTCCAAGAGGGCACCCGGAAGTTTCTCAACTTCCGAGAACTCCCCAGTACTCGTGGGAAGGAACTTGTTGACCAGCTGCATGCCAGCAGCTCTGATCGCAGTCCACGTCTTCCCAAAGGCTCGGATTCTGTCAATCCGAGTGATATCTGGGTTACCTCCAGTTTTTTCAGACAAAACAACCAAAAAGGTTAAGTGAAAAAGCGGAGAATGCAAACAAGACATGGAAAAATGGTAAATGAAGTAAAACTTACCGATGATCTTGTCGATTTCGGAGCCTTCCTCCAGGCGAAGGTTTAAGGCATTCTCCAGGTCCTGGATAGTGGACTTATCCTTATCCGCCTGTTCGGAAGCCTTGGAATGAGCAATTCCAAGGGCCAGATTGCTGGCTTCCAGATCCTTTTGGGCCTTCATAAGTTGCTTATGAAGGTCCAGATTCTCCTCACGGAGACTGGCAGCATTGCCGGCATCTTCAGCTATTTGCTTGGCCTTAGCCAAAGCATCAGGAAAGCAAGGAAAATTCCGAGTTTAGAAAAATCCCGGAAAAGTACTTAGACAAAAAGCTGAATCAAAAACTTCAGAGGGAAAAAGTTTACCTGTTGTTTCCTTCAGCTGCAGCTGAGACGATGCCAGCTCTACCTCTTTCACCTCAAGAATGGAAAGAAGATTTCTAACCTCCTTGTTCTTGACGGAAAGTTTATTGAAAACTTCCATGTTAATGGTTTCGGCAGTTTGCTGGAACACGACAAGGAAAAGAGTAACTAAAAAGCATCAAGGCGAAAATTATACATTTTGCTTAATGCTTGGGGGCTAGAGTTAAATACCTGGCTCATTCGCTGCAACCCCGCCAAGTTTTCATTGAACTCTTTTGCGTATTACGCAAAAAGAATTCCGGCCGCGCTTAGGCCATCGTTGAGATTCTTGAAGTCCTTGTCAAAGGTGGGAATCTCCTCGTCGATTGTTCGAGAAGAATTTCCCACCTCTAGAGCCGCCCTTTCCCTCGTGTCCGTGTCCGACACAACGGGCTGGATGGGCTCCAATGACTTGGTGGTGGGGGCTGTCGCATGCTCTTCCGCCATCGTGGACGGTGTGTCCGGTGCGATGACGGGAGAAGGTTGAGGGCCTCTGTTGGTAACAGCCTTATGCCTTTTTAGCTTCTTTGGCTTTAAGGTAGAGGGAGGCAGGCTAAAGGCAAACAACAAAAAATCCAGAAAGAGTTAAAACTCCGAAGATGAAAGAAAACTTTGACAAAGGAAAACAACCCGGACGTTCTAACCTGGAGGTGACGAAGGGAATCCCGTCAAGATCGATGATTTCCTCAGAGGAGGAAATCTTCTTGCGCTTTCTCCCACCTGTAAAAGTGGCGTGCAACGCCTCCAGATCAGCGTCGGAGGACAGCTCCGAGTCAGGAAGGTCAGCAATCTGTCGAAAAGAAAAAGCAGAGTTAGAAGCGAAAAATCCAAGAAAGCATGAAAAAGATCCACCCAAATGACGGAAAAATAACTTGGGAGCCGTATTGTCGGTTGTATACATTGGCCGACTCGCTTCGTATTGGTCGCGTGATGCGACCAACTGGTTTACGCGCCGCCGAAGATCCTTCGCGGCCCAGTCTTTGCTGGTTGTCCGCATTTTGTCGTTGGCGCCCGTGTACTCGCAGAGGAGACGGCCGCCATGATTAGCTAATGGCTGGATCCGCCTGTCCAACCAGCAAAGGACCGTGTCCATGCCGGTTAGAGGCGGATCCAAGGAGGTGAGCTTGGCGATGTGCCGCTTGATCCTTAGTAGATCAGGCGGCATAACTTGGACGGCTTTTGTTCTCCAATTCTCTTGGGGAACAACAGCAGTGTTTGAGAAAGGTGGAACCCCGATGGCCTTTGTCGGAAAAGGAACATCGGGATGATAAAAGAAGGAACCCGTCCAGAATTTGATGGATTCCGAGGTTCTGATCTTGGGGAACCATTCCTCCCTAAATCTCCTAAGAGTGAAGGAGATGGTCCCGCAAGTCGGGAGTGCGCCCTCCGAAGAGTTCCGCTTAACCCCGAAACAGTACAACCAGAAGTCTAACCTAGGTTCTATGCCTAGGAAACCCTCAAAGAGGGCCTGAAACCCGGCCATATAGAGAATGGAATTGGGTGGCAGGTTATGAGGTTGGATGTTATAGTGGGAGAGAACTTGGAGGAAAAAGGCAGAAGGGGGCAATCCCATACCTCTTAGGAGATGGGAGGAGAGAAGAACCCGTTCGCCGTCGTTTGGCAGGGGTTCGTTCTCGTCCTCAGGGAGCCGCCATTTCCCTTTGAGTACCAACCCCTCCTTTTCCATGTTTGGAAGGAGGGATGGGGGAATGCCGCAGGCAACCCAGTTGCCGGCAGTTTCCACTTCTTCGTCCGCTCCGGCGGCGGCGGACGCGGCGGCCTCTGCAGCGGCGAGCTCGTCGCCGAGGAGCGTAATCTTCTCCTCCGCCGTTTCGGGAGCAAACAGCGGAGAGGGCGCGGCGCTTGAGCCCGCAAGATCCACGGTGGCGGAACGATTCCCTCCGTCCACCGCGGAATCCGCAGTCTTCACCGGCTCGCTGCCGGCGTGCGTTGGAGAATCCAATTGAGGATCCATTTGGTTGATTATGTCTTCAATGTCCTGTGCGACGGTGTGTGCAGGCGAAGGCTGCGAGGATGCCATTGGGTGGCGGCGCGGCTAGCCTCCGGTGATGTTCTGGGCACAGTGGGCGTTCGGTGCTCTCTCTCTGCTGGAAGCTTGGGCGCTGTAATGGCGTTCGAGTGGTTGCGGAAGGTTTTTCGGGAGGACGACGAAGGCTATTTATGTCCGAAAATCCGTCATGATACGTGCTAACGGCTCTTTTGACCGTTGGATGATCAACGCGTGTCACTCGCCGGAAAATCCGGGAAATGGATCGACAGGATGATTATGGTTATCTCCTCATTTCCCGCGAGAATCTGTCAGAGATATGTTTCTGGGTTTCCCACTCAAAACCAAAATGTCCCTTACGTCAGCAGGATTAAAGTGCTGACGTAGGAGGTTCCTTCTCCGCGAAGGATCGTGTGAGAAAAGCCGGATTTTCAGGATTCCGAGTTTTACGTTACCATCTCTTAAAAAGAAGAATCAAGACTGCTGGCCAATATTTCTCGGACAATACATACTTGGCGAAAGACGGCGAATCAGAGTTTTAATCCTTCTTGGGGGCTACTGTCGGATATATACCAAATAGGGGTATATCAGATGGTAGTCAAAAGTGCCGGATTACCAGGGTGGCCCAACTGGTAGTGGGCTATGGTCCATTGGGCGGCCCAGTAAGCTGACGCACAGAAGCCAGATTCTAGAAGGACCCGGATCACGGCCCACGTGATCTGGCTTGGAGGAGAATACGGATTCCTTACTTTCCAAGTTACTAGCTATCGTAGTCTTCTAGATTTCCTATTCTGTATGCCCTAATCCGGCTATTATATAAAGCCGTACGGGAGATGAGATAACAAGACACGAAGCCACAGGCCAGCTCGCCGAGAAGTTGATCCTCAGCGAATAGACAAACAGAACCTCACATTGTAATTGTGTACACAGGCTTTAGCCCTGATTAGTGAGATTGCAGGAGTAGGAACGCCGTATTATTACGACGTACCGAACCTGGGTAAATCCTGTGTCTTTGTCACCAACGCGATCACGTTTCCCCACGTCTCTACCCGTAGTCTCATGGCACCCCCGTCTATGAAAACTACTACGATGTCTCGACATAAATGACTGCACAAGATTGATTAAGACATAAAGTCCCACCATAGCCTTACGTTCTAAGTTCCCCTATATATATCCCCCAATAACTTAACTTTGTGGCTCGGTCTCAGGTTACTGTCACTCCCAAGTCACCACCACTCCATTATGCTACTAGCGATCACCTTACATGCATTCCCCAACATATGCATGCACTCATATACTGTACATAAAGACAATCATAGAAGATAACAAACTTGTATGCAACCAATCAACGAACTATTTCACCATTGCCAAGAACAATTCACTACTCAAACATAGACGGGGAGACACAATACATCTAGGGAATATAGTATTGCATCATACATCGTGTTTGCCAAGAGATTACAGTGGAGAGATGGAGCTGATCTTGCTGTAGATGTTGATGATGAACACGCCGGAGGGGGTGGAGCCCTCCGGGGGTGATCCCGGCGGCGTTTCCCCCTCCGATCTTCTCCGGCGGCAACCTTCTGTCTCTCTGTTTCGTGGTTTCGTCTCTCGGCGCCACCTCCTTCTCGAAAAGGCCAGGGGACCCTTTATATAGTCGTTTTTAGGTCACGAGACACTCGGGAGAAGAAAGATCGACGACATCGGAGCCACGGGGGCAAAAAGGGGGCCTCTCACGCGGCCAAGGAATCTGGCCGCGTGGAGGGTCCTCTTTGCCACCTGGTTGGCCTTTTGGCCCTCTACTTTGTACCATGGTCTTCTTCTCGAAAATTCTGAACCGTGCTCTTTGGCCTTGCCCTTTTTGGAGTCCCGAAGCTCCCGGAAATTCTGAAACACTAAAAATTACGTTTTCTGGAAAAACAGGGTTAGAACCAAAAGAAGGGGGATTGTTTAGAAAATCCCCCAAACCATTATAAAACATGAATATAAGTTGCTAATATGTAGGAAAAACAAGTAATAACATGCAAAGTTCATGTATGCATTTTACATGCATCACTCCTCCTTATATGCCTCCATGTTTAGATCTCGTGAGCTATCTAACATGATCGAGATTGTTCTTATGTAATTCTATGTGCTGTGTTTGCTGGGATCCGATGAATATTGAACTTATGCCAAGTTGATTATAGTCTTTATTGCATATGTTATTTGTGATCTTGCATGCTTTCCGTTGGTAGTGGTTGCTATGGCCAAGTAGTTGCTACTGACTCCAAGAGGGAGTATTTATGCTCGATAGTTGGGTTCATACCTCCTATTCGCCTGTGCTCGAGTGACAGAAACGTGACAGGGGAGGATGTGCTGTTGCCACTAGGGAGAAAACAGTAGTGTGAGTGCTTGCATGTACAATCATTGCTTACATTACACACATTGTTTAATGCAATTATATGTTGCTTGCAACTTAATACCTAAGGGGGTTCGGATGATAACCTGAGGGTGGATTATTAGTCATAGATGCAGTTGGATTACGGTCTATGTATATTGTTGTAATGCCCGCACTAAATATCATAGTAGTCTTCATGTCATGAATGTGCACTACGGTGCAACCTTTATTTGTCAATTGCCCAACTGTAATTTGTTCACCCAGCATGCTATCTTTTATGGAGAGACACCACTAGTGAACCTATGAACCCCGGTCCATTTTCCTACACTGTTAAACAAACCACTACAATTTCCTGCTTTCTTTACTTAGTGCAAGCATACACTATTTTACGTCTAATCTTTGTTTTCAGCAAGACCGGTGAGATTGACAACCTCACTGTACCGTTGGGACAAAGTATTTTGGTTGTGTTGTGTGCAGGTTCCGCGTTGTTGCTGACACCGGTGAGTCATCACCACCGTCACTGGCATCAACCTTCCGAAGATTCTCTTTCTCCTACTGGATTGATAACCTTGGTTCTTAACTGAGGGAAGTTCTTACCGCTACGCTCATCACACCCTCCTCTTTGGGTTCCCAACATGCCATCACAAGCAGCAAGAATTCCTAGCACCATCGAGGCGTAGCACTTATCTACCCCCTTCTCCTCCCACCTGGGGGCTTATTGCTATAGCGGGTCGGCTGATATTCTCACACGGCCCCGGTACAGGACCCAGGATCTTGCCATGTGGTCCAATTGGGCCCTCTGGAGGATTTGTTGACAGAATCTCCCGCGCCCTTGCTGGCGGTGGGACGATCAACAAAGTCTGCACCCGATGTGATGGTAACTTGATAACCTCCCTGATCACCACCTGCTCGTTTTCCCAGGGACAACGCGCATCAACCACCTATTCCTTATTGTTGAGGAGCACCAACCGCTCGGCCGCGCATTGGGGAATCAACATCTCGGCCCGTAGGGGATCCGATGCTGATGTTGGTGGTATCGTGGACGTGAATGACACCGCCCAACACACGATCGAATCAGGGATACTCCTCTCGTTGGATCTCAGGAGCCAATCTCCATGCAACATCTCTCTCTCCTCAAAAATCTTTCCCGCCCTACTCTGCTCTGCTTTCTCTGTTTCCCTAAGGAGAAGATATGTTCCAATTATTCAGCGTACCTGTTTGTGTGCCACAAGGCCGTAACATCTCATAAGTACGGCGGTTTAAACCGTGGTGCAATAGTGAGTATTCATCATGCAGTATCGTGTTGTGCTTAATTTTTACTAATGGGTAGTTCGCTGAAAATACCATATGGTTCTTTTCTAAGTTTTAATTAAATGTCACCATTTCTACTTGAATTACAATTTTTATTTATACCGAGAAGAGGCAATACATAAGTATTATTCATAAAGGCAATACATGAGATATCTCTACACAGCACACCTGAACTTGATAGATGAGATATCTCTACACACCACACCTGAAAAGAAAATACTGAACAATACAATACTTATGCTCACTACACTCTTGATCAGGAAGTACCAGCTCCTCATATGTGAGACAACAGAACAAAAGTTTCAATAGGATTCACGCCCACTAAGAAAACCGCTTCTTCTTTAGATCTTGAAAAAACAAAAATAATTAAGAAGGAGCAGTAGTAGTAGGAAGACTTAAGTGACTCCGTTCATTCACGTTGAGATATACGAGTAACTACCTTTAGGGCTTAATTATCCATGTTTTGTTTTTTGAGATGATTATCCGTGTTTTCAGAAAACTTCATTATCCATTCGTGTTGGCTTGCGTGCCTTTTTTTTCATGCAACTTCCAGTGTGTATTTGAATTAATTGAGGAACTCTGAACTAGCTGCACCTAATTCCGGGTCTAATAGAAATTAAGAAAACTTTTTTATAGTGGTAGCAAACCTTGTAGGAATTAGTATGTTCACAAGTTGGCTAGAAAATTTTAGGCAGGTTTGTGGCCACTTATAAATTTCCCCATGGCCAACCCGCACAAAACTTTGTATGGGATAGTCCTATCCGTGAACATCTAGAATAAAACATATATGTATCATGCTCTTGAATTTAGATAACCATTTCTCTAGGTGCGGAACTGGAAATGTGTCTGAACATAATTATTGGCGGGACTAAAATAAATTTGATGGTTTAAACATTTGTTTACACTACTTAGAAAGTGCCCTCTGCTACGGCAAAATAATCGAGATAGTCCAACAAAATTATCTAGCATGTCTATCTTGCAAAGTGAAAAATCAAGAGATATTAGGGAAAACAAGGTAGCAGTTGACATGACTAAGATGGACAACAAATGATGTCAACAGTTTGTAATGAAATTCCATTGCATCATATACAAAATTATTTTATGTTGTTGAACCGACCAATGAAAATCCAAATGGCCTTGTACAATTTCATTTGGGGAACATAGTATAATTTTAGGAGTTGCTGCACTGGTATTCAAAGTGATTAATTGAGATATACTCCCTCTATTCCAAATTGTAAGATGTATGAAATATTTTACTATAGACTACGTACAAACGTTTGCAATTGATTGTATTGGTCAGAGGCTGGAGTAAATAAGAGTTTCTGAAACATTTCAGTAATATGATCGAACTGAAATACTGAGTTGCGTGTACCATGCTTCTAGACTATAACGGAGAAAAGTTATTGAAATTGAATCTTCAGGGGCTCAGGTTGTCAATTTTTTAGCCAACGTAAAGCTATGATTACTTCACCTAATGAACAAATAGACACCTCTTTGAAACTACAGAGATGTAGAAGTTTGAGATGTGCTTTCTACCAAAATTGGTCATCCATCTGACGAGTGGGCATACTTCCGATGGATACAATGTTTCATATATTTGCTTATGGTCAAAATGACATGATAAAAGTAGGGAGAGAACTGAAAAATGATTTCACTAACTATGATTTGGCATATAATATAATAAGTTGGAGAAGACAGTTAATCTTCTTTCCATTATTTGTAATTAGGGAATAACCCAGTATGACTGTCTCCGTGGATCATCTCAGAATTACACATGCATGCCAGAAACTCTTGTATATAATTCTTTCATGTAGTCCATCATAAATGCATCCATGACCTTCATGATTGATCTATCAATCATCAACAAATGTTTATACTATACTACCATTGTTTATATTACTACCATACTAAATGCTTCATTAGTAGGCTCTCACATCATATAGTTTTTCTCAAAAGGAATTAACCTCATTGTATCTGACTATAATTAAGAACCTATCATTGATTCGACGATGAAAATGCACTGATTTAGATGATATGAGCTTAAGATTGGAAACCAATATGCAACCATTGAAGTGTAATTTATGAAAGTTGTACAGTCTTGACATAGAAAATTTAACTTATGTGATTAATAATTTTAGGGAGATACGTTTTTTTAGTTTTCTAGCTACTAAGAATTAGTATTATTGAAATTATTTGTAGTAAAAAAACCAGAACAACGAAAAATAATACTAAAAAGTTGTCTAGGGAAATAGCACATCTTTTAGTTTGGTATGCGTGATCATGAGGTAAAGTATGGCAACAAGTCAGGGGAGAAAGGGAAGCAGGTATGTAAGAACAAATACAAAATAACAATAGTACAATACACGGACACCGGATATAGCATGATGAACTTCTTTTATTGGGGACATTTATAGGCCACAAAGTTACACACTTGTGATGCCATTATTTAACGATACTAGTTCTCACAAGACTCATCTTCACTCGGATGCCTTATTGATCGAAGATGTCTCCTCACCATTGTATGGGTATCTCTGGAAGCTCATTTGAGTAAATTTAGGAGTGAATACACCAAACTCTTCTCCCCTGTTGTTTTTTAGGTTGCGTGCTTCCTGCCTTGAAATGCGGTACGCATTGGCGAGGACATCAACGGGCAAAGCACGTAGGATGGAGGTTTTTCCTGCGATATGACTAACCATGGAGTTTGCATTAGTCTTGAATGAAATGTACTGGGCTCCTTCACGCTCTGCCTTCTTGAGAACAACGAAGTGCTGTGGTATGATTAGAAGCTGTCCGCGACGAAGAACATCATTGAATACAGTTTGTCCATTATTATTAACGACTTGAACTCGAGCATGTCCTTGGATCATGTACACGACACTGTGTGCATTAATGTTCCAGAATGGTGAAAGAACCGCATTCTGCAATAGAAATTATTTTATGTCATATTATTAACCGGTTGTTATGAAAATTAGAATATCTAATAATAATATATTGTATTGAACGTAGTATCGTATATACCTGATATAGATTTACTCTTGTAGCACTCATCTGCACGAGATTAAGGACGGGGAAATTCTTGCTGTCAAGACGTGTTATCCTGCCAGCACGAGGGTTGTATGTGTCGGCACGTTTGGGGTTTTCGATGTTTTTCCTTGCCTCCAATGAACAAAAGTTCTCCTCTAAACCATTCAAACTTTCGTCCGCTGACTGTCCTCCCTGGAATTGAGCCAGCCATCTTTCCAGGTACTGGGTTGATTGTTCTTCCCGGTATTGTGTTGATTGCCCTTCGTGATGTTGGATTGGTTGGTAGGCTTGTTGTTGTAGTTGTTCTTGCTGGGACACAATAGGCTTCAAGAATTGAAGGCCTTGACTCACACGAATTATATCTCCTCTTTGGTCATTTCGACTCTGGATTCTTCGTGCGGTTTGCTGGCTGATGCCAAAAGCTTCACTAAGAAGTTGGATACTTAATCCATTGAATATGTTTTGTCCAAATTGTTGCTCTTTCTTAATGTTACCAGCTAACAAGAAATCCTGAAATTTCATGTTGATGAAGTAAATAATTCAATAATATTCCAATAATGACAAATAAGTTATGTTGATTAGTTCAGATACGTGTATAGTTACCTTTTGTATTGGTTCAAGCTGATTAGCATTGTTGTTTACGTCGAAGACATAGACAGCTACAATTGGTACATCGCCATCATTGTAGCACCAATGTACAATACCAGCTGGAAGCGCAACAACATCTCCTTGTTTGAAGCGGTGAACTCTCTGGTGCTCATCCTTAAACTGTTGGCTTTGGCTTTGACCCTCCGATTGATCAAATGGTTGGAACTGTTGTTGGAAGGTCGCTGGGCATCCAGGGAATGTCAACCCTGTAAAACCTCTACCTACAAGAAACATGTTTGTTTGAACATAAAAAACCTTTTCGATGCGGATGTAACCTTTGTCACATACAAACTCCTATGTCCAACACAAGGATGCAATTGTGCTATTCAAATAAAAAACCAACCTTGAAGGATGTACACCAATCCAGGAGCATTGTGATAGCGAGGTAACAAGAGTCCTTGAGGCTCGATAACCCGACGGACGACAGATACACCAGTACAACGAAATTGCTCATTCTGCTCATTGAAGTACTCGGTGATTCCTGCCTGAGACCTCACTTGTCGAACTGGTTCAAATGCTTGTAGCCTATCGAATCTACATCCCCTTAAACCTCCTTGCCGAGAGCTTTGCCATGGAGTGAAGCTCTGCCCGAACAACTGAGCCATAGATCCATTGCACAAGAGAAACAAGCAAAACAACACCGTTGGAAAACTAGTAGGTTCCATGATTGTATGAACAGAATGGAGAAGCTTGGTTGATGCTAGTTTCATGAATGAAAACTAGTTTTTATAGCCATAAGAAGTAGTTTAGGATGCAGATGGTGACAAAAATGGTTAATATTGGACAAGAAGATATGTATGGTGACTTGGACATTAGAATGTGAATAGTTATAGATTTCTCTTAGAAGATATGTGTTTCTTTCTGTATACAGCTAGTGCCGAGTCACAATGCTAGCACCACCTTTTATACATTGTGTGACATCTAATCCAACGCATGACATTTTCTACAACTTATTTTGTCCATTGTGACTCTTTTTATGGCCTATGCACAACAACTATCTAGATACTTTTTGTCGATGTTGACAAAAATCCATGACTCGAGTCTATCTATATAGCATAGTCTAAAGTGGATGAGTCATGGCCACGTCGACACAAGCATACACCATGGATAAGAAACTTGTAATAATGTGTACACAATTAGTACATAGAAAGATAGTGTACAAACAAAATCTGTTTATTTAGCTGACGCCAAAGTTCCATAAAGATACGCCAGATAGAAATGAGTTGCAAAGTGCTATTTGTTGAGATTCCGGCCCAATCGGTATTGCTATAAACTGAATGCACAAGGTTCTTCCTTAATAAATAAAATGTCACCCGGAGAGAGTGCATCCCCACCCAAATTTTATCGATTTATGTCTATAAATATTTGCAAACAAAAATAACTTGGGCTCTGAACCAGAAAGATGGAGCCGGACTGAAAAAGGTAAGACAAAAAGTAGACATACCAAAACAAATTGAAGGGGAAATAAAAGAGCTTCCAAAATCTAGAGCAAAACTATTGAGTGCAGCTGAGTGTGACCAAGCCCAAGTAATTAGAAAGGAGTCCATATACACATGGTGTGTGAATCGATTTAGAAGTTTGAATGGCCCATAGTAGCCTAGCCTAGCTATATAAGGCAATGAAACCGGAAGCATCAGCCCATACATGTACATATTTCGGTCTGAGGCCTCAATCAAATCCCCCTGGTTGTTCGAGAATAGCTAAAAACACATATTACCTGCGAAATCGCCAAACGGACGTACTCGGCCTGCCATGCTCTGTCCAGGTTGAGTTAAAATAACTCGGGGAGCTTTAATGCACTTTTCATTTTTCAATCATTTTATTTTGGATCCTTGGGGATTCTGGCAACTTCTTTGCGAAGCATTCACTTGGAACAAACGCACACATGTTCAGATGAAAAAGCATCAACACAAAAGTAGAGAGTCGCACAGTATATCTAGCCAGCATAAGTCCCTAATTATCTTGCCAGCATAAGTCCGGTGATGCGCCTCTCTTCTTGGTCCACTGTTGCGTGTGTATACACTCTCATGCTTTCCTTTGCATAGTCAGGGAGTGACATGGAGATGACCCACGATGGGGTTCTTCATCTCTGCCTGGACTTCTCAAGAGGAAACCAGCACCATATTATACTGGTGTGCGCGCGAGTCGGCCTTTGATTTTCTGCCATAAAGCAGCACTCAAATATTTAGGAGCCCTCAGAGCGGCGACGGTTATGACAAACCAGGCCCTAGAAAATTCAATCAGCTTGCAGACCAGCGTATGCGTCCATTGGTTGAATTGTGGCCTTTGCCAACTATACAAGAGAGAGCCGGAGACTACCATGCACCTCATGTTCCAATGTACATAATTTGGATTTGGCTGGACATCAAGGATTGGATCGGAGTGGCGAATTTCGACACCACTGAATGGCACTTTCACGCTTCTGTGGAGAAGCAATGGTGTGCCGTCACCGGGGTCCTTGGCAACCAGCGTAAAGGATTCTCTTCTTTGTTCCTTATCACGGCATGGAAGATTTGGAACGAGCACAATGCACGTGTTTAGGAAGGTGGCCTCTATGCCTTCCATCGTCATCTCTTGCATTAGGCGGAATGCCGTCCTTTGGTGGGTGGGGGGAGGGGGTTTGAGGGCATGCAAAACGTGATCTCTCTAATGCCGCGAGACTAGGCCTTTATATCCAACCCTTCGGCCTGATTAATTTTTTGTAACTTAAACCCTCTTAATCAATGAAACAGACAAATCTTTTGCCTTAGTCTTTCAAATCAGTCGTTTTCCTATCTGTTGGGGTCGTTGAAGTCAGAGTATGCCTGCTTCAATGTCTTCCTCGCCTACTCTGATAGCGAACGCAGAGCTGTATCCGGAGGCAGAATGTTGCGCCACTCCGGGATCGACCGATGGTGCTAGTGACACAACCGGTGCTTGCGCTAGAAAGATCCGACGCGCATGTTAGATTTGGTCGAGGAGGTGTTGTACGGGTCCATGCCAGACCTGGAGATGGAGCGGGAGAGGATGTTAGAATGGGCATTGGCTAGGGTTTAGCGCGACAACACAGTTAAAAAGAACTGCATGTGCTCATTTCAGACGGTTGTTAGGAGACTGACTGCCGGGCTAAGGGCAGACGTGACCGACGTAGAGTTTTGTTTTGCTAGGATCTTGAGGCGCATGTCCCTTTAGCTAGTAGGCGATGGCGACCCGCGCGGGCGCTTCTGGGCGCTCACCGTGACGGCACTGTCCGACGACGAGTCCGACTCGGAGGATGCGTGTCGCACCCGGACTTCTAAAGGATACCCGCCGTTCCGTTGAACAGTAGTAGATTGGATTACGGGGCTTACCGGCACCCGCGTCCTCTTACGAGTAGGCCAACACACGTATGTGTGACAACCAACCCCTATCTGTTCATCGTCGACGTAAACTATCCCATAGAAATCAGGATACTACCATTGACGTACTTCATATCATACACACATGGTACGTCAACGGTTTGTAACAGAATGATAGCACAACATATCTCTAAGACACAAAAGATTGAAATAAGTTGCAAATAGCTCTCACTAGAGCAGAGATAGCAAATACAATCATCCAGAGGACACATGTCCCAGCATAACATCATTACATCTCAGCGGAAGCGTTCAAAGGTCTGAGTACAGACAAATCCAAATAGGCTTAAGAAGCCGGGAAATAAAAGAAAGACGGAGCCCATCCACGTAGTCTCGGATCCTACCCGGGTCCGCTACCTACTCGTCAGCAGCCTCGTCAAACTCCACGTAGTAGCCGTCACTGGGATCCTCGTAAGCGTAGTCTGCGGAAACCACAACCCCAAAGGGGTCAGTACATAGACGTACTGGCAAGCAAGACTCACAGTTCACCAAAGTGTAGCCCGTCAACACCAAGCACAGATGCCTTGGGTTCAACGGAAGAAAGGGGATATAAAAGATGCTGCAACTGGCTGCGCTAACCAACTACAGAGATTCTACCACTTCCGGCTAACACAGAGAAGATAAGATCGAGTATTGTAACCAACTGAAAGATAACTTCAAACAAACCCATCCTGGATCTCGCCCCTTATCCAAAGAAGCAATCCGAGGATAACTCACACAGTTGGATTAAAGATGAATCAAGTTGTTGTGTCAATAATCCTATTACTAGTCAAGTTGTTAATCATTGGGTGTGAGATTGTGAATCATTAGGTTTAAGTTGTCCTGAGTACTTGTTAGCCAGTACTTTCACCAAGTTAACCATAACCGCGGAAAACACGGCTTCTCGAGAAGATTATCCCTGCAGGGTTGCACCAATTTGGCCGTACACGTAAGAATACCCTGCCAGATGGGATGCCTCCCACCAAGCGTGGCACTCAACACAACTCAACTCTTCTTCGCATCAAGCCCAAAGCACCTTGGGCGCACGGCTAATCAAGCCCAGAAGAAAATGGACCCTCATAGCACTCTAAGAACGTGTCCCCCTATATGCCGACTACGAAAGTTCCACCCTGCGCTGGACTCGCAAAAACATGCATGCGGCAAATGGAAAACACGAACTAAATGAGGCGATTTGGACGAGATGCGAATCGAATCAAATTGAGGGGGGCGCCCATACTCGCTTCCCACATGCGGGTAGTGCGCTCATCATGGATCAGTAGACAAGACCCTTTTCCTATTAGGGTCGACACTAGCAGGCCTCAAAACCACACAGGGCCTCCTGCCGGCGCCTTATCATCAAATTATTAGTTAACAATAATATTAGCATGATTGATTGATTAAACATCGAGCCCCCAGAACATAATGAAAATATAGTAACTGAAAGTAACGGGTAACAGACTCGAGCAAAAACAACCTAAGCATGCTAGTAAGACACTAGCTCAAACAAAGGGGTTGTAGGAGTGGAGGTGAGGCAATATCAGGGTTAAGGGATTCATGTGATAGGTTCGTAACAGAAACAACTACTACTATGGCTTAGCAGGAATAGACAACGGAAAGTATCGGTAACCAAGGTTGAAAGGAACACAATGGTTCATGTGAGTGATAACTTGCCTGCAAACTCAGCAGCCCGGTACTGAGCTAGATCCTCAGAAGGGGTGTCGTAAAGATCGTCGGTCTCAACGTCGTCGTCTATTCGAGAAGAAGCAAACAAACAAGACAGAAATATAAACAATCAATATCATGGCATAGTGCACAATCATGGGATGATGCATGTCAATTTAACAGATGCATCAAAATAACCTAAGTGACATGGTAACACAATTTAAATGGACCCATATGCAATGAGATTGCATATGGAAAAGGTCCATGAATTAAATGGAAACAAATGATCTATAATTGACTACCATGTGAAAGCTTGCTTAGCATGATGCATGCATGATGATAACAACAAAATAACAACAATAGATGCAAGTGGTAAAGGAATTTAACAAGTTTGGAAATCATTTATTAAGTTTGGAAATTTTTGGTTACTTAAAGATGTCACACAAGTATTTGTTGTTTTCATCCACTTAAAATGCTCAAAACAAATAACAAAATTCCTATTTGAAAAGAATACCAAATTTTAGTTGGATTACATGTTTCAAATATTGAAATAGGAGTTAGGATGAATTTATTATGACTTAAACAATATTAAACAAGTTTTAAATGAATTTAAAACAAGTTTGAATATTATTTGAATTTTATTTGTTCAAAACATAAATTCAAACTCCCATTTGAAAAGTTCATACTTTTCTAGTTTGAAAACATATTTTGCATGTTTAAAAATAATTTAATTTGAGCAAGTTATGATTTTATCAAATTTAAATGATTTAAACAAGGTTTAAATTATTTAGGCAATTTAAATTATTCAAACCATGAAACAAAAATTATATTTGAAAAGGTTATTTGAAATAGCATGGAAAATATATTTTATTTGCATTTTTTGGATTAAGAATGAATTAGTTATGAATTTTAGCAAATTGCAATTGAATTATTTGAATTCAAATTGGAATTGCATTTTGAAAATTCAAAACAGGAAACAAATGCTACCAATAGGTAGACAATTAAATTTAGACCCGCACACATATTTTATTTTCGTTATTTGGAGTTATAAAATAAAAGTTATAAGCTTCTTAAGTTTAGGGACTAATCTGTTAAATAAAAGGACTTGTTTTCAACACAGAAAAGTTTTTTAAAAATTTTTGTTACCGCACAGGGGCCTACCCTGGCCACTGCCCGTGGGCCACTGGGCCACTGGACGCTTGCGTGGACACGGTGTGGCTGACAGGGGGCCCTCCCTGTCAGCGCTGCGGGCAAAAAGTGGGATTTTATCCCGGGGGAGAGCCAGGGATCGAACCCAGGCCCCCTCGCTCGCGTGCGCAGTGCTGTAGCCAGTGGGGTGTGTCGCGTTTGTTGTCAGCATACAACGCGCAGACAGGTTAAGATTCGGATTCGTGAACCTGAACTTTTAACTGAAACTGACGCGGGTGTTTTCTGAATCGTGGACAGGGACGCGTCGCCGGCGGTGATCAACGTGGCAGTGCTGCGCCGTGGTTGTGCTCGTGGGTGGATGCGATGCGTGCACGGATCCGTGAGGCAGAGGGTACAGAGAGGAGGACACGGTGGAGGCTCATCTGCTGCTCACCGGCGATTGGAGTCGTGGCAGAGGCCCGGGGACGAGCTCGACGGCGACAGCTGCGGACGGCGGCGATGATCCAGTCGATGGCGAGCTCAGCGGCGGTGTCCAAAAGGGCGAGGAAGAAGTGCTGGTATCGTTTCCGCGGTCAGCTCACGACGAGAGGCCCTGCAGCGACGACGGCGACCACGGGTTCAGAGGTGGCGCCACGGTGGCCGGAGACGTCGAGGACCGCGGCGTCGATCCAGAGGTTCACAGCGGCCGAGCAGATGTCGAAGATGTAGAGGAAGGAGAGGGGAATCGAGTTCGGTGGTTAGGTGGGGTGGTGGTGCACGGCAGTGGCGGTGGCAGCCATGGATTCAGGCGAGGAGCTCTCCGGTGAAATAAGGTGGGTGCAGTGAGAGGAATTCCCGGCGAGAGTGAGAGGGAAACGGCGGCGGAGCGATGGGAGGAGGTAGGGCTAGGTCTAGGGCGGCGCCAGGGCCTAGGGTTGCTCTTATAGCCCTCGGGATCGGCTCCTGGCCGTCGCTGCGGTACGGCGGCGTACGTGGCACGGGCGGATGCCCTGCCGTACGTTTAGACGAAGGGTAGGTGCGCGAAGCGGTACGCAGGCTGGGTAGATGGGCTGGGCCGCGCGCTAGTTAGCTGTCGCGCGCGCGTTTTCTCCTTTTCTTATTTTTTTGTTTTTCTGTTTTTTTTTTTGCAGCAAATGAAATTGGAAGCAAATGATAGGTTTTTGGGTTTTAAAAATTTAGGGAAAATTCATGTGGGTTAATTAGGTCAATATCTACCCAATGTCAACTTTGGTTTTCAAAAACATTTGAATTTTTATGCTGTTTGGAATTTAATTCATATTTGGATGATTTAAGTATTAAAATGATTATTGAAATCAAAATTTTAAATAGGGTGACCCAAATAACTTTAACTGGAAACAAAGAGCACAAAATGTTTTGGTTATTTTTATAATTTCAAATTGGTGTGCTGTTTGAAGATGCTTTGAATTTGAAAGCAATTTGGAATTACTGAATTGAAATAAAAGCACCATTTTATTAGTTGATTCATTATGGAATGATTGGAAATAAAATGAGACTTTGGATTGCAATTTTGATTTGAGAAATATTGTAACATGACAAGTATGAATTAAATGTTTGAATATTGTTTGAATTCCTATTATGAAAATAGAATTAAAAAAAGATGCAAAACAAATAGTAACAAATGCAAACAAGGGAATAAACATGATGACATGATGCAATACTTTGATTAAACAGGAAATCAAACATTCTAGGGGTATTTTCATACTTGGATGTTACAATGCGGGGATGGGTTCACCGGTGTTGTCCGGTTGCTCGACACCAAGACCGGCAGCGGGATATCTGTTGGTCGAGTCTAGTGTTCAAGAATAGAAGAGGAGGAGGAAGATTGTGGCGCAACAGCTGGCGGATCGCCAATTGCAGGTACTTCCATCGCTCACTCCTCGTTCTTCCCCCCTCTGGAAACGTAATGACAGGGCAATGGCGGAGGGTTGAGCTCTAGTTGCCGGCGTTTCCTTCGTCCACCTTTGATCTCAGTGGCGTCATAAGGGCGGCGAAGTGGACATGGGTCCATTGGAAAAATCGACGGCATGCGAGGTACGACTGGCGTCATCCATTGATTTCACTGGCGATGGTCAGGAGACGTGATTCCTCTGTGGCTGGAAAAATAGGATCGGCGGATCCGGAGTGTCCAAACGAGCAATGGTCATCGGATTAGAGAGAGGTCGCGAGGTTCACTGGCCGTTGGGCTTTGAAACATCTCCCGCAGGTCACCCTCGATGCTCGGGCTACGGAATTGAAAATGTGGGGCCCGGGCGAGTTGTCGGTTCTTGGGCCTGTGCTGGAAAACAAGGAGGATCAGGACTCTGCGTAGGTTTCGTATCGTAGAGAACCAATCTTTCCATCCCAGGACTCTACGTTCGCTTCGCCTCCCTAGCATTCCAAGGAAAAGGTGTGCCTCCCGAGCAGTGACGGGCCGGAGATCAAGGCAGAGGAGGTGGTTTTTGGACGTTTGAGGAAGGGGCCCTAGTGGGTTCGCCGGTCTTCTCCAGTGACAAAACCCGCATAGTGTGGGTGGCGGCAAGGTGATGGGAGGTCGGGGGCTGGCCGTCGGTGCTAGTTTCGAAGCTGGGGGTGCCGATGCTAGATTCACGATCGGGAAATCAGGTGTTGGTTTTGCATCCGGCGGCACCGGCGGTGGACATGTGGCTGGTGGCGCCCTTGCAGGTGTCGGTGGTGGCCAGGCCATCGGTGGCGTCGATGCTGATCAAGCTCCAATGGTGTTCAACGCTAGTGTGGCTGGTGGTGTGCATAGCGCAGGACAACATCGGTTTGGTCAGCAGAATAATCCACGTGGACATTATCGGTATGATCAGGGTAGAGGGTTCGGGCATGGAAGAGGTAGGGCTCGTGGTTATGGCCATGGTCGTTTCGCTCGAGGCTGTGGCGGCCGGAGGGTGGCTCCGGTGGTTCCCTATCCTAATGTTGTGGTGCCACCTCCGACACAACAATGGCTATGGTGGTTGCTCTGGTTGCGGCTTAGCCTATTGTTTAGCCGACTGTGACTACCGCTCCTGCCGTGGTGGCTGCGGTAGGGGTAGATGGCAGGTTGAGGTTAATCTCTACGGATCAGTTATCGGACGGTCTGAAGAAGACTAAGAAGGACAAGCATAAGTGTTTTCGATGTGGTTTGCCTAGAGACGGTCTTGGAGATTTCTCGACGGTCATTTGTGACATCTGGGAGGGTCCTGCGCACAGGCAGGGGCCATGTCCATTGTTGTCTGCACCTAAGTTTGAGCTTATTGCCTATGGCTATGCGCATGTGGAGTTGCTATTCTTTGGTTTCCCATGCTTAGAGTCTTATCGGCCTAAGCTGATCAATCATCGGTTGGCATCTTTGGTTGTTACCCATATAGGGAGATGACGATCCCGAAGATTACCGCTCAGTTGAGGAGGTTGGTTCCAACCGAGCAGATCCAGTGGGATGTTCGGCATGCGGGTTTGATACGTCCTAAACGTATCTCCTTTTCCGAACAATTTTCTTATTATTTCCCTCTAAACTTTTGAGTTTTGGATACCACTAACACAGACTAACGCTGTTTTCAGTAGAATTACCTTGGTGTTTCGTTTTTGTGCAGAAAAATCAACTTTCGGAAAAGTGCCATGAAAAGACCCCGGAGACCTTAAAACACCCGAAGACCCCCGGAGCCAGAAGGAGTCCCGGAGAGGGGCCAGGAGGGGGCCACACCACCCCTGGGCGCCCCCTGGCCGTGCCGCCTAGTGGTGTGGGGCCCCCAGGCACCCCCTCGGGCTCCCCTTTCGACTACATATCCCCCATAGACCTAAAACACGAGGGGGTTCGTCATATTCCACAGAAACACAACAGAGCGTTGATATGTCTCCAACGTATCTATAATTTATGATGCTCCATGATGATATTATGCCAATTGCTACAAGTTTGCTCCCTTCATTATGTCATTTTTACATGTTTTCCGGGACTAACCTATTAACAAGATGCCAAGTGTCAGTTCCCTATTTTCTTCTGTTTTTTATTTCAGAAAAGTTGTTCTAGAAATATTCTCGGAGGACCCCACAAATCCCGAAGTTCCTATTTTCCCCGAAAGCATCCAGAAGACCGAAGAGGAGTCGAAGATGGGCACTAGGGGGCCCACACCATGGGGTGGCCCCCCCTTGGCCGCGCCAGGGGGTGGTGTGGGGACCCCAGGGCTCCACCGCCTTTGCCATTTCGCCTATTTATTCCCCTCGGATGGAAAACCCTAGACACCTGATCAAAAATCCCCGCAAAGTTCCGCAGGCGCCATCGTCGTCAACCCTAGATCAGGGGGTTCTGAAGCTGTCTCCAGGCACCCTGCCGGAGAGGATCATCGCCGGAGGCCTCTCCATCACCATGCCTGCCTCCGGAGTGATGCGTGAGTAGTTCATCCTTGGACTACGGGTCCATAGCAGTAGCTAGATGGTTGTCTTCTCCTCCTATGCCTCCATGTTTAGATCTCGTGAGCTGCCTAACGTGATCGAGATTGTTCTTATGTAACTCTATGTGCTGTGTTTGCTGGGATCCGATGAATATTGAACTTATGCCAAGTTGATTGTAGTATTTATTGCATATGTTATTTGCGATCTTGCATGCTCCGTTGCTAGTGGTTGCTCTGGCCAAGTAGTTGCTAGTGACTCAAAGAGGGAGTATTTATGCTCGATAGTGGGTTGATGCCTCCTTTTCGCCTGTGCTCGAGTGACAGAAACCTGACGGGGGAGGATGTGATGTTGCCACTAGGGAGAAAACAGCGGTGTGAGTGCCCGCGTGTATAATCATTGCTTACATTACACACATTTCTTAATGCGATTATCTGTTGCTTGCAACTTAATACCTAAGGGTGTTCGGATGATAACCTGAGGGTGGATTATTAGTCATAGATGCAGTTGGATTACGGTCTATGTATATTGTTGTAATGCCCGCACTAAATATCATATTAGTCATCATGTCATGAATGTGCACTATGGTGCAACCTTTATTTGTCAATTGTCTAGCTGTAATATGTTCACCTAGCATGCTATCTTTTATGGAGAGCCACCACTAGTGAACCTATGAACCCCGGTCCATTTACCTACGCTGTTAAACAAACCACTACAATTTCCTGCTTTCTTTACTTACTGCAAGCATACATTATTTTCCACACAATACGTCTAATCTTTGTTTTCAGCAAGCCTGGTGAGATTGACAACCTCAATGTACCGTTGGGGCAAAGTATTTTGATTGTGTTGTGTGCTGGTTACGCGTTGTTGCTGACACCGGTGAGCCATCACCATAGTTAGTGGCATCAACCTTCCGAAGATCCTCTTTCTCCTACTGGATTGATAACCTTGGTTCTTAACTGAGGGAAATTCTTACCGCTGCACTCATCACACCCTCCTCTTGGGGTTCCCAACGCACCATCCATAGTTTCTGTCGCAAGAATTTCTGGCACAATTGCTAGGGATTTAAAGTCAACGCTGCAAGCGATCAAGAATTTATGGCGCCGTTGCCGGGGTGAAAGAAGTCTTCTGCCAAGGGGAGTTTCTCACTCTCAACCTCTTTATTTTGTTTATTGTCATGTTTTTAATTTTTGTCTTGTTTTGCTTCTTTATATCAAAACACACAAAAAAATTAGTTTACTTTATAGCCATTATTTATTTGCTTGCTTTTATTTTGCTAAAATGAGTTCCTCTGAGAATACTAAGTTGTGTGACTTCACTAGCACAAACAACAATGATTTTATTTGCACGCCTGTTGCTCCACCTGCTCCTACTGTTGCTTTCTATGAAATTAAACGTGCTTTATTAAATCTTGTTATGAAAGAGCAATTTTCTGGTGTTAGTACTGATGATTCTGCTGCTCACCTTAATAATTTTGTTGAACTATGTGAGATAAAAAAATATAAAGATGTGGATGGAGATATTATTAAACTAAAATTATTTCCTTTCTCTTTGAGAGGAAGATCTAAAGAATGGTTGCTATCTTTGCCTAGAAATAGTATTGATTCATGGACTAAGTGTAAAGATGCTTTCATTGGAAAATATTATCCTCCTGCTAAGATTATATCCCTGAGAAGTGACATAATGAATTTTAAACAATTTGATAATGAACATGTTACTAAAGCTTGGGAAAGAACGAAAACTATGGTGAAGAATTGTCCCAATCATGGACTGACTACTTGGATAATTATACAAACCTTTTATGCAGGACTGAATTTCTCCTCGAGGAACCTATTGGATTTAGCTGCTGGAGGTACCTTTATGTCCATCACTTTGGGCAATGCAACAAAGCTTCTTGATGATATGATGATAAATTATTCAGAGTGGTACACTGAGAGAGCTCCACAAGGTAAGAAGGTAAATTCTGTTGAGGAAACCTCCTCTTTGAGTGAAAGGCTTGATGTTATTATGTCTATGCTTGTTAATGGTAAAGCTCAAGTTGATCCAAATAATGTTCCTTTAGCCTCTTTGGTTGCTCAATAAGGGCATGTTGATGTGAACTTTATTAGAAATAATAATTTCAACAACAATGTTTATAGAAATAATTTTGGTGGAAACAATTATAAGCCCTATCCTCCTAATAATGGTTATGGTAATTCTTATGGAAATTGCTACAATAATAATAAAAGCTCTACCTCTAATCTTGAAAACATGCTTAGAGAATTTATTAGCACACAAACTGCTTTTAATAAATCTGTTGAGGAAAAGCTTGGTAAAATAGATGTTCTTGCCTCTAAAGTAGATAGCCTAGCTATTGATGTTGATTTTCTAAAACTGGCGGTTTTGCCACATGTGTTAAATAAATAAAACTTTGAATGCCATCCAAGTTTGAATTGATGATAATGTTAGGTTGATGGCTGAATTACGTGCTAGGTGGGAAAGAGAAGATGAATTGGCTAGAAAGAATAATATTGTTAAAGTTTGCACTATCACCACCACTAGTAAAACTGAAGCTCCAAGTGCTAGTAAACCTCCTACTATAAATGGTAAAGTAGTTGGTGTTAACAAAGTCTCCACCCCTTTAGTGAAATGTGCTAAATTGCCTCAAATTGCTGAAATTGCATCTGATAAAAGTGCTGAAATTTTTAGAGATGTGGGAGATAATGATCCCATTAGTTTTGATGATAATAATTGTGATTTTGATGATTGCAATATCTCTGAAGTTATTATGTTTCTACAAAATCTTGCTATGAGTCCCAATGCTAGTGCCATGAATATGGCCTTTACTAAACATATTACCAATGCTCTCATGAAATTAGAGAGGAAAAGCTGAAACTTGAAACATCTATCCCTAGGAAATTAGATGATGGTTGGGAGCCCATCACTAATATAAAAGTAAATGATTTTGATTGCAATGCTTTGAGTGATCTTGGTGCTAGTATCTCTGTTATGCCTAAAAATCTTTATGATATTCTTGATCTACCACCGTTGGAACACTGTTACTTGGATGTTCATCTTGCTGATAATGCTAAGAAGAAACCCTTAGGTAGAATTGATGATGTTATTATTATGGTTAACAATAACCTTGTCCCTGTTGATTTTGTTGTTATGAACATTGAATGCAATGCTTCTTGTCCTATTATTTTGGGAAGACCTTTTCTTAGAACTGTTGGTGCTGTTATTGATATGAAAGAGGGGAGTATTAAATATCAATTCCCACTCAAGAAAGGTATGGAACACTTTCCTAGATAGAGGATGAAGCTACATTTCGACTCTATTATTAGAGAAAGTAATCATGTTGATGCTTCTTCACTTGAAAATACTTGAGTTGCTTTCTATGCCTAGCTGAAAGGCGTTAGAGAAAAGCGCTACCGGGAGACAACATGTTTTATTTCTCCGTTTTCAACCCGTTTTCCTTCGTTTTCTTTTGTTTTCTTTGCACCTAGGTGTTGCTATTTCCTTAGCAAACCCGCTGTATCTTTTTTTGTGTGTCTTTGTTGAGCCAAGTAAAGCCTCTAGTGGAAAGTTGAGACTATATTTCGGATTTCTACGCGGGAAACAAATTTCTGCTGTCCACTGTTTAATTCGTATAAAATCACAGGAAATTCAAAATGACCTGAAATGTTTTGTGCGTAATCCTGGGCTATATACGCAACTTTTCTTAGTTGACCACTTTTTGATTTGAGCAACAGATGATTTTCAAGAAAAAAATCATCTTTACCTTTTGTCCTGTTTTGACAGATTTCTGCCAATAATTGCATTTGCATCTCTTTCTTTTGGTGTTCTTTTGAGAAAAAGAGTTTGAAAAGAAGTTGTGACAGTAGCTAATGTGTTTATGAGTGTTAGGATTGTGTTGAAACTGAACCATGTGAATTTATTATTTCGATTGCACTAACGTTGCTAATGAAGATTGTGAGAAGTTTGGTGTGAAGGAAGTTTTCAAGGGTCAAGAGAAGAGGATGATATGACGTGATCAGGAAGAGTGAAAATCCTAAGCTTGGGGATGCCCCTGTGGTACATCCCAGCAAATTCCAAGAAGACTCAAGCGTCTAAGGTTGGGGATGCCCAAGAAATCCCCTTCTTCATCGACAAATTATGAGGTCAATTCTAGTGAAACTATATTTTTATTCGGTCACATCTTATGTGCTTTACTTGGAGCGTCTTTTATTTTTGTTTTCAGTTTGTTTTTATTTTTTGCAATAAGCTTGGTTGGACCCCAGCCATCTTTTATTGGAGAGTGACACGCTCCACTTTTTCATGGGAATACTTTGTATTCTTAATCTTTGTCTGGTTGCTACATTTATTTAGCTCCTGTTTTGCATGCATCTCTTATCAGAGCTGTTAGTTTTAGTAGTGTTATGTGAGTACTCTCATGTTTGCTTGCTGTAGCATTTGGAGAGTTTTGTTAAAACATATCTTGTATGGTGCTTGTTGGGAAAAGAAACTTCTGCTTAAAGTAGAATTTTTAATGGTGCAAGTAGAAGCTTGTATAGACCGTGGCTAGAACTTTCTCATATCATGCTAGATGTTATTTTAGTTTTAAAGCCTTGTGGTTATTGAGTAGCATGATTAGCCTCAAATAGCTGAGAGTGTTTAAGGTGCCATTGAAAGATTCATGAGTTGTTCTTCTCATATTAAAGCATAAATTTATGGTATTCTCCTTTGAATGTTTTATTTGGTTGACTTGGCGCATGCTCACACCATGTTTATGACTATGAACCAGTCACTAGTAGCCTCTATGATCATTTAGTTTTTGAACTTGTGATACCGCTTATGCTTTAATTAATGATGTTTATGTCGCTATGCATGATTATGGCTCTTATGCTCTCTTGATTTGTCGCTCCCAGTCTTTTGCTAGCCTCCACATGTACTGAGTATGAGCTCTACTCGTGCATCCAACTCCCTAAAACCAAGTTTTCCCATTGTGTCCATCATACCTACCTACGGTATTTAACTGCCACTCCAAGTAAATTGCTCGTGTGTTACCTTTAAAACCTTCAAAATTACTCCTGCTTTATGTTCATGTCTTTGCTCATGAGGGTGTAAATAGAGAATCTTTATCCCACTTGTTGATTGGATTTCACACCTTGGACTAGTGGCTTCATCCGCTTATCCAAATGATAGAAGAGCTGGCAACGGGGTGCCCAGTCCCAAATTAATACACACAAACTCTCTTCACTAGTTTTGCCCCTGATTTATCAGTCAAAGCATAATTGTGTAAATAAAAGAGAAAGAGGGATGGCCTTCTATACCAGTTGTGTCCTTCATATGGGAGCCGCTCTTGTGGAATCTAGTTGGCTTGTGACATACTGTATTTTCTGTTTACCATTTGTTGACATTAGCATACATCTCCCAAAATATAGACACTCCTCCATGGTATGTCATTGTTGGCAGGCACCCGAGGATTTGGTTAGCCATGGTTTTTGAAAGATGGATGGGGGAGTGTCAAACTTTTAATACCTCTATTTAATAAAATAAAAAGTTCTAGCACATCAGTGATCCATGCTTCCCTCTGCGAAGAGCCTTTCTTTTACTTTTATATTGAGTCTCCATCTTCTAACTATATGCACAATTGAGAGAGCATTTTTGCCATTCCGAGTTTTATGTGCATTTCTCCCAGAAACATTATTAATTCATTCATGATTTGTTATTGTTTGTTCTCAAATTATTTCCTCTAGTCTTCCTCATGAACTTTTAAGATGTCCTGGCATTTATGTTTTGCCCCACTCTTAAGGACTAGTGAAATACCACTTTGTCATGCTTTCTCTACTCTTGAAACAAACATATATATTTCTTTGCATTGTTATTCATGATATTTTATTTGAGATACTTCTCATGATGCAAAGTGATTGCTATGATTTATTATTAAAGTTCTATTTATCATGTTTGTGTTAAAAGTTCTATGATCTCAGCTTACATATGCTTTTACATTTTTATGATCAAGATTATGTTAGTAGCATGTCACCTCAGAAATTATTGTGTTTTATCGTTTGGGGATGCTTGGGGATGCTTGATACGTCTCCGACGTATCTATAATTTCTGATGCTCCATGATGATATTATGCCAATTGCTACATGTTTTCTCCCTTCTTTATGTCATTTTTACACGTTTTCCGGGACTAACCTATTAACAAGATGCCAAGTGCCAGTTCCATGTGTTCAGCTGTTTTTTTATTTCAGAAAAGTTGTTCTGGAAATATTATCGGAATTGGACCCCACAAATCCCAAAGTTCCTATTTTCCCCGGAAGCATCCAGAAGACCGAAGAGGAGTCGAAGATGGGCACCAGGGGGCCCATAACATGGGGTGGCGCACCCCCCTTTGCCGCGCGAGGGGGTGGTGTGGGCCCCCAGGGCTCCACCTCATTTGCCCTTGCGCCTATTTATTCCCCCGGATGGAAAACCCTAGACACCTGATAAAAAATCCCTGAAAAGTTACGCAGCCATCGTCGTCGTCAACCCTAGATCAGGGGGTCTGAAGCTGTCTCTCGGCACCCTGTCGGAGAGGAGATCATCACCGGAGGCCTCTCCATCACCATCCTTGCCTCCAGAGTGATGCGTGAGTAGTTCATCCTTGGACTACGGGTCCATAGCAGTAGCTAGATGGTTGTCTTCTCCTCCTATGCCTCCATGTTTAGATCTAGTGAGCTGCCTAACATGACCGAGATTGTTCTTATTTAGCTCTATGTGCTGTGTTTTCTGGGATCCGATGAATATTGAACTTATGCCAAGTTGATTATAGTTTTTCTTGCATATGTTATTTGTGATCTTGCATGCTTTCCGTTGCTAGTGGTTGCTCTGGCCAAGTAGTTGCTAGTGACTCCAAGAGGGAGTATTTATGCTCGATAGTGGGTTCATGCCTCCTTTTCGCCTGTGCTCGAGTGTAGAAACATGAAGGTGGAGGATGTGATGTTTCCACTAGGGAGAAAACAGCGGTGTGAGTGCCCGCGTGTACAATCATTGCTTATAGTACACACATTTCTTGATGCGATTATCTGTTGCTTGCAACTTAATACCTAAGGGGGTTCGGATGATAACCTGAGGGTGGATTATTAGTCATAGATGCAGTTGGATTATGGTCTATGTATATATTTGTAATGCCCGCACTAAATATCATAGTAGTCATCATGTCATGAATGTGCACTATGGTGCAACCTTTATTTGTCAATTGTCTAGCTGTAATTTGTTCACCTAGCATGCTATCTTTTATGGAGAGCCCGAGTGTCATACTTAATGCTTAATACTTGTTACGCTTAATGCTTGTCACTAGGGCCCGAGTGTCATGATCACAGATCTGAACATGTTATTGTTTCATGAGTATAATTATGTTTCTTGCTCATATCTGCAAGTTGTTTACACATGTCATTGTCCGGAACTCGTGGCCCCAAAGTGACAGAAATTGGGACAACCAGAGGGGATGGCTGTGATGTGAGGATCACATGTGTTCATGGAGTGTTAATGCTTTGCTCTGGTGCTATATTAAAAGGATCACCTTAACTACCAGTAGTTTTCCTAGGCCCCGCCGCCACGGGCTGGTATTACAAAAGATGTTGTGCAAGTTTCTCATTGCGAGCACGCATGACTATATTGGAACACATGCCTATGGTTTGCCTAGAACTTGGATGCTTTATTATTATTATCTACAATGCACATGTTTAGATTATTACATGAACTTTGTTATCCATGCAATGCCCATTCATCCATTCCCTCTATGCCTACGGTACTTTCATATTGCTGTTTCCCGCAATTGCTACTTTTGTTACTATTTTATTCCTGTTGTTAGTTCACTACTATTGCTGCTATAAAACTGTTACCACTGATAAATTTCTGCGAGCAAGTCTACTTTCAGGGGTAGTTGAATTGACAACTCAGTTGTTCAGGATAATAAATATTCTTTGGCTCCCCTTGTGTCGAATCAATAAATTTGGGTTTTACTTCCCTCGAAGACTGTTGCGATCCCCTATACTTGTGGATCATCATGGTCACAACTCACAAAATATTTAAAGTGTTGTTTCCATCTAAGCAAGAGCTGGAGAGGTTAAAGGTATTTGGTACTTGCAGGGTGCCCAACAACTCATGTGAGATGACTTTTGACCACTTGACAAAGAAGATTGAGCTCATGGTCACATTACCTCACTTTTGGGTCTGGGTATGTGGTATTCCATAGGATCACATTGGTGATTACCTAGCTCTCTGGGCAGTGGGTTTTCTACTTGGGAATACCTCGAAGATCGATATGGCATATACTTGAGATCATAAGATACTTCGGACCAGATTGGGATGTTTGGATTACACCAAAATTCCACTCATATATCCTTTGTCATAAAGGATGGCCTATATGATCTTGCTTTTGAGGTGGAGGGTGGGGAGAACTTTGTTGGAGCTATTATTGCTATGGTGGATGTGCTCCTCATGATGATGGCGAGAATGATGATTTGGGTGATGAGTTTATGGGGGTGAAGGAGTAAAGAGGCAAGGGAGAACTAGGATTGGATCATATCACCCTCCTCCTCTTGACAGGAGGAACCCATCCTCCTAGGCTAAATCACTTCCACTTCGAGACTTTTTGGCTTGACCGAGAATCCTTTGTGGAAGCAGTCCAAGAGAAATGGACCGTGGCTGCCGAGAATCCACCACGCCTCTTTAATGTGGTGGATGCTTAGCACAATTGTGCCCAAATGACTCACAAATTCATGCGGGGTTTGGCAGCTAACCTTGGAGCTGAGGTGCAGAAGAGGAAGGCATCTATCCTAGGGGAGATTCAATCAATATACCTCGCGTTGGACTCGGTTGGTCTCACTGCTGAAGAATGGATTCAGCTTTACGCCCTTGAGGACTCCCTTATGGAAATCTACAAGGGTGAGGATACCTTTTGGCGACAGCAGAGTTGCCAAAACTGGATCCTTAAAGGTGATGCGAATACAGAATATTTCCAAGCGATTGATAATGGGCACCGCAATAAAATGCTCTATTCATGCTTCTGGGTTGGAGAGCATCTTTTGAGGATACGAGGGAGATTTCTACCCACATTTACTCCTTCTATAAGGAGCTCTTCGCAGCAGGACCACGCTCAACAGTATCACTGTCAGCTGACCTTTGGCCAGAGCGGGCCAGGGTCTCCGATGTTGAGAACGTGGATCCGACCCTCCATTTCCTGCCCGAAGAGGTGACTCAGGCACTTATGGATATGAAGGCTAACTCGGTCCCTAGGCCGGATGGCCTTCGGTTATCTTCTTCTTGAAATCTTGGAGACTATTAAGGCGGTGATTATGCCAATATTCCAGGAATTTTACATTGGAACGCTGGTCATGTCTCGCCTTAACTTTGGCATGATTACCCTGGTCCCCAAAGGTAGTGGGGGCCATGGACATCCTCCAATTCAGACCCATTACCGTCCTCAATGTCATCCATAGGATATTCTCCAAGGTGTGTGATTCTAGGATTGCTCCTTTAATGGAACAACTCACATACCCGTACCAGTTTGCCTTTCTTAAGGGGCGATATATCCATGACGGAATTCTCACACTCCATGAAATTGTCCATGAGGTGAAGTCACATCGGTGGAAGGGTGTGTTTCTTAAACTAGATTTGCAGATGGCATATGAACGCTTGGAATGGTCCTTTCTCTATTTAGTGCTACAATGGAGAGGGGTGGATGGCCGGATGATCTGTTGGATTATGCATATAGTTATGAGTGGGAACACTGCCATTAACATAAATGGGGTTGTGGGCCCTACTTTAGATCAACGTGAGGGGTTAGGCATGGGGATCCTATTGCCATGCTGCTCTTTAACTCTGCAGTTGATGACCTTGTAGAGATCTTAGAGAGAGCTAAGACCTCTGGCCACATATCGTGTGTGGTTGGACATTTGGTCCCAGGAGGCGGTGTGACCCATCTCTAGTACGCGAACAACACCATGATCACGGTGGAGGGGTCAGACCTTTATATTCGTAATCTCAAATTCCTCATCCTCTGTTTTGAATCCGTATCGGGCCTCGATCAACTTTGATAAGATTGAGGTCATGATTCTGGGATATGATACGTCTCCAACGTATCTATAATTTCTGATGTTCCATGTTAATATTATTCCAATGCTACATGTTTTCTATACACTTCATAAATTTTTATGCATTTTATGGGAATAACCTATTGACAAGATGCCACAGTGCCAGTTCGTGTTTTCTGCTATTTTTGTATTTCAGAAAAGTTGTTCTATAAATATTCTCAAAATTAGACGAAACAAAAGCTGAAGTCCTTATTTTTCTGTCACGTACACGAAGTCCGAAGGAGACTCGGATGTGGCTTGGAAGGCAGCCACACCAGGTGGCGGCGCGGCCCCCCCTTGGCCGCGTGGCCACGTGGTGTGACCCCCCTGGTCATCGACCTACATCGCCCTTCTGCCTATATATTTCCTTCCTCGGGAAAACCCTAAGTACCCGAGCCTCCATCCATGAAAAGTTCTGTAGCCGCTGCCATCGTCAACCCTAGTTCGAGAGGGTTCTGACGCTCTTCCCGGCACCCTGCCGGAGAGGGGAATCATCACCGGAGGGCTCTTCATCACCATGCATGCCTCCGGAGTGATGCGTGAGTAGTTCATCCTTGGACTACTGGTCCATAGTAGTAGGTATATGATTTTCTTCTCCAATTTTGTGCCATCATGTTTAGATCTTGTGAGCTGCCTAACATGATCAAGATCATCTTATTGTAATGCTACATGTTGTGTTTGCTAGGATCCAATGAATATTTAATAATATGTCAAGTTGATTATAGATCTATCATATATGTTATGTGTAATCTTTCATGCTCTCTGTTGCGACTAGATGCTTTGGCCAATGGAGATGCTTGTGACTCCAAGAGGGAGTATTTATGCTAGATAGTGGGTTCATGCCTTCAGTAATCTAGGAGTGACAATAACTTCTAAGATTGTGGATGTGTTGTTGCCACTAGGGGTAAAACGGAAATGCTTTGTCTAAGGATAATTGTGTTGTTTACATTATACACTTTACTTAATGCAGTAATCTGTTACTTGCAACTTAATACCCAAAGTTTGCTCGGATGACGTCTGGAGGGTGGATTTTTAGTCATAGATGCAGTTGGATAACGGTCTATGTATCATGTTGTAATTCCCAAATGAATATCATAGTAGACATCATGTCATGTATATGCATTACGATGCATTCTCTATTTTTCAATTCCCCAGGCGTAATTTGTTCACCCAACATGTTATTTATCTATTATGGAGAGAAACCACTAGTGAACTGCGGAGCCCGGTCCATTCTTTTACACTGATAATACAATCTTCTGCAAACAATGTTATTTTTCACTGCAAACACGGTTGTCATTTCATTCACTTCAAACAAACATCATTTTCCACACTATATGTCTAATCATTTGCTTTCAGCAAGACCGGTGAGATTGAAAACCTCACTATTTCGTTGGGGAAGTGTATCTTGGTTGTGTTTTGTGCAGATTCCACGTTGCTGCTGAGCCTGATAGTGCTCCTGCCAACATTATCTGTCAACAACCTTAAGAACTGATTTATTTCTCCTACTGGTCCGATTAAACCATGGTTTCTTACTGAGGTAAAATATTGTTGATGTACTCATCATACCTTCCTCTTGGGGTCTCCGAACGAACGTGTGTCCACACACCATCAAGCTCTTTTCTGGCGCCCTTGCCGGGGAGGAAGAGGGTTTCTGCAAGGGGAGTCTCTCACCTCCAATCTTTTTTACTTTGTTATTGTTTTGCTATTTTGTCTTGTTTGCTTCTTTATATTAGAAGCACAAATAATTAGGTTCTATTTCTAGTTTTTTTTGCTACCATGTTTTAGTTTATTGTTTATCATGTTACTCCCTAAGTACACCCTAAAAGACTTATCAATAGGTAGTGGTTCTATAATTGGAATGGATAACATTGAATGATTCTTTAATCATATTAGTAAGCATATTTTTTTAGGATGGATCCTTAGCAGAACTTGCTCTGTATTATGAAACTGAGCAGCTTCTTTCGTTCACATGTTAGAGGCTAGGATCATGTGTATATGTTATTGGTGCTTTTGAAAAATTGGAAAAAACCAAACCTAAAAATGGGGAAGAAATCAAAATACCAATACCTTTTAAACTCGTAGAAATGCATGAAGCTTTGGAAAAGAATTTCGATTGGATTGTTCCTGAAAACCCATTTGATGAAAGTAGTGAACCCAAGAGTGTTGAGAGAGGGTCATCTGAAACTTATATAGATAAAATACAATGCATTCTTCAGAAGGTTTCTTGTCTTGATTTGGATGCTTCTTCACTTGAAAAATACTTGATCCTTAATTTTTGTGCCTAGCTGAAAGGTGTTAAAGAAAAGCACTCTTGGGAGATAACCCATGTTTTATTTCTGTAATTTTTCTTTTGCTTTTTTTTGAGTCAAGGTGTTGTTTACAGCTAGTGCCGACTCACAAAGCTAGTACCACCTTTTATACATTGTGTGACATCTAATCCAACGCATGACATTTTTTACAACTTATTTTGTCCATTGTGACTCTTTTTATGACCTATGCACAACAACTATCTAGATACTTTTTGTCAATGTTGCCAAAAATCCATGACTCGAGTCTATCTATATAGCATAGTGTAAAGTGGATGAGTCATGGCCACGTTCACACAAGAATACACCATGGATAAGAAACTTGTAACAACGTATACACGATTAGTAGATAGAAAGATAGTGTACAAACAAAATCTGATTATTTAGCTGACGCCAAAGTTCCATAAAGATACGCCAGATAGAAATGAGTTGCAAAGTGCTATTTGTTGATATTCCGGCCCAAACACTATTGCTATAAACTGAATGGACATGGTTCTTCTTTAATAAAAAAATGTCACCCAGAGAGAGCGCATCCCCACCCAACTTTTATCGTTTTATGTCTATAAATATTTGCAAACAAAAATAACTTGGGCTCTGAACCAGAAAGATGGAGCCGGACTGAAAAACGTAAGACAAAAAGTAGACACACCAAAACAAATTGAAGGGGAAATAAAAGAGCTTCCAAAATCTAGAGAAAAACTATTGAGTGCAGATGAGTGTGACCAAGCTCAAGTAATTAGAAAGGAGTCCATATACACATTGTGTGTGAATCGAGTTAGAAGTTTGAATGGCCCATACTAGCCTAGCCTAGCTATATAAGGCAATGAAACCGGAAGCATCAGCCCATGCATGTACATATTTCGGTTGAGGCATCAATCAAATCCCCATGGTTGTTCGAGAATAGCTAAAACACATACTACCTGCGAAATCGCCAAACGGACGTACCCGGCCTGCCCTGCTCTGTCCAGGTTGAGTTACGCTAACTCGGGGAGCTTTAATGCACTTGTCATTTTTCAGTCATTTTATTTTCGATCCTTGGGGAATCTGGCAACTTTTTTGCGAAGCATTCGCTTGTAACAAACACACACATTCAGATGAAAAAGCATCAACACAAAAGTAGAGAGTCGCACAATATATCTAGCCAGCATAAGTCCCTAATTATCTTGGCAGCATAAGTCTGGTGATGTGCCTCTCTTCTTGGTCCACTGGGTTGGCGTGTGTATACACTCTAATGCTTTCCTATGCATAGTCAGGGAGTGACATGGAGTGTAACATCCCAAATTTTTCTAACAAATGGGTTGTGGTGTTGTGCTCATTTCATTCATGCATGAAACAAATTTGAAACATATTAAATGTTGAATTTAAACGGAAACTGAGAAAATTCCACAAATACTACTTAATGTGGTTTTATAAATTTTGAAATGGAAAATATTTCAATTTCACCAAAGCAAAACATGGTGAGGTTGGAAATTTTATAAGTTTTTAAAATATCATTTTTTCAAAATGTTATGTTTGCAAAAAGGCCCTTAAAACAATGTTTTCTGTTCAGTTTTAAACCTCAGAAGGACCTCCTTGCAAAATCTCAAAATTCTAGGGGGTTTTCGAAATTCGGTTTATTTCTTTCTTCTTCCTCGTGACAAAAGGATGGAGGGCAACGTCGGCGTCCTTGCCACGTCCTACTGGCCCCCTCCCGCGCGGATAAGAGGTGAGGGAGACGTCCCCATCTCGCCTCCCTCCTCGTAGAACCCCACCTCCCTTCCTCTCCCGCTCTCTGTCCCGGTGAACGCAAACCCTAACCGAAACCCTAACCCCGCCTCGATCCGCCATTGAAGGCGCTCCGAATCTTTCCCCGCCGTTCTGACAGCACAGGGAGGACCGCCGCATCCTCCTACCTCGCCTCGAGCAAGGAATCACGCCGGGAAGGCCGGAATCCCCGCTGCCATCCGCGTCTTCCCCGACTCCGGCCGTGGCCGGCGCGCGCGATTTCGGCGCCATGGCTACCGTGTGCGATTCTGGCGCCATCGATTCGTCTCCGTCCTCCCCGACCATCTCCTCGTGCTCCTGGTGAGTAGAGGGTCCTCTGGGACCCCTCCCCCTCGCCCCTACCCCTCTCCTCCTCTGTTGCGATGTGAACCGCGACCGACCGCCGCAGTTGCACACGTCGCCGTCGCTCCGGCAACCATACCGGGGCAGCGCCACCACAGAGAGGTATCCCGCGTCGCCCTCATCCGAACGCAACCAACCGCGTTTCTCCGCGTGCACCCAGTCGCCCCCGGCGACCACAACAGTGGCTCTCCGACCAGCAGCTGACGTCATGATGACGTCATGCTGACGTCATCGTGGGGCCGGGCTGCCAGTTTAAATATTTTAGAAATGTTTAATAAAAGAAAAGGAATATGACACGTGGGCCCCACCCCTTTACTGTTGACAAAAAACAATTGAAACTTATAAATTCGATATCTTCTAATCTGTAAGTCAGAAAAATAAAATAAAAGTATGGAAATGTTCAGGAAAATAAACTCTGTCTAAATATATCACTTTCATACATGTTTAACAAAGTTGAACGTTGAACATTATTTCAATTTTTTTAATTCATTTAAAAATAGAGAAAATAAGTTTTTATTCAATAAAATTAGGAAATTAAAATTTATATACCACAATGCAAAAAATGACAAATGAAACCTAGTTATGATGTTTTCAAAACCATTTGGGAAACTAAAATTGTACTCACTTTCATAATTGCCCGGAACGCCCCTTTGGGTCCATTTCGGGCTGATTCCACTAAAATTGCATAACTACCATACGAACCCTAGCAACCCATTGTGCAGTGCATCGATGTCATGTGTTGATTGTTGTTCTTATTTTGGGTGTTGTTTGTCGTGGGATAATCACGGCAGACGTTACCAGGGGTAACTTATCTTGGGGTAAATCGACTCTGGTGTTTGGGAGAGGGTTTTGCTCAGGGGAAATCATGGTGATGAAACGATCTGGTAGCCGGCAATCAAGTCGCCGAGTCTCCGATCTAGATCTTATTATCTCAACTCTGGTATTACAAAGGATACTCGAATAGCTAGTGAATCTCGTGTGTCTCGTGTCTAATCTAACCCTAGGGGCCGCTTATATAATATCCGGACCCCCCTAGCTTCCTGTCCAAGGCAGACTCGGAGTCCTACCCGGGTATCGCTTACAAACCCTAAACTTCCTTATCGAAACCCACAATCCGGGTCGCGAGGCCTATACTCTTGGTCCTTCTAGAAGCTCCTTTTCCTTAAGTCGGGTCTTGCGCAGTTCCCTTTGGGCCGAGTTATACCTCGGCGTTAGCCTACCGGGTTATCATCCCTCCATCAGTAGTCCCCAGAATAGCTTGGGCTTCACGGGATCCTCCTTGAAGCGCATGCTATTCCCTGCAAAAATAACAAACATACAAATTCACAAGGGGCCGGGTTAGGTTGCTTTGATAAACAGCTAGGTCTAACTCCACTGGTGGTCCATATAACAACCCGGCTTTCTCTGAATCCACCTTCATTCACCCGGGTCAACAATCCGAGAAAAACACAGAAGACCCGGCTTGCTTTGCTCGTTAATTAGTCCGGATATCGCGGAAGTGATTTGCTCTGATCTTTTCTGGATATCGCGCACGGGTACTTAACGCCTATCCCAAAAATTTCAGACGGGTATCCTTCCCGAAAATTTTGGCACCCGCTCACTTAACCTAATTTTCCCCACCCGCACCTATAAATAGGTGCCCTAGGGGGTAACCTAAACCTAGTTCCATTTCCTCACCATCTCCTTCACCTCCCAGCGCTCTTCCACTCGAGCTCGCCGTTGCGCTGCCACGGAGCCTACCGGAGAGCTCCCAGCGCTCTTCCGCTCGTGCTGCACCGCCGTCAAGCACCGCCACCACGCCCGCGAGCTGCCCGCCGGAAGATCCCGCAGGTCACCGCGGCTGCGCCATTTGCCGCCGCCGCAATCTCCTCCAGACCTCGCCGGTAAGCCTTCCTCCTCCACGAATTTCATCCTCAAGCTTTCCGCTCGAACTAGATTGGATCTAGGTTTGCCCGTAGGTTATCTCCTTGCTCTGTACCGATTCGGATTGCACACACCTCACTCTTGCTTTACCTAATTTCTCAAGTTAGATTCAATAATACTCCCTTGTCACTTGTAGCCATAAATTTCTCGATAAATTTCTCCATGAATTTCTCCATCTAGGTATAATCTGTCAAAAAATTTCGTAACTACTTCTTTGATACTCGGATAGACTGTAATTTCCGGATCTCTTAGCTGTTGTCTGGTTAACCGGACAACCGTTCATTTCCGGGTCTTGATAACTTACACTCTGCACTTTTTATCCCCTGTTTTGCAGCCTGCACACATGGCTCCCAAGAACAAGGGAAAACAGCCGGCCAAAGGTAGGCCGACTCAGTCCATATCGGCCAACTGGGCTAAGTCCACCGTGACCCAGGCCAAGCTGGACGAGCTCGCCGAGTCAGGCGTCCTCCCTTCTCAGAAGGAGATCCACTGGCGAGTTCCGGGAGATGAGACCCGGCCCTTCCCTGGTCCGGATGAGGTAATATGTTTCGTAGAGCACGTGATCCGGGGATTCCGTCCCCCGGGTCACTCCTTTTTTCACGAACTTCTTAGCCACTATGGCCTCCGAGTCTTTGACACAGGGCCTAACTCTATGTTAAATATAACCCACTTCATAGTCCTCTGTGGATCAAACCTGTGCATCCCCCCGAACCTTGCTTTATTCCTTGAACTGTTCCAATGCAAACCGTGCCGCGAAAGCGGTGACAGGGCCCTCTTGGCCTGCGGCGGAGTTTCTATCCAAAAGCGAAAGAATTCGCCAATGCCGACTCTGAGCCTTAACTCTCATGTTAAGCACTGGCAAAAATCCTTCTTCTACTGCCGGGACATCTCCCCACCCGGCGAAAAGAGGTTGTCGGGTTTCTCCGAGGGACTCCTTGATCTCTCCGATACTTTTAATGCCTTAGCCTCTGAGTCGGACAGAGAGTCCATCCAGCCCTTCCTAGCCAAGATAGCTGCCCTTTCCGCCCATGGTCTCCTTGGGCTTAATTTAGTTAAGACCTGGGTAGATTTCCGAATCCATCCCAACTCCATCCGGCCTAAGCTGATGTCTGAGTATTCCGGACATGTTACGGATGCGCTCCGCTACTCTTCGCGGAACTACCCGGCTTGGGACACGAACAAGATCATCAAAAGTTTCCTGACTGAAAAGGTGGAAGTGATCCGGAATATTGCCGGGTTAGAGCCATATACCCAAGACAACCCGGCTCCTGCGGTAAGATCCGGCTTTTACTCTTCTATACTTGTGCTTTTACCTGATGCAACTACTAACTTTCATCTTTATACCTTTATTTCAGGCAGGCAGCGCCTTCTGGAACATCGAAACTCCCCCTACCTCCGAAAACCCGGAAGAGGAAGAAGAGGAAGCGGCTGACTCGGAAGGAGGTACCATCCGGGTTTCACCCAACTTTCTTTTTGTTAACTTATTCTCCCACACTTTTTTCTTTTTCCGACTGTGTACTATGCTTCTGAGGAATGGAAGATAAGGATGACAAGGACGACAAGGAAGACCCGGAGGAAACTGAGAGTGACGAGGAGGAGGCACAACCGGAGGCTGTGGTTGGAGCCAAGAGGAAACCCCGAGGGGTTGTATTCAAGGTTCCCTATTCCTCCATGTCTTCAAAGCCGTATTCTTTTGCTAATATGCGTGAGCTTAACCAACAATTATCCAATTCACCACACTTGAAGGACCCACCTCCAGCCAAGCGCAGGGTAACCCGGAACTCCCCGGGTGATGATCCCCTCAACCCGGGTATCCCCACGTCCCCAGTTCGCCGTGCCGGTACTTCCCAATCTTATCTTTTCGATTCACCTCAAAGATATCCTTCTCCCAATCACCCCTTGCGCGGAAAACTCCGAGTCTCCCTTTCTCAATCCTTATCAGCCTCGTCCGGATCTAGCAACGAGCTTCCGCCGGACTTCGTGGTAAACGCCGGGTAAGTTATATTTCTTGCTACTTGATACACTGGTACTATCGATAACCTTTGCTCATTAATACTAACCATTTCTTCTTTTGCTTTCCTTAGCGCCCAGGTCTCGATCAGTGACCCGGACAACATGGATATGGATAACCGGGAGACTAAAGATCCGATTGATAACATGAACGCCGCACCTCCAAGAGGGCACCCGGAAGTTTCTCAACTTCCGAGAACTCCCCAGTACTTGTGGGAAGGAACTTGTTGACCAGCTGCATGCCAGCAGCTCTGATCGCAGTCCACGTCTTCCCAAAGGCTCGGATTCTGTCAATCCGAGTGATATCTGGGTTACCTCCAATTTTTTCAGACAAAACAACCAAAAAGGTTAAGTGAAAAAGCGGATAATGCAAACAAGACATGGAAAAATGGTAAATGAAGTAAAACTTACCGATGATCTTGTCGATTTCGGAGCCTTCCTCCAGGCGAAGGTTTAAGGAATTCTCCAGGTCCTGGATAGTGGACTTATCCTTATCCGCCTATTCGGAAGCCTTGGAATGAGCAATTCCAAGGGCCAGATTGCTGGCTTCCAGATCCTTTTGGGCCTTCATAAGTTGCTTATGAAGGTCCAGATTCTCCTCACGGAGACTGGCAGCATTGCCGGCATCTTCAGCTATTTGCTTGGCCTTAGCCAAAGCATCTGGAAAGCAAGGAAAATTCCGAGTTTAGAAAAATCCCGGAAAAGTACTTAGACAAAAAGCTGAATCAAAAACTTCAGAGGGAAAAAGTTTACCTGTTGTTTCCTTCAGCTGCAGCTGAGATGATGCCAGCTCTACCTCTTTCACCTCAAGAATGGAAAGAAGATTTCTAACCTCCTTGTTCTTGACGGAAAGTTTATTGAAAACTTCCATGTTAATGGTTTCGGCAGTTTGCTGGAACACGACAAGGAAAAGAGTAACTAAAAAGCATCAAGGCGAAAAGTATACATTTTGCTTAATGCTTGGGGGCTAGAGTTAAATACCTGGCTCATTCGCTGCAACCCCGCCAAGTTTTCATTGAACTCTTTTGCGTATTACGCAAAAATAATTCCGGCCGCGCTTAGGCCATCTTTGAGATTCTTGAAGTCCTTGTCGAAGGTGGGAATCTCCTCGTCGATTGTCCGAGAAGAATTTCCCACCTCTAGAGCCGCCCTTTCCCTCGTGTCCGTGTCCGACACAACGGGCTGGATGGTCTCCAATGACTTGGTGGTGGGGGCTGTCGCATGCTCTTCCGCCATCGTGGACGGTGTGTCCGGTGCGATGACGGGAGAAGGTTGAGGGCCTCTGTTGGTAACAGCCTTATGCCTTTTTAGCTTCTTTGGCTTTAAGGTAGAGGGAGGCAGGCTAAAGGCAAACAACAAAAAATCCGGAAAGAGTTAAAACTCCGAAGATGAAAGAAAACTTTGACAAAGGAAAACAACCCGGACGTTCTAACCTGGAGGTGACGACGGGAATCCCGTCAAGATCGATGATTTCCTCAGAGGAGGAAATCTTCTTGCGCTTTCGCCCACCTGTAAAGGCGGCGTGCAACGCCTCCAGATCAGCGTCGGAGGCCAGCTCCGAGTCAGGAAGGTCAGCAATCTGTCGAAAAGAAAAAGCAGAGTTAGAAGCGAAAAATCCAAGAAAGCATGAAAAAGATCCACCCAAATGACGGAAAAAATAACTTGGGAGCCGGATTGTCGGCTGTATACATTGGCCGACTCGCTTCGTATTGGTCGCGTGATGCGACCAACTGGTTTACGCGCCGCCGAAGATCCTTCGCGGCCCAGTCTTTGCTGGTTGTCCGCATTTTGTCGTTGGCGCCCGTGTACTCGCAGAGGAGACGGCCGCCATGATTAGCTAATGGCTGGATCCGCCTGTCCAACCAGCAAAGGACCGTGTCCATGTCGGTTAGAGGCAGATCCAAGGAGGTGAGCTTGGCGATGCGCCGCTTGATCCTTAGTAGATCAGGCGGCAGAACTTGGACGGCTTTTATTCCCCAATTCTCTTGGGGAACAACAGCAGTGTTTGAGAAAGGTGGAACCCCGATGGCCTTTGTCGGGAAAGGAACATCGGGATGATAAAAGAAGGAACCCGTCCAGAATTTGATGGATTCCGAGGTTCTGATCTTGGGGAACCATTCCTCCCTAAATCTCCTAAGAGTGAAGGAGATGGTCCCGCAAGTCGGGAGTGCGCCCTCCGAAGAGTTCCGCTTAACCCCGAAACAGTACAACCAGAAGTCTAACCTAGGTTCTATGCCTAGGAAACCCTTAAAGAGGGCCTGAAACCCGGCCATATAGAGAATGGAATTGGGTGGCAGGTTATGAGGTTGGATGTTATAGTGGGAGAGAACTTGGAGGAAAAAGGCAGAAGGGGGCAATCCCATACCTCTTAGGAGATGGGAGGAGAGAAGAACCCGTTCGCCGTCGTTTGGCAGGGGTTCGTTCTCGTCCTCAGGGAGCCGCCATTTCCCTTTGAGTACCAACCCCTCCTTTTCCATGTTTGGAAGGAGGGATGGGGGAATGCCGCAGGCAACCCAGTTGCCGGCAGTATCCAGTTCTTCGTCCGCTCCGGCGGCGACGGACGCGGCAGCCTCTGCAGCGGCGAGCTCGTCGCCGAGGAGCGTAATCTTCTCCTCTGCCGTTTCGGGAGCAAACAGCGGAGAGGGCGCGGCGCTTGAGCCCGCAAGATCCACGGTGGCGGAAGGATTCCCTCCGTCCACCGCGGAATCCGCAGTCTTCACCGGCTCGCTGCCGGCGTGCGTTGGAGAATCCAATTGAGGATCCATTTGGTTGATTATGTCTTCGATGTCCTGTGCGACGGTGTATGCAGGCGAAGGCTGCGAGGATGCCATTGGGTGGTGGCGCGGCTAGCCTCCGGTGACGTTCTGGGCACAGTGGGCGTTCGGTGCTCTCTCTCTGCTGGAAGCTTGGGCGCTGTAATGGCGTTCGAGTGGTTGCGGAAGGTTTTCCGGGAGGACGACGAAGGCTATTTATATCCGGAAATCCGTCATGTTACATGCTAACGGCTCTTTTGACCGTTGGATGATCAACGCGTGTCACTCGCCGGAAAATCCGGGAAATGGATCGACAGGATGATTATGGTTATCTCCTCATTTCCCGCGAGAATCTGTCAGATATATGTTTCTGGGTTTCCCACTCAAAACCAAAATGTCCCTTACGTCAGCAGGATTAAAGTGCTGACGTAGGAGGTTCCTTCTCCGCGAAGGATCGTGTGAGAAAAGCCGGATTTTCAGGATTCCGAGTTTTACGTTACCATCTCTTAAAAAGAAGAATCAAGACTGCTGGCCAATATTTCTCGGACAATACATACTTGGCGAAAGACGGCGAATCAGAGTTTTAATCCTTCTTGGGGGCTACTGTTGGATATATACCAAATAGGGGTATATCAGATGGTAGTCAAAAGTGCCGGATTACCAGGGTGGCCCAACTGGTAGTGGGCTATGGTCCATTGGGCGGCCCAGTAAGCTGACGCACAGAAGCCGGATTCTAGAAGGACCCGGATCACGGCCCACGTGATCTGGCTTGGAGGAGAATACGGATTCCTTACTTTCCAAGTAACTAGCTATCGTAGTCTTCTAGGTTTCCTATTCTGTATGCCCTAATCCGGCTATTATATAAAGCCGGACGGGAGATGAGATAACAAGACACGAAGCCACAGGCCAGCTCGCCGAGAAGTTGATCCTCAGCGAATAGACAAACAGAACCTCACATTGTAATTGTGTGCACAGGCTTTAGCCCTGATTAGTGAGATTGCAGGAGTAGGAACGCCGTATTATTACGACGTACCGAACCTGGGTAAATCCTGTGTCTTTGTCACCAACACGATCCCTTTTCCCCACGTCTCTACCCGTAGTCTCATGGCACCCCCGTCTATGAAAACTACAACGATGTCTCGACATAAATTACTGCACAAGATTGATTAAGACATAAAGTCCCACCATAGCCTTACGTTCTAAGTTTCCCTATATATATCCCCCAATAACTTAACTTTGTGGCTCGGTCTCAGGTTGCTGTCACTCCCAAGTCACCACCACTCCATTATGCTACTAGCGATCACCTTACATGCATTCCCCAACATATGCATGCACTCATATATTGTACATAAAGACAATCATAGAAGATAACAAACTTTTATGCAACCAATCAACGAACTATTTCACCATTGCCAAGAACAATTCACTACTCAAACATAGACGGGGAGACACAATACATCTAGGGAATATAGTATTGCATCATACATCGTGTTTGCCAAGAGATTACAGTGGAGAGATGGAGCTGATCTTGCTGTAGATGTTGATGATGAACACGCCGGAGGGGGGTGGAGCCCTCCGGGGGTGATCCCGGCGGCGTTTCCCCCTCCGATCTTCTCCGGCGGCAACCTTCTGTCTCTCTGTTTCGTGGTTTCGTCTCTCGGTGCCACCTCCTTCTCGAAAAGGCCAGGGGACCCTTTATATAGTCGTTTTTAGGTCACGAGACACTCGGGAGAAGAAAGATCGACGACATCGGAGCCACGGGGGCAAAAAGGGGGCCTCTCACGCGGCCAAGGAATCTGGCCGCGTGGAGGGTCCTCTTTGCCACCTGGTTGGCCTTTTGGCCCTCTACTTTGTCCCATGGTCTTCTTCTCGAAAATTCTGAACCGTGCTCTTTGGCCTTGCCCTTTTTGGAGTCCCGAAGCTCCCGGAAAGTCTGAAACACTAAAAAGTACGTTTTCTGGAAAAACAGGGTTAGAACCAAAAGAAGGGGGATTGCTTAGAAAATCCCCCAAATCATTATAAAACATGAATATAAGTTGCTAATATGTAGGAAAAACAAGTAATAACATGCAAAGTTCATGTATGCATTTTACATGCATCACTCCTCCTTATATGCCTCCATGTTTAGATCTCGTGAGCTATCTAACATGATCGAGATTGTTCTTATGTAATTCTATGTGCTGTGTTTGCTGGGATCCGATGAATATTGAACTTATGCCAAGTTGATTATAGTCTTTATTTCATATGTTATTTGTGATCTTGCATGCTTTCCGTTGGTAGTGGTTGCTATGGCCAAGTAGTTGCTACTGACTCCAAGAGGGAGTATTTATGCTCGATAGTTGGGTTCATACCTCCTTTTCGCCTGTGCTCGAGTGACAGAAACGTGACAGGGGAGGATGTGCTGTTGCCACTAGGGAGAAAACAGTAGTGTGAGTGCTTGCATGTACAATCATTGCTTACATTACACACATTGTTTAATGCAATTATATGTTGCTTGCAACTTAATACCTAAGGGGGTTCGGATGATAACCTGAGGGTGGATTATTAGTCATAGATGCAGTTGGATTACGGTCTATGTATATTGTTGTAATGCCCGCACTAAATATCATAGTAGTCTTCATGTCATGAATGTGCACTACGGTGCAACCTTTATTTGTCAATTGCCCAACTGTAATTTGTTCACCCAGCATGCTATCTTTTATGGAGAGACACCACTAGTGAACCTATGAACCCCGGTCCATTTTCCTACACTGTTAAACAAACCACTACAATTTCCTGCTTTCTTTACTTAGTGCAAGCATACACTATTTTCCACAATATACGTCTAATCTTTGTTTTCAGCAAGACCAGTGAGATTGACAACCTCACTGTACCGTTGGGACAAAGTATTTTGGTTGTGTTGTGTGCAGGTTCCGCGTTGTTGCTGACACCGGTGAGTCATCACCACCGTTACTGGCATCAACCTTCCGAAGATTCTCTTTCTCCTACTGGATTGATAACCTTGGTTCTTAACTGAGGGAAGTTCTTACCGCTACACTCATCACACCCTCCTCTTTGGGTTCCCAACATGCCATCACAAGCAGCAAGAATTCCTAGCACCATCGAGGCTAGCACTTATCTACCCCCTTCTCCTCCCACCTGGGGGCTTATTGCTATCGCGGGTCGGCTGATATTCTCACACGGCCCCGGTACAGGACCCAGGATCTTGCCATGTGGTCCAATTGGGCCATCTGGAGGATTTGTTGACAGAATCTCCCGCGCCCTTGCTGGCGGTGGGATGATCAACAAAGTCTGCACCCGATGTGATGGTAACTTGATAACCTCCCCGATCACCACCTGCTCGTTTTCCCAGGGACAACGCGCATCAACCACCTATTCCTTATTGTTGAGGAGCACCAACCGCTCGGTCGCGCATTGGGGAATCAACATCTCGGCCTGTAGGGGATCCGATGCTGATGTTGGTGGTATCGTGGACGTGAATGACACCGCCCAACGCACGATCGAATCAGGGATACTCCTCTCGTTGGATCTCAGGAGCCAATCTCCATGCAACATCTCTCTCTCCTCAAAAATCTTTCCCGCCCTACTCTGCTCTGCTTTCTCTGTTTCCCTAAGGAGAAGATATGTTCCAATTATTCAGCATACCTGTTTGTGTGCCACAAGGCCGTAACATCTCATAAGTACGGCGGTTTAAACCGTGGTGCAATAGTGAGTATTCATCATGCAGTATCGTGTTGTGCTTAATTTTTACTAATGGGTAGTTCGCTGAAAATACCATATGGTTCTTTTCTAAGTTTTAATTTAATGTCACCATTTCTACTTGAATTACAATTTTTATTTATACCAAGAAGAGGCAATACATAAGTATTATTCATAAAGGCAATACATGAGATATCTCTACACACCACACCTGAACTTGATAGATGAGATATCTCTACACACCGCACCTGAAAAGAAAATACTGAACAATACAATACTTATGCTCACTACACTCTTGATCAGGAAGTACCAGCTCCTCATATGTGAGACAACAGAACATAAGTTTCAATAGGATTCACGCCCGCTAAGAAAACCGCTTCTTCTTTAGATCTTGAAAAAACGAAAATAATTAAGAAGGAGCAGTAGTAGCAGGAAGACTTAAGTGACTCCGTTCATTCACGTTGAGATATACGAGTAACTACCTTTAGGGCTTAATTATCCATGTTTTGTTTTTTGAGATGATTATCCGTGTTTTCAGAAAACTTCATTATCCATTCGTGTTGGCTTGCGTGCCTTTTTTTCATGCAACTTCCAGTGTGTATTTGAATTAATTGAGGAACTCTGAACTAGCTGCACCTAATTCCGGGTCTACTAGAAATTAAGAAAACTTTTTTATAGTGGTAGCAAACCTTGTAGGAATTAGTATGTTCACAAGTTGGCTAGAAAATTTTAGGCAGGTTTGTGGCCACTTATAAATTTCCCCATGGCCAACCCGCACAAAACTTTGTATGGGATAGTCCTATCCGTGAACATCTAGAATAAAACATATATGTATCATGCTCTTGAATTTAGATAACCATTTCTCTAGGTGCGGAACTGGAAATGTGTCTGAACATAATTATTGGCGGGACTAAAATAAATTTGATGGTTTAAACATTTGTTTACACTACTTAGAAAGTGCCCTCTGCTACGGCAAAATAATCGAGATAGTCCAACAAAATTATCTAGCATGTCTATCTTGCAAAGTGAAAAATCAAGAGATATTAGGGAAAACAAGGTAGCAGTTGACATGACTAAGATGGACAACAAATGATGTCAACAGTTTGTAATGAAATTCCGTTGCATCATATACAAAATTATTTTATGTTGTTGAACCGACCAATGAAAATCCAAATGGCCTTGTACAATTTCATTTGGGGAACATAGTATAATTTTAGGAGTTGCTGCACTGGTATTCAAAGTGATTAATTGAGATATACTCCCTCTATTCCAAATTGTAAGATGTATGAAATATTTTACTATAGACTACATACAAACGTTTGCAATTGATTGTATTGGTCAGAGGCTGGAGTAAATAAGAGTTTCTGAAACATTTCAGTAATATGATCGAACTGAAATACTGAGTTGCGTGTACCATGCTTCTAGACTATAACGGAGAAAAGTTATTGAAATTGAATCTTCAGGGGCTCAGGTTGTCAATTTTTTAGCCAACGTAAAGCTATGATTACTTCACCTAATGAACAAATAGACACCTCTTTGAAACTACAGAGATGTAGAAGTTTGAGATGTGCTTTCTACCAAAATTGGTCATCCATCTGACGAGTGGGCATACTTCCGATGGATACAATGTTTCATATATTTGCTTATGGTCAAAATGACATGATAAAAGTAGGGAGAGAACTGAAAAATGATTTCACTAACTATGATTTGGCATATAATATAATAAGTTGGAGAAGACAGTTAATCTTCTTTCCATTATTTGTAATTAGGGAATGACCCAGTATGACCGTCTCCGTGGATCATATCAGAATTACACATGCATGCCAGCAACTCTTGTATATAATTCTTTCATGTAGTCCATCATAAATGCATCCATGACCTTCATGATTGATCTATCAATCATCCACAAATGTTTATACTATACTACCATTGTTTATATTACTACCATACTAAATGCTTCATTAGTAGGCTCTCACATCATATCGTTTTTCTCAAAAGGAATTAACCTCATTGTATCTGACTATAATTAAGAACCTATCATTGATTCGACGATGAAAATGCACCGATTTAGATGATATGAGCTTAAGATTGGAAACCAATATGCAACTATTGAAGTGTAATTTATGAAAGTTGTACAGTTTTGACATAGAAACTTTAACTTATGTGATTAATAATTTTAGGGAGATACGTTTTTTTAGTTTTCTAGCTACTAAGAATTAGTATTATTGAAATTATTTGTAGTAAAAAAAACAGAACAACGAAAAATAATACTAAAAAGTTGTCTAGGGAAATAGCACATCTTTTAGTTTGGTATGCGTGATCATGAGGTAAAGTATGGCAACAAGTCAGGGGAGAAAGGGAAGCAGGTATTTAAGAACAAATACAAAATAACAATAGTACAATACACGGACACCGGATATAGCATGATGAACTTCTTTTATTGGGGACATTTATAGGCCACAAAGTTACACACTTGTGATGCCATTATTTAACGATACTAGTTCTCACAAGACTCATCTTCACTCGGATGCCTTATTGATCGAAGATGTCTCCTCACCATTGTATGGGTATCTCTGGAAGCTCATTTGAGTAAATTTAGGAGTGAATACACCAAACTCTTCTCCCCTGTTGTTTTTTAGGTTGCGTGCTTCCTGCCTTGAAATGCGGTACGCATTGGCGAGGACATCAACGGGCAAAGCACGTAGGATGGAGGTTTTTCCTGCGATATGACTAACCATGGAGTTTGCATTAGTCTTGAATGAAATGTACTGGGCTCCTTCACGCTCTGCCTTCTTGAGAACAACGAAGTGCTGTGGTATGATTAGAAGCTGTCCGCGACGAAGAACATCATTGAATACAGTTTGTCCATTATTATTAACGACTTGAACTCGAGCATGTCCTTGGATCATGTACACGACACTGTGTGCATTAATGTTCCAGAATGGTGAAAGAACCGCATTCTGCAATAGAAATTATTTTATGTCATATTATTAACCGGTTGTTATGAAAATTAGAATATCTAATAATAATATATTGTATTGAACGTAGTATCGTATATACCTGGTATAGATTTACTCTTGTAGCACTCATCTGCACGAGATTAAGTACGGGGAAATTCTTGCTGTCAAGACGTGTTATCCTGCCAGCACGAGGGTTGTATGTGTCGGCACGTTTGGGGTTTTCGATGTTTTTCCTTGCCTCCAATGAACAAAAGTTCTCCTCTAAACCATTCAAACTTTCGTCCGCTGACTGTCCTCCCTGGAATTGAGCCAGCCATCTTTCCGGGTACTGGGTTGATTGTTCTTCCCGGTATTGTGTTGATTGCCCTTCGTGATGTTGGATTGGTTGGTAGGCTTGTTGTTGTAGTTGTTCTTGCTGGGACACAATAGGCTTCAAGACTTGAAGGCCTTGACTCACACGAATTATATCTCCTCTTTGGTCATTTCGACTCTGGATTCTTCGTGCGGTTTGCTGGCTGATGCCAAAAGCTTCACTAAGAAGTTGGATACTTAATCCATTGAATATGTTTTGTCCAAATTGTTGCTCTTTCTTAATGTTACCAGCTAACAAGAAATCCTGAAATTTCATGTTGATGAAGTAAATAATTCAATAATATTCCAATAATGACAAATAAGTTATGTTGATTAGTTCAGATACGTGTATAGTTACCTTTTGTATTGGTTCAAGCTGATTAGCATTGTTGGTTACGTCGAAGACATAGACAGCTACAATTGGTACATCGCCATCATTGTAGCACCAATGTACAATACCAGCTGGAAGCGCAACAACATCTCCTTGTTTGAAGCGGTGAACTCTCTGGTGCTCATCCTTAAACTGTTGGCTTTGGCTTTGACCCTCCGATTGATCAAATGGTTGGAATTGTTGTTGGAAGGTCGTTGGGCATCCAGGGAATGTCAACCCTGTAAAACCTCTACCTACAAGAAACATGTTTGTTTGAACATAAAAAACCTTTTCGATGCGGATGTAACCTTTGTCACATACAAACTCCTATGTCCAACACAAGGATGCAATGTGCTATTCAAATAAAAACCAACCTTGAAGGATGTACACCAATCCAGGAGCATTGTGATAGCGAGGTAACAAGAGTCCTTGAGGCTCGATAACCCGACGGACGACAGATACACCAGTACAACGAAATTGCTCATTCTGCTCATCGAAGTACTCGGTGATTCCTGCCTGAGACCTCACTTGTCGAACTGGTTCAAATGCTTGTAGCCTATCGAATCTACATCCCCTTAAACCTCCTTGCCGAGAGCTTTGCCATGGAGTGAAGCTCTGCCCGAACAACTGAGCCATAGATCCATTGCACAAGAGAAACAAGCAAAACAACACCGTTGGAAAACTAGTAGGTTCCATGATTGTATGAACAGAATGGAGAAGCTTGGTTGATGCTAGTTTCATGAATGAAAACTAGTTTTTATAGCCATAAGAAGTAGTTTAGGATGCAGATGGTGACAAAAATGGTTAATATTGGACAAGAAGATATGTATGGTGACTTGGACATTAGAATGTGAATAGTTATAGATTTCTCTTAGAAGATATGTGTTTCTTTCTGTATACAGCTAGTGCCGAGTCACAATGCTAGCACCACCTTTTATACATTGTGTGACATCTAATCCAACGCATGACATTTTCTACAACTTATTTTGTCCATTGTGACTCTTTTTATGGCCTATGCACAACAACTATCTAGATACTTTTTGTCGATGTTGACAAAAATCCATGACTCGAGTCTATCTATATAGCATAGTCTAAAGTGGATGAGTCATGGCCACGTCGACACAAGCATACACCATGGATAAGAAACTTGTAATAATGTGTACACAATTAGTACATAGAAAGATAGTGTACAAACAAAATCTGTTTATTTAGCTGACGCCAAAGTTCCATAAAGATACGCCAGATAGAAATGAGTTGCAAAGTGCTATTTGTTGAGATTCCGGCCCAATCGGTATTGCTATAAACTGAATGCACAGGGTTCTTCCTTAATAAATAAAATGTCACCCGGAGAGAGTGCATCCCCACCCAAATTTTATCGATTTATGTCTATAAATATTTGCAAACAAAAATAACTTGGGCTCTGAACCAGAAAGATGGAGCCGGACTGAAAAAGGTAAGACAAAAAGTAGACATACCAAAACAAATTGAAGGGGAAATAAAAGAGCTTCCAAAATCTAGAGCAAAACTATTGAGTGCAGCTGAGTGTGACCAAGCCCAAGTAATTAGAAAGGAGTCCATATACACATGGTGTGTGAATCGATTTAGAAGTTTGAGTGGCCCATACTAGCCTAGCCTAGCTATATAAGGCAATGAAACCGGAAGCATCAGCCCATACATGTACATATTTCGGTCTGAGGCCTCAATCAAATCCCCTGGTTGTTCGAGAATAGCTAAAAACACATATTACCTGCGAAATCGCCAAACGGACGTACTCGGCCTGCCATGCTCTGTCCAGGTTGAGTTAAAATAACTCGGGGAGCTTTAATGCACTTTTCATTTTTCAATCATTTTATTTTGGATCCTTGGGGATTCTGGCAACTTCTTTGCGAAGCATTCGCTTGGAACAAACACACACACGTTCAGATGAAAAAGCATCAACACAAAAGTAGAGAGTCGCACAGTATATCTAGCCAGCATAAGTCCCTAATTATCTTGCCAGCATAAGTCCGGTGATGCGCCTCTCTTCTTGGTCCACTGTTGCGTGTGTATACACTCTCATGCTTTCCTTTGCATAGTCAGGGAGTGACATGGAGATGACCCACGATGGGGTTCTTCATCTCTGCCTGGACTTCTCAAGAGGAAACCAGCACCATATTATACTGGTGTGCGCGCGAGTCGGCCTTTAATTTTCTGCCATAAAGCAGCACTCAAATATTTAGGAGCCCTCAGAGCGGCGACGGTTATGACAAACCAGGCCCTAGAAAATTCAATCAGCTTGCAGACCAGCGTATGTGTCCATTGGTTGAATTGTGGCCTTTGCCAACTATACAAGAGAGAGCCGGAGACTACCATGCACCTCATGTTCCAATGTACATAATTTGGATTTGGCTGGACATCAAGGATTGGATCGGAGTGGCGAATTTCGACACCACTGAATGGCACTTTCACGCTTCTGTGGAGAAGCAATGGTGTGCCGTCACCGGGGTCCTTGGCAACCAGCGTAAAGGATTCTCTTCTTTGTTCCTTATCACGGCATGGAAGATTTGGAACGAGCACAATGCACGTGTTTAGGAAGGTGGCCTCTATGCCTTCCATCGCCATCTCTTGCATTAGGCGGAATGCCGTGCTTTGGTGGGTGGGGGGAGGGGGTTTGAGGGCATGCAAAACGTGATCTCTCTAATGCCGCGAGACTAGGCCTTTATATCCAAGCCTTCGGCCTGATTAATTTTTTGTAACTTAAACCCTCTTAATCAATGAAACAGACAAATCTTTTGCCTTAGTCTTTCAAATCAGTCGTTTTCCTATCTGTTGGGGTCGCTGAAGTCAGAGTATGCCTGCTTCAATGTCTTCCTCGCCTACTCTGATAGCGAACGCAGAGCTATATCCGGAGGCAGAATGTTGCGCCACTCCGGGATCGACCGATGGTGCTAGTGACACAACCGGTGCTTGCGCTAGAAAGATCCGACGCGCATGTTAGATTTGGTCGAGGACGTGTTGTACGGGTCCATGCCAGACCTGGAGATGGAGCGGGAGAGGATGTTAGAATGGGCATTGGCTAGGGTTTAGCGCGACAACACAATTAAAAAGAACTGCATGTGCTCATTTCAGACGGTTGTTGGGAGACTGACTGCCGGGCTAAGGGCAGACGTGACCGACGTAGAGTTTTGTTTTGCTAGGATCTTGAGGCGCATGTCCCTTTAGCTAGTAGGCGATGGCGACCCGCGCGGGCGCTTCTGGGCCCTCATCGTGACGGCACTGTCCGACGACGAGTCCGACTCGGAGGATGCGGGGATGGGTTCACCGGTGTTGTCCGGTTGCTCGACACCAAGACCGGCAGCGGGATATCTTTTGGTCGAGTCTAGTGGGCAAGAATAGAAGAGGAGGAGGAAGATTGTGGCGCAGCAGCTGGCGGATCGCCAATTGCAGGTACTTCCATCGCTCACTCCTCGTTCTTTCCCCCTCTGGAAACGTAATGACAGGGCAATGGCGGAGGGTTGAGCTCTAGTTGCCGGAGTTTCCTTCGTCCACCTTTGATCTCAGTGGCGTCATAAGGGCGGCGAAGTGGACATGGGTCCATTGGAAAAATCGACGGCATGCGAGGTACGACTGGCGTCATCCGTTGATTTCACTGGCGATGGTCAGGAGACGTGATTCCTCTGTGGCTGGAAAAATAGGATCGGCGGATCCGGAGTGTCCAAACGAGCAATGGTCATCGGATTAGAGAGAGGTCGCGAGGTTCACTGGCCGTTGGGCTTTGAAACATCTCCCGCAGGTCACCCTCGATGCTCGGGCTACGGAATTGAAAATGTGGGGCCCGGGCGAGTTGTCGGTTCTTGGGCCTGTGCTGGAAAACAAGGAGGATCGGGACTCTGCGTAGGTTTCGTATCATAGAGAACCAATCTTTCCATCCCAGGACTCTACGTTCGCTTCGCCTCCCTAGCATTCCAAGGAAAAGGTGTGCCTCCCGAGCAGTGACGGGCCGGAGATCAAGGCAGAGGAGGTGGTTTTTGGACGTTTGAGGAAGGGGCCCTAGTGGGTTCGCCGGTCTTCTCCAGTGACAAAACCCGCATGGTGTGGGTGGCGGCAAGGTGATGGGAGGTCGGGGGCTGGCCGTCGGTGCTAGTTTCGAAGCTGGGGGTGCCGATGCTAGATTCACGATCGGGAAATCAGGTGTTGGTTTTGCATCCGGCGGCACCGGCGGTGGACATGTGGCTGGTGGCGCCCTTGCAGGTGTCGGTGGTGGCCAGGCCATCGGTGGCGTCGATGCTGATCAAGCTCCAATGGTGTTCAACGCTAGTGTGGCTGGTGGTGTGCATAGCGCAGGACAACATCGGTTTGGTCAGCAGAATAATCCACGTGGACATTATCGGTATGATCAGGGTAGAGGGTTCGGGCGTGGAAGAGGTAGGGCTCGTGGTTATGGCCATGGTCGTTTCGCTCGAGGTGGTGGCGGCCGGAGGGTGGCTCCGGTGGTTCCCTATCCTAATGTTGTGGTGCCACCTCCGACACAACAATGGCTATGGTGGTTGCTCTGGTTGCGGCTTAGCCTATTGTTTAGCCGACTGTGACTACCGCTCCTGCCGTGGTGGCTGTGGTAGGGGTAGATGGCAGGTTGAGGTTAGTCTCTACGGATCAGTTATCGGACGGTCTGAAGAAGACTAAGAAGGACAAGCATAAGTGTTTTCGATGTGGTTTGCCTAGAGACGGTCTTGGAGATTTCTCGACGGTCATTTGTGACATCTGGGAGGGTCCTGCGCACAGGCAGGGGCCATGTCCATTGTTGTCTGCACCTAAGTTTGAGCTTATTGCCTATGGCTATGCGCATGTGGAGTTGCTATTCTTTGGTTTCCCATGCTTAGAGTCTTATCGGCCTAAGCTGATCAATCATCGGTTGGCATCTTTGGTTGTTACCCATATAGGGAGATGACGATCCCGAAGATTACCGCTCAGTTGAGGAGGTTGGTTCCAACTGAGCAGTTCCAGTGGGATGTTCGGCATGCGGGTTTGATACGTCCTAAACGTATCTCCTTTTCCGAGCAATTTATTTCCCTCTAAACTTTTGAGTTTTGGATACCACTAACACAGACTAACGTTGTTTTCAGTAGAATTACCTTGGTGTTTCGTTTTTGTGCAGAAAAATCAACTTTCGGAAAAGTGCCAAGAAAAGACCCCGGAGACCTTAAAACACCCGAAGACCCCCGGAGCCAGAAGGAGTCCCGGAGAGGGGCCAGGAGGGGGCCACACCACCCCTGGGCGCCCCCTGGCCGTGCCGCCTAGTGGTGTGGGGCCCCCAGGCACCCCCTCGGGCTCCCCTTTCGACTACATATCCCCCATAGACCTAAAACACGAGGGGGTTCGTCATATTCCACAGAAACACAACAGAGCGTTGATATGTCTTCAACGTATCTATAATTTATGATGCACCATGATGATATTATGCCAATTGCTACAAGTTTGCTCCCTTCATTATGTCATTTTTACATGTTTTCCGGGACTAACCTATTAACAAGATGCCAAGTGTCAGTTCCCTATTTTCTTCTGTTTTTTATTTCAGAAAAGTTGTTCTAGAAATATTCTCGGAGGACCCCACGCAAATCCCGAAGTTCCTATTTTCCCCGAAAGCATCCAGAAGACCGAAGAGGAGTCGAAGATGGGCACTAGGGGGCCCACACCATGGGGTGGCCCCCCCTTGGCCGCGCCAGGGGGTGGTGTGGGGACCCCAGGGCTCCACCGCCTTTGCCATTTCGCCTATTTATTCCCCTCGGATGGAAAACCCTAGACACCTGATCAAAAATCCCCGCAAAGTTCCGTAGGCGCCATCGTCGTCAACCCTAGATCAGGGGGTTCTGAAGCTGTCTCCAGGCACCCTGCCGGAGAGGATCATCGCCGGAGGCCTCTCCATCACCATGCCTGCCTCCGGAGTGATGCGTGAGTAGTTCATCCTTGGACTACGGGTCCATAGCAGTAGCTAGATGGTTGTCTTCTCCTCCTATGCCTCCATGTTTAGATCTCGTGAGCTGCCTAACGTGATCGAGATTGTTCTTATGTAACTCTATGTGCTGTGTTTGCTGGGATCCGATGAATATTGAACTTATGCCAAGTTGATTGTAGTATTTATTGCATATGTTATTTGCGATCTTGCATGCTCCGTTGCTAGTGGTTGCTCTGGCCAAGTAGTTGCTAGTGACTCAAAGAGGGAGTATTTATGCTCGATAGTGGGTTGATGCCTCCTTTTTGCCTGTGCTCGAGTGACAGAAACCTGACGGGGGAGGATGTGATGTTTCCACTAGGGAGAAAACAGCGGTGTGAGTGCCCGCGTGTACAATCATTGCTTACATTACACACATTTCTTAATGCGATTATCTGTTGCTTGCAACTTAATACCTAAGGGGGTTCGGATGATAACCTGAGGGTGGATTATTAGTCATAGATGCAGTTGGATTACGGTCTATGTATATTGTTGTAATGCCCGCACTAAATATCATATTAGTCATCATGTCATGAATGTGCACTATGGTGCAACCTTTATTTGTCAATTGTCTAGCTGTAATATGTTCACCTAGCATGCTATCTTTTATGGAGAGCCACCACTAGTGAACCTATGAACCCCGGTCCATTTTCCTACGCTGTTAAACAAACCACTACAATTTCCTACTTTCTTTACTTACTGCAAGCATACATTATTTTCCACACAATACGTCTAATCTTTGTTTTCAGCAAGCCTGGTGAGATTGACAACCTCAATGTACCGTTGGGGCAAAGTATTTTGATTGTGTTGTGTGCTGGTTCCGCGTTGTTGCTGACACCGGTGAGCCATCACCATAGTCAGTGGCATCAACCTTCCGAAGATCCTCTTTCTCCTACTGGATTGATAACCTTGGTTCTTAACTGAGGGAAATTCTTACCGCTGCACTCATCACACCCTCCTCTTGGGGTTCCCAACGCACCATCCATAGTTTCTGTCGCAAGAATTTCTGGCACAATTGCTAGGGATTTAAAGTCAACTCTGCAAGCGATCAAGAATTTATGGCGCCGTTGCCGGGGTGAAAGAAGTCTTCTGCCAAGGGGAGTCTCTCACTCTCAATCTCTTTATTTTGTTTATTGTCATGTTTTTATTTTTTGTCTTGTTTTGCTTCTTTATATCAAAACACACACAAAAATTAGTTTACTTTATAGCCATTATTTATTTGCTTGCTTTTATTTTGCTAAAATGAGTTCCTCTGAGAATACTAAGTTGTGTGACTTCACTAGCACAAACAACAATGATTTTATTTGCACGCCTGTTGCTCCACCTGCTCCTACTATTTCTTTCTATGAAATTAAACGTGCTTTATTAAATCTTGTTATGAAAGAGCAATTTTCTGGTGTTAGTACTGATGATTCTGCTGCTCACCTTAATTTGTTGAACTATGTGAGATGGAAAAATATAAAGATGTGGATGGAGATATTATTAAACTAAAATTATTTCCTTTCTGTTTGAGAGGAAGAGCTAAAGAATGGTTGCTATCTTTGCCTAGAAATAGTATTGATTCATGGACTAAGTGTAAAGATGCTTTCATTGGAAAAATATTATCCTCCTGCTAAGATTATATCCCTGAGAAGTGACATAATGAATTTTAAACAATTTGATAATGAACATGTTGCTAAAGCTTGGGAAAGAATGAAAACTATGGTGAAGAATTGTCCCAATCATGGACTGACTACTTGGATAATTATACAAACCTTTTATGCAGGACTAAATTTCTCCTCAAGGAACCTATTGGATTTAGCTGCTGGAGGTACCTTTATGTCCATCACTTTGGGCAATGCAACAAAGCTTCTTGATGATATGATGATAAATTATTCAGAGTGGTACACTGAGAGAGCTCCACAAGGTAAGAAGGTAAATTCTGTTGAGGAAACCTCCTCTTTGAGTGAAAGGCTTGATGTTATTATGTCTATGCTTGTTAATGGTAAAGCTCAAGTTGATCCAAATAATGTTCCTTTAGCCTCTTTGGTTGCTCAATAAGGGCATGTTGATGTGAACTTTATTAGAAATAATAATTTCAACAACAATGTTTATAGAAATAATTTTGGTGGAAACAATTATAAGCCCTATCCTCCTAATAATGGTTATGGTAATTCTTATGGAAATTCCTACAATAATAATAAAAGCTCTACCTCTAATCTTGAAAACATGCTTAGAGAATTTATTAGCACACAAACTGCTTTTAATAAATCTGTTGAGGAAAAGCTTGGTAAAATAGATGTTCTTGCCTCTAAAGTAGATAGCCTAGCTACTGATGTTGATTTTCTAAAACTGGCGGTTTTGCCACATGTGTTAAATAAATAAAACTTTGAATGCCATCCAAGTTTGAATTGATGATAATGTTAGGTTGATGGCTAATTACGTGCTAGGTGGGAAAGAGAAGATGAATTGGCTAGAAAGAATAATATTGTTAAAGTTTGCACTATCACCACCACTAGTAAAACTGAAGCTCCAAGTGCTAGTAAACCTCCTACTATAAATGGTAAAGTAGTTGGTGTTAACAAAGTCTCCACCCCTTTAGTGAAATGTGCTAAATTGCCTCAAATTGCTGAAATTGCATCTGATAAAAGTGCTGAAATTTTTAGAGATGTGGGAGATAATGATCCCATTAGTTTCGATGATAATAATTGTGATTTTGATGATTGCAATATCTCTGAAGTTATTATGTTTCTACAAAATCTTGCTATGAGTCCCAATGCTAGTGCCATGAATATGGCCTTTACTAAACATATTACCAATGCTCTCATGAAATTAGAGAGGAAAAGCTGAAACTTGAAACATCTATCCCTAGGAAATTAGATGATGGTTGGGAGCCCATCACTAATATAAAAGTAAATGATTTTGATTGCAATGCTTTGTGTGATCTTGGTGCTAGTATCTCTGTTATGCTTAAAAATCTTTATGATATTCTTGATCTACCACCGTTGGAACACTGTTACTTGGATGTTCATATTGCTGATAATGCTAAAAAGAAACCCTTAGGTAGAATTGATGATGTTATTATTATGGTTAACAATAACCTTGTCCCTGTTGATTTTGTTGTTATGAACATTGAATGCAATGCTTCTTGTCCTATTATTTTGGGAAGACCTTTTCTTAGAACTGTTGGTGCTGTTATTGATATGAAAGAGGGGAGTATTAAATATCAATTCCCACTCAAGAAAGGTATGGAACACTTTCCTAGATAGAGGATGAAGCTACATTTCGACTCTATTATTAGAGAAAGTAATCATGTTGATGCTTCTTCACTTGAAAATACTTGAGTTGCTTTCTATGCCTAGCTGAAAGGCGTTAGAGAAAAGCGCTACCGGGAGACAACCTGCTTTATTTCTCCGTTTTCAACCCGTTTTCCTTCGTTTTCTTTTGTTTTGTTTGCACCTAGGTGTTGCTATTTCCTTAGCAAACCCGCTGTATCTTTTTTTGTGTGTCTTTGTTGAGCCAAGTAAAGCCTCTAGTGGAAAGTTGAGACTATATTTCGGATTTCTACGCAGGAAACAAATTTCTGCTGTCCACTGTTTAATTCGTATAAAATCACAGAAAATTCAAAATGACCTGAAATGTTTTGTGCGTAATCCTGGGCTATATACGCAACTTTTCTTAGTTGACCACTTTTTGATTTGAGCAACAGATGATTTTCAAGAAAAAATCATCTTTACCTTTTGTCCTGTTTTGACAGATTTCTGCCAATAATTGCATTTGCATCTCTTTCTTTTGGTGTTCTTTTGAGAAAAAGAGTTTGAAAAGAAGTTGTGACAGTAGCTAATGTGTTTATGAGTGTTAGGATTGTGTTGAAACTGAACCATGTGAATTTATTATTTCGATTTCACTAACGTTGCTAATGAAGATTGTGAGAAGTTTGGTGTGAAGGAAGTTTTCAAGGGTCAAGAGAAGAGGATGATATGACGTGATCAAGAAGAGTGAAAATCCTAAGCTTGGGGATGCCCCTGTGGTACATCCCAGCAAATTCCAAGAAGACTCAAGCGTCTAAGGTTGGGGATGCCCAAGAAATCCCCTTCTTCATCGACAAATTATGAGGTCAATTCTAGTGAAACTATATTTTTATTCGGTCACATCTTATGTGCTTTACTTGGAGCGTCTTTTATTTTTGTTTTCAGTTTGTTTTTATTTTTTGCAATAAGCTTGGTTGGACCCCAGCCATATTTTATTGGAGAGTGACACGCTCCACTTTTTCATGGGAATACTTTGTATTCTTAATCTTTGTCTGGTTGCTACATTTATTTAGCTCCTGTTTTGCATGCATCTCTTATCAGAGCTGTTAGTTTTAGTAGTGTTATGTGAGTACTCTCATGTTTGCTTGCTGTAGCATTTGGAGAGTTTTGTTAAAACATATCTTGTATGGTGCTTGTTGGGAAAATAAACTTCTGCTTAAAGTAGAATCTTTAATGGTGCAAGTAGAAGCTTGTACAGACCGTGGCTAGAACTTTCTCATATCATGCTAGATGTTATTTTAGTTTTAAAGCCTTGTGGTTATTGAGTAGCATGATTAGCCTCAAATAGCTGAGAGTGTTTAAGGTGCCATTGAAAGATTCATGAGTTGTTCTTCTCATATTAAAGCATAAATTTATGGTATTCTCCTTTGAATGTTTTATTTGGTTGACTTGGCGCATGCTCACACCATGTTTATGACTATGAACCAGTCACTAGTAGCCTCTATGATCATTTAGTTTTTGAACTTGTGATACCGCTTATGCTTTAATTAATGATGTTTATGTCGCTATGCATGATTATGGCTCTTATGCTCTCTTGATTTGTCGCTCCCAGTCTTTTGCTAGCCTCCACATGTACTGAGTATGAGCTCTACTCGTGCATCCAACTCCCTAAAACCAAGTTTTCCCATTGTGTCCATCATACCTACCTATGGTATTTAACTGCCACTCCAAGTAAATTGCTCGTGTGTTACCTTTAAAACCTTCAAAATTACTCCTGCTTTATGTTCATGTCTTTGCTCATGAGGGTGTAAATAGAGAATCTTTATCCCACTTGTTGATTGGATTTCACACCCTGGACTAGTGGCTTCATCCGCTTATCCAAATGATAGAAGAGATGGCAACGGGGTGCCCAGTCCCAAATTAATACACACAAACTCTCTTCACTAATTCTTCCCCTGATTTATCAGTCAAAGCATAATTGTGTAAATAAAAGAGAAAGAGGGATGGCCTTCTATACCAGTTGTGTCCTTCATATGGGAGCCGCTCTTGTGGAATCTAGTTGGCTTGTGACGTACTGTATTTTCTGTTTACCATTTGTTGACATTAGCATACATCTCCCAAAATATAGACACTCCTCCATGATATGTCATTGTTGGCAGGCACCCGAGGATTTGGTTAGCCATGGTTTTTGAAAGATGGATGGGGGAGTGTCAAACTTTTAATACCTCTATTTAATAAAATAAAAAGTTCTAGCACATGAGTGATCCATGCTTCCCTCTGCGAAGAGCCTTTCTTTTACTTTTATGTTGAGTCTCCATCTTCTAACTATGTGCACAATTGAGAGAGCATTTTTGCCATTCCGAGTTTTATGTGCATTTGTCCCAGAAACATTATTAATTGATTCATGATTTGTTATTGTTTGTTCTCAAATTATTTCCTCTAGTCTTCCTCATGAACTTTTAAGGTGTCCTGGCATTTATGTTTTGCCCCACTCTTAAGGACTAGTGAAATACCACTTTGTCATGCTTTCTCTACACTTGAAACAAACATATATATTTCTTTGCATTGTTATTCATGATATTTTATTTGAGATACTTCTCATGATGCAAAGTGATTGCTATGATTTATTATTAAAGTTCTATTTATCATGTTTGTGTTAAAACTTCTATGATCTCAGCTTACATATGCTTTTACATTTTTATGATCAAGATTATGTTAGTAGCATGTCACCTCAGAAATTATTGTGTTTTATCGTTTGGGGATGTTTGGGGATGCTTGATACGTCTCCGACGTATCTATAATTTCTGATGCTCCATGATGATATTATGCCAATTGCTACATGTTTTCTCCCTTCTTTATGTCATTTTTACACGTTTTCCGGGACTAACCTATTAACAAGATGCCAAGTGCCAGTTCCATGTGTTCAGCAGTTTTTTTATTTCAGAAAAGTTGTTCTGGAAATATTATCGGAATGGACCCCACAAATCCCAAAGTTCCTATTTTCCCCGGAAGCATCCAGAAGACCGAAGAGGAGTCAAAGATGGGCACCAGGGGGCCCATAACATGGGGTGGCGCACCCCCCCTTTGCCGCGCGAGGGGGTAGTGTGGGCCCCCAGGGCTCCACCTCATTTGCCCTTGCGCCTATTTATTCCCCCCGGATGGAAAACCCTAGACACCTGATAAAAAATCCCTGAAAAGTTACGCAGCCATCGTCGTCGTCAACCCTAGATCAGGGGGTCTGAAGCTGTCTCTCGGCACCCTGTCGGAGAGGAGATCATCACCGGAGGCCTCTCCATCACCATCCTTGCCTCCAGAGTGATGCGTGAGTAGTTCATCCTTGGACTACGGGTCCATAGCAGTAGCTAGATGGTTGTCTTCTCCTCCTATGCCTCCATGTTTAGATCTAGTGAGCTGCCTAACATGACCGAGATTGTTCTTATTTAGCTCTATGTGATGTGTTTTCTGGGATCCGATGAATAATGAACTTATGCAAAGTTGATTATAGTTTTTCTTGCATATGTTATTTGTGATCTTGCATGCTTTCCGTTGCTAGTGGTTGCTCTGGCCAAGTAGTTGCTAGTGACTCCAAGAGGGAGTATTTATGCTCGATAGTGGGTTCATGCCTCCTTTTCGCCTGTGCTCGAGTGTAGAAACATGAAGGTGGAGGATGTGATGTTTCCACTAGGGAGAAAACAGCGGCGTGAGTGCCCGCGTGTACAATCATTGCTTATAGTACACACATTTCTTGATGCGATTATCTGTTGCCTCCAACTTAATACCTAAGGGGGTTCGGATGATAACCTGAGGGTGGATTATTAGTCATAGATGCAGTTGGATTATGGTCTATGTATATTTTTGTAATGCCCGCACTAAATATCATAGTAGTCATCATGTCATGAATGTGCACTATGGTGCAACCTTTATTTGTCAATTGTCTAGCTGTAATTTGTTCACCTAGCATGCTATCTTTTATGGAGAGCCCGAGTGTCATACTTAATGCTTAATACTTGTTACGCTTAATGCTTGTCACTAGGGCCCGAGTGTCATGATCACAGATCTGAACATGTTATTGTTTCATGAGTATAATTATGTTTCTTGCTCATATCTGCAAGTTGTTTACACATGTCATTGTCCGGAACTCGTGGCCCCAAAGTGACAGAAATTGGGACAACCAGAGGGGATGGCTGTGATGTGAGGATACATGTGTTCATGGAGTGTTAATGCTTTGCTCTGGTGCTATATTAAAAGGATCGCCTTAACTACCAGTAGTTTTCCTAGGCCCCGCCGCCACGGGCTGGTATTACAAAAGATGTTGTGCAAGTTTCTCATTGCGAGCACGCATGACTATATTGGAACACATACCTATGGTTTGCCTAGAACTTGGATGCTTTATTATTATTATCTACAATGCACATGTTTAGATTATTACATGAACTTTGTTATCCATGCAATGCCCATTCATCCATTCCCTCTATGCCTACGGTACTTTCATATTGCTGTTTCCCGCAATTGCTACTTTTGTTACTATTTTATTCCTGTTGTTAGTTCACTACTATTGCTGCTATAAAACTGTTACCACTGATAAATTTCTGCGAGCAAGTCTACTTTCAGGGGTAGTTGAATTGACAACTCAGTGGTTCAGGATAATAAACATTCTTTGGCTCCCCTTGTGTCGAATCAATAAATTTGGGTTTTACTTCCCTCGAAGACCGTTGCGATCCCCTATACTTGTGGATCATCATGGTCACAACTCACAAAATATTTAAAGTGTTGTTTCCATCTAAGCAAGAGCTGGAGAGGTTAAAGGTATTTGGTACTTGCAGGGTGCCCAACAACTCATGTGAAGATGACTTTTGACCACTTGACAAAGAAGATTGAGCTCATGGTCACATTACCTCACTTTTGGGTCTGGGTATGTGGTATTCCATAGGATCACATTGGTGATTACCTAGCTCTTTGGGCAGTGGGTTTTCTACTTGGGAATACCTCGAAGATCGATATGGCATATACTTGAGATCATAAGATACTTCGGACCAGATTGGGATGTTTGGATTACACCAAAATTCCACTCATATATCCTTTGTCATAAAGGATGGCCTATATGATCTTGCTTTTGAGGTGGAGGGTGGGGAGAACTTTGTTGGAGCTAATATTTCTATGGTGGATGTGCTCCTCATGATGATGGCGAGAATGATGATTTGGGAGAACTAGGATTGGATCATATCACCCTCCTCCTCTTGACAGGAGGAACCCATCCTCCTAGGCTAAATCACATCCACTTCGAGACTTTTTGGCTTGACCGAGAATCCTTTGTGGAAGCAGTCCAAGAGAAATGGACCGTGGCTGCCGAGAATCCACCACGCCTCTTTAATGTGGTGGATGCCTAGCACAATTGTGCCCAAATGACTCACAAATTCATGCGGGGTTTGGCAGCTAACCTTGGAGCTGAGGTGCAGAAGAGGAAGGCATCTATCCTAGGGGAGATTCAATCAATATACCTCGCATTGGACTCGGTTGGTCTCACTGCTGAAGAATGTCTTCAGCTTTACGCCCTTGAGGACTCCCTTATGGAAATCTACAAGGGTGAGGATACCTTTTGGCGACAGCAGAGTTGCCAAAACTGGATCCTTAAAGGTGATGCGAATACAGAATATTTCCAAGCGATTGATAATGGGCACCGCAATAAAATGCTCTATCCATGCTTCTAGGTTGGAGAGCATCTTTTGAGGATACGTGTCGCACCCGGACTTCTAGGGGATACTCACTGTCCGCTAAACAGTAGAGAAATGGCTTACGGGGCATACCGGCACCCGCATCTCAATATGAGCAGGCCAACACGTAAACGTGTGACAACCCTTCTCGTACTGTTCATCGTCTGCGCAAACCATCCCGTAGAAATCCAGATACTTCCGTTGACGTACTTCAAAACATACACACATGGTACGTCAACGGCATTGGAACAGCTGATATCACAACATATCTCTACGACACAAAAGATGGAAATAAGTTGCAAATAGCTCTCACTAGAGCAGAGATAGCAAATACAATCATCAAGAGGACACATGTCCCAACATATCATCATTACATCACAGCGGAAGCATTCAACATGTCTGAGTACAGACAAGAACCAAATAGGCCTAAGAGGCCGGAAACGAAAAGACGGAGCCCATCCACGAAGTCTCGGATCCTGCCCGGGTCCGCTATCTACTCGTCAGCAGTCTCGTCATACTCCACGTAGTAGCCACCATGGGGATCCTCGGAATCGTAGTCTGCGGAAACCACAGCCCCAAAGGGGTCAGTACATAAACGTACTGGCAAGCAAGACTCACAGTTCACCAAAGTGTAGCCCGTCAACACCAAGCACAGATGCTTTGGGTTCAACGGAAGGAAGGGGATATAAAAGATGCTGCAACTGGCTGCTCTAACCAACTACAGAGTTACTACCACTTCCGGCTAACAGAAAGAAGATAAGATCGCGTATCGTAACCAACTACAACTAACCAACAAACAAACCCATCCTGGACCTCGCCCCTTATCCAAAGAAGCAATCCGAGGATAACTCACACAGTTGGATTAATGTTGGTTCAGATTGTTGTGTCAATAAGCCTATTACTAGTCAAGTTGTTAATCATTGGGTGTAAGGTTGTTAATCATTAGGTTTAAGTTGTCCCGAGTACTTGTTAGCCAGTACTTTCACCAAGTAATCCATAACCGCGGAAAACACGGCTTCTCGAGAAGAGTTATCCCTGCAGGGGTGCACCAATTTGGCCGTACACGTAAGAATAACCCGCCAGACGGGGGATCAACCCACCAAGCGAGGTACTCAACACAACTCAACTCTTCTCCGCATCAAGCCCAAAGAACCCCGTGCAGTGAGCGCACGGCTAATCGAGCCCCCGAAGAAAAGGGGACCCTCATAGCACTCTAAGAACGTGTCTCCCTAAATGCCGACTACAAAAGTTTCCACCCTGGCCTGGGCTCGCAAAAACATGCATGCGGCAAATGGAACACCCGAACTAAATGAGGCGATTTGGACGAGATGCGAATCGAATCAAATTGAGGGGGGCGCCCATACTCGCTTCCCACATGCGGTTAGTGCGCTCATCATGGATCAGTAGACAAGACCCTTTTCCTATTAGGGTCGACACTAGCAGGCCTCAAAACCACACAGGGCCTCCTGCCGGTGCCTTATCATCAAATTATTATTATCACAACATTAGCATGATTGATTGATTAAACCTCGAGCCCCAGAACATAATGAAATAGTAACAGAAAGTAACGGGTAACAGACTCGAGCCAAACAACCCTAAGCATGCTAGTAAGACACGGGCAACAAGCAAAAGGTTATAGGTATGGAGGTGAGGCAATATCAGGGTTAAAGGATACATGTGATAGGTTCGTAACAGAAGCAACTATTCATAGGGCTAGCAGAATAGACAACGGAAAAGTATCGGTAACCAATGTTGAAAGGAACACGATGGTTCATGTGAGTGAATACTTGCCTGCAAACCCAGTAGCCTGGTACTGAGCTAACTCCTTAGAAGGGGTGTCGTAAGTATCGTCGGTCTCAACGTCGTCGTGTATCCGAGAAGAAGCAAACAAACAACGCAGAGAGACAAACAATCAATAACATGGTATAATGCACAAACATGGGATGATGCATGTCAATTTAATTGATGCATCAGAAATAACCTAGTTGACAAGATAACAGGTTTAAATGGACCCACATGCAATTTGAGTTGCACATGAAAAGCCCATGAATTATGGTCGAATTAATTGTTTTACAACTAAGCAACATGTGAAAGTGGATTAGCATGATGCATGGATGAGGAAAACAGCAAAATAACAACAATAGAATCAAATGGAAATAAGGTTTGCCCAGTTGGGAAATTTGTTTATTAAGTTTTGGAATTTTGGTTACCTAAAGGGGTTACACAAGCATTTGTTGTTTTCATCATGTTAAATTGTTCAAAACAGATAACAAAGTTCATATTTGAGTAGAACACCAAATTTTAGGTGGAATACATGTTTCACTTGTTGCAAAAGGATTTAGGATGAATTACTTATGAATTAAACAAGTTTGAACAAGTTTTAATTGAATTTAATCCAAACATGAACTTATTTGAAGTTTTATTTGTCAAAACATTAAACCAAATTCATATTTGAAAAGTTTATACTTTGATGGTTTGAAAACATATTTTTAAAGTTTCAAAAAGAATTTAATTTGAGCAAGTTATGAGTTTAGCAATATTAAATGATTTAAACAAGGTTTAAATTATTTAAGCAATTTTAATTATTCAAATCATGAAAAAAAATTTATATTTGGAAAGGTGGTTTAATTTAGCTTGGAAAACATATTTTATTTGTTGAAATTGGATTTAAAATGAGCAAGTTATTATTTTGGCAATTTTAAATGCATTAAACAAGAAACAGTTGTTTTCAGAAATTTAAATTATTCAAAACAGCAAACAAAGTTGATATTTGGAAAGTACATGAAAAATCGATTGGAAAACATGTTTAGTTTGTTGGATTTAGAATTTTTATGCCCAAGTTATGATTTTTGCAAAATTAAGTGAATTAAACAAGTTTTCAAATATTTCACCAATTCAAAATATTCAAAACAGTAAAAAAATTGATTGAAAAGGTTGAAAACATGTAGCAAATGTTTCACTGAACATTTTGAGCTATTAAACATAATTTTTGGGTGATTATTGAATTTATTATGCAATTTTCCATAATCATTCTTATTCTGCCATTTTTAGTAAACAGAGGGAAACATGCTCAAAATTAATTCAACTGTGACCAAATAAAATACCAATGTGTAGAGTTTGTTAAGACACATTTTTAGAGCCCAAGTTTGCTTAAATTGGATGAACCAAACTCAAGTTATGAAATTCCAAAGTTTCCAATTTTTAGTGCATTTTCAGTAATTAATTATTTAGTGCAAAAATTGTTACAGAAACATATGGCAAACTTGACATTAATAGAAGGAGCACAAAATTATGAAACCACAGGATTTTGAATCATCCAATTTGGAGCAAAAATGGATTTGTTATGGACTTTAGAGTTTATTGCTCAGATCTGACTTTCTGAACTTCGGGCAGAAAAGGAAAAAAACAGACATAAAAAAGGGTGTGGCTTGGGGGATCGAACCCAGCACCTCCCGCTGGCGCGCAAGGGACAGGAACCAGTGCGGCTGTGATGTGTTTGGTGACAGAAAGGGTGGTGGGGGGTGGATAAGGTGCAGATTCGCGGGATTTCTGAAACTGCAACCGAACGCTCGCTGGCAGATCGGCGAGCGCTCGTTGCCGGCGATGGCAGCCGCGGCCATGTGCTGCGTGGGGTGCTCGGGGTGCTGCGCAAGAGGTAGGAGGGGAGGGGAGCGAGTGGGGAAGAGGAGGAGAGGGGGGGCTCACCTCGAGGACGGACAGCAGGAGGCGTAGGCTCGGGGCGGACAGGTTGCAGCAGGGAGACGGCCGGCGGAAGAGACGGACGGCGGCGGCGCAGCGTTGCCTCCCGGCACGCGCCGAGTGGCCGAGGAGGGAGCCCGCGGTGGGGAGGCTCCATTCCCACCGTTTGCCCGGCCGGAGGAGGGCTCAACGCCGGTGATCACCGGAGAGAAAGGTGGAGGTTTCGGGTGTGGTTCAGGTACAGAGAAATACAGAGCAGAGAAAGTAGAGAGAAAAGAGAGGGAGAAGGGAGAGGACGGCGGGGGAGAGGGAGAAGGAGGAGAAGGGAAAACCCTAGGGCTAGGGCATGGAGTTATAGGGAGGGGAGTGAGCTCCAGCCGTTGCCTGTTCTTCTCTGTATACGTGGGCAGGTTGGATGCAATCCGTACCGAGGAAGAAGAAGATACGAGGGGGTATCGGGCCAGGGGGGAAATTTGGGCTGGGCCTAGGTGTGCTCCTCTCTGGTTGCTTCCTTTTATTATTTTTTTTTGCTCTATTGTTTTTTTTTTGCTGATTGGAAAAGGGAGAAAAAGGAGATAGTTTTGGGGTAGAATATTTTAGGGAAATTTTTTTAAAATCTCTTTATTGTAATAGCAACACTTGCCAAGTTTTGGTTTTTCCAAAAATTCAAATATAAGTGCTGTTTGTAAATGGGTTCTAATTTGAATGATTTTTGGATTAAGTGACATTATTGAAACAAGAATTTAAATAGGGTGACCATATGGTTTTAATTGGAAACAAAAGATTATATTTGTGTTATAATTTTTATAATTTCCACATAGTTGCTGTTTGGAAAAGGTAATTGTATTTGAAAGGCATTTGAATTAAGTTTGGATTAAGTGACTTATTAAAAGCCATCATTTTACATAGTTTGGAACCTTATGGTTTGATGGAAACAAATGATTGATTTGTTTTGCAATTTTCATAACTTTCAAAAGGGTTGCTGTTTTGGAAATGCAAATGAATTTGAAAAGGGTTTGGTATTAAATGAATTTTTGATAGAAACAAAACAACAGTTTTTGGAATCACACTTTAATGGAAACAATTGATTGTTTTGATTTGAAATATCGTTTTGGAAATTGTAACATCACAAGTATGAAACAAAAGGTTTGAAATTTGGTTTGAAATTCAAATAGAAAACAAAGGAAAACAAAGGAAAACAATTGGAAAACAAATGAAAACAGAGGAAAACGAAAGGAAAACAAGCAAAACAAATGCAATCAACATGATGTCATGATGCAAAACATAAAATAACAGAGAGCAAACATTCTAATGGCTATTTTTCATACTTTGGATGTTACAAAACGCCCCCCCTTGAAGGAATCGCGCCCCGAGATTCCTACTGAGAAAAGAAAAGGTCCGGATACTTCTTGCGAAGTTCCTCTTGAGCTGTGACACGTGAAACACATCGTGCACCTCGGATAGTTTTTCTAGAAGTTCAAGATGATAGGCATTCCTGGCAACTCTTCTGGAAGGATGTCAGGGAATTTGGAAACCACCGGAACATTTTCAAGTAAAGGGAGAGGTTTTGTATCGAGGGTGTATAGCTGAATAGAACTTGATTCATTTAGAGAATAGACTATCTGGCCAGAAGGGTGGAACAGAGTTATTGATTAGACGCCGGTAAAATAACTGAAGTGGGAAGCAACAACAAGATTTCAACGGACGAAAAGGATGTTGAGAAGAACGGGATAACAAAGCAACATCGGGAAAACGAGAACAAAACACTCCTGAGGTACTACGGAAAACCCATCCGGGCTTCTAAAGGATCAATATCTACTGCTTAAGGAATAGAGGATCTGCTTCCGGGGCTTACACGCCTCCGTTCTCAATCATGAGTAGGCAACATGATAAATCATGTCACAACCACCTCCATTCCTATGGTCTAGTAGATATAACCATCCTAGAGAAACCAGAATTCGTGAAATCCTAACTTGAAAGTTTAGATGAGAATGGAAAACAACGTTGCACTTCCTTACCAGAAAAGGGTGGGTGGGTGGGGAAAGAAGAAAAATGACAGAATTCCTACTCTCACGTTTCATTTTTCCTATATAGCTACAAAATAGTTTCTAGACTCAACTGCGACCAGTAAAAAGGGATCCTACAGGTAGACAGGCTCTGATACCATTTGTCGCACCCGGACTTCTAGGGGATACTCACAGTCCGCTAAACAATAGAGAAATGGCTTACGGGGCATACCGGCACCCGCATCTCAATATGAGCAGGCCAACACGTAAACGTGTGACAACCATTCTCGTACTGTTCATCGTCTGCGCAAACCATCCCGTAGAAATCCAGATACTTCCGTTGACGTACTTCAAAACATACACACATGGTACGTCAACGGCATTGGAACAACTGATATCACAACAGATCTCTACGACACAAAAGATGGAAATAAGTTGCAAATAGCTCTCACTAGAGCAGAGATAGCAAATACAATCATCCAGAGGACACATGTCCCAACATATCATCATTACATCACAGTGGAAGCATTCAACATGTCTGAGTACAGACAAGAACCAAATAGGCCTAAGAGGCCGGAAACGAAAAGACGGAGCCCATCCACGAAGTCTCGGATCCTGCCCGGGTCCGCTATCTACTCGTCAGCAGTCTCGTCATACTCCACGTAGTAGCCACCATGGGGATCCTCGGAATCGTAGTCTGCGGAAACCACAACCCCAAAGGGGTCAGTACATAAACGTACTGGCAAGCAAGACTCACAGTTCACCAAAGTGTAGCCCGTCAACACCAAGCACAGATGCTTTGGGTTCAACGGAAGGAAGGGGATATAAAAGATGCTGCAACTGGCTGCTCTAACCAACTACAGAGTTACTACCACTTCCGGCTAACAGAAAGGAGATAAGATCGCGTATCGTAACCAACTACAACTAACCAACAAACAAACCCATCCTGGACCTCGCCCCTTATCCAAAGAAGCATTCCGAGGATAACTCACACAGTTGGATTAATGTTGGATCAGATTGTTGTGTCAATAAGCCTATTACTAGTCAAGTTGTTAATCATTAGGTTTAAGTTGTCCTGAGTACTTGTTAGCCAGTACTTTCACCAAGTAATCCATAACCACGGAAAACACGGCTTCTCGAGAAGATTTATCCCTGCAGGGGTGCACCAATTTGGCCGTACACGTAAGAATAACCCGCCAGACGGGGGATCAACCCACCAAGCGAGGTACTCAACACAACTCAACTCTTCTCCGCATCAAGCCCAAAGAACCCCGTGCAGTGAGCGCACGGCTAATCGAGCCCCCGAAGAAAAGGGGACCCTCATAGCACTCTAAGAACGTGTCTCCCTAAATGCCGACTACAAAAGTTTCCACCCTGGCCTGGGCTCGCAAAAACATGCATGCGGCAAATGGAACACCCGAACTAAATGAGGCGATTTGGACGAGATGCGAATCGAATCAAATTGAGGGGGGCGCCCATACTCGCTTCCCACATGCGGTTAGTGCGCTCATCATGGATCAGTAGACAAGACCCTTTTCCTATTAGGGTCGACACTAGCAGGCCTCAAAACCACACAGGGCCTCCTGCCGGTGCCTTATCATCAAATTATTATTATCCACAATATTAACAGGTTGATTGATTAAACCTCGAGCCCCAGAACATAATGAAATAGTAACAGAAAGTAACGGGTAACAGACTCGAGCCAAACAACCCTAAGCATGCTAGTAAGACACGGGCAACAAGCAAAAGGTTATGGGTATGGAGGTGAGGCAGTATCAGGGTTAAAGGATACATGTGATAGGTTCGTAACAGAAACAACTATTCATAGGGCTAGCAGAATAGACAACGGAAAAGTATCGGTAACCAATGTTGAAAGGAACACGATGGTTCATGTGAGTGAATACTTGCCTGCAAACCCAGTAGCCTGGTACTGAGCTAACTCCTTAGAAGGGGTGTCGTAAGTATCGTCGGTCTCAACGTCGTCGTGTATCCGAGAAGAAGCAAACAAACAACGCAGAGAGACAAACAATCAATAACATGGTATAATGCACAAACATGGGATGATGCATGTCAATTTAATTGATGCATCAGAAATAACCTAGTTGACAAGATAACAGGTTTAAATGGACCCACATGCAATTTGAGTTGCACATGAAAAGCCCATGAATTATGGTCGAATTAATTGTTTTACAACTAAGCAACATGTGAAAGTGGATTAGCATGATGCATGGATGAGGAAAACAGCAAAATAACAACAATAGAATCAAATGGAAATAAGGTTTGCCCAGTTGGGAAATTTGTTTATTAAGTTTTGGAATTTTGGTTACCTAAAGGGGTTACACAAGCATTTGTTGTTTTCATCATGTTAAATTGTTCAAAACAGATAACAAAGTTCATATTTGAGTAGAACACCAAATTTTAGGTGGAATACATGTTTCACTTGTTGCAAAAGGATTTAGGATGAATTACTTATGAATTAAACAAGTTTGAACAAGTTTTAATTGAATTTAATCCAAACATGAACTTATTTGAAGTTTTATTTGTCAAAACATTAAACCAAATTCATATTTGAAAAGTTTATACTTTGATGGTTTGAAAACATATTTTATAGTTTCAAAAAGAATTTAATTTGAGCAAGTTATGAGTTTAGCAATATTAAATGATTTAAACAAGGTTTAAATTATTTAAGCAATTTTAATTATTCAAATCATGAAAAAAAATTATATTTGGAAAGGTGGTTTAATTTAGCATGGAAAACATATTTTATTTGTTGAAATTGGATTTAAAATGAGCAAGTTATTATTTTGGCAATTTTAAATGCATTACACAAGAAACAGTTGTTTTCAGCAATTTAAATTATTCAAAACAGCAAACAAAGTTGATATTTGGAAAGTACATGAAAAATTGATTGGAAAACATGTTTAGTTTGTTGGATTTGGAATTTTTATGCCCAAGTTATGATTTTTGCAAAATTAAGTGAATTAAACAAGTTTTCAAATATTTCACCAATTCAAAATATTGAAAACATAAACAAATTGCATTGAAAAGGTTGAAAACATGTAGCAAATGTTTCACTGAACATTTTGAGCTATTAAACATAATTTTTGGGTGATTATTGAATTTATTATGCAATTTTCCATAATCATTCTTATTCTGCCATTTTTAGTAAACAGAGGGAAACATGCTCAAAATTAATTCAATTGTGACCAAATAAAATACCAATGTGTAGAGTTTGTTAAGAAAAAATTTTAGAGCCCAAGTTTGCTTAAATTGGATGAACCAAACTCAAGTTATGAAATTCCAAAGTTTCCAATTTTTAGTGCATTTTCAGTAATTAATTATTTAGTGCAAAAATTGTTACAGAAACATATGGCAAACTTGACATTAATAGAAGGAGCACAAAATTATGAATCCACAGGATTTTGAATCATCCAATTTGGAGCAAAAATGGATTTGTTATGGATTTTAGAGTTTATTGCTCAGATCTGACTTTCTGAACTTCGGGCAGAAAAGGAAAAAAACAGACATAAAAAAGGGTGTGGCTTGGGGGATCGAACCCAGCACGTCCCGCTGGCACGCAAGGGACAGGAACCATTGCGGCTGTGATGTGTTTGGTGACAGAAAGGGTGGTGGGGGGGTGGATAAGGTGCAGATTCGCGGGATTTCTGAAACTGCAACCGAACGCTCGCTGGCAGATCGGCGAGCGCTCGTTGCCGGCGATGGTAGCCGCGGCCATGTGCTGCGTGGGGTGCTCGGGGTGCTGCGCAAGAGGTAGGAGGGGAGGGGAGCGAGTGGGGAAGAGGAGGAGCGGGGGGGCTCACCTCGAGGACGGACAGCAGGAGGGGCAGGCTCGGGGCGGACAGGTTGCAGCAGGGAGACGGCCGGCGGAAGAGACGGACGGCGGCGGTGCAGCGTTGCCTCTCGGCCCGCGCCGAGTGGCCGAGGAGGGAGCCCGCGGTGGGGAGGCTCCATTCCCACCGTTTTCCCGGCCGGAGGAGGGCTCAACGCCGGCGATCACCGGAGAGAAAGGTGGAGGTTTCGGGTGTGGTTCAGGTACAGAGAAATACAGAGCAGAGAAAGTAGAGAGAAAAGAGAGGGAGAAGGGAGAGGACGGCGGGGGAGAGGGAGAAGGAGGAGAAGGGAAAACCCTAGGGCTAGGGCATGGAGTTATAGGGAGGGGGAGTGAGCTCCAGCCGTTGCCTGTTCTTCTCTGTATACGTGGGCAGGTTGGATGCAATCCGTACCAGGAAGAAGAAGATACGAGGGGGTATCAGGCCAGGGGGAAAATTTGGGCTGGGCCTAGGTGTGCTCCTCTCTGGTTGCTTCCTTTTATTATTTTTTTTGCTCTATTGTTTTTTTTTGCTGATTGGAAAAGGGAGAAAAAGGAGATAGTTTTGGGGTAGAATATTTTAGGGAAAAATTTGTAAAATCTCTTTATTGTAATAGCAACACTTGCCAAGTTTTGGTTTTTCCAAAAATTCAAATATAAGTGCTGTTTGTAAATGGGTTCTAATTTGAATGATTTTTGGATTAAGTGACATTATTGAAACAAGAATTTAAATAGGGTGACCATATGGTTTTAATTGGAAACAAAAGATTATATTTGTGTTATAATTTTTATAATTTCCACATAGTTGCTGTTTGGAAAAGGTAATTGTATTTGAAAGGCATTTGAATTAAGTTTGGATTAAGTGACTTATTAAAAGCCATCATTTTACATAGTTTTGAACCTTATGGTTTGATGGAAACAAATGATTGATTTGTTTTGCAATTTTCATAACTTTCAAAAGGGTTGCTGTTTTGGAAATGCAAATGAATTTGAAAAGGGTTTGGTATTAAATGAATTTTTGATAGAAACAAAACAACAGTTTTTGGAATCACACTTTAATGGAAACAATTGATTGTTTTGATTTGAAATATCGTTTTGGAAATTGTAACATCACAAGTATGAAACAAAAGGTTTGAAATTTGGTTTGAAATTCAAATAGAAAACAAAGGAAAACAATTGGAAAACAAATGAAAACAGAGGAAAACGAAAGGAAAACAAGCAAAACAAATGCAATCAACATGATGTCATGATGCAAAACATAAAATAACAGAGAGCAAACATTCTAATGGCTATTTTTCATACTTGGGATGTTACAATACGAGGGAGATTTCTATCCACATTTACTCCTTCTATAAGGAGCTCTTCGCAGCAGGACCACGCTCAACAGTATCACTGTCAGCTGACCTTTGGCCAGAGCGGGCCAGGGTCTCCGATGTTGAGAACGTGGATCCGACCGTCCATTTCCTGCCCGAAGAGGTGACTCAGGCACTTATGGATATGAAGGCTAACTCGGTCCCTAGGCCGGATGGCTATCGGTTATCTTCTTCTTGAAATCTTGGATACTATTAAGGCGGTGATTATGCCAATATTCCAGGAATTTTACATTGGAACGCTGGTCATGTCTCGCCTTAACTTTGGCATGATTACCCTGGTCCCCAAAGGTAGTGGGGGCCATGGACATCCTCCAATTCAGACCCATTACCGTCCTCAATGTCATCCATAGGATGTTCTCCAAGGTGTGTGATTCTAGGATTGCTCCTTTAATGGAACAACTCACATACCCGTACCAGTTTGCCTTTCTTAAGGGGCGATATATCCATGACGGAATTCTCACACTCCATGAAATTGTCCATGAGGTGAAGTCACATCGGTGGAAGGGTGTGTTTCTTAAACTAGATTTGCAGATGGCATATGACCGCTTGGAATGGTCCTTTCTCTATTTAGTGCTACAATGGAGAGGGGTGGATGGCCGGATGATCTGTTGGATTATGCATATAGTTATGAGTGGGAACACTGCCATTAACATAAATGGGGTTGTGGGGCCCTACTTTAGATCAACGTGAGGGGTTAGGAATGGGGATCCTATTGCCATGCTGCTCTTTAACGCTGCAGTTGATGACCTTGTAGAGATCTTAGAGAGAGCTAAGACCTCTGGCCACATATCGTGTGTGGTTGGACATTTGGTCCCAGGAGGCGGTGTGACCCATCTCTAGTACGCGAACAACACCATGATCACGGTGGAGGGGTCGGACCTTTATATTCGTAATCTCAAATTCCTCATCCTCTGTTTTGAATCCGTATCGGGCCTCGATCAACTTTGATAAGATTGAGGTCCTGATTCTGGGATATGATACGTCTCCAACGTATCTATAATTTCTTATGTTCCATGTTAATATTATGCCAATGCTACATGTTTTCTATACACTTCATAAATTTTTATGCATTTTATGGGAATAACCTATTGACAAGATGCCACAGTGCCAGTTCCTGTTTTCTGCTATTTTTGTATTTCCGAAAAGTTGTTCTATAAATATTCTCAGAATTAGACGAAACAAAAGCTGAAGTCCCTATTTTTCTGTCACGTACACGAAGTCCGAAGGAGACTCGGATGTGGCTTCGAAGGCAGCCACACCAGGTGGTGGCGCGGCCCCCCCTTGGCCGCGTGGCCACGTGGTGTGACCCCCCTGGTCATCGACCTACATCGCCCTTCTGCCTATATATTTCCTTCCTCGGGAAAACCCTAAGTACCCGAACCTCCATCCATGAAAAGTTCTGTAGCCGCTGCCGTCGTCAACCCTAGTTCGAGAGGGTTCTGACGCTCTTCCCGGCACCCTGCCGGAGAGGGGAATCATCACCGGAGGGCTCTTCATCACCATGCATGCCTCCGGAGTGATGCGTGAGTAGTTCATCCTTGGACTACTGGTCCATAGTAGTAGGTATATGATTTTCTTCTCCAATTTTGTGCCATCATGTTTAGATCTTGTGAGCTTCCTAACATGATCAAGATCATCTTATTGTAATGCTACATGTTGTGTTTGCTAGGATCCAATGAATATTTAATAATATATCAAGTTGATTATAGATCTATCATATATGTTATGTGTAATCTTTCATGCTCTCTGTTGCGACTAGATGCTTTGGCCAATGGAGATGCTTGTGACTCCAAGAGGGAGTATTTATGCTAGATAGTGGGTTCATGCCTTCAGTAATCTAGGAGTGACAATAACTTCTAAGATTGTGGATGTGTTGTTGCCACTAGGGGTAAAACGGAAATGCTTTGTCTAAGGATAATTGTGTTGTTTACATTATACACTTTACTTAATGCAGTAATCTGTTACTTGCAACTTAATACCCAAAGTTTGCTCGGATGACGTCTGGAGGGTGGATTTTTAGTCATAGATGCAGTTGGATAACGGTCTATGTATCATGTTGTAATTCCCAAATGAATATCATAGTAGACATCATGTCATGCATATGCATAACGATGCATTCTCTATTTTTCAATTCCCCAGGCGTAATTTGTTCACCCAGCATGTTATTTATCTATTATGGAGAGAAACCACTAGTGAACTGCGGAGCCCGGTCCATTCTTTTACACTGATAATACAATCTTCTGCAAACAATGTTATTTTTCACTGCAAACACTGTTGTCATTTCATTCACTTCAAACAAACATCATTTTCCACACTATATGTCTAATCATTTGCTTTCAGCAAGACCGGTGAGATTGAAAACCTCACTATTTCGTTGGGGAAGTGTATCTTGGTTGTGTTTTGTGCAGATTCCACGTTGCTGCTGAGCCTGATAGTGCTCCTGCCAACATTAGTTGTCAACAACCTTAAGAACTGATTTATTTCTCCTACTGGTCCGATTAAACCTTGGTTTCTTACTGAGGTAAAATATTGTTGATGTACTCATCATACCTTCCTCTTGGGATCTCCGAACGAACGTGTGTCCACACACCATCAAGCTCTTTTCTGGCGCCCTTGCCGGGAGGAAGAGGGTTTCTGCAAGGGGAGTCTCTCACCTCCAATCTTTTTTACTTTGTTATTGTTTTGCTATTTTGTCTTGTTTGCTTCTTTATATTAGAAGCACAAATAATTAGGTTCTATTTCTAGTTTTTTTTGCTACCCTGTTTTAGTTTATTGTTTATCATGTTACTCCCTAAGTACACCCTAAAAGACTTATCAATAGGTAGTGGTTCTATAATTGGAATGGATAACATTGAATGATTCTTTAATCATATTAGTAAGCATAATTTTTTAGGATAGATCCTTAGCAGAACTTGCTCTGTATTATGAAACTGAGCAGCTTCTTTCGTTCACATGTTAGAGGCTAGGATCATGTGTATACGTTATTAGTGCTTTTGAAAAATTGGAAAAAACCAAACCTAAAAATGGGGAATAAATCAAAATACCAATACCTTTTAAACTCGTAGAAATGCATGAAGCTTTGGAAAAGAATTTCGATTGGATTGTTCCTGAAAACCCATTTGATGAAAGTAGTGAACCCAAGAGTGTTGAGAGAGGGTCATCTGAAACTTATATAGATAAAATACAATGCATTCTTCAGAAGGTTTCTTGTCTTTATTTGGATGCTTCTTCACTTGAAAAATACTTGATCCTTAATTTTTGTGCCTAGCTGAAAGGTGTTAAAGAAAAGCACTCTTGGGAGATAACCCATGTTTTATTTCTGTAATTTTTCTTTTGCTTTTTTTTTGAGTCAAGGTGTTGTTTACAGCTAGTGCCGACTCACAAAGCTAGTACCACCTTTTATACATTGTGTGACATCTAATCCAACGCATGCCATTTTTTACAATTTATTTTGTCCATTGTGACTCTTTTTATGACCTATGCACAACAACTATCTAGATAATTTTTGTCGATGTTGCCAAAAATCCATGACTCGAGTCTATCTATATACCATAGTGTAAAGTGGATGAGTCATGGCCACGTTGACACAAGAATACACCATGGATAAGAAACTTGTAACAACGTATACACGATTAGTAGATAGAAAGATGGTGTACAAACAAAATCTGATTATTTAGCTCACGCCAAAGTTCCATAAAGATACGTCAGATAGAAATGAGTTGCAAAGTGCTATTTGTTGAGATTCCGGCCCAATCACTATTGCTATAAACTGAATGGACATGGTTCTTCTTTAATAAAAAAATGCCACCCGGAGAGAGTGCATCCCCACCCAAGTTTTATCGTTTTATGTCTATAAATATTTGCAAACAAAAATAACTTGGGCTCTGAACCAGAAAGATGGAGCCGGACTGAAAAAGGTAAGACAAAAAGTAGACACACCAAAACAAATTGAAGGGGAAATAAAAGAGCTTCCAAAATCTAGAGAAAAACTATTGAGTGCAGATGAGTGTGACCAAGCTCAAGTAATTAGAAAGGAGTCCATATACACATTGTGTGTGAATCGAGTTAGAAGTTTGAATGGCCAATACTAGCCTAGCCTAGCTATATAAGGCAATGAAACCGGAAGCATCAGCCCATGCATGTACATATTTCGGTCGAGGCATCAATCAAATCCCCATGGTTGTTCGAGAATAGCTAAAACACATACTACCTGCGAAATCGCCAAACGGACGTACCCGACCTGCCCTGCTCTGTCCAGGTTGAGTTAAGCTAACTCGGGGAGCTTTAATGCACTTGTCATTTTTCGGTCATTTTATTTTCGATCCTTGGGGAATCTGGCAACTTTTTTGCGAAGCATTCGCTTGTAACAAACACACACATTCAGATGAAAAAGCATCAACACAAAAGTAGAGAGTCGCACAATATATCTAGCCAGCATAAGTCCCTAATTATCTTGGCAGCATAAGTCTGGTGATGTGCCTCTCTTCTTGGTCCACTGGGTTGGCGTGTGTATACACTCTAATGCTTTCCTATGCATAGTCAGGGAGTGACATGGAGTGTAACATCCCAAATTTTTCTAACAAATGGGTTGTGGTGTCGTGCTCATTTCATTCATGCATGAAACTAATTTGAAACATATTAAATGTTGAATTTAAACGGAAACTGAGAAAATTCCACAAATACTACTTAATGTGGTTTTATAAATTTTGAAATGGAAAATATTTCAATTTCACCAAAGCAAAACATGGTGAGGTTGGAAATTTTATAAGTTTTTAAAATATCATTTTTTCAAAATGTTATGTTTGCAAAAAAGGCCCTTAAAACAATGTTTTCTGTTCAGTTTTAAACCTCAGAAGGACCTCCTTGCAAAATCTCAAAATTCTAGGGGGTTTTCGAAATTCGGTTTATTTCTTTCTTCTTCCTCGTGACAAAAGGATGGAGGGCAACGTCGGCGTCCTTGCCACGTCCTACTGGCCCCCTCCCGCGCGGATAAGAGGTGAGGGAGACGTCCCCATCTCGCCTCCCTCCTCGTAGAACCCCACCTCCCTTCCTCTCCCGCTTTGTCCCGGTGAACGCAAACCCTAACCGAAACCCTAACCCCGCCTCGATCCGCCATTGAAGGGGCTCCGAATCATTCCCCACCGTTCTGACAGCACAGGGAGGACCGCCGCATCCTCCTACCTCGCCTCGAGCAAGGAATCACGCCGGGAAGGCCGGAATCCCCGCTGCCATCCGCGTCTTCCCCGACTCCGGCCGTGGCCGTCGCGCGCGATTTCGGCGCCATGGCTACCGCGTGCGATTCTGGCGCCATCGATTCGTCTCCGTCCTCCCCGACCACCTCCTCGTGCTCCTGGTGAGCAGAGGGTCCTCTGGGACCCCTCCCCCTCGCCCCTACCCCTCTCCTCCTCTGTTGCGATGTGAACCCCCACCGACCGCCGCAGTTGCACACGTCGCCGTCGCTCCGGCAACCATACCGGGGCAGCGCCACCACAGAGAGGTATCCCGCGTCGCCCTCATCCGAACGCAACCAACCGCGTTTCTCCGCGTGCACCCAGTCGCCGCCGGCGACCACAACAGTGGCTCTCCGACCAGCAGCTGACGTCATGATGACGTCATGCTGACGTCATCGTGGGGCCGGGCTGCCAGTTTAAATATTTTAGAAATGTTTAATAAAAGAAAAGGAATATGACACGTGGGCCCCACCCCTTTACTGTTGACAAAAAAACAATTGAAACTTATAAATTCGATATCTTCTAATCTGTAAGTCAGAAAAATAAAATAAAAGTATGGAAATGTTCAGGAAAATAAACTCTGTCTAAATATATCACTTTCATACATGTTTAACAAAGTTGAACGTTGAACATTATTTCAATTTTTTTAATTCATTTAAAAATAGAGAAAATAAGTTTTTATTCAATAAAATTAGGAAATTAAAAGTTATATACCACAATGCAAAAAATGACAAATGAAACCTAGGTATGATGTTTTCAAAACCATTTGGGAAACTAAAATTGTACTCACTTTCATAATTGCCCGAAACGCCCCTTTGGGTCCATTTCGGGCTGATTTCACTAAAATTGCATAACTACCATACGAACCCTAGCAACCCATTGTGCAGTGCATCGATGTCATGTGTTGATTGTTGTTCTTATTTTGGGTGTTGTTTGTCGTGGGATAATCACGGCAGACGTTACCAGGGGTAACTTATCTTGGGGTAAATCGACTCTGGTGTTTGGGAGAGGGTTTTGCTCAGGGGAAATCATGGTGATGAAACGATCTGGTAGCCGGCAATCAAGTCGCCGAGTCTCCGATCTAGATCTTATTATCTCAGCTCTGGTATTACAAAGGATACTCGAATAGCTAGTGAATCTCGTGTGTCTCGTGTCTAATCTAACCCTAGGGGCCGCTTATATAATATCCGGACCCCCCTAGCTTCCTGTCCAAGGCAGACTCGGAGTCCTACCCGGGTATCGCTTACAAACCCTAAACTTCCTTATCGAAACCCACAATCCGGGTCGCGAGGCCTATACTCTTGGTCCTTCTAGAAGCTCCTTTTCCTTAAACCGGGTCTTGCGCAGTTCCCTTTGGGCCGAGTTATACCTTGGCGTTAGCCTACCGGGTTATCATCCCTCCATCAGTAGTCCCCAGAATAGCTTGGGCTTCACGGGATCCTCCTTGAAGCGCATGCTATTCCCTGCAAAAATAACAAACATACAAATTCACAAGGGGCCGGGTTAGGTTGCTTTGATAAACATCTAGGCCTAACTCCACTGGTGGTCCATATAACAACCCGGCTTTCTCCGAATCCACCTTCATTCACCCGGGTCAACAATCCGAGAAAAACACAGAAGACCCGGCTTGCTTTGCTCGTTAATTAGTCCGGATATCGCGGAAGTGATTTGCTCTGATCTTTTCCGGATATCGCGCACGGGTACTTAACGCCTATCCCAAAAATTTCGGACGGGTATCCTTCCCGAAAATTTTGGCTCCCGCTCACTTAACCTAATTTTCCCCACCCGCACTATAAATAGGTGCCCTAGGGGGTAACCTAAACCTAGTTCCATTTCCTCACCATCTCCTTCACCTCCCAGCGCTCTTCCACTCGAGCTCGCCGTTGCGCTGCCACGGAGCCTACCGGAGAGCAGCCGGAAGCGAGTCGCCGCCTCCTGCGCTCAGCTTCCGCTCGTGCTGCACCGTCGTCAAGCACCGCCACCGCGCCCGCGAGCTGCCCGCCATAAGATCCCGCAGGTCACCGCGGCTGCGCCATTTGCCGCCGCCGCAATCTCCTCCAGACCTCGCCGGTAAGCCTTCCTCCTCCACGAATTTCATCCTCAAGCTTTCCGCTCGAACTAGATTGGATCTAGGTTTGCCCGTAGGTTATCTCCTTGCTCTGTACCGATTCGGATTGCACGCACCTCACTCGTGCTTTACCTAATTTCTCAAGTTAGATTCAATAATACTCCCTTGTCACTTGTAGCCATAAATTTCTCCATAAATTTCTCCATGAATTTCTCCATCTAGGTATAATCTGTCAAAAAATTTCGTAACTACTTCTTTGATACTCGGATAGACTGTAATTTCCGGATCTCTTAGCTGCTCTCTGGTTAACCGGACAACCGTTCATTTCCGGGTCTTGATAACTTACACTCTGCACTTTTTATCCCTTGTTTTGCAGCCTGCACACATGGCTCCCAAGAACAAGGGAAAACAGCCGGCCAAAGGTAGGCCGACTCAGTCCATATCGGCCAACTGGGCTAAGTCCACCGTGACCCAGGCCAAGCTGGACGAGCTCGCCGAGTCAGGCGTCCTCCCTTCTCAGAAGGAGATCCACTGGCGAGTTCCGGGAGATGAGACCCGGCCCTCCCCTGGTCCGGATGAGGTAATCTGTTTCGTAGAGCACGTGATCCGGGGATTCCGTCCCCCGGGTCACTCCTTTTTTCACGAACTTCTTAGCCACTATGGCCTCCGAGTCTTTGACATAGGGCCTAACTCTATGTTAAATATAACCCACTTCATAGTCCTCTGTGAATCAAACCTGTGCATCCCCCCGAACCTTGCTTTATTCCTTGAACTAATCCAATGCAAACCGTGCCGCGAAAGCGGTGACAGGGCCCTCTTGGCCCGCGGCGGAGTTTCTATCCAACAGCGAAAGAATTCGCCAATGCCGACTCTGAGCCTTAACTCTCATGTTAAGCACTGGCAAAAATCCTTCTTCTACTGCCGGGACATCTCCCCACCCGGCGAAAAGAGGTTGTCGGGTTTCTCCGAGGGACTCCTTGATCTCTCCGATACTTTTAATGCCTTCGCCTCTGAGTCGGACAGAGAGTCCATCCAGCCCTTCCTAGCCAAGATAGCTACCCTTTCCGCCCATGGTCTCCTTGGGCTTAATTTAGTTAAGACCTGGGTAGATTTCCAAATCCAGCCCAACTCCATCCGGCCTAAGCTGATGTCCGAGTATTCCAGACATGTTACGGATGCGCTCCGCTACTCTTCGCGGAACTACCCGGCTTGGGACACGAACAAGATCATCAAAAGTTTCCTGACTGAAAAGGTGGAAGTGATCCGGAATATTGCCGGGTTAGAGCCATATACCCGAGACAACCCGGCTCCTGCGGTAAGATCCGGCTTTTACTCTTCTGTACTTGTGCTTTTACCTGATGCAACTACTAACTTTCATCTTTATACCTTTATTTCAGGCAGGCAGCGCCTTCTGGAACATCGAAACTCCCCCCACCTCCGAAAACCCGGAAGAGGAAGAAGAGGAAGCGGCTGACTCGGAAGGAGGTACCATCCGGGTTTCACCCAACTTTCTTTTTGTTAACTTATTCTCCCACACTTTTTCTTTTTCCGACTGTGTACTATGCTTCTCAGGAATGGAAGATAAGGATGACAAGGACGACAAGGAAGACCCGGAGGAAACTGAGAGTGACGAGGAGGAGGCACAACCGGAGGCTGTGGTTGGAGCCAAGAGGAAACCCCGAGGGGTTGTATTCAAGGTTCCCTATTCCTCCATGTCTTCAAAGCCGTATTCTTTTGCTAATATGCGTGAGTTTAACCAACAATTATCCAATTCACCACACTTGAAGGAACCACCTCCAGCCAAGCGCAGGGTAACCCGGAACTCCCCGGCTGATGATCCCCTCAACCCGGGTATCCCCACGTCCCCAGTTCGCCGTGCCGGTACTTCCCAATCTTATCTTTTCGATTCACCTCAAAGATATCCTTCTCCCAATCACCCCTTGCGCGGAAAACTCCGAGTCTCACTTTCTCAATCCTTATCAGCCTCGTCCGGATCTAGCAACGAGCTTCCGCCGGACTTCGTGGTAAACGCCGGGTAAGTTATATTTCTTGCTACTTGATACACTGGTACTTTCGATAACCTTTGCTCATTAATACTAACCATTTCTTATTTTGCTTTCCTTAGCGCCCAGGTCTCGATCAGTGACCCGGACAACATGGATATGGATAACCGGGAGACTAAAGATCCGGTTGATAACATGAACGCCGCAACTGGCGGTGCTGAAGAAGAAGACCAAGGACAAGACCCACTAACAGACTCGGCCAGGCAGGAAGCCGGGTCTCCCAAGCCATCAGATGGACCTGAGGACGACGACGTCGAGGTCCTGGGCACAAGGATGGGCACTCCCAACCCTGATACCCAGGCGACCCGGGTTTCGCCCCCAGAGCCGGAAAAGACTCCTCCTCCAAGCTACCAGGCCGCCGGCTCTTCCGGTACCAAACCTGAGGACATGAGCTTTGTTGAGATGCTTGATGCTCTGCACACCCTGAGGGCTGATGAAGAAAACATTCTGGAGGCCTTGATAGCCAAGCACGAGGTAAATCCGACTAATATTGCCTGTATATCTGTCTAGTCCCCAAGTTCCGAGTGAACTTATTGATAATTTGCTTGGAACTTTCATAACATATCCGACTGGTAGTTCGTTTTTTATCCGACTAACCCTTCCTTGTGTCTCCACGCAGGCATACATGGCCCATTCTGAGAAAGTGTTGGCTAAGACCACCAAACTCCTCGAGGTGGAGACAAAGCTGCACGAGACGGTTGAAGCTGATGCCAAGAAGACAGGGAAACTTGCAAGAAAGTACAGAAAGAGAGCTCATGCTGCAGAGGGCGAACTGGCCAAGCTATCAATCCAGATGGCCGACACTCACAGCGCTTTGATTGGTAATACTTCCCGACTGACTGATAGTAACCCGGATTTTCCACTCTGACAAATACTCGGAATTCCTTACTTAAGCCTTTATATTTTCTGCAGGGCCGGATGACGAGACTCCGGATGAAGACGGCATAGCGAAGCTGAAGATGATAAAGAGCACAATCCGGCAACTATGTGTCGGGACCAAATGGATTCTGCAAGCGTTGAAGTGGCCGGGTACTGGACATGGTAGCTTGAAGACGCTGCTTGATGCGTGCTCTACCATCCCCGAGTGGATCGAGCACTGGAAACGCTCGTCATGCCGGGTTGGAGTGACCCGGGGGCTTGCCTTGGCTAAAGCGTACTTTCCCAAGCTTGAGCCGGCAAAGCTTGTTGGCGGGTTTCCAGAGTTCAACCATGACGGCTCCAGGTTTTCAGCCAAAAACTACAAGGCCATCCAAAAGGAGGTTCGTCACTCGGCCAGCCAGATTGCCGATAGCCTAGATGTCAGCCTGATTGTTCCACCATACAACGCTGAAGACAAGACAATTAAGTCGGATCCTCCAAAGCCGTATGACATGCTGGCACGGTGGAAGGCAGAAGCTGCTAAGCTGAGGGAAGAGGCCGCGAAGAGGAAGGCTGAGGCCGATACTGCACCTGTGACATCCACTCCAGTTATTCCTGCCCCCGCGCGCGCCGGTACTGGTGCTGACCCGGATGCTGCTGCCGCCAAGACCGTTGAAGAACAAGTCAAGGATCGAGACCCGGCTGCCAAGGGCAAGGGGAAGATGAACGACTCGACCCAGGAGGCCGAGTGAACTTTTATCTGCCCCCGTCTCAAACACATCATTCGGCCAATGGGCCTTTTAAAACAATTATTCTTTTAATAGTGCGCCTGTGCACTTTTTGGTACTACTATCCTGGTTTGTAATATGTTTAAAAACCTTAATATCTTTCATGGCCCTTCTGGCCTTTGCTTGAATTTGATATTTCTTAACTTTGAGCTTTTTCATTCCTGGCTTTCCGACTTTCGCTATGGTTTCTTTTGTGAGACTCGGTTTTCGGGTCTCATAGGTTTTGACAAGTGGACTTTTTCTAAGTCCCCAAGTCCCCAAGACTCGGACTTTTGGGTTTTTGAGCTCAATAGCTGGATAATTTGTTTCTTTTTTCAAATTCCCAAGTCCCCAAGGCCCGAATGTCCGAGTCTAGGGTGTTTGGTTTTTTCAAAAGAACAAATTGTTTCTACTAAGGCCCAAACCCTAGAGCCGTTCACATAGGTTTGAAGTTATGCTTAATATGCTCTGAGTTTCCGGCTATTAACCCTGTACTCTGCATAACTTGTGGTTTAGATGACCCTTTTGACCTTCTTCTACTATAAGCCGGCTTTCGCGTGGATAATCAATGTTGCTACAACTGTACAAAGACAGGGTCAGGAAAGTCCCATTGGGCATCATGACTGATTGTAATCATACGCTAGCAAAGCATGCCACTTTAGTGCGAGTCACATCAAGCTTAAGCAAGAATAGTCAAGAGAGTTTGGCTCTATTGTCCGGTTATAAGCTTGCAGCCGTACTTATTACAAGTAATCGGCCCTTATAACTCAATGGCATCGTGGCCGGGTCATTGAGTTTGCAACTGTGCTATTCAAGCAATCAGCCCCCAAGACCTAGATATATGCAATTTACTAACAAAAACTAAAACAATAAATAACACTTACCTGGAAATAGAAAACAACAGGAATATAAAAACTTTGACAAAGAATACACAGAAAAGAAACAAAATATTGTTTAACCATCTCTTTATTGATATGAGAAGAGTTAGGTCAGCAAGCCGCCTCATTAAAAACCCTCCAGTCCCCTTAGGTACCCTGGATAGGAAAAGAGTGCGCCTGAAATCTGCTGCCTGTTACATCGTGTAATTCCACTTGTGAATCTAGTCTATTCTAAGTGTAGTAGGGACGCAGCTGAGCCACGTTCCATGGTCTCTCTCTTTCTTGCATAGATGAAGGTGTAATACGATCCATTGTGTAGATTCCGGCTTATGATGAACGGTCCTTCCCATGGTGGGGATAACTTGTGTTTTCCTTCCTTTGACTGTACCAGGCGAAGAACCAGGTCTCCTTCCTGGAAGACCCGGGCTTTGACTCTCCGGCTGTGAAATCTCCTCAGGTCCTGCTGGTATATGGCTGATCTCTCCAAAGCTTGTTCCCTGTGTTCTTCTAACATATCCACGGCGTCCTGCCGGGTCTTCTCGTTCTCCACCTCGACGTAAGCCGACACTCGAGGCGAGTCATGGATAATATCACTCGGTAATACCGCCTCTGCACCATAAACCATGAAAAACGGTGTCATCTGAGTAGATCTGTTAGGTGTGGTGTTCATTCCCCAAACCACTGAAGGTAACTCTTCAACCCATGCTCCAGCAGCTCTGATGCATGGGACTCGTAGCCGTGGCTTTAATCCACGAAGTAACTCCTGATTTGCCCTTTCCACTTGTCCATTAGCTTGTGGATGTGCTACTGAGGCTATGTCAAGCCGGATTCCATTGTTCCCACAGAATTTTTCCATCTTGCCTAAGGACATGTTGGTACCATTGTCTGTAATTATGCTGTGAGGATACCCGCACCGGTAGATAATCCTTTTCAGGAACTTGACTGCCGTAATCGCTTCACAATTGGTAACTGGCATAACTTCAACCCACTTGGTAAATTTATCAATAGCCACCAAGAGATGTGTCTTTTTGCAAGGTGACATGTGAAAGGGGCCAACCATGTCCATACACCAAACGGCAAACGGCCAGGTTAAAGCAATTGTTTGCAACTCCATAGCCGGCACATGGATTTGGCGGGCATACCTTTGACATCCATCGCACCTTGCCACCAAGCGTTCCGCGTCTGCTAAGGCTGTGAGCCAGAAGAAACCGTGCCTATATGCTTTGGCCACAAGGGACCTTGTGGATGCGTGATGCCCACAATCGCCTTCGTGTATCTCTTTCAGGTTCTGCCGGCCTTCTTCTGGTGCTACACAGCGCAAAAATACTCCTGCGGCACTCCTTTCATATAACTCCCCATTGATGATGGAATAACCTTTTGCTCGCCTCAGAATTTGCCTTGCTAATACCTCTTGCTGTGGTAACTCGCCCCGTGATAGGTAAGCCAGAAACGGCTCTGTCCACTCGGGAACAGTGCGTATTGTGGCCACGAGCTCCAAATCCGGGTCTTTGTTAGCCACCTCTTCTTCAAACTCGGTTTTTACTGATGGCCGCCATAGCTCGTCCAGGAAAACGTTGGGTGGAACCGGCTCTTTGCGCGAGCCGAGTCTTGCGAGTGCATCTGCTGCCTCGTTCTTTCGCCTGTCAATGTGCTCCACCTCATACCCGGAAAAACACCCGGCAACCCTGTCCACCTCTCTACGATATGCTGCCATAGTTGCATCCTTCCTGTCCCAGGTTCCTGAGACCTGCTGCACCACAAGATCCGAATCTCCATAGCATCGTATCCGCCTGATGTTCATCTCCTTGGCTATTCTTAATCCATGCAATAATGCCTCATACTCGGCCACGTTGTTGGAGCAATCAAAGTGGATTTGCAACACGTAGCTCAGGTTATCTCCTTTAGGTGATGTGAGTACCACTCCTGCTCCTGATCCCTCGTATTGCTTGGAACCATCAAAGTGCATTACCCAAGACTCGGAACTTGGTGTCATTGTGGGCATGCTAGTGTGAGTCCAATCATTAATGAAATCAACTAAAGCTTGAGACTTGATTGCTGACCTGGGCTCGTAGTTGATATGATAATCTCCCATCTTGATGGCCCACTTGGCTATTCTACCTGTTGCGTCCGAGTTTCTGATGATGTCCGACATTGGTATAGAGCTAACCACTGTTATTGGGTGTTCCTGAAAATAAGGTTTCAATTTCCGGCTGGCCATGAAGACCCCGAAAACCAACTTCTGCCAATGTGGGTAGCGTTGCTTTGCCTCTGATAACACCTCGCTGACGTAATAAACCGGCCTTTGAACCGGGTGATCTTTCCCATCCTCTTTGCGCTCAACGACAACCACTACGCTAACTGCCCGGGGCCCGGCTGCAATATATAGTAGCATGGGCTCTTTGGGACCCGGGGCTGCTAAAACTGGTGCCTCAGATAACTGCTTCTTTAGTGCCTCGAACTCCTCATCCGCCTCTTGGTCCCAAACAAACTTATCAGATTTCCTCAAGAGCCGGTACAGGGGCATTGCCTTTTCTTCGAGTCTGGATATGAACCGGCTCAGCGCTGCTACGCACCCTGTGAGCTTCTGAACATGCTTTAGGTTTTCCGGCTTTGTCAGGTTCTGGATAGCTTTGATTTTGTCCGGGTTTGCCTCAATTCCTCTCTCGAAAACAATGAATCCGAGTAACTTTCCTGCTGGAACTCCAAACATGCATTTTGTAGGGTTAAGTTTCATCTGATACCTTCGCAAATTCTTGAATGTTTCCTTTAGATCATCAATGAATGTTTCCGCTTTCCTGGTCTTGATCACCACATCATCCACATAGGCGTGAACATTGCGCCCAATCTGGTCCTCAAAGCACTTCTGTATGCATCTCTGGTAAGTTGCGCCAGCATTCTTTAGCCCAAAAGTCATGGTTTTGTAACAGAAGGCCCCAAAAGGGGTTATGAACGATGTTTTCTCCCAGTCTTCCTTCTTAAGCTTGATCTGATGATACCCGGAATATGCATCCAGGAAACATAATAGGTCACTTCCAGCCACTGCATCTATAATCTGATCAATCCTCGGGAGGGCAAACGGATCCTTTGGACAGTGCTTGTTGAGACTCGTGTAATCTATGCACATCCTCCACTCATTACTCTTTTTCATCACGAGAACCGGATTTGCCAACCAGTCCGGGTGAAATACTTCCATGATAAAGACGGCTGTCAATAGCCGAGCAATTTCCTCCCTATAGCTCTTCTTCTTTCCTCATTCATTTTTCTCAGGCCCTGCTTCACAGGCCTGGACTTGGGATCAACGTGCAAGCTATGTTCCGCTAACTCTGTAGGAATACCCGGCATGTCGCTGGGCGTCCAAGCAAAAACATCTTGATTCGAACGAATAAACTCCACGAGTGCTTTTTCCTGCTCATTGTCCAGGTTAGATCCTATAGCAAATTGCTTGGAGGGATCACCTTCGACAAAGGACACCATCTTGGTATCCTATGATGCCTTGAATTTCGCTCGCTCATCCTCCGTATTTGGCCTTTTTAATGTTGTTCTGTCATCCGGGTCTACTGGAGACCGATAATACTTGAGTTCCTCCTTTCTACAGGCTTGTTCTGCCATTGCCGCGTCTCCTTTGTCACACTCAGCCGCTATATCCCGGCTCCCATGGATAGTGATGGTCTGCTTGGGACCCGGGATTTTTAGCTGTAGGTATACGTAACATGGCCTGGCCATGAACTTGGCGTAAGCCGGCCTTCCAAACAATGCGTGATAGGGGCTGCGCAACTTTACCACTTCGAACGTGAGCCACTCCACCCGGAAATTATCCTTTGATTCTCCAAAAGCAACCTCCAAGGTAATCTTTCCCTCAGGACACGCCGAGTGACCCGGCACAATCCCGTGAAAAACTGTTGAACTTTTCTGTAGCTGAGACTCCTTGAGGCCCATGCACAAGAAAGTTTCCCAATATAAGATGTTGATGCTACTTCCGCCGTCCATTAGGACCTTTTTCAGCTCATAACCATTAACCTGTGGCGCAACCACCAATGCTAGGACTCCCGGGTGTTCTATCCTTTCCGGGTGATCTCTTCTGCTCCATGTTACATCTTGCTCCGACCACCTCAGGTACCTCGGGAGAGCCGAGGAAACCGAGTTTACCGCCTTTTTCAGTATCTTTCTATCCTTGTTTGAAGTTCCCGTGGTGTGAACGTGGTACTGGCCCAATTTCTTGGGATTGGCTTGGAAACCTCCAGCTCCTCCCTGGTTATTACCCGGGTTTCCACCTCCTGGGTTGCCTGCTGGGGGTGGGCCGTTGCCCGGGTTTCCACCCGGACCCGGTCCTCCTCCCCGGCCTGCGCCTCGCATAGCTTTGTTTATTTCTTCGTTCTTCCATCTCTGTAAATCCACACACTGCTCTAATGAGTGGTTAGCCGGTCTACCGTTCCTGCTGTGTCGCGGGCACGACATCTTGTAGACATCCCAGTGGTTTCCCGGCCTTGGCGGACCCTGGTAATTTCCTCCATTAAAGTTTCCTCCGTTGAAATTTCCTTCTGCTCTGGGTCTCGAAGACCCGGCTTCTGCGCTGGCGACGAACTCGGAATTCCCCTCAAACGGGCGTTTATTCTGGTTGTTTCCAATATTTCCTCCATGGTTACCCGGCGTGGATCCATTGCCGGTTCTTCCATTATTACTCGTGTTCGCTTTCGCTTTCTTATCATCAACGTCCTCTTCTGTGGTATCCGTAGCAGCATGTTTGTTGCATGCGTCCATCAACTCTCCCATAGTAACCTTTGAAGCGTTTCGACTGGATTTCATGTGAGTTAGCTTTTGCACTAAGGGTGTATACTTGCATGTCTTCGCCATAGCTTGCAACGCATCCTTTGGCTGAATATCTGTAGATGAATGAAGTGTCTCCATAACCCGGCGCACCCAGCTACGCGCCGATTCTCCCTTCTTTTGCACACACCGTTCTAGATCGTCGATAGTAAACAACTTCCTGCATGTTCCGTGAAAGTGCTTGATAAACGCAGTTTTCAATTCACTCCAAGATTTGATAGATCCTTCAGGTAAATTGTTGAACCACAACTTTGCTGCTCCTTCTGACATCATTAAGTACATGAACTTGGCTTGAAGTTTTTCAGATGCGTTGCGAATCGGCATAGCCACCTCATAACTGCTCAACCATGTTTCTAGATCCATAGTCGGCTCATAATTCACCACTTTACCCGGTTCCTCGAATTTATCCGGGTAAGGCTCAGCCCTGATATTATCCGACAGACACTTAGGTCCAGCGAGATTAGTCAGTACTGGCCTCACTCGGGAAACATGCGATCCTACGGGGGACGCGGCTGGGCGCGGCGCTGCCGCGGCTGAACTTGGCTGAATATTGCCGGTGTTGCCATGTTGCCGGCTGATATACGGCGTTCCATGCATTCCACTCCTATTATCCGGGTAATTGACTTGCTGAGCCACTGCCGTGCGTAATAAATCTATCGCCCGCCGGGTCTCCTCCGCATGGGGTGACTCTCTTACGGGGATTCGATTCAACGCCAATGTTGCCGCATATACATTATCCATTGGGTTATTGAAGTGACCTGGTGGCGTACGAAATCGTGATGGTGGCGGTGGTGGCGCTGCATTACCAGCTGCAACCCCTGTCTCCAACGTGGGTAACCCGGCTTGTACGTTTGCCGGCTGTGCTCCTCCGGTCGCGGGCTGATGTACAGTTTCTTGATTCGCGGCCGGGATTGGCTGATCCTGGGGGGTGGTGAACAGCGCAGCCGGGTTTAGAACTCCATCCGTGGCTGGTAACCTTGTTTGGTATCTCTGATGCATCCTAGTTGATTCAACCCGGAGCCGGTTCTCCAACGCTTCCAGCTCGCGTCGGCGCGTGGCTACCCCTTGCTTTTCTGCTTCCACTTCTCTCCTTTGCTGCTCTAATGCACGGCGGGCTACATCCAGATCCCTAGCACGTGCTGCTGCGTTCTCCGGGGTTATCACCGTAGCTAGCACCGTGGGATCCAAGATCAAGTTATTACTGAACAGGGCTGGATGTTGTGGGTTTGAGGGACCCGCCCCTGGCGTCCTGTTCGTCATGAATCCAAACATATTCGCTTGCAACTCGCTATCCGCCGCCCGGCTATTGACCGAGGCCGATTCTCTGTCGACCCGGGTCAGAACCGTGTTTCCGCCAACCGGATTTTGCTGCTGGGCCAGCGCTCGCGCCGCTTCAACCACGGCCGTAGTTACGTCCCCCTGATTGAGATTGGTTGCAGGGGCCGTGTAGACCGCGACCTGGCGCGCGATGCCTGGTGAAGATTCGTACTCTTCCTCATCAAAGCTATCCTCCTCGTACCGGTCCTCCAGCAAGTGCAGGATAGACTCGGTATCATCTTCCCTCATGACCCGGCCACGCGGGGTCCATGCCGACTCCTTCGGCTGTTCCCTCTTCATGGGGGGCTCTTCTGCCGGATCCACCGTTCCGACCGATTCTTCTCCATCCGACTGTACGCAGGTGGCTTCTCCTGACACAGAATCATAATTGAAATCATCAGGGATTTATCCGGACGTACGTACCATGCCAATGAAGACGTTGACCCGGCCGATCGTGACAACAGATCCGGATTCAAGCAGATCCGACTCTGGCCCCCAGCCAAAATCGTCCACCATCTTCTCTGCTTCGGGGTTGGTGTAGATCTCGCCGACAACGAGGTTCCTCATGTTCTCCCGAGCTTCTCCCGTGATGTAAACACCCTTGGACGTAGACCCCACGGTGGGCGCCAACTGTCGTGGGGTAATCACGGCAGACGTTACCAGGGGTAACTTATCTTGGGGTAAATCGACTCTGGTGTTTGGGAGAGGGTTTTGCTCAGGGGAAATCATGGTGATGAAACGATCTGGTAGCTGGCAATCAAGTCGCCGAGTCTCCGATCTAGATCTTATTATCTCAACTTCGGTATTACAAAGGATACTCGAATAGCTAGTGAATCTCGTGTGTCTCGTGTCTAATCTAACCCTAGGGGCCGGCTTATATAATATCCGGACCCCCCTAGATTCCTGTCCAAGGCAGACTCGGAGTCCTACCCGGGTACCTCTTACAAATCCTAAACTTCCTTATCGAAACCCACAATCCGGGTCGCGAGGCCTATACTCTTGGGACTTCTAGAAGCTCCTTTTCCTTAAGCCAGGTCTTGCGCAGTTCCCTTTGGGCCGAGTTATACCTTGGTGTTAGCCTACCGGGTTATCATCCCTCCATCATTGTTCCTCCTCGGTAGAATGCGATCCCGCAGTGAAGATCAACAACTCCATTGGCGAATACTTGATCTTAACCGACAAGTCAAGCACTTATTCGAGAAGATCTATTCTATTGGTTTTCTTATAACCAAGGCAAGCATAACCTCTTATCTCCTCATATATGTTTTCCAACGACATTTGATTCTCGTACTTTGCATTCGATTCCAAAGTATTTGATGTCAGAAGATATTGTTCTCCTATATACTGCATCGCCTCAATATCCTGATCCATTGCTCCTATCCGCCATAGATTTGCTTGTGCGCATCACCAGAGCCTCATATCTGCTTCGCTTAGTCATATAAGTTTGTTCCCTCTGCTCCATTTTGTTGATGAATCAGAGTTGCGATAACCTAGTATGATATGATGACGTGGTAAGATGAGCATTGTGTGGTTAACCTGATTAAGGCTTGGATGGGAGGCCACTTGCGAAGTGGTTGTATGTCCTGTACTTTCCAACCCTAGGATTAAGGTTTCGGGCGGAAGCCAAGACTGAACGTGCAACCAAACGCGGGGACTAACAGACCGCGCTCGACTAACTAACTTGTTTGGTTCTATCCGTGATTCACGTAGTTTGGGAGTTCCATCTGCGTGTGAGTCAAAAACTTTTTGGAGGTGTTTAGGGCGCGACCGGGACAAGTGATGGACATACATGGATATTGACCCCGCCTCATAGAACAGGTGTCATTAGGAGGTGGACAACTCCCTGTTGACAGGGTGGCCCTGTTTGGGATGACTCTTGGATAGGGCTCGAAGGTAAAGGTCACGGCCAAACCACCCTCTGTCGCGCTCCCAAGGAGTGTACATGTGGCGCTAAGAGTCGGTTGGTACGTGTGGGTAAAGTGTACCCCATGCAGGGATAAATCTTTTTGAAAAGTCGTGTCCACGGTTAAGGACGACTTGGTGAATGTAGAGGCCATAGATAACTTGAACCCGACGTAAAAGATGTTGACAATGATTGAAGGGTGCCTCCTCGGAGATGCCGAGAGGGGTGATCCTTGTAGAATGTGAGGTGCTGGGAATGATGTTGGTGGTTTGATAAGATGATGATTCCAGTAGTTGGGTAGCTTTCTCATCTGTTTTGAAAACACTCCTTGAGACTATCTATTCCTCCTCGATTTGGAAAACAAATATTGCTTTACGCAAATCAACCTTCATAAAACCCTTTAAGAAACCAGCAGATATATAATAGGTTAACTAAGTCTTGTCGAGTACCTTCCATACTCAGGTTTGCTTCATTTTGGTTCAGGTGAAGTCACTCACTTCGGTGGTGATTTAACATGGACATCGACAAGTAGTTTGGGGTTCATAGGTAGCAGCCTGGAATCTATGGGTTGGGACGCCGCCTTATGTTGCGGCCTCTTAGGCCTTTTTGGTTCTTGTTGATTAGCAACATAATATTCCTTTTGTTGTCTGATGTAATGTTGGGTCATGTGACCTCTATTTGTAAAGCTATACACTAGTAATACCTGTTCAATACAACTTCCATGTCTAGAGTGCTGCTTTGATCGGTTGTTGGTCTCAAGCTCATTGCTATACAGTTTTGGCTATGACTGTGTAGTTGTCGCAGTCGAGGGGTTGTGGAGCTGATGATCCATTTCTGAGCACGCCTACCGATGTGATTCGGCCTGGGGCTTGGTAAACCTAGTAACCCTCGATTGTTGTTGCACTTCCTGGACACATAGCATCTCTGTATAGCTTTGGTCCCATTCCTTCAGTTTCATACGATTCGTGGACGCTTTGATATGCATGGACACAATGAGTAGTAGTACCGATGTTATCCGGCCCGCTTGCCGATGAATCTGGTCTACCTGATGTTGTTTATTGTGGCCGGGGCTGGTAACCCCGAAGCCCTTGTGGTTCCATGACTAGGAGCACATAACAGTATGTATACCTCTGGGTCCGGGGTCATGACAAGTCATGGTATCAGAGCAGGACTGCCTGTAGGAAAACCTTACTGCTTGGTCCATGTCGAGTGTAGTGTTTGTGAAAACTACTTCAAAACTTCATATGATTTCTTGAAAATCTCATTAGGATTATTTTTACTCCTTACCTGGTTTCGCTCTAACTCTGGGTCACCTTACCTGTTTTGATTTGAAAAGGTTCTAGTTATTCAAAACCTAGGTGCCTTCTTTGGCAAGGATGTCATCTACCCAAGTTGACCTAGTGCTAAGTTTCTAGAGTCATGTGTGTTCCATATTCCGTCACCTCTTGATTCAAACTGGGAGATTCCCTTTCATTCATAATCTCTCAAAGTTGTTCGAATTCCACACTTCTATGTTCTTAAGTTTCAACTACATAATGTCGAGATTTCCTTTTCATATCGAATCTATCCGTTATCCTCTGCTCAAATTCTTCCGGAGTTATGTTTGTCTTTTGAAAGATACCTCGTCGTTGCTATTCGTAGTGTCCGAAGGCACTAAGATAGTGGTTACCCCTTTCTCTATGTTTTTAACCCTTGGACTTGAACCGAAGGTCCCAGAATGTGCTGAATTGCGGTGGGTTGAATCATGTGGTTATAACCATGTGATGCTCACGCCATCAGTACAGGATGTTGACCTTTAACCCAAGTTTTTTCTCTTTGGTTGTTAAGGAATCTGCTCCACCTGAGGGTGGCTAGGCAATTCCAACTCTCATAGCCATAGGTTTTCTTTTGGAACTAAAAGGGATCACAACAAGAGTGATCATCATGGCCTCCACATCTTTCTTCTTGATTCAGCTATACCAATCTACCTAGCATGGGTTTGACAAAAGAGTATCACCCTGTGCATTCCCCATGATCTCTGGATTTTCCGGATCATGTTCTTAATCTTTAGTTTCTTTCCTACCTTTGTCCATAGTTTGGAAACCAAGTTGCTTATGTGTGTTGGATTCTTCCAATGCATTTTCTCTTGTGTTCTGTCAAAACATTCCACCTTGGGATGTCAGGAGAAACAAACCCTAGTACCTTGTTCATCTCTAGGATCAGGTCAAAGTTTTGTAATTCGCAGATTAACGAAGTTCATTAGCTTATGTTTTGTTCTACCTTTGAGTATCACACTCTTCTATATAGCTTCCTCGATTGTTGTTGCACTTCCTGGACACATAGCATCTCTGTATAGCTTTGGTCCCGTTCCTTCAGTTTCATACGATTCGTGGATGCTTTGATATGCATAGTTGGTTATGACTAGCATGGACACAAGGAGTAGTAGTACCGATGTTATCCGGCCTGCGTGCCGATGAATCCGGTCTACCTCCTGTTGTTTGTTGCGACCGGGGCTGGTAACCCCGAAGCCCTTGTGGGTCCATCACTAGGAGCGCATAACAGTATGTATACCTCAGGGTCCGGGGTCGTGACATGGAGATGACCCACGATGGGGTTCTTCATCTCTGCCTGGACTTCTCAAGAGGAAACCAGCACCATATTATACTAGTGTGCAAGCGAGTCAGCCTTCGATTTTCGGCCATAAAGCAGTACTCAAATATCTAGGAGCCCTCAAAGCGGCGACGGTTATGAAAAAACAGGCCCTAGAAAATTCAATCAGCTTGCAGACCAGCGTGCGCGCCCATTGGTTAAATTTGTAGCCTTTGCCAACTATACAAGAGAGCCGGAGACCACCATGCACCTCATGTTCCAATGTACATAATTTGGATTTGGCTGGACATCAGGAATTGGATCGGATTGGCGAATTTCGACACCGTTCAATGGTACTTCCATGCTTCTGTGGAGGAGAAATGGTGTGCCATCACCGAGGCTCTTGGCAACCAGCGTAAATGATTCACTTCTTTGGTCCTTATCATGGCTTGGAAGATTTGGAACGAGTGCAATGCACGTGTTTAGGAAGGTGTCCTTCATGCCTTCCATCGTCATCTCTTGCATTAGGCGGAATGCCGCCCTTTGGTGGGCAGGGGAGGGGGTTGGAGGGCATGAAGGACGTGATCTCTCTAATGCCGCAAGAGTAGGCCTTTATATCCAAGCCTTCGGCCTGATTAATTTTTTTAACTTAAACCCTCCTAATCAATGAAATAGACAATTTTTTCCCTTAGTGTTTCAAATCAATTGTTTGCCTACCTGTTGGGGTCGTTTACGTCAGAGTATGCCTGCTTCAATGTCTTCCTCACCTACTCTGATAGCCCGCGTAGAGCCGTATCCGGAGGCAGAATGTTGTGCCACCCTGGGATCGACCGATGGTGGTAGTGACAGGCGACCGATGCTTGCGCTAGAAAGCTCCGACGCACATGTTAGATTTGGTCGAGGAGGTGTTGTACGGGTCCATGCCAGCCTGGAGATGGAGCGGGAGAGGATGGTACAGTGGGCATTGGCTAGGGTTTAGGGCAACAACACAGTTAAAAAGAACTGCATGTGCTCATTTCATACAGTTGTTGGGAGACTGAGTGTTGGGCTAAGGGTAGACGTGACCGACGTAGACTGTTGTTTTTCTAAGATCTTGAGGCGCATGTCCCTTTAGCTTGTAGGCGATGGCAACCCGCGCGGGCGCTTCTGGGCGCTCACCCTGAAAGGCACTGTCCGACGACGAGTCTGACTAGCAGTTTGCGGGGATAAGTTCATTGATGTTGTCCGGTTGCTCGACACCAAGACCGGCGGCAGGATATCTGTTGCTCGAGTCTAGTGGGCAAGCAAAGAAGAGGAGGAGGAAGATCGTGGCGCAGCAGCTGGCGGATCGCCAATTGTAGGTACATCCATCGCTCCAATGGTTTTCAATGCTGGTGTGGCTCGTGGTGTGCATAGCGGAGGACAGCAGCGGTTTGGTCAGCAGAATAATGCACGTGGACATTATCGATGTTATCAGGGAAAAGGGTTTAGACGTGGAAGAGGCAGGGCTCGTGGCTATGGCCATGGTCGTTTCGCTCAAGGTGGTGGCGGCCGGAGGGTGGCTCCGGTGGTTCCTTATCCTAAATGTTGCGGTGCCACCTCCGACACAACAATGGCTATGGTGGTTGCTCCGGTTTCGGCCGAGCTTATTGTTCAGCCGACTGTGTCTACTGATCCTCATGTGGTGGCTCCGCAGGGGTAGATGGCAGGAAGAGGTTAGTCTCTACGGATCAGTTATCGGAGGCTCTGAAGAACACTAAGAAGGACAAGCATAAGTGTTTTTTATGTGGTTTGCCTGGAGACGGTCTTGGAGATTGCTCGACAGTCATTTGTGACATCTGCGAGGGTCCTACGCACGGGTAGGGTCCATGTCCGTTGTTGTCTGCACCTAAATTTGAGCTTATTACCTATGGCTATGCGCATGAGGAGTTGCTATTCTTTGGTTTCCCATGCTTAGAGTCTTATCGTCCTAAGCTGATCAATCATCGGTTGGCATCTTTGGTTGTTACCCATATAGGGAGATGACGATCCCGCAGATTACCATTCAGTTGAGGAGGTTGGTTCCAACCGAGCAGTTCCAGTGGGATGTTCGGCATGCGGGTCACAACTCACAACATATTTAAGGTATTCTTTCCCTCTAATCAAGAGCTAGAGAGGTTACAGGTCTTTGGTACTTGTAGGGTGCCCAACAACCCATGTGAGGTGACTTTTGGCCACTTGACAAAGAAGATTGAGCACATGGTCACATTACCTCACTTTTGGGTTAGAGTATCTGGTATTCCAGAGGATCACATTGGTGATTACCTGGCTCTCTGAGCAGTGGGTTTTCTACTTGGGAATACCTCGAAGATCGATATGGCATATACTCCAGATCATAAGATACTTCAGATCAGAGTGGGATGTATGGATTACACCAAAATTCCACTCATATATCCTTTGTTCATAAAGGATGGCCTATATGAGCTTTCTTTTGAGGTGGAGGGTGAGGAGAACTTTGTTGGAGCTAATATTGCTATGGCGGATGCTCCTCGTGATGATGGCGAGAATGAATATTTGGGTGATGATTTTATGAGGGTGGAGGAGTAAAGAAGAAAGGGAGAACTAGGAATGGATCAGATCACACTACCCCTCCACTTGACAGGAGGAACCCATCCTCCTAGGCCAAATCACTTCCACTTCGAGACTTTTTGGCTTGAGCGAGAATCTTTTGTGGAAGCGGTCCAAGAGAAATGGACCGTGGTTGCCGAGAATCCACCATGCCTCTTTAATGTGGTGGATTCATGGCACCATTGTGCCCAAATGACTCACAAATTCATGCGGGGTTTGGGAGCTAACCTTGGAGCCGAGGTGTGGAAGAGGAAGGCTATTAAAGGTTGTTGAAACACCTCTTTTCTTGGTAGCCTAGCTCCCAAAGCTGTTTCAGTCCCTGCCCATAATTCAGCACATCAGGCAGACCTTGAACCATGGTTATACATATATCCTTTGATGTCCATGGCAATCTCAGATTGTACCACCGGTATCCTAGGGGAGATTCAATCGCTAGACCTCGCGTTGGACTCGGTTTGTCTCACTGCTGAGGAGTGGCTTCAGCGTTACGCCCTTGAGGACTCCCTTATGGAGATCTACAAGGGCGAGGAGACATTTTGGCGACAACGGAGTCGCCAAAACTGGATCCTTAAAGGTGATGCGAATGCGGAATATTTCAATGCGATTGACAATGGGCGCCGCAATGAAATGCTCTATTCCATGCTTCTGGGCTGGAGAGCATCTTTTGGAGGATCCGAGGGAGATCTCTACCCATATTTACTCCTTCTATAAGGAGCTCTTCGCAGCAGGACCATGCTCAATAGTATCACTATCAGCTGACCTTTGGCCAGAGTGGGCTAGGGTCTGAACCTCCCTTTCCTGCCCGAAGAGGTGACTCAGGAGCATATGGATATGAAGCCTAACTCGGTCCCTGGGCCGGATGGCCTTCGGTTATCTTCTTCCAGAAATCTGGGAGACTATTAAGGCGGTGATTATGCCAATGTTCCAGGAATTTTACATTGGAACGTTGGTCATGTCTTGGCTTAACTTTGGCGTGATTACCCTGATCCCCAAAGGTAGTGGGGGCCATGGACATCTTCCAATTTAGACCCATTGCCGTCCTCAATGTCATCCATAGGCTATTCTTCAAGGTATCTGTTTGTAGGCTTGCTCTTTAATGGAACACCTCACACACCCATACCAGTTTGCCTTTCTGAAGGGGCGCTACATCCATGATGGAATTCTCACACTCCATGAAATTGTCCATGAGGTGAAGTCACATCGGTGGAAGGGTGTGTTTCTTAAACTAGATTTGCAGAAGGCATATGACCGCTTGGAATGGTTCTTTCTCTGTTTAGTGCTGCAACGGAGAGGGGTGGATGACCGGATGATCTGTTGGATTATGCATATAGTTATGAGTGGCAACACCGCCATTAACATAAATGGGGTTGTGGGACCCTACTTGTCATGGGATGATCACGGCAGATGTTACCAGAGGTAACTGATCTTGGGGTAAGTCGACACAGGTATTTGGGAGAGGGTTTAGCTCGAAAGAGAACATGATGATAAGCGATCTAGGAATCGGCTCTCAACTCGCCGAGTCTCGAATATGGCTCTCGGGTTATACTGGATACTCGATAATAGGTGATATGATTATGTCGTGAATCTCTGTCAAGCTAAGCCTGGGGGCCGGTTTATAAAGTACCCGTACCCCCCCTGGCTTGCCCTCCAAGGCGCAACTTGAGTCCTATCCGAACTCTGCTTACAAACCCTAGCTTTCCTTACCGCAACCCACAATCCGGGTTACGAGGCCTACAAACTTTGGGCCTTCCAGAAGTTTCTTTATCCTTAGCTGGATCCCGCGCGGCGTCCTTTGGGCCGGGTTACACCTTGGAGTTGGCATACCGGGTTACTATCCCCCCATCAGTAGTCCCCAGGATAGCTTGGGCTTCCTGGATTCTTCCTTGAAGCGCTGGCTATCCCCTGCAAAAATATCAAACGCTCAAGCGTATGGAGGCCGGGTTACAATGCTTTCACAAACGGTTGGGTCCAACTCCATGGTGACCATGCAATAACCCGGCTCTCCTCCAAATGCTTCTCCTAATTTTCCAGGTCTAAGTCTTAATAAAAACTCCACGACTCTACACTTTTCTCGATAATTAATCCTGATACCACGGAAAGTATCCCTTTCTCTTTTTTGCCAGGATCTCTTGCTCAACACTCGATGCCCCTCCCGTAAACTTTGAATAGATAGCCGTTACCCCGCAATTTCCGGGTCCCGCCCGTTGGACTTAGTTTTTCCACCCGAACCATTATAAATAGGTCCTTAGGGGTAACCCTAACCCCAACGTCTCACCTTTCCTCATTCCTCTTCCTCCGTACCCAAACCCGCAGAGCGCCATTACGGAAACCCCGCGCGCATCACCGGAGCCCATTTGTCGCCGGCTGCGCTCCGCCACAGCGCGCTCAGCCCCGCCGCCGAGATCCGCCGCCAGACACCCGACCTGCCCGCCAAGAGTCGCGAAAGGGCACCAGGCCTGCGCTATTTGCCTCCGCAAGGCTTCATTTCAACCTCCTCCAGTAAGTCTCCGGCACTCATTAATCTGCCCTTGCAATTTCTTGGTTTTGCCTCGAATTGGATCTGAATCGACCCGCCGGCGATTTCTCGGGGCGCACCGATTAGGTTGCTAGCATTCGTCCTAACCCATCCAATAGATAAGATTTAGACTTCAGTTCACTCCTCTACCACCAGTAATCATTAATTTCGCCGTAAATCTAGAAATGGAATTCCCAATCTAGGCTCGAGCCGCCTAAAATTTCCGCCCTTGCTTCTGTCACCCGGAAAATCCTCCCTTTCCAGTTCATTTACTCGCGATAGATGCACGGACAACCATCTATTTCTCCCAAACACTTATCCATACATTAGCCTCCATAATTTTTTATAAGAACGCATGATACCCGGACAATTTGCACCGCGCTTCGCAAAACAATACCCGGATAACATTTATCTTCCAAGTTGCCTCGATACCTCTTATCATTACTCGGCCAACTGACAGTTTCCGAGTCTCGTTTCTCATGTTTTTCTACCTGATGTTTTACAGGTTAACCCCATGGCACCCAAGAAGTAGGGAAAGCAGCCAGTCAAAGCCAAGACCACAAACTCCATATCCGCCAACTGGGCGCGATCTTCGGTCACCAAGGCCAAATTAGAAGAATTGGTCGAGCTAGGGGTTCTCCCCCCTCAAGAAATTATCCACTGGAGGGTGCCGGGTAACGAAACTCGGCCTACTCCGGCAGAAAACGAGGTAATATGCTTTGTTGAACATGTGACCCGGGGCTTCCGGCCTCCGGGCCATCCTTTCTTTCGCGACGTTTTAAGCCATTATGGCCTTCGCATCTTCGACATAGGACCCAACTCCGTTTTAAACATCACTCATTTTATCGTTCTTTCCGAGTCTTACTTGTGCACTCCGCCAAGTCTGGCCCTCTTCGTCGAACTCTTCCAGTGCAAACCGTGCCGCGAAAGCAGCGACGGTGCACTTCTTACTTGCGGCGGGGTATCCATCCAACGCCGCAAGAACTCCTTAATGCCTCCTCTCACCCTCAACTCCCACGTAAAGCACTGGCAGCTCTCATACTTTTACTGCCAGGACACCTCCCCACCCGGCGAAAAGAAGTTGCCGGGTTACTCGGAGGGTCAACTTGATATTTCCGAAGCCTTCAATGGGTTTGCCCCTGACCCGGAAAGAGAAGAAATTCTACCTCTATTAGCCAGAATCTCCATCCTTTCTGCCCAAGGCCTCATCGGGCTTAACCTGGTGAAGACTTGGGTCGATTTCCGCATCCAACCCAACTCCATTCGCACAAAACTGATGTGCGAATACTCGGGGCAAACCACGGACCCGATCCGATACTCCACCAGCAATTTCGCTCCTAGCGATGCCAACAAAACAATCAAGGGCTTTCTGACGGAAAAGCTCGAGGTGATCCGGAACATAGCCGGATTAGAACCTTTCACCCTCGAGAACCCGGCCCCCGCGGTAAGGACCTAATTCTAACAAGTTTTAATTTTATTCGTTCCTCTTGATACAACTGTTAACCCTTGCTCTGGTGTCTCCACCTCAGGCCGACAGTGACTTCTGGAAGGCAGATACTCCTCCTAACTCCGGAGACCCGGAAGAAGAAGGGGATGCCGTTAACTCGGACGAAGGCACATACTTAGTCCCCTTGAATACGTCATGCCCTACTTCTCATTTCCACACTATAATCTTGATTACTTTCAGAACAAGAAGACCAAGACGAGGAGGAAGAAACGGACGGCAAGGTGGAGTCTGCTAGTGATGAAGATGAACCGGAGCCAGCAATTAAAGCCGGATCCAAAAGAAAACCCCAAGGAATCGTTTTCCAGGTTTCATTTCATTTCCTTGTGCTTAATTTGCGTTCCCGTGATATCATTCACGAGCTAACCCTGTCATCATCCCTTGGGTCATAACTGAAGGAGCCACCTGCGCCCAAACGTAGAGTGACCCGGAACAATCCGGGTAACGAGACCCTTAACCCGGGTACTTCATCGCCTCCAGTTCGACATACTGGTATTCACCATACACAAGAATCTTTCCCAAACATTCCCTCACAAAGTAATCTCACACCTTGCTTTGGTATTTTTCAGTATCTTCCGGGTCCAGCAGCGGCTTCCCCTCGGACTTCGCGGTGAACCCCGGGTAAAGTTCTTTTCCTGATGTTATGCCAAACTTTTATCGCCCTTTTCATGACTTATGCGCTAACTGCACCTTTGCCCTTTCTATAGAGCCACGGTCGTTGTTAGCGACCAGGAAGACATGGAAGTTGAGGACCGGGGTAAGAATAAACCGACTGACGATGCATTCACCACAGCTGGTGATGAGCAAGCATCACCAACGAACCCGGCTAGGCAAGAAGCCGGGTATCCAATAGCCTCGCACGCAAGCGAGAAGGAAAAAGGCGCAGCTGCGGGCGCGGGAGGAGGGCCAAACTCCGACATTCGGATGACCCGGGTGCCGTCTCCTGTTACGAAGAAAACTTCTTCTCCAAATTTCCGCGCCCCCGAGCCTTCTAACTCGGATAACAATGATTTTAACCAGTTGATGAGTGCTCTCCTGTCAATGAAGGCTTCAGAGGGAAATATCTTGGAGCGTATGGCCGCAGCACATCAGGTAACATTATTTGATATTCCTTACTACACACCCAGTCCCCAAGTTCGGAGCATAACTTGCTGAAGTTGTGCTCGGTACTTCATACAATACTCGGCTTGTCATGATATCTGACTTACAGTTTTACTCGTTCCTTGCAGGCGGAAATTACTCGGTCCGACGAGGTATTACTCAAGACCGAGCAGCTCCTGCTTACTGAAGTAAAGCGCAGAGAAACCCTTGAGGCGGAGGTGAAGACTTTGAAAAAAGATGTCTCCAGATACAAGAAGAAATACAATGCTGCCCAATCTACACTGAAAAACTTGTCGAACCAGGTTGCGGACACTTATCGCATCTTGCTAAGTAAGTTTTTGTTCGCGATTAACTTACATGCCTCTATCTTATCGTTATAATAATCAAGATTACTGATATGCTTTCTTTTATTACAGGTGCTAACCTTGCTGCTCCAGAGGACGATGCCGTTGCCATGACTAAAACGCTAAAGACTGTGCTCCGAACATTTTTCGCCGGCACAAAGCTTTTATTGGACGCCGTGAAATGGCCTTCCGAGGTATACCCAGGCGAAGAAAACCTTATGCAAGCGTTTTCGACGGTGCCTGGATGGATTGAAATATGGAAGCGCTCATCTTGCCGAGTCGGTATGACCCGGGCCTTTACGCTGGCGAAAGTTTATTTTCCTAAGCTTGACCCGGCAAAGGTAATATCTGGGTTCCCAGAATTCAAGGCTGACGGCTCCAAGTTTACGCCCAAGGATTTCAAAGTTATACAATCCGCCATACGCCACTCGGCTACTGCCTTGGCCGATAAGATGGAACTGGACACGATCATGAGCTCGTACGACACTGAAGGAAAAACCATTTTGGTGGAGGCACCCCCTCCCCTTGATATGCTGGAAAAATGGGCGACTGACCTGGCCAGGAGGAAAGAAGAAGCTGCTAAGAGAGAGGCCGAGTTAGGCCTAAGGCCGTCTACCTCTACGCCAGCTGTTCCTCCGCCTGTCCGTCCTGATGTGGAAAGTCCGGGTAATGCTGCTGGAAAGGCTAAGGAGCAGGTCCAAGACCAAGACCCGGAAGATCATTCCCAGGATGCCGAGTAGGATGATGTCTTGTATTCTGTATTTTAAAAACTGGTATGATTTTGATGATGCGCTTGTTGCGCCATTGATACTGGTGCTGTCACTTTGTACTTTTACTCATGATAACTTTGTGCCTTTCCCGGCTTTTGATAATCTCGACCCTTGTTTTACTCTTAAGCTTATTCTCGATACCCGGTTGCTTTTGATTCCCTTTTCGAGGCTCGGTTAACCGAGTATCGCGGGCTTTGATAAGCGGACTTTTCTTTAAGTCCCCAAGACTCGGAAGCCAAGGTTTTTTCGAGCTTTAGTAGATAAACAGCTTGCTTCTGTTTCGAAGTCCCCAGTCCCCATGACCCAAAGTACGAGCCAGGGGGTGTGGCCTTTTTCAGATGAGAAGCTGCTCTCTACTAATCCGAAAACCAATAGCCATTCACGTAAATACTGAAGTCATGCTTGATACTTGTTGAGTTTCCGGCTATTTAGCCTTGTACTCTGCATAGACTTGTGGTTTAGATGACCCTTTTGATTATCTTATACTGTAAGCCGGCTTTCGCGTGGATACCATGTTGTTACATCTATACGAAAAACAGGGTCAAGCAAGTCCCATTGGGCTGCATGGTTTGATTGTAATCGTAAGCGAACAGATCATGCCACTTTGGTGCGATTCACATCGAGCTTAAGTAAGAATAACCAAGAAATTTGGCTCCTTCGTCCGGTTATAAGATTGCAGCCGTACTCGTCTTGCAAGTAATCGGCCCTCATAACTCATAGGCATCAAGGCCAGGTCTCTGGTTTTGTGACTACTACTTAAGCAGTTCAATTCCCAAAAACTCATGTACGTGCAACGTATTTTGATGATACTGATGCATTGATAATAACAAATATCACTTACTTGTACTTGAAGCAAAGACCATGATAAGACTTGAAAACCATCTCTTTTATTGATACGAAAAAGTTTGTGCCAGCAGGCCGCCTCATTAAAAACCTCCCAGTCCCCTTAGGTACCCTGGGTAGGAAAAGAGCGCGTATGAAACCTGCTGGCCATTACACTGCTTTAGTTCTTCTCGAGAATCGGCCCCAGGCTGGCACGGCCGATGCACATTCTCCATTCGTTAGTCCCTTTCATAATGAGTACCGGGTTTGTTAGCCAATCCGGGTATGTCGTTCTTGTAGCGCCGCTAGTTGTAGATAGCGATGTGCTTTCCTCTTCTACGCCAGGGAGCTTGGAAGGACCGCTCCTGACGAAGGCCACCATCTTGTGATCTTGTTCTGTCCTAGTTTTTGCTTTATCCCCTTCAGAGGTCGGCCTTTTTGACGTTGCCCTTTCCTCCGGGTTTGCCTGCGATCGGTAATGCTTGAGTTCCTCTTTCCTACAAGCTTGCTCAGCCATTGCTGCATCTCCTTCGTCGCATTCAGCTGCTATATCTCGATTTCCGTGTATGGTAATGGTCTTCTTAGGACCCGGGATTTTCAGCTGTAGATACACATAACACGGCCTTGCCATGAACTTGGCATAAGCCGGCCTTCCAAACAATGCGTGATAGGGACTGCGCAACTTAACCACCTCAAAGGTAAGCCACTCAACCCGATAATTGTCCTTTGATTCCCCAAAAGCTACCTCCAACGCCATTTTTCCTTCAGGGCACGCTGAATGACCCGGCACTATCCCGTGAAAAACTGTTGTACTCTTTTGCAGTTGAGATTCTTTGAGGCCCATGCGCAGAAAAGTTTCCCAATACAGGATATTGATGCTACTTCCTCCATCCATCAAGACTTTTTTCAGTTCATACCCATTGACCTGTGGTGCCACTACCAAGGCTAAAACTCCCGGGTGATCAACTCTGTCCGGATGATCCCTTCTGCTCCAAGTTACCTCCTGTTCTGACCACCTCAAATACCTCGGAACAGCGGAAGAGACTGAATTGACCGCTTGTTTCAGTATCTTTTTATCCTTGTTAGAGCCTCCAGTAGTGTGCACATGATATTGACCCAACTGTTTGGGGTTAGCCTGAAAACCTCCCGCTCCCCCTTGATTGTTGCCCGGATTTCCTGCTGCCGGGTTACTGGCTGGGGGTGGACCGTTGCCCAAATTTCCACCTGGACCCGGGCCTCCTCCCCGACCCGCTCCTCGCATGGCTCTGTTTACTTCCTCATTCTTCCATCTCTGTAAGTCGGCGCATTGCTCCAAGGAGTGATTAGCCGGCTTGCCGTTCCTGCTGTGCTTCGGGCACGCCATCCTGAATATATCCCAACTGTTGCCCGGCCTCGGAGGTCCCTGATAGTGTCCCCCATTATGATTTCCGGTATTAAAATTCCCTTCAGATCTGGGTCTCGAAGACCCGGCTTCAGTATTAGCTAAATACTCGGATCCTCCTTCAAATGGGCGCTTGTTCTGACTATTTCCGTTATTGCTCGGTGCTGATCCATTGCCGGTTCTTCCGCTATTACTGGTGTTCACCTTCGCTTTCTTGTCATCAACTTCTTCCTCTGTAGTGTCTGTTGCAGCGTGTTTGTTGCACGCATCCATTAATTCTCCCATTGTAACCTCCGATGCATTCCTACTGGACTTCATGCGAGTTAACTTTTGTACTAAAGGAATATACTTGCATGTTTTTGCCATAGCTTGTAGCGCATCTTTGGGCTGAATTTCTGTGGATGAGTGAAGTATCTCCATAAACCGGCGTACCCAACTGCATGCTGATTCTCCCTTTTTCTGAACGCATCGCTCTAAATCATCAATAGTGAATAGCTTTCTGCACGTTCCGTGAAAGTGCTTGACGAACGCGGTCTTTAGTTCTTCCCAGGACTTGATCGATCTTTCTGGCAAGTTGGTAAACCATAACTTTGCTGCTCCTTCTGACATCATCAAGTACATGAACTTGGCTTGAAGATTCTCGGATGCATTGCGGATTGACATTGCCATCTCATAACTACTCAACCAGGTTTCCGGATCCATGGTCGGTTCATAGTTCACTACTTTTCCCGGCTCTTTGAACTTTTCCGGGTAAGGTTCAGCTCTGATGTCATCCGAGAGACACTTGGGCCCTGCGAGGACGGTTGAGACTGGCCTTACTCGGGGAGTGTGCGATCCAGCCAGGGGCGTAGCGGGGCGCGGTGCTGCAGGCAACCCATGTGCAGCAGACCCGGCCCCAGCTCTCCGAGCCCTGGAGTTATCCACAACGGCCTGCGCTACCGATGCTGCTGGAACACGGGGAGGAGGCGGCATTTGCTGCTGCTCTTCCCTCCGCCGCGCCGAGTTTGCTTGAATATTCCCTTGTAGTTGACTGGCGTATGGCGTCCCATGCATTCCGCTTCTGTGGTCCGGGTAATTGGCCTGCTGTGCCACCGCAGTGTGCAGTAGATCGATCGCTTGCCGGGTCCTTTCTGCATGGGGCGATTCTCCTACCGGGATTTGGTTCAATGCAAGTGTTGCTGCATACACGTTGTCCATAGGATTGTTGTAGTGGCCTGTTGGTGTGCGAAACCGTGACGGCGGATGCGGTGGCAACTCGATGCCGGTTGTGACTCCGGTTCGTGGTGGGGGTAACCCGGCCTGCACGTTTGCCGCGCGGGTTTCCGCTGTCGCCGGCTGAGGCGCAGTTCCCTGGTTTACAGCTGGGATCGGTTGGTCCTGAGGCGTAATAAACAAAGCCGCCGGGTTAAGGACCCCACCCGTGGCTGGTAGTCTAGTTTGAGTTCTCTGGTGTACTCTAGATGTTTCCTCTCGGAGCCGGGTTTCCAATGCATCCAGCTCGCGCTGACGCGTAGCCATCCCTTGTTTCTCTGCTTCCACTTGCCTTCTTTGCTGTTCCAACGCGCGGCGAGCCACATCCAGGTCCCTGACACGTTCAGCTGCGTTTTCTGGAGTGATAACCGTAGCGAGGACCGTGGGGTCTAGGATCAGATTATTGTCGAACAAGGCCGGGTGGCGCGGATTTGACGGACCCGCCCCCGCTGTCCGGTTTCCCAGGAATCCGAATGTATTCGCGTGCAACTCCTCATCCGCCGCACGGCTAGTCACTGATGCCGACTCTCCGTCGACCTGGGCCGGGATCGGGTTTCCGTTAGCCGCGTCCTGTCGCTGTGCCAATGCCTGAGCCGCCCCGACCGGAGCCGTGGTAATGTTTCCTTGATTAAGGTTAGCTGCTGGAGCCGTATAGACCGCCGCTCGGCGTATTACGCCTGTTGTGAGTTCATGCTGTTCTTCTCCGCTGCTGTCTTCTCCGTAACGTTCTTCCAGCAGGTCCCTGATAGATTCAGTATCATCTTTTCCATTGTCCGGGTCATGCGGGACCCATGCCGGCTCCTCCGGCTGTTCCCACTGCGCGATGGATTCTTCTATCTGGTCTGTTGCTCCAACTGATTCTTCTCTACCTGACCGGGCGCAAGCATCCTCCCCTGACACAGAATCAGATCCAACATAGTCAGGAGCCGAGCCAGAGGAACATACCATACCGATGAAGACGCTGATCCGGCCGATTGTAACGACAGATCCGGATTCGAGGCGATCCGATTCTGGCCCCCATCCGGAGTCGTCCACCATCTTCTCTCCTTTGTGGTCGTCGTAGATCTCTCCAACGACGAGGTTCCTCATGCTTTTCCGAGCTTCTCCCGTGATGTAAACACCTTTGGACGCAGGCCCCACGGTGGGCGCCAACCATCGTGGGATGATCACGGCAGATGTTACCAGAGGTAACTGATCTTGGGGTAAGTCGACACAGGTATTTGGGAGAGGGTTTAGCTCGAAAGAGAACATGATGATAAGCGATCTAGGAATCGGCTCTCAACTCGCCGAGTCTCGAATATGGCTCTCGGGTTATACTGGATACTCGATAATAGGTGATATGATTATGTCGTGAATCTCTGTCAAGCTAAGCCTGGGGGCCCTCCAAGGCGCAACTTGAGTCCTATCCGAACTCTGCTTACAAACCCTAGCTTTCCTTACCGCAACCCACAATCCGGGTTACGAGGCCTACAAACTTTGGGCCCTCCAGAAGTTTCTTTATCCTTAGCCGGATCCCGCGCGGCGTCCTTTGGGCCGGGTTACACCTTGGAGTTGGCATACCGGGTTACTATCCCCCCATCACTACTTTAGATCAACGTGGGGGTTAGGCAAGCGGATCCTATTGCCCTACTCCTCTTTAACGTTGCAGTTGATGACCTTGTAGAGATCCTAGAGCGAGATAAGACCTCTGGCCACATATCGTGTGTGGTTGGACATTTGGTCCTAGGAGGCGGGGTGACCCATCTCTATTACGCGGAAAACACAATGATCGTAGTGGAGGGGTCGGACCTTGATATTTGTAATCTCGAATTCCTCATCCTCTGTGTTGAATCCACATTGGGCCTCAAGATCAACTTTGATAAGAGTGAGGTTGTGATTCTGGGATATAATACGTGTCCAACGTATCTATAATTTCTGATGTTCCATGTTGACATTATGCCAATTGCTACATGTTTTCTATACACTTCATAGCATTTTTATGCATTTCCTGGGACTAACCTATTGACAAGATGCCACAGTGCCAGTTCCTGTTTTCTGTTGTTTTTGTATTTCAGAAAAGTTGTTCTGGAAATATTCTCAGAATTGGACGAAACAAAAGCCGAAGTCCCTGTTTTTCTGTGGCTTGGGAAGGAGACTCGAATGTGGCTTGGGAGGCAGCCACACCATATGGCAGCGCGTCGCCCTTGGCCGCGCGGCCACGTGGTGTGGCCCCCTTTTCACCGACCTACATCGCCCTTCCGCCTATATATTGCCTTCCTCGGGAAAACCCTAAGTACCTGAGCCTCCATCCACGAAAAGTTTCTTAGCCGCCGCCATCGTCAACTCTAGTTCGGGAGGGTTTTGATGCTCTTCCCGGCACCCTGCTGGAGAGGGGAATCATCACCAGAGGGCTCTTCATCACCATGCATACCTCCAGAGTGATGCGTGAGTAGTTGATCCTTGGACTACGGGTCCATAGCAGTAGCTAGATGATTGTCTTATCCAATTTTGTGCCATCATGTTTAGTTCATGTGAGCAGCCTAACATGATCAAGATCATCTTATTGTAATGATACATGTTGTGTTTGCTGGGATCCAATGAATATTTATTACTATGTCAAGTTGATTATATATCTATCATATATGTTATTTGTGATCTTGCATGCTCTCTGTTGCTAGTAGATGCTCTGGCCAACTAGATGCTTGTGACTCCAAGAGGGAGTATTTATGCTAGATAGTGGATTCATGCCTCCAGTAATCTGGGAGAGTGACAATAACTTCTAAGTTTGTGGATGTGATGTTGCCACTAGGGGTAAAACGGCAATGCTTTGTCTAAGGATAATTGTGTTGTTTACATTACGCACTTTACTTAATGCAATAATCTGTTGCTATCAACTTAATACCCAAAGTTTGCTCGGATGACGTCTTGTGGGTGGATTATTAGTCATAGATGCAGTTGGATAACGGTCTATGTATCATGTTGTAATGCCGAAATGAATATCATAGTAGACATCATGTCATGTATATGCATTATGGTGCATTCTCTATTTGTCAATCGCGCAGCCGTAATTTGTTCACCCAACATGTTATTTATCTGTTATGGAGAGAAACCACTAGTGAACTGTGGACCCCCGGTCCATTCTTTTGCACTGATAATACAACCTACTGCAAACAATGTTCTCTTTCACTACAAACACTGTTCTGATTTCATTCACTGCAAACAAACATCATTTTGCACACTGTATGTCTAATCCTTTCCTTTCAGCAAGACTGGTGAGATTGACAACCTCACTGTTTCATTGGAGAAAAGTATTTTGGTTGTGTTTTGTGCAGATTCCATGTTGCTGCTGAGCCTGGTAGTGCGTCCTGCCAACATCAGCTGTCAACAACCTTCAGAAGTGATTTCTTTCTCCTACTGGTCCGATTAAACCTTGGTTTCTTACTGAAGGAAAATATTGTTGTTGTAATCATCGTACCTTCCTCTTGGGGTCTCCGAACGAACGTGTGTCCACACACCATCAAGCTCTTTTTTGGCGCCCTTGCTAGGGAGGAAAAGGATTTCTGCAAGGTTATCTCTCACCTCCAATCTTTTTTACTTTTTTATTTTTTTTCTATTTTTTATTGTTTGCTTCTTTATATTAAAAACACAAAAAAAAATCTAGTTTTTATTTTTGCTACCCTGCTTTTAGTTTATTTTTCATCATGTTACTCCCTAAGTACACCCTAAAAGACTTATCAATAGGTAGTGGTTCTATAATTGGAATGGATAACATTGAAGAATTCTTTAATCATGTTAGTAGGCATAAATTTTTGAGGATAGGTCCTTAGGAGAACTTGCTCCGAAATATGAAATTGCAGCAGCTGCTTTCGTTCAGATGTTAGAGGATACTGAAAAGAGAGATTTTATTCTAGAAACTTTGCATAAAGAATTAGGTGACATTGCTGTAGAGGCTAGGAAAGTCTTTGATCGTTTAAGATGCTAGGATCATGTGTATATGTTATTGGTGCTCTTTTGAAAAATTGGAAAAAACCAAACCTAAAAATGGGGAAGAACCAGAATACCAAAATCTTTTGAACTCGTAGAAATGCATGAAGCTTTGGAAAATAATTTCGATTGGATTGTTCCTGAAAACCCATTTAATGAAAGTAGTGAACCCAAGAGTGTTGAGAGAGGGTCATCTGAAACTAATATAGATAAAATACAATGCATTGTTGAGAAGGTTTCTGGTCTTGATTTGGATGCTTCTTCACTTGAAAATACTTGATTCTTACTTTTTGTGCCTAGCTCAAAGGCGTTAAAGAATAGCACTCTTGGGAGATAACCCATGTTTTATTTCTGCAATTTTTTTTGAGTCAAGGTGTTGTTTACTTCTATAATAACTCCGTTGTATCTTTAATTTTTTGAATTGTTGTGCCAAGTAAACTCTCTAGTGGAAAGTTGGTGCTAGATTCAGATTTTTGCGCAGGAACAGATTTTTGTTGTCCACCATATAATTCATACTAAATTCAAGAAAATTTGAAAAAATCTGGAAAAAAAATCTATGTGACCCTTAGATATCTATGCAACTTTTCTTAGTTCTGAGTTTTCTGACCTGAGCAACGTATGTGCCTCGAAAAAATTTGTCTTTACAGACTGTTCTCGTTTTGACAGATTCTACCTTTTATTTTGCATTATCTATTTTACTATGTTGAGTGGATTTTTTTGCTCCACAAAACATAAGTGGCTGTAGAAAATGTTTAGAAAGTATTGGTAATTCTTGTGTCCATGCAGAACATGTGAGTTTTTGATTATGCACTAACCCTCTAATGATAATTACATTGAGTTTGGTATGAAGGAAATTTTCTAGGGTCCAGAAAAGAGGATGATATAATTTGATCAAGAAGAGTGAAAAGCCTAAGCTTGGGGATGCCCCCGTGGATCATCCCAGCAAATTTCAAGAAGACTGAAGCGTCTAAGCTTGGGGATGCCCAAGGCATCCCCTTCTTCACCAACAACTTATCAGGTCCTTTCTAATGAAACTATATTTTTATTCGTTCACATCTTATGTACTTTACTTGGAGCGTATGTTTTTTCTGTAATAAACTAAGTTGGGTCCTAGCATTCTTGTGTGGGAGAGAGACACACTCCGCTTTTTCATATGAATACTCGTATTCTTCCTTTGTTGTCTAGCTGCTGCAATTCTTTTAGCTCCTGTTTTTCATGCATCTCTTATTCAGAGTTGTTATTTCTTGTAGAGTAGTACTCTCTTGTTTTATTGATAAATTATTTGGAGAGTTCGTGTTGAAATAAATTGAATGGTGTTTGGTTGGAAACAGAAAATTCTACATGTGGTAGATGGTATATTGGAAAATACATACATACTCTTGTAGATCACTGTCTTGGATAATTTGATACTTCGCAATTGTTTTGAGTTTTCAAGTAGTTCATGTTTAAGTTCTTATATCATGTGGTTAAAACCTATTAGTGGAGAACTACAGTAGAGCTTGTTGAAATTTGGTGTGCATGATTGGTAACTCTAAGGTCTAGATATTTTCTAGTAAAAGGTGTTTTAGTAACAAAGAGGACAGTATAGAGTCTTATAATGCTTGCAATTTGTTTTCATGTAAGTCTTGTTGTACTAGTTGATATCGTGTGTTTGCTTCAACCAACCTTGCTAGCCTAAACTATGTACTGAGAGGGAATGCTTCCCGTGCATCCAAACCTTGAGGCAAAATCCATGCCATTTGTGTCGACCATACCTACCTATTATGTGGTATTTCCTGCCATTCCAAGTAAATATTTCGTGTGCTACCTTTTAACCTTCAAAATTATTAAACCTGTTTTGTGCTCTGTTGTAGCTCATGAGGAAGTATTGGCTGCTTTATTGTCTCTTTCATGTTTATTTGGCTTCACACCTTGACTAGCATAAATAATGTGCAGTTTCCAAGCTTGGTCAACATCGATAAGCACCTCCATTGATACAAGCAACCTTCTTCAAGACTACGAAATCCTACTAGTTCGAAAAACTCTGGTTCCTTAAATGGGGGAATTTCAGATAGACTACATCATACCTTCCGCATGGGGTCTCTCAACGAGCGTGTGATCACATTAGCATCAAGCACTTTTTATAGCACCGCTGCCGGGAACTTCTAGCTTGCTGAAAGGGGAGTCACACATTTCCACTTTTTCTTTTGTTTTGTTCTTGGTTAGTTTATTTTTGTTTAGTCTTCTTTTCTCTTTGTCAAAAACCCTCAAAAAAATTACTTCTCTAGTTTCTAGTCTTTTATTGCGTTGTTAGTTAATTTTGTTAGTATGTCAAGCTCTAATTGTTTTGTTATGTCTCCCGAGGCTGAGGTCCTCACCTTTAAACAAAGAGGTGGGGAAAGTTTAAAATATATTTGGTATACAATTAATGATGCTCAAAATAGATCCACTAAAAAGCAAGCCACCACTGTTCTTCCTAGAATTTTTATGTGGGTGTCACTGATGTCTACGCACACTTCTATTCTTGTAGACAGTGTTGGGCCTCCAAGTGCAGAGGTTTGTAGAACAGCAGCAAGTCTCCCTTAAGTGGTTCACCCAAGGTTTATCAAACTCACGGAGGTAGAGGTCAAAGATATCCCTCTCAAGAAACCCTACAATTAAGATACAAGAAGTCTCTTGTGTCCCCAACACACCCAATACACTTGTCAGGTATATAGGTGCACTAGTTCGGCGAAGAGATAGTGAAATGCGAGTAATATGGATGGTTATAAGTAATAATAGCAATCTGAAATAAATATGGCAGAAAGCAAACATGTAGCAGAACAGGCGGAAAACGGTGTTTCAATGCTTGGAAACAAGTCCTAGGTATCATACTTTCACTAGTGGACACTCTCAACAATGATCACATAATTGAATAACTAAATATCTTCCATTTACTATGCTACTCTTAACCCTCTCCGGGTGGATAACGAACACTAATCATTGCGTAGGGCTGCAAAAAGCATTCCTTAAAGTAAGCATTCCCATGTCTAGTTAACCCCACGCTGTCAGTATGAGCGCCCTAGAAGGTACTAGACAAACATCAGAATTCATAGAGGAGACACAGACGATGTGCACACTGTCACCTTCACACCGCGGGACAAGGTGACTACAAAGTTCATATTAATAAAACACTTAAGTAGCACAAGATGAAGAGTAACATCTACTTATTCAACTATATTACAAAGCTCACGATCACATATAGATGACACCATGGGAGAGTGAGATGAACTACATAGCTACCGGTAGAGCCCTCAGCCTCGGGGGAGAACTACTCCCTCCTCATCATAGGAGACAACAACGACGATGGAGATGGCGGTGGAGTCGATGGAGATGGCTTCCAGGGCAATTCCCCATCCCGGCAGGGTGCCAGAACAGAGATATGTCCCCCGAAACTTGGGTTGACGATGCCGGCGGCTGCGGAAGGTTTCGTGGAATTTTGCCGATTCTTCTAGGGTTTTCCCTTGGGGGAGTATATATAGGCGAAAGGGAGATGCCGGGGAGTGGCCAGGGGGCCCACACCACCAGGTGGCGCGGCCAGGGGGACCCGTGCCACCCTATGGTGCGGCCACCATGTGGCCCTTCTCCGGGGCTCTTCGGGACTTCCGGAAGATTCCGGGGAAAAATAGGAACTTCGGGATTCGTGGGGTCCAATTCCGAGAATATTTCCAGAACAACTTTTCTGAAATAAAAAACAGCAGAAAACAGGGAACTGGCACTTCACATCTTGTTAATAGGTTAGTCCCGGAAAAAGTGTAAAAAATCTATAAAGAAGGGAGAAAACATGTAGCAATTGACATAATATCAACATGGAACATCAGAAATTATAGATACGTTGGAGACGTATCAAGCATCCCCAAGCTTAGTTCCTACTCGTCCTCGAGTAGGTAAACGATAAAACAAAATAATTTCTGAGGTGACATGCTACCACGCAATCTTGATCATAATATTAAAAGAGCATGTAAACTAGGATCAAATGAACTAAAGATGTGATCTATATTTGATATCAACAAGTAATGCATAAACAAAGAAGAAAGAAGTAAAACTTTTAATGAATCAATACTAAAATACTATCAACCGTGCAAAGTTTATTAGAGATGATTTAAGCTTTCAAGAACAACAATATCATGCACATCAAACGATCTTCACCACCCCTGTTAGGATCAAGTCAAGCTTTCCACACGATGCAATGCTTGAATATTAAACTATTTGCGCACTAAAAACAAGCAAGTGTTCTGCGTTGGTCCCTGGCACCGGGATGCTATGGCAAAGAGAACATTATGGGGGGTTTGGAAATTCAATGGAAGAAAGGCTTGTCGAAGAGTCGTATCAACAAATCCCTCGGGTGATCCGATAGTGTTTCGAGTAGAGGAAGGACGTACGCGCTGGTGATCTCGACGGCTAACAAGGAGCAAGATTTACCCAGGTTCGGGGCCCTCGTAGAGGTAAAACCCTTACTCCTGCTTGTCTGATCTGTATTATGGCGAGATAGTCGATCTGTTACAATGGCGATGCCATGGTGGTGTGTACGGGGTATCTCGTGTATTCTCTAGTCTAGTTGTGGCTTGTATCTTCCTCTCTCTAGATTGGATCTCCCTTTTCTCTCCTCCCTCATGGCTTTATATATGCAGCCAGGAGGGGGTTACACGAGTCCTAGTAGACTACGTATAGGAGTTCTTGTCTTGACCCGCAAGTCTTGCGGGTGGGCCTTCGTTGGGCCTTCTAGTAGCGCAGGATAACACCTCTATTTGGGCCCAGGTCTTGGGCCTTGGATCGGGTAGGCTTACTCGATAGGTCCAGGAGTCATCCCCACGTCAGTAGCCCCCGAGTGTTTATTCGACTGAGAATAGTCGGGTAAGCACTCAAAGTTCATTCTTGATTTCTTCGCTTGGTGATTCAATCGCCTGTTTTTGAGGGTGTATACCCTGTGCGCGAAGCGCTCATGTACTCGAGCATCGAGTGATAAATATGCCTTTTGTTTTCTATTTTCGCTTGGCTCTCCGGAAAGATCAGGGCCAATTAATTGCATCTAGAGCAAAAACGGTTCTGGCATACACGAATTCGAGACCTCCGACTCGAATCCGGCGGGGTGATTGTTGCGACTGGGCCGTGGAGGTCTTACCGAGTCGAACTTAACCTGAAGGGGTACCCAGCGCGTCCGCTAGGATTTTTCTTCGTGTTGTTCACACGGAAAGTTTACCGGAGGAAGCAGCTTGAGTGCGATTCCAGGCCCACAGGAGAGATCCTCGGGTCTTACCTTCGTACTCGAAAGAATACGGCATCAATATGTGCCTAGTCGGCCAAACGATCTAGGATAAGGATGTGTAAGTACATCGTGTTGTAGAGTTGAGGGAGCCGCACACTCGCGATTTTACCTTAATCATGTTCCTGCGATTTTTCGGGTGAAGAAATCTTGCTTTTTCTTGATCTTGTGCGAAAGAGATTTCGCGTTATGAAGTTTATACAAAATAAGTTTCATGTCAAGTGTGTTCATGCGAAAGAAATTTCGCGTCTTGATGTGCCCATACGAAAGAGATTTCGTGTCAGGGTGTCCATGCGAAAGAAATTTCGCGTCTTGATATGCCCATACGAAAGAGATTTCGTGTCAGGGTGTCCATGCGAAAAATATTTCGCGTAATCTTTTCCTTGCTGCGTGGCGAGTGCCTTTTTGTGTAGTGGAGCCGCGATGTTTTCGGCGATGCTTGTGGCGAGTGCCCTTTTGTTTGAAGATTCCGAAGAAAAATAAGCCTGTTGGCTGTCGCTCGCGTGATGTCGTGGTGCACTGAGTACTCTTCGGCCTCCCGATGGGACGTGACGAGAAGTGTCAGAGACTAGACGTGTCGGAGTTGACGCGGTGGAGGTGTACACGACACGGGGGACAGAGTCGACGCGGTGGAGGTGTACTCGACACGGCAGACGGAGTCGACGCGGTGGAGGTATACTTGACACGGCGGACGGAGTCGACGCGAAAATCGTGTAGTTGACGCGGATGTGACGGAGTCGCACGACGACGTGGAAGTCGTGTAGTTGACACGGACGCTCAGCCACCGAGTCCACACAAGAAGATGGACCCGAAAAGTCTTCAAAATGTTCTGATTTCGCGAATTGGTTCGCACTGTCCTATGTGTCTCGTCGAAACGGACAAGTTTGATGTTTTGCTTTTCTTCATCCGAGTTATTATGCGGTTTGTACGACCACAATAAGGATCTGGACGAACAAATCTGACACAACTCCTCAGGTACGCGGCCAGCGTGTCAGATGCTTCCGACGCGGTAGTACGTCGAGTGCGTGCATAGCGCTTATCGGTTGCGCGATCAGCGCTCATTGGGCGTGCGGCTAGCGCACCCGATGGGAGTAGCTCCCGAGTCTATGTGCGATTATTTGTAATCGGGCATAGACTCAAAAATCTTCGAACGTCGCTTCCTCGATTTATCGGGTGCACGGCAGTGCTCCCGATGGGAGTAGCCCCCGAGGCTATGTTCGACTCGCAGAGTCGGGCATAGACTCAGGTTGTTCTGAAGCTAACCCCGTGTGCTTGTCTTCTGTTGGCTCGCGGATGAGGACATGCGTCGATTCCCGGAGGAGTGTATGTGTCGACTCCGAGCGGAGGATATCTGTCGACTCCGAGCGGAGGATATGTCTCGACTGTCGACTCCATGCGGAGGATATGTGTCAAATCCGAGCGGAAGACTGTGTCGATTGTCGACTCCGAGCGGAGGATTGTGTCGATTGTCGACTCCGAGCGGAGGATATGTGTCGACTGTCGAAGTTGCAGTCAACGTTGTGGTTCCTGTGTTGCAGTTGTAGCCATATAATCGGATGTGGTTAAATAATATAACAGTAGTGATGTGTCTAGCAAAATGTACAGAACAAATTGTTGCTCGGTTTTATATTGGTTGTGAACCAACAATCTATCGACTCGCAGAGTCGAGTATGGCCTGTTGGTAGGCAATGATTTGACCCTACGCGACACTTTTGCATCGTACGTTGTGCCCTTTCGTTAGCCTGACAGCCATTGTCTATGCTCCTTGCCGACATGCCAGTTGCTGCTGCAAACCGGGTCGGAGTCAAGGGTCGACGTCAGGCAGCATCAGCTACTCGGGTTGTAGCGTGTAAATGCGGTAGTGTAACGCGCAGCATGACGGGTCTTGAGTATTCATGTAGTTTGCGGGTCGCAGCCCTTGACTGTCAGGTGTAGCTTCACAGCAGATTATAAACATAAAATAAATAAATTTGTCGACTCGTATGGAAGAAAGTTATCTGTGTATGACACTGCCGTAGTCGACGAGTCGGTGCCGAGTGACGGAGTCGACAAATATCGCCGGAATCGATGAACCGGACTCGTGTGTCGAGTGCGGCTGTTTCGCGCCTCAGTCCCCGAGTGTCGAGCGCGGCTGCGGCGAATTCTCGAGTGCGTCTACTTTGCAGCACAACCCCCGAGCAACGAGTGTGGCCGAAGGACTCGACGCGGCGGACCGAGTCGACGCGGCAGAGTCGCGATGTTTACCCGAAGGACTCAACGCGGCAGACCGAGTCGATGCGGCGGAGTCGCGATGTTTACCCGAAGGACTCGATACGGCAGACCGAGTCGACGTGGCAGAGTCGCGATGTTTACCCGAAGGGCTCGACGCAGAGAACCGAGTCGACGTGGCGGAGTCGCGATGTTTACCTGAAGGACTCGACGCGGCGGACCGAGTCGACGCAGCGGAGTCGCGATGTTTGCCCGAAGGACTCGACGCGGTGGAGCCGCGACGTTTGTTGTGTGTACACGGAGGTAAATGTTTATGTCGAGCCCCCGGACACTAGTATGGCGAGTCGCCATGTTTTGTTGATGTTTCTTGGTCTTTGTGTCGACTCGCAAATTGCCGAAATAGGATCCAAATCCGCGATTTGAATTCGCGAACTCGCAGAGATCCAAAATGTATCGCAGTGCGCGAGTCTCTGACGGAGATCTAACTGTTGGAATTGGCTCAAAACAGACGGAGTGCTGCGGGATTGTATTCCACAGCTTTTGAACGGTGTGATGTTCGAATTGCTATCCGAGTCGACCGTGAGAGTTGTTTTCCCCAAGTCGTGCGGAGTTCCGCCGAATTCTGATAGGGCTTCAGTGTTTGGGTCATCCATGGAGATCTAACCGTCGGAATTCGTCGATTCTTTTTGGAGCTGATAGATAATTTGATTTCGCATCTTTTCACTAAAGTAATTGTTCAGATAAGTTTCGAGTCGCCGTTGATAGGGTCCGCAATATGTACGTTGTTGTTGTCCTGTAGCCTGCACGTGAAGAACAATGTTGATATAGATGACGAAGGCCGTGCGCGATGCCGGCGAGTGCTCAATTAAGTTGAAGGACCCAAAGTAGATTGAATCTGTGGGGGCCGAAAACCCGAAGATTGATGTAGATGAGGCCGGCGAGACCGTAGATCCAGCGCGTGTCGTTCCCACAGACGGCGCCAATTGTCGAAGAGCCGTATCAACAAATCCCTCGGGTGATCTGGTAGGGTTTCGAGTAGAGGAACGATGTACGCGCTGGTGATCTCGACGGGTAACAAAGAGTAAGATTTACCCAGGTTTGGGGCCCTCGTAGAGGTAAAACCCTTACTCCTGCTTGTCTGATCTGTATTATGGCGAGATAGTCGATCTGTTACAATTGCGATGCCATGGTGGTGTGTACGGGGTATCCCGTGTATTGTCTAGTCTAGTTGTGGCTTGTATATTTCTCTCTCTAGATTGGATCTCCCTTTTATCTCCTCCCTCATGGCTTTATATATGCAGCTAGGAGGGTGTTACACGAGTCCTAGTAGACTACGTATAGGAGTTCTTGTCTTGACCCGCAAGTCTTGCGGGTGGGCCTTCGTTGGGCCTTCTAGTAGCGCAGGATAGCACCTCTCTTTGGGCCCGGGTCTTGGGCCTTGGATCGGCTAGGCTTACCCGATAGGTCCAAGAGTCATCCCCACGTCTGTGACGCCCCGAGATCGGGCACTATGCAAATTTCAGCATTCCCGCCAAAATCCACATAATAACCGATTCCAGGTTGCCACTTGTGATAACATTACAGCAGTTCACGAATAATCCACAACAACAACAGAGGAGGTATATACAAGACGACTCAAACGAGTCAAGGATACAACTGATACAATACAAAGATCCAAATAACAGCGGAAGAAACAACATAGCGTCCGACTACGGACAAGATACAAATTGGACTAAGAGTCCTGAAGATAACCGATGGCGTCCAATCCTTGCCCAGGCCAAGCCGGAGGGATTCCCAAGCTAACGTCGTCAGACTTCAAACCTGTTGACTGCAATGTGGAATATGCAGCCACGAAAAGGATTCGTGGGTCAGTACGGTTAAGTACTGGCAAGTGGATAAACCATACTCACAAGATACCAGCATAACCAATCATCACAAGATACAAATACTTTGGGTTCAACGGAAAGGAAAGGATTATTGCAAAGAAGCGGCAGCGGGCTGCACTAACTAACTACAGAGACTCGCTAGAACATCCGGCTAAAAGAAAGGGATAAGATAGCGCATCAGAACCAACTACAACTACTCACCAAACAATACCCATCCAATGTTACCCCCTACTAAGGAAGCAACCCAAGGAAACTCACACGGTTGATTAGGGTGACATCATTCTTATGGTGGAGGTAATCTATATTACTAGTCAAGTTATTATCGTTAGGTGTAAGTTGTCTGAGTACTTGTTAGCCAGCACTTTCACCAAGTCATCCATAACCGCGGACAACACGGCTTCTCGAGAAGATTTAACCCTGCAGGGATGCACCAATTTGGCCGTACACGTAATAATAACCCGCCAGACGGGGGATCAACCCACCAAGCGAGGTACTCAACACAACCCAACTCTTCTTCGCATCAAGCCCAAAGAACCACGTGCAATTGAGCGCACGGCTAATCAAGCCCCACGAAGAAAAGGGGACCCTCATAGCACTCTAAGAACGTGTCTCCCTAAATGCCGACTACAAAAGTTCCACCCTGGCGCCAAGGGTTCGCACCTGCATATGCATGCGGCAAATGGAAAACCCGAACTAAATGAGGCGATTTGGACGAGATGCGAATCGAATCAGAATTGCGGGGGGCGCCCATACTCGCTTCCCACATGCGGTTAGTGCGCTCATCATGGATCAATGGACAAGACCCTTTTCCTAATTAGGGTCGACACTAGCAGGCCTCAAAACCACGCCGGGCCTCCTGCCGGTGCCTTATCATCAAATTATTATTACCCAAAACATTAACATGTTGTTGATTGAATTGAAACCCAACTATCAAACTAAACAGGTGATAAGACGGACAGCAAGACTTGAGCGCAAACAACACTAAGCATGCAACTACGACACGAGGGCCAACAAGGTAAACAAACAACAGTTAATAGGAAGTGGAAGGAAGGCTATATCATGGCTGCAAGGTAAACATATGATAGGATCGAGACACAAGCATCGAATCATAAGGCTAGCATAAGAACGACGGAAAGAATCGGTAACAAGTGATGAAAGGCAGCCATAGGTAGCAAGTGAGTATACTTGCCTGGAATCCAGCAAGTAGAGGTACATCCAAAGAACTTGTCGTTGCTCACATCATCTCAACGTCCTATCCGTGAAGAAGCAACGAACTAGAACAAACACCGGATGCAACAATTACTACTACAGCAAAAGATCCAGCATGATCAAGATATGGATGCATGACAAGTTTAAGGATGCATCAAAGATAAACTAGTTGACATGGTAAACATATTTAAATGGGCCCATATGCAATTTGGATTGCATATGGAAAAGCCCATGAATTAATGTTGAATTAAATGATCTACAAATAACCATCATGTGAAAGTTGATTAGAATGAAGCATGGATGAATAAATCAATGAGAAAAACAACAATAGCTTCAATTGGAAATGTTGTTTACCAAGTTTGGAATTTTATTTATTAAGTTATGAAATTTGGCTTCTTAAGTGAGTTACACAAACATTTATTGTTTTCACCCATTTTAATTGTTCAAAACAGATAACAAAATTCATATTTGGAAAGAACACGAAATTTTAGATGGAATACATATTTCATTTGTTGAATTTGGATTTTGGATGAGCAAGTTATTAAATTGACAATTTCAAATGCATTAATTAAGAAACAGTTGTTTTCAGCAATTTAAATTATTCAAAACAGAAAACAAAGTTGATATTTGGAAAGCTTATTCAATTTTGCATGGAAAACATATTTTACATGTTGGAATTGGATTTGAATTGCCCAAGTTATGAATTGTGCAATTTAAGAGGTTTAATTAAAGCAGTGAATTATTGAACCACTTTTAATTAGGAAAAACAGTAAACAAATTGCATTGAAAAGGTTGAAAACATGTAGCAAATGTTTCACTGAACATTTTGAGCTATTAAACATAATTTTTGGGTTATTATTGAATTTATTATGCAATTCTTCATAAGTAGTCTTATTCCGTCCTTTTTAGTAAACAGAGGGAAACATGTTCAAAATTAATTCAATTGTGACCAAATAAAATTCCAATGTGTATATTTTGTTAAGACAAATTTTTAGAGCCCAAGTTTGCTCAAATTGGATGAACAGAACTAAAGTTATGAAATTCCAAAGTTTCCAATTTTTATTGCATTTTCAGTAATTAATTATTTAGTGCAAAAATTATTACAGAAACATATTGCAGTTTTGTTACTAATGGAAAGAGCACAAGATTTTGAATCCACAGAAACTTGAATCATTGAATTTGGAGCAATATTCAATTTTATATTGATTTTAGAATTAAAGAAACAAATCTGTTTTTCTGGAATTCGGGCAAAAAAGAAAAGGGGCAGAAAAAGGTGTGGCTTTTCTGCCTGGGGGGATTCGAACTCAGGGATGTTGGGTGTGCGCAAGGGGGTGTTACCAGCTGGGCTATTGATCCGGTTGGTGATGGATACATGGGCGCAAGGGTTTTGAGGTGGGCTTGCGGGCTTTGACGAAACTGAACGCAGTTCAGTTACTCCATCCTGATCGGAACCAGCCACGACGGCCGGCGATCGCTGGGCGCAGAGGGCAGGAGGCGGAGAGAGGGAAGAGGAGAGAGGGGAGAGAGGAGAGAGGGGATAGGAGAGAGGGGAGAGGGGAGAGGGGGAGCGCTCACCGGGGGCTTGTCGTCGCCGAACAGAGGAGGAGGCGGCGAGCTCGCTGTGGCCAAACGGGGAGGAACTCGTCGCCGGCGTGCTCGCTGCGGTTCACCTCCGGCCGCGCCGCCTTCACCAAAACCGCAGCCCACACCTCCACGATTCCATTCCCGACGAGATGGAGGGCCGAGGGTGCCCGTGGTGGCCGCGCCATGGCCCGCAACTTTCGGCCATGGAGGCACCTCCAAGGTTCAGAGAAAGGAAAATAAACAGAGGAGGGAGGGAGGAAGAAGAAGGTGGCGGCTAGGAGGAGGAGAGGGAGTGGCCTAGGGTTAGGGTTTGGGAAAGGAGGGGGAGAAGGGCTATAAGGGGGAGGAGAGCAGGTGGAGGGGACAGGTGGTGACAGCGACCTCCTATCCTCAAGGGGATGTGGGCTGCTCGGTTGGGGCTTGGTGGGCTGGGCCAATTGGATGGCCTGCCCTCCTTTCTTTGTTTTATTTTTTTATTTCCTGTTTACATTTTTTTTGTACGAAAGAATGAGAGAGAGAGGAAAAGAATAAAGTGTTAGGGTTCTATTCTTTATGAATTAATTTCTATTGATTTACAAAACAGCAAGTGCAAAGTATGTTAACATTAATTTCCGAAATTTGAAATGTCAATTTGATTTTAATTTTCTATTTGAATTTCGAATAGGGTTTCATAAAGGATGGTTTTTTTGAATTAACCAAGCAAAAAAAATTAATTCCAAATCAATTTTTATTGAAAACAAGTTGAGTGTGAAACAAGAGTGCATTGTTTGAATTTTCTTAAGTTGGTTTGAAAGTTTTAATTGATTTGAAAACAAGTGCAAGGCATATGATGCATGATGCTATGCGATGAAAAAGAAAACAACAAGCAACTTTCTATTTGGGAAAAACCCCGGGTGTTACAGCCGACACCACTAACAAGGGGATTGCGCCCTCGCAATCCACCCAAGGCAAGGGGAAGAGAGGTTTCAACTACGGAGTCTTCGTGTTGCGGTTGATTTCCCGGGTCAGTGGGCGGATCTCTTCTTCTCGACACCACTAACAACAGTTTCTCGACACCACTAACAAGAGATTCTTGCTCGGAGTGACGACGATGTTCTTCCACCAGGAATCTTCCGATGATCGAACCTACTAGGTTAAAGGCTCAGAAAACGTCCACCCACGTAGGATCCTAACACTTTGAAAGATAGACAAGGGGGAGACTCCAAAACAAATAAGATGGGAGGGGAAATAGAATAGAGATAAGGAGAAAACAAGAATTCTATTGAGATGTTTCCAAAATAGTTTTAGTACAAATAGTTTTGACACTCTAGAAACAACGACCGTTAGCGAGGTTATCCTACAGGGTTTGCGGACCCGTTGCTTCGATAACCATTCGTATCGAAACAATATCGGGAATCGGAAACCATGCTCTGATACCATTTGTGACGCCCCGAGATCGGGCACTATGCAAATTTCAACATTCCCGCCAAAATCCACATAATAACCGATTCCACGTTGCCACTTGTGATAACATTACATCAGTTCACGAATAATCCACAACAACAACAGAGGAGGTATATACAAGACGACTCAAACGAGTCAAGGATACAACTGATACAATACAAAGATCCAAATAACAGCGGAAGAAACAACATAGCGTCCGACTACGGACAAGATACAAATTGGACTAAGAGTCCTGAAGATAACCGATGGCGTCCAATCCCTGCCCAGGCCAAGCCGGAGGGATTCCCAAGCTAACGTCGTCAGACTTCAAACCTGTTGACTACAATGTGGAATATGCAGCCACGAAAAGGATTCGTGGGTCAGTACGGTTAAGTACTGGCAAGTGGATAAACCATACTCACAAGATACCAGCGTAACCAATCATCACAAGATACAAATACTTTGGGTTCAACGGAAAGGAAAGGATTATTGCAAAGAAGCGGCAGCGGGCTGCACTAACTAACTATAGAGACACGCTACAACATCCGGCTAAAAGAAAGGGATAAGATAGCGTATCAGAACCAACTACAACTACTCACCAAACAATACCCATCCAATGTTACCCCCTACTAAGGAAGCAACCCAAGGAAACTCACACGGTTGATTAGGGTGACATCATTCTTATGGTGGAGGTAATCTATATTACTAGTCAAGTTATTATCGTTAGGTGTAAGTTGTCTGAGTACTTGTTAGCCAGCACTTTCACCAAGTCATCCATAACTACGGACAACACGGCTTCTCGAGAATATTTAACCCTGCAGGGATGCACCAATTTGGCCGTACACGTAAGAATAACCCGCCAGACGGGGGATCAACCCACCAAGCGAGGTACTCAACACAACCCAACTCTTCTTCGCATCAAGCCCAAAGAACGACGTGCAATTGAGCGCACGGCTAATCAAGCCCCACGAAGAAAAGGGGACCCTCATAGCACTCTAAGAACGTGTCTCCCTAAATTCCGACTACAAAAGTTCCACCCTGGCGCCAAGGGTTCGCACCTGCATATGCATGCGGCAAATGGAAAACCCGAACTAAATGAGGCGATTTGGACGAGATGCGAATCGAATCAGAATTGCGGGGGGCGCCCATACTCGCTTCCCACATGCGGTTAGTGCGCTCATCATGGATCAATGGACAAGACCCTTTTCCTAATTAGGGTCGACACTAGCAGGCCTCAAAACCACGCCGGGCCTCCTGCCGGTGCCTTATCATCAAATTATTATTACCCAAAACATTAACATGTTGTTCATTGAATTGAAACCCAACTATCAAACTAAACAGGTGATAAGACGGACAGCAAGACTTGAGTGCAAACAACACTAAGCATGCAACTACGACACGAGGGCCAACAAGGTAAACAAACAACAGTTAATAGGAAGTGGAAGGAAGGCTATATCATGGCTGCAAGGTAAACATATGATAGGATCGAGACACAAGCATCAAATCATAAGGCTAGCATAAGAACGACGGAAAGAATCGGTAACAAGTGATGAAAGGCAGCCATAGGTAGCAAGTGAGTATACTTGCCTGGAATCCTGCAAGTAGAGGTACATCCGAAGAACTTGTCGTTGCTCACATCATCTCAACGTCCTATCCGCGAAGAAGCAACGAACTAGAACAAATACCGTATGCAACAATTACTGCTACGGCAAAAGATCCAGCATGATCAAGATATGGATGCATGACAAGTTTAAGGATGCATCAAAGATAAACTAGTTGACTTGGTAAACATATTTAAATGGGCCCATATGCAATTTGGATTGCATATGGAAAAGCCCATGAATTAATGTTGAATTAAATGATCTACAAACAACCATCATGTGAAAGTTGATTAGAATGATGCATGGATGAAGAAAACAATGAGAAAAACAACAATAGCTTCAATTGGAAATGTTGTTTACCAAGTTTGGAATTTTATTTATTAAGTTATGAAATTTGGCTTCTTAAGTGAGTTACACAAACATTTATTGTTTTCACCCATTTTAATTATTCAAAACAGATAACAAAATTCATATTTGGAAAGAACACGAAATTTTAGATGGAATACATATTTCATTTGTTGAATTTGGATTTTGGATGAGCAAGTTATTAAATTGACAATTTCAAATGCATTAATTAAGAAACAGTTGTTTTCAGCAATTTAAATTATTCAAAACAGAAAACAAAGTTGATATTTGGAAAGCTTATTCAATTTTGCATGGAAAACATATTTTACATGTTGGAATTGGATTTGAATTGCCCAAGTTATGAATTGTGCAATTTAAGAGGTTTAATTAAAGCAGTGAATTATTGAACCACTTTTAATTAGGAAAAACAGTAAACAAATTGCATTGAAAAGGTTGAAAACATGTAGCAAATGTTTCACTGAACATTTTGAGCTATTAAACATAATTTTTGGGTTATTATTGAATTTATTATGCAATTCTTCATAAGTAGTCTTATTCCGTCCTTTTTAGTAAACAGAGGGAAACATGTTCAAAATTAATTCAATTGTGACCAAATAAAATTCCAATGTGTATATTTTGTTAAGACAAATTTTTAGAGCCCAAGTTTGCTCAAATTGGATGAACAGAACTAAAGTTATGAAATTCCAAAGTTTCCAATTTTAGTGCAAAAATTATTACAGAAACATATTGCAGTTTTGTTACTAATGGAAAGAGCACAAGATTTTGAATCCACAGAAACTTGAATCATTGAATTTGGAGCAATATTCAATTTTATATTGATTTTAGAATTAAAGAAACAAATCTGTTTTTTCTGGAATTCGGGCAAAAAAGAAAAGGGGCAGAAAAAGGTGTGGCTTTTCTGCCTAGGGGGGATTCGAACTCAGGGATGTTGGGTGTGCGCAAGGGGGTGTTACCAGCTGGGCTACTGATCCGGTTGGTGATGGATACATGGGCGCAGGGGTTTTGAGGTGGGCTTGCGGGCTTTGACGAAACTGAACGCAGTTCAGTTACTCCATCCTGATCGGAACCAGCCACGACGGCCGGCGATCGCTGGGCGCAGAGGGCAGGAGGCGGAGAGAGGGAAGAGGAGAGAGGGGAGAGAGGAGAGAGAGGAGAGGAGAGAGGGGAGAGGGGAGAGGGGGAGCGCTCACCGGGGGCTTGTCGTCGCCGAACAGAGGAGGAGGCGGCGAGCTCGCTGTGGCCAAACGGGGAGGAACTCGTCGCCGGCGTGCTCGCTGCGGTTCACCTCCGGCCGCACCGCCTTCACCAAAACCGCAGCCCACACCTCCACGATTCCATTCCCGGCGAGATGGAGGGCCGAGGGTGCCCGTGGTGGCCGCGCCATGGCCCGCAACTTTCGGCCATGGAGGCACCTCCAAGGTTCAGAGAAAGGAAAATAAACAGAGGAGGGAGGGAGGAAGAAGAAGGTGGCGGCTAGGAGGAGGAGAGGGAGTGGCCTAGGGTTAGGGTTTGGGAAAGGAAGGAGAGAAGGGCTATTAGGGGGAGGAGAGCAGGTGGATGGGACAGGTGGTGACAGCGACCTCCTGTCCTCTGTACGGACAGAGGTAGGGGAAAGGGGATGTGGGCTGCTCGGTTGGGGCTTGGTGGGCTGGGCCAATTGGATGGCCTGCCCTCCTTTCTTTGTTTTATTTTTTTATTTCCTGTTTACATTTTTTTTGTAGGAAAGAATGAGAGAGAGAGGAAAAGAATAAAGTGTTAGGGTTCTATTCTTTATGAATTAATTTCTATTGATTTACAAAACAGCAAGTGCAAAGTATGTTAACATTAATTTCCGAAATTTGAAATGTCAATTTGATTTTAATTTGCTATTTGAATTCCGAATAGGGTTTCATAAAGAATGGTTTTTTTGAATTAACCAAGCAAAAAAAATCAATTCCAAATCAATTTTTATTGAAAACAAGTTGAGTGTGAAACAAGAGTGCATTGTTTGAATTTTCTTAAGTTGGTTTGAAAGTTTTAATTGATTTGAAAACAAGTGCAAGGCATATGATGCATGATGCTATGCGATGAAAAAGAAAACAACAAGCAACTTTCTATTTGGGAAAAACCCCGGGTGTTACAACGTCAAGGCTCACAAAGCTGAAAGTGGTCATTAGACAAGAGAAAGTCTTACAACCGAAGCTATGCAAGGAGTAGGGATTGCCACACAACGGATGCACATAGAGCTATAAGTGTATGAAAGCTCTCCAATGGAACTAGTGGGGGTGCATCCAACTTACTTGCTCACGAAGACCTAGAGCTCATTTGAGAAGGCTCATCATTGGAATATACAAGCCAAGTTCTATAATGTAAAGTTCCCCACATAGTTATGAATGAATGATAATATGAAAACTTTCTCCAAAATGAAGTATTGGTGCTAAACATGAAGCACAAGTGTGGTATATAAAGGATAGTGATGCGCCCCTCTCTCTTTATTCTCTCTTTGGACCTTTTTTCTTTTTGGGCTTTTTCATTTTTTTTATATATCCTCACCGGTAGGGGAAACATCCTATATTACAATGAATCATCACACTTTTAGTACTCATAACTCATAAAGAAATATCTCTGATGTCTCTAACTGCATACTCCTGCCAGTGTAGCAGTATGCATAAATAACCATGAAGCTCATCATCAAGTAACATAATGGAGGTGGATGTTGTGCGGCAATATATCTCGGAATGGCTATGGAAATTCCATGATAGGTAGGTATGGTGGCTATTTTGAGGAAGAATATATGGGCTTATGCGTAGGAGAACAAATTCCTCCCACGGGATTTGGATGCACTGGCGAAGTATGCACCAACTCTCAATGTGAGAAAGGGCAATGCACAGTACCGAAGAAGCTAGCAAATATGGATGGTGGAAGTGCCAGGAACCGGAACATAGACTCACAAGTTAAAAGATTTCAGCAAGCAAATCATCTTACAAGGAAAAGTGCAAATCACTCCAAGAGGGTCCGTGGCAGTGACAAGTCTGTGTTGGCTACCCCGACCGTAGCGCGTAAGAAAAGGCCGATCAGAAATGTATCACTCGTAGCAATCATATACCATCGTTTCTATCAGCTGGTAATTTAAGTGTGGCACAGTTTCAAGTTTCTTAGACCAAACATTAAAAGTTTCTACTTACTAGTCCTTCCCATTTATCCATTAAGCAAACTAATATCTCAAAACAACAGCAATGATTCAAGTGAAGCAGTTTAGTGATCTACAAGACCATTCAATCTTTTCCACTATACCAACTATCACAATAGCATTTCTATTCCCAACCAATCACATATGAGAACCACCTAACTACAAAATCTAACAACTCTAAATAAGACATGCATGAAAACAAAGGCTAAACGCAGTACTAGCAAAAAGTGAACACTCACATAACAATAAGAAATTGTAACACCTGGGGTGTTACCCTAAATAGAAGTTGGTTGTTTTTCTTTTTTTTGCATGCATCACATTGCATTGCACCATGTTTGCCTCACCACTGAATAATTCAAATCAAAGCAATCCTATTTATCATATCCCAATATGGGTTTAAAAATTAAAATTTGGCAAACAAGCTAATCTCAATAATGTTTGTATAATTGCTTGTTGCTTATTAAATACAATTTGTTTATTTCCCAAAACTCCAACCCAAACACTATTTGAGAATCACCTAACAATTTAATATCCAATTAATAATTTCAAATTGTTGAAAATATTTTTTAAACTACTTGTTGTTGTTGTGTTGCAAATTAATAAAATTTAGTTATCAAATAAACAACCCAAACCCTCTTTGAGAAACAAATTCAACTAACACCTTTAAATCAAATTAAACTTTCAAAATTGTGAATCTAAGATTAACAATTGCTTTAATTTCTGTTTGTAACTTAATACAAATTTCATAAAATAAATTTCCCCAAAACTCTTTTCTATCTCTCTCTTACTCTCATCCTTTACAAAAAAAAAGAGAGAAGAAAATAAAAATTAAAAAGAGAGGAGAGAGGCAGCCAGCCTTCTCCCTTTTTCCCTCAGCCCACCTAGTGGCCCATCCCCCTCTGTTCTATTTCGGCCCAGCCCACTCCACCTCATCTTCCTCGTACGGACAGAGGAGAGGTCGCTATCATCTCCCCCCTCCATGGACCCCTCCTTGCTCCACCTGCCCCGATCCCCTACAAGTACGCCTACCCTAACCCTAGGCCGCACCTCTCCCCTCCCCTCCTCTGCCGCCGCCATCTTCCCTCTCTCACCCTTCCAACCCTCGATTCTTTTCTCTGTACCAATTCCGAGAGGGAGTGGCGGAAGCAGCCACCGTTACCGTCGAATTTCGTCGCCGTCGGTCCTCCTTGAACGTGTCCGGCTACCCCAGCACCACCACGGTGAGTCCCCGGTTCAATTCCCGCGGTTTATGTGCCCTATCGCATCATGTAGTTTGCTCTAGCTTCGGTCTGTTTGTGTGTGCGCCATGAACGCAAGGAAAAGCTCCTCTCCATGTTCCTGCTTTGCCGAATTGCTCAGGTGTTTTTCCTGCACGCACGCTACCGTGGCAGCATCACGTGCCCGGCGTCTAACTATCCAGCCCACCGCACCATGCCCCTGCCTCTTTGCCCTCTAGATCGCACCAGGGAATCGAGCGGCCCCTGCTGCAATATTGTCTCCGTCGAACTGTCTTTCCGAACCTGAAGAACAGCATGGTTTCGATCGAAATTCAGTTTCCCCGCTCCTGTCACTTCTTCTCATGTTAAATCCGTTAGGTATCAGCAACACTATCTCAGCCCATTGGTCAGTGCTTCTGTCGAGCAGCGCTGCATCCCAGGATCAAGTCCCATCGGAAGCAAGGGACTCATTATTTTGCTTCTATTTTTGTTTCTGTTCCGTAATGAACCTGAGTTCAGTTTTGTCAGAGAAACGCCGTAACTGCGCTACTCATATTGTGTAAGACCTGTACACTCGTGCAAACACATTAGCTAGCCAAGTGGTTCTGCCTCCGATCTGCTTCGTAGGAGATCGCTGGTTCAATTCCCAGCCGAGGCAATATTTTTTCTCCTTTTTTTTATCCTGTTATATATAGTCTGTATCTGAAAGTCTGTATCCACCGTTCCTGCTTGTAAAATTCAGTTTATGTGGGAGTTGCTACTTGTATACCCAGCTCTGCTTCCTACATAAAAACCATCGTAGTCTGATGGCTCACATTCTAGTCCTCCTCCTGGGTAACAGAAGATCAAATCCTTGCTCCGACCAATCTTTTGCTCTGCCCTCTTTTATTTTATTTGCAAACTTGTCTATGCCATATCTTCTAATTTGTAAATGCAAATAATACAAACTTTATGTCTAAAATTATCAGAAAGATGTACGGAACATTAATTTTCCATCCATGCTCAAGTTGCATATTTGATATTGATCATTTGTTGCATCGTGCATGTCACCTAAATAACCCTCTATGGAATGTGTTGGGGGTATCGATTAAGTGATGCCCCGTTCCATTTAATTTTGCTTAGCTCACCCAATTTCTCGTTTGATCATATTAACCAACATCTAATTTGATGGCTAGCTAAATAAATTAAACCTATGATTAATTGTTGGGCTTCCGGCTCAATTTAAATTGATTTAATTGCATAAATCATAACTAATTCATTTTAACTCCAAATTTGAAAAGTAAAATATGTTTTCCAATCAAAATTCTCTAAACTTTGCAAATATCAACTTTATTTCTGGTTTTGAATAATTTAAAATGCTGAAAACAATTATTATTTGTTAAATGCTTTAAACATTGCAAAATTCATAACTTGGGCAATTCAAATCCAATTCCAACATGTAAAATATGTTTTCCATACCATTTTGAATAACCTTTTCAAATATAAATTTTTCTTCCTGGTTTGAATAATTCAAATTGCCTAAATAATTTAATACTTGTTTAATTCATTTAAAATTGATAAAATCATAACTTGCTCAAAATAAAATAATTTTGAACATGCAAAATATGTTTTCAAACCACCAAAGTGTGAACTTTGCAAATGTGAATTTGAAACTATGTTTTGACTAAATAAAATTCAATTAATATTCAAACTTGTCTTAAATTCAATTAAAACTTGTTTAATATTGTTTAATTCATAATTAAATTATCCTAACCCCTATTTCAACATGTGAAACATGTAATCCAACTAAAATTTGATGTTCTATTCAAATACAAACTTTGTTAATTGTTTTGCACAGTCTAACTTGATGAAAACAACAATTGTTGTGTGGCATGTTTAAGTAACCCAAAATTTCTAAACTTACTAAATGATTTTCCAAACATGTTCACATCCTTTTTCACTTGCATCTTTTATTGTTATTTGTTGTTATTTTGTTGTTACCATCATGCATGCATCATGATAAACCACTTACACATGTTAACTAATTGTAGATCATTGCTTCAACCTTAACATGTGCATCCATATGCAACTCACATTGCATATGGGTCCATTTAAATCTGTTTATCTTGTCAACTAGTTTACCTTGATGCATATTTAAACCTGTCATGCATCCATATCTTGATCATGCTGGATCTTTTGCCGTAGTAGTAATTGCTGCATCCGGTGTTTGTTCGAGGTTCATTGCTTCTTCGCGGATAGGACGTTGAGATGATGTGAGCAACGACAAGTTCTGCTACCTTGCGGGATCTCAGGCAAGTACACTCACTTGCTGCCAAATGGCTGCCTTTCATCACTTGTTACCGATACTTTCCGTTGTTCTGGTCTGCTAGCCTTAGTAGTAGTTGTTTATTTTACGAACCCATCACATGAATCCCTTAACCTTGATATTGCCTCACCTCCACTCCTATCACCCCTTTGGTTGAGCCAGTGTCTTACTAGCATGCTTAGGTTGTTTTGCTCGAGTCTGTTACCCGTTACTTTCTGTTGTTACTTCTATTATGTTCTGGGGGCTCGATGCTAATCAATCAACCTGTTATTAATAATATGCTGATAAGGCACCGGCAGGAGGCCCTAAGTGGTTTTGAGGCCTGCTAGTGTCGACCCTAATAGGAAAAGGGTCTTGTCTACTGATCCATGATGAGCGTGCTCACCGCATCCGGGTGGTAGTATGGGACCCCCCTCGACTTAGACCTGATCTGCAGCTTGTCCGAAGAGCCACACTTAGTTCGGGTGTTCCATTTGCTCCTTGCATAATGGGTGGATCCCCCATGGTTACTTATGATGATGATGCATATAGGGCGAGGCCTGTAGTGCCGGGGTGTTGTGTCCTGCGGGAGTTTTGCACACCTGCGCTGAGTATTCGGCTGCGTGGCTGGGACCTTATAGCTCCGTGGCTCCTAGGATGGGTTGTAGAGATGGTTTGGGTCGTGTCAAGCCAACCTGAGTTTTAGTTGGTGGCTTGAGTGTGTACGGGTACTGGAGAACCCCCCTGCAGGGATAAATCTTCTCGAGAAGCCGTGTTTTCCGCGGTTATGGATTACTTGGTGAAAGTACTGGCTAACAAGTACTCAGAACAACTTACACCTAACTAATGATAACTTGACTAGTAATAGTCTTATTGACACAACAACCTGATCCATCATTCATTAATCCAACTGTGTGAGTTATCCTCGGATTGCTTCTTTGGATAAGGGGCGAGATCCAGGATGGGTTTGTTTGAAGTTATCTTCCAGTTGGTTACGATACTCGATCTTATCTTCTTTCTGTTAGCCGGAAGTTGTAGTATCTCTCTGTAGTTGGTTAGTGCAGCCCGATGTCGCTTATTTGCAATAAGCCCCTTCCTTTCCGTTGATCCCAAAGTATTTATATCTTGTGATGACTGGCTACGCCGGTATCTTGTGAGTATGGGTTTATCCACTTGCCAGTACTTAACCGTACTGACCCACGAATCTTTTCGTGGCTGCATATTCAATATTGCAGTCAACAGGTTTGAAGTCTGACGACGTTAGCTTGGGAATCCCTCCGGCTTGGCCTGGGCAGGGATTGGACGCTCTCGGCTATCTTCAGGACTCTTAGTCCAATTTGTATCTTGTACGTAGACGGACGCTATGTTGTTTCTTCCGCTGTTATTTGGATCTTTGTATCAGTTGTATCCTTGGCTCGTTTGAGTCCTCTTGTATCTATCTTTTCTGTTGTTGTTGCGGAATATTCGTGAACTGTTGTAATGTTATCACAAGTTGCCACCTGGAATCGGTTATTATGCGGATTTGGCGGGGATGCTGAAATCTGCATAGTGCCCGATCCCGGGGCGTCACAGAAATGAAAACTAGAGTGTTCTAAGCAATGAAAACAGAGTGTGCCTCTCTCGCACACAAGTATGATAAGATCCAACCATAAACTACAGCAAAGAAAACTAAACAAACTGAAAGCAGAAATAAAAGACGCTCCAAGTAAAGCACATAAGATGTGACTGAATAAAAATATAGTTTCACTAGAAGTGACCTGATAATTTGTCGATGAAGAAGTGGATACCTTTGGCATCCCCAAGCTTAGATGCTTGAGTATTCTTGGAATATTCTGGGATGTACCACCGGGGCATCTCCAAGCTTAGTCTTTTCACTCTTCTTGATCACATCATATCATCCTCTTCTCTTAACCCTTGAAAACTTCCTTCACACCAAACTTCTCACAATCTTCATTAGCAACACAAGCCTCACACTCATAAACATATTAGCTACTGTCACAACTTCTTTTAAAACTCTTTTTCTCAAAAGAACACCAAAAGAAAGAGATTAAGAGGCAAATGCAATTATTGGCAGAAATCTGTCAAAACAGGACAGCAGGTAAAGATGATTTTTTTTCGAAAATCCTCTGTTGCTCAAATCAAAAAGTGTTCAACTAAGAAAATTTGCGTATATAGCCCAGGATTGCGCACAAAATAACTCAGGTCATTTATAATTTTCTGTGATTTTATGCGATTTTAACAGTGGACAGCAGAAATCTGTTTCCTGCGCAGAAATTCGAAATATGGTCTCAACTTTCCACTAGAGGCTTTACTTGTCTCAACAAAGACACAAAAGAAAAGATACAGCGGGGTTTCTAAGGAAATATAAAACACCTAGGTGCAAAGCACATAGAAAGAAACGACAGAAAACAGGTTGAAATGGAGAAATAAGACGGGTTGTCTCCCTGAAGCGCTTTTCTTTTAATGCCTTTCAGCTAGGAACAATGATTTTTAAAAGATGCTCACATAATAATAAGAGTTGAAGCACAATAAGAGAGCATCAATAATCAAATATAAAACACATTTAAGTCTAACCCACTTCCTATGAAAAATAATCTTGTAGAAAAACAAGTCAACAAAGCACAAAGTGACTAGCATAGGAAGACAAAATAAGTGCAACTTCAAAATTTTCAACATAAAGAGGGTAAACTTAATATTGTTGAGATGCATAAGACCATGTTTCCCTCTCTCATAATAACTTTGAGTAGCATCATGAATAAAATTAACAATATAAATATCACATAAAACATTTTTATCATGAGCCACATGCATAAAAGAATTAATACTCTCCACATATGCATAGTCATTCTTATTAATAGTAGTGGGAGAAAATTCAACAAAATAGCTATCATTATTATTCTCATCACCATAATCATTAAATATATGAGGCATATTGTAATCAGAATTAATATTTTCCTTAATACTAGGTGGACTGAAAATATCATATTCATCATTGTAAATAGGTGGAACTAGAATACCACAATCATTATAATCATCATATATTGGAGGCAAAGTATCATCAAAGAAAATTTTCTCCTCATAACTTGGGGGACTAAAAATATCATATTCATCAAAACTAGCTTCCCCAAGCTTAGACCTTTCCATATCATTAGCAATAATGGTATTTAAAGATTTCATACTAATAACATTGCCACTAGCATGCAAATAAAGTTCCATAGGTTTTTAAATTTTCTCTTCAAACACTTCATGTCCTAACTCAAGATAAATATTATAAAGCTCTCTCATATTTTTGTTGTTTTCCATTTAAGAATAAAGATACAAACAAGTAACAAGTAAAAATAAGCCTAACTAGTGAAAATAAAAACAAGAAACAAAAAGATATAATTGCAGAATCTAGAGAAAATAACTTCGAACACTCACACCCGAGGATGTGAGTACCTTTTACCTTACCTCCCCGGCAACGGCGCCAGAAAAGAGCTTGATGTCTACGCACGCTTATATTCTTGTAGACAGTGTTGAGCCTCCAAGTGCAGAGGTTTGTAGAACAACAACAAGTTTCCCTTAAGTTGATCACCCAAGGTTTATCGAACTCAGGGAGGTAGAGGTCAAAGATATCCCTCTCAAGCAACCCTGCAATTAAGATACAAGAAGTCTCTTGTGTCCCCAACACACTCAATATACTTGTCAGGTATATAGGTTCACTTTCGGCGAAGAGATAGTGAAATGCGAGTAATATGGATGGTTATAAGTAATAATATCAATCTGAAATAAATATGGCAGCAAGCAAACATGTAGCAGAACAGGCGGAAAACGGTGTTTCAATGCTTGGAAACAAGGCCTGGAGATCCTACTTTCACTAGTGGATACTCTCAACAATGATTACATAATTGAATAACTAAATATCTTCTCTTCACTATGCTACTCTTAACCCTCTTCGGTTGGATAACGAACACTAATCATTGCGTAGGGCTGCAAAAAGCATTCCTTAAAGTAAGCATTCCCATGTCTAGTTAACCCCACGCTGTCACTATGAACGCCCTAGAAGGTACTAGACAAACACCACAATTCATAGAGGAGACACACACGATGTGCACACTGTCACCTTCACACCGCGGGACAAGGTGACTCCAAAGTTCATATTAATAAAACACTTGAGTAGCACAAGATGAAGAGTAACATCTACTTATTCAACTAGATTACAAAGCTCACGATCACATATAGATTACACCATTGGAGAGAGAGATGAACCACATAGTTACCGGTAGAGCCCTCAGCCTTGGGGGAGAACTACTCCCTCCTCATCATAGGAGACAACAACGGCGATGGAGATGGCAGTGGAGTCGATGGAGATGGCTTCCGTGGGCACTTCCCCGTCCCGGCAGGGTGTCAGAACAGAGATCTGTCCCCCGAAATTTGGGTTGACGATGACGGCGGTTGTGGAAGGTTTCGTGGAATTTCGTCGATTCTTCTAGGGTTTTCCCTCGGGGGAGTATATATAGGCGAAAGGGTGATGCCTGGGGGTGGCCAGGGGGCCCACGCCTCCAGGTGACGCAGCCAGGGGGACCCGCGCCACCCTATGGTGTGGCCACCCTGTGGGCCCCCTCCGGGGCTCTTCGGGACTTCTGGATGCTTCCGGGAAAATAGGAACTTCAGGATTCGTGGGGTCCATTTCCGATAATATTTCCAGAACAACTTTTCTGAAATAAAAAATAGCAGAAAACAGCGAACTGGCACTTGGCATCTTGTTAATTGGTTAGTCCCAGAAAAAGTGTACAAAAAACTATAAAGAAGGGAGAAAACATGTAGCAATTGGCATAATATCAACATGGAACATCAGAAATTATAGATACGTTGGAGACGTATCAGTCACCAATGGGTATAGTTATATACTTGACATTTTGATGGGTGGAAAAATTTTAGGAGCACACACTTTGGAAGCTATTAATGTTACTGAAATCCTAGTGGGAAATCCTCCTATTGATGAGATTAAAATTGATATCACTATGGACCATGTGCTAAATAGGTAGGATTCTATTGAGGAGAATATAATTAATATTCAGAAACAAAATGAGCTACACAAAAAATTAATTGAGCATGCTGACAAAGTAGATGGTTCTATAAAGGTTATTTCCAAAAGGGTGTAAAAATACAAAACCTAATGAAAATCAGCCATCTAGAATAGAAAAAATTGAAGAGGTTATAGAAACTTTGGGGTCTACCTTCTCCTCTCTCAAAACTAAAAAGGTAGAAGCTACAGTGGGAAAGAATCTGAAATTCATGTTTGTCCCAAAGAATCTTTCACCAAAAAATAATTTATCTAAAGAAGGGGGTCTCTAAAACTATAGAGGAGGAATCTAGTGTGAGCAAAGCCAAAGATTCTTCTTGATTCACCTAGTGTTTTAACAAATTTATTTCAGGGAACCCTCCTAAAAGAACTAGTTGAACTATTGAATAATTTTCTGATAATCTTGATGATGGATATAATGATAATACTTGATTCTTTCTTCATGTCTAGCTAAAAGGCGTTAAAGAAAAGCGATTGTGGGAGGCAATCCGCTTTTGTTTTCCTTCGGTTTCTTTCTGTTTTCTTCTATTTTCTTTTGTTCTTTTTGTGTCTTGTAAGTTTTTACCTCTGTAGCCACCGCTCCTTATCCTTTTTATTTCATTTTTTTGCCAATAATAACCTCTAATAGAGAGGTAGTGCGATTTAGGGAAGTTGCTATCCTGAAATAGATTTCTGGGATGTTACCAAAAAAACTATTTATCTCAACTAGAGCGTCGGATTTCTTTAAAAAAATTGACACATGCCCCAGGTTGTTATCTAACTTTCATTTGTTCCCACTTTTTTATTTGAGCAATAGAAGATTTTAAAAAAAAATCATCTTTACCGATTGTTCTGCTTTGACAGATTACTCCAATGTTTGCATTTGTGTCTTAATCTCTTTCTATTTAGTGTTCTTTTGAGGGGATAAGCTTTAAAAGAAGTTGTGAAAGTCGATAATATTTTAAATTGGGTGTTAGACTTGTGTTGAAACTGAGCCAAGTGGATTTATTATTTTGATTACACAAACTTTGCTAATTAAGATTGTGAGAAATTTTAGGTGGAGGGAGTTTTAAAGTGTAGAGAGAGAAGTATGATATGAGGAGATGAAGGATGGACAAAAGCTCATGATTGGAGATTCCCATGTCATCCCAAGATATATCCAATAACTACAAGCATCATATCTTGGGGATTCCCAAGGCATCCTCTTCTTCATCAACAAAAATATCAGGTTTCTTTCAAAACACTATATTTTTACTGCTTCACATGATATATGTTATTCTTGGAACATCATTTTATTTTTCTTTCAGTTTTGTTTTGTTTTCTTTTCTTTGTTGTAACTTTTGGTTGGATCCTAGAACTCTTATTTTGGAGAGAGACATGCTCCGTTTTCATTTCCTGGAACACTCTAGTTTTCACTCTTATTGTGTTGTGAGTGTTCAGTTTTTGCTAGTACTGCGTTTAGCTCTTGTTTTCACTTGAATTTTGTTCAGAGATTTTTGGTTTGCTTCAGTTATATATGATTATGTCTCTGGTCTTTGATGTTTATTTGCTTCGAGATTTGTTTCAAATAAGTTGATTGGTGTTGGAGAAGAGAAAATTGGTTCATACTTATAGTGGTGCAATAGGAAGCTTGTTTTGACAGTGGCTTAGAATTTGGCATATCATGTTAGATGTTATTTTAATTGTGTTCTTAGTAGTTTATGATGTATCATGACTAGTCTCAAATAGCTGAGAGTGATTAATGTGCCATTGAAATTAATCATGTGTTGTTTCCTCATATTGAAGCATGGTTTGTGGTATTTCTCCTTTGAATGATTTATCTGGATTGACTTGGCGCATGCTCACACCATGTTATGACTACAAGAAAAGTCACCTCTAGCCTTGATGATCATTTAGTTTTTGACTTGTAACATCACTTCATGCTTTTATTAATGATGTTTTGTCGCTATGCATGATTATAGCCGTTATTGCTCTCTTAGTTGGTTGCTCCCAGTCTTTTGCTAGCGTTCACCTATAGTGAGTATAAACTGTACTCGTGCATCCAACTTCTATAAACCAAAGTTTGCCAAATGTGTCCACCATATCTACCTATATGTGGTATTTCACCGCCACTCCAAGTTAATTTCTCGTGTGCTACCTTTAAACCTTCAAAATTATCAACATGTTTTGTGTTCCTGTTTTAGCTCATGAGGAAGTAGTTTAAAGTTTATTATGGTTTATGTCAAGCAAAGTTCTTCTTCCTTATTTCACCCGATGATTATGGAATCTGTCGTGGGATAATCACGGCAGACGTTACCGGGGGTAACTTATCTTGGGGCAAATCGACTCTGGTGTTTGGGAGAGGGTTTAGCTCAAGGGAAAACATGATGATATGCGATCTGGTAGCCGGCAATCAAGTCGCCGAGTCTCCGATCTAGATATATTAACTCAACTCTCGTATTACACTGGATACTCGATACCTAGCGATATTACTCAAACTCTTGGATCTCTCGTCTAACCCTAGGAGCCGGATTATATAATATCCGGACCCCCTGGCCTACTCTCCAAGGCGCACTCTGAATCCTACCCGGACACTGCTTACAAACCCTAAACTTCCTTATCGGAACCCACAATCCGGGTTACAAGGCCTACGTTCTTGGGCCTTCTAGAAACTCCTTTATGTTAAGCCGGATCTTGTGCAGCGTCCTTTGGGCCGAGTTACCCCTTGGCGTTGGCCTACCGGGTTATCATCCCTCCATCAGTAGTCCCCAAAATAGCTTGGGCTTCATGAGATCCTCCTTAAAGAGCACGCTATTCCCTACAAAAAATAACAAACATACAAGTTCATAGAGGCCGGGTTAGATTGCTTTGATAAACAGCTAGGCCTAACTCCATGGTGGCCATATAATAACCCGGCTTTCTCTAAATCCTTCTTTACTCTTTCCGGGTCAACGCCCGGGTAAGAATGTCAAAGATCCGGCTTACACCACTTGATAACTGATCCTGATACCGCGGGAAGATTTCCATCATATCTTGTCCGGATATCCCGTCTAGCACTTAACGCATATCCCGGAAAATCCGGCGGATATCCTTTATCCCGAAATTTCTGGTTCCCGCCCGTTGGTCTAGGTTTATCCACCCGCACCCTATAAATAGGTACCTAGGGGACAACCTAACTCCAACGGTCCACTTCTCCTTCTTCTTCCTTTCCTTCACTTCCGCGCCCGAGCTCACAGAGCGCCGCCACGGAGACCTTGCGTACGCCACCGGAACCACTCCGCCGCCGGCTTCGTTCCGCCACACCTCGTCCCGCGCCGCCGCCATCCTCCGCCGCCGCGCCCTCGAGCAGCTCGCCGACAGTCGCAAAGGGGCATTCGGAGTGCGCCATTTGCCGCCACCGCGCATTACTCCAATCTCCTCTGGTGAGCTCCTCGTTTCCATTAATCTGGCCTTGTAATTTTTCGAATCGATCTAGATTGGATCTAGTCAACCGCGGGCCATTTCCCTTTCGGCGCCGGATTAGGTCGCCTAATTCCATGCTAGTTCGTCCAATAGCTTGGTAGATGGTCATATATTACTCCCCTATCGCCGTTAATCACCAATTCCTCCACAAAATCATCCGCAAACTTTTCAATCTAGATCCCATTCGCCCAAATTTTCCGCAACCGTTATTGACACCCAGAAAACCCACTTCTTCCAGTTCTTTTGCTTGCAGTAGATACATGGGCAATCACCCTTCTTCCGCAAACGATCACCAATACGTAAGTCCCCCATAATTTCTGTATTGCCACTCGATACCCGGATAACCTGTAATTTTCACCCCGTCCAGTGATACCCGGATAATTCATAGTCCTCATGCCTTCTTTTGATACTGCTTGCAAATACCCGGATAACCCATGATTTCCGAGTCTTACGTCTTGTACCTTTTTGTCTCGTGCTTTTGCAGGCTGAACCCATGGCTCCCAAGAAGCAAGGGAAGCAGCAAGCCAAGACAAGGACGACCCAATCAATATCCGCCAACTGGGCGCGATCAACAGTCACCAAGGCCAAGCTGGAAGAGCTGGCCGAGCTAGGGGTCCTCCCCCCTCAGGAAGATATCCAGTGGAGAGCGCCGGGTGACGAGACCCGGCCTACGCCTGCTGCCGGTGAGGTAATCTGCTTCATCGAACATGTGACCCGGGGGTTTCGCCCTCCGGGTCACCCTTTCTTCCGCGAGGTCTTGAGCCACTATGGCCTCCGGGTGTTCGACATAGGGCCTAACTCTATGTTTAACATAACCCATTTCATCGTTCTTTCCGAGTCATATTTGTGCACTCCGCCAAATTTGACTCTTTTTATCGAACTTTTCCAATGCAAACCGTGCCGCGAAAGCTGTGACGGAGCGCTTCTTGCTTGCGGTGGGGTTTCCATGCAGCGCTGCAAAAATTCCCCAATGCCAACTCTTAACCCGAATTCCCATGTTAAACACTGGCAACTTTCTTTCTTTTACTGCCGGGACACCTCCCCACCTGGCGAGAAGAAATTGCCGGGTTACTCGGAGGGCCTCCTCGATATCTCCGAATCCTTCAACGCTTTTGCCCCTGAGCCGGACAGGGAGGCCATCCAACCTCTGTTAACCAAGATAGCCGTCCTCTCCGCCCAAGGTCTCCTTGGGCTCAACTTGGTCAAGACCTGGGTGGACTTCAGGATCCAGCCCAACTCCATCCGCACCAAGCTAATGTGCGACTACTCGGGGCACGTCACGGACGCGCTTCGATATTCTTCCAAGAACTACCCAGCCAGCGATACCAACAAAACCATCAAGAGTTTCTTGACGGAAAAATTGGAGGTGATCAAAAACATCGTCGGGTTAGCTCCGTTCACCCGGGATAACCCGGCTCCAGCGGTAAAATCCGACTCTTATACTTTTACCTTCATGCTTTCGCTTGATATGACTGTTGATTCCTACCCTTGTGCTTTTGTCTCAGGCTGATGACGTTTTCTGGAACGTCGAGACCTCCCCTTCTTCCGGAGACCCGGAAGAAGATGAGGAACCGGCTGGCAATGACGAAGGTATTTATCCGGGTCTTCTATCAACTTCACTTGCGCCATTTTGCTCGCACATCTAACTTTTTCCGACTGTGCATACTCGGCTTATAGGGTTGGAGGACAAAGGTGACAAGGACGAGGGGGACCCGGAGGCCACCGAATCCGATCAAAGCGACCCTGAACAAGAAGCAGTTGTTGGGGCCAAGAGGAAGACCAGGGGGGTGGTATCCAAGGTTCCCTTCTCCTTTATGTCCTCCGAACCCTATTCCTTTGATAACATGCGAAAACTTAATCAACAATTATCGAACTCACCCCATTTGAAGGACTCTCTTCCGGCCAAGCGTAGAGTGACGCGGAGTTCCCCGGGTGACGATCCTCTCAACCCGGGTATCGCCACCTCACCGGTCCGCCGTGCCGGCACTCCTCCACCTAACCCTTCCAATTCTCCTCGGCGTCACCCCTCCCCCAACCATCCTTGGGCTGGGCAGTTCCGGGTTCCGCTATCGGTTTCTGCGACTGTTTCATCCGCTTCCAGCAGCGAGCTCCCCCCGGATTATGCTGTGAACACCGGGTGAGTCCTTGCTGTATGATATCCTTATATACTTGATAATTTTCATCCCCTGCCACTAACTGTTTCTTTCTTTTTTCCTTAGCGTCCAAGTCACACTTAGTGACCCGGAGAACATGGAGACCGATAACCGGGAAACGGAGGGGCCGACTGATAATACGGACGCCGCGACTGGCGGTGATGCTGAAGACCACCAGGAACAAGGCTCCTTGGGTGACCCAACTCACCAGGAAACCGGGTCTCCAAAGCCATCCGAAGAGGCTGAGGACGAAGAGGTTGAGATCCCGGACACGAAGATGAGTTCTCCAAACCCGGACACCCAGACAGTCCGGGTCTCGACTCCAAAGTCGGGGAAAATTCACCCGCCAGGCGATCAAGCTGCAGGCTCTTCTGGCGTCAGGCCCGAAGACATGACATTCTCCCAGATGCTGGAGGCCCTTCACACCTTGAGGGCTGATGAAGAAAATATCTTAGAAGCTTTGATAGCTAAAAATGAGGTAAATCCGAATAATATTGCCTGTATCCTTATCTAGTCCCCAAGTTCCGAGTGAACTTATTGATAATTTGCTTGGAACTTCACAGTATATCCGACTAATCCTTCCTTGTGTCTCCACTCAGGCTTTCGTGGCCCAGTCCGAGAAGAAATTGGCGAAAACCACCAAGCTCCTTGAGAAAGAGGTGGCTCTGCGTGAGGCGGCTGAAGCTGAAGCTAGGAGGAGCGGGAAGATCACGAGGAAGTACAGGAGGAGGGCTCATGCAGCAGAAGATGAGATGACCAAAGTTTCTGTTCAAATTGCCGATACATATCGTGCACTGGCTGGTATGATTCCTAACTTTGATAGTTATGACCCGGATTCTCATTTTGATAAATAGTCGAGTTTCCTTACTCGGTGCTTTCTCCTACTTTCTGCAGGTCCGGATGAAGTAATCCCGGAGGAAGATGACATTGCCAAATTGAAGACCATCAAGAGCACTATCCGGCAGCTCTGTGCCGAAACCAAATGGATCCTTCAAGAACTACAATGGCCGGGTGTTGGACACGACAATCTGAAGAGGTTACTGGACGCCTGCTCCACTATACCCGAATGGATTGGGCACTGGAAGCGCTCGTCCTGCCGGGTTGGAGTAACCTGGGGGCTTGCGCTGGCTAAAGCTTATTTTCCTAAGCTCGAGCCGGCCAAGCTTGTGGGCGGGTTTCCAGAATTCAACCATGACGGGTCCAAGTTCTCTGTGAAGAATTTCAAAGCCATCCAGAAGGAAGTTCGTCACCCGGCCAGTGTGATTGCTGATGGCTTGGATATCAACTCAATTATCCCTGCGTACGATGCTGATGGTAAGGCGATTAAGTCAGATCTTCCCAAGCCGTACGACATGTTGGCCCGATGGAAGGCGGAGGCTGCCCAGTTGAGAGAGGGGGGCGCGAAGAAGAAGGCTGAGGCCGATTCTGCGCCTGCTACCTCCACGCCGATTGTCCCTCCTCCTGCCCGGGCCGACACTGCTGCTGATCCGGGTGTTGCTGCTACCAAGAGTACTGAAGATTGATGCCTCAGTCCCGGATGCCGAGTGATACTTGCCATCCGCTGTCATTTCGTATGCGTCAGTCGGCCAATGGGCCATTTTGAACAATTATTTTTGACGGTGCGCCTGTGCACCTTTGATACTAGTATCGGGAGTTGTAATGCACTTTAATGCCTTAATATACTTCGTGGCCCTTCTGGCCTTTGGATGATTTTGATATTTATCTACCTTTGAGCTTATTTACTCTTGATACTCCGATTTACTTTATGGTTCCTTTTGTGAGACTCGGTTTCCGGGTCACATGGGTTTTGACAGGTGAACTTTTCTCTAAGTCCCCAAGTCCCCAAGACTTCGATTTTTGGGTTTTTTGTGCTTAATAGCTAGATAACTTGCCTCTTTTTTTTTCAAAATCCCTAGTCCCCAAGGCCCGAAATTCCGAGTCTAGGGTATGAGGTTTCTCAAAGAAAGCAAATTGTTTCTGCTAAGCCCAAAACCTAGAGCCGTGTCACATAGGTTTTGAAGTTATGCTTGATGGACTTTGAGTTTCCGGGTATTAACCCTGTACTCTGCATAAATTGTGGTTTAGATGACCCTTTTGGCTCTCTTTTACAGTAAGCCGGCTTTCGCATGGATACCATGTTGTTACATCTGTACGAAAACAGGGTCAGGCAAGTCCCATTGGGCATCATGGCTGATTGTAATCGTAAGCGAGCAAATCATGCCACTTTAGTGCGAGTCACATCGAGCTTAAGTAAGAAAAGTCAAGAAATTTGGCTCCTTTGTCCGGTTATAAGATTGCAGCCGTACTCATTTGCGAGTAATCGGCCCTTATAACTCATAGGCATCATGGTCGGGTCTTTGAGTTTGTAACTGTGCTATTCAAGCAATCAGCCCCCAAGACCTAAATATATGTAACATCCTGAGGAAACTAAGGCACTAAGAAAAACAATAAATAATACTTACCTGGAAGAAAAATAGAAACATAATAGAAGAAGAAAACTTGATAAAACATGTGAAGAAGATATATTGCTTAACCATCTCTTTATTGATATGAGAAAGTTAGGTCAGCAAGCCGCCTCATTAAAAACCCTCCAGTCCCCTTAGGTACCCTGGATAGGAAAAGAGTGCGTCTGAAACCTGCTGCCCGTTACATTGTTTAATTCTTCTTGGGAATATATCCGGAACTAGCGTAATCGACACACATTCTCCACTCGTTGGTCTTTTTAATTATGAGTACCGGGTTTGCTAGCCAATCCGGGTGAGGCATCTCCATGATGCGGCCGGCTGTGAGCGGCTGTAACATCCCAAGTATGAAAAATAGCCATTAGAATGTTTGCTATCTGTTATTTTATGTTTTGCATCATGACATCATGTTCATTGCAATTGTTTTGCTTGTTTTCCATTTGTTTTCCTCTGTTTTCATTTGTTTTCCAACTGTTTTCCTTTGTTTTCTATTTGAATTTCAAACCAAATTTCAAACCTCTTGTTTCATACTTGTGATGTTACAATTTCCAAAATGATATTTCAAATCAAAACAATCATTTGTTTCCATAAAAGTTGGGATTCCAAACTGTTGTTTTGTTTCTAACAAAAATTCATTCAATACCAAACCCTTTGCAAATTCCATTAATTTCTAAAACATCAACCCCTTTTGAAAATTATGAAAATGACAAAACCCTTCAATCAATCGTTTCCATTAAATCCCTAAGGTTCAACTATTTAAAATTGTGGTTTTTAATAGTTCACTTAATCCAAATGTTGTTCAAATTCAAACAAAATTCCAAACATCAACCCTTTGGAATTATTGCAATTTACCGAAACAAAGTTAAGCAATTTGTTTCAAATAAATTGAGGGTTCAAACTCTTGGAAAATGTTCCTTTTAAATAAATCACCCAATATTCAAAATTCATACAAATTCACTTAATGCAATTTGCTTTCAAACTCAAATAAGTTTCCAAACAGCAACCATGTTGGGTTTATAAAAATTACAACACAAATTATAATCATTTGTTTCCACTTAATCCTTAAAGTTCACCCTATTTAATTTTTGTTTTCAATATTTCACTTAATTTCAAATTAATTCAAATCTAAATCAAATTACAAACAACATTCTTTGTTTTGAACTTTTTGTAAAACAAAAAACTTGCAATTTGTTTTTTACATAAATAAGCAATCTGAAATTTTTCCCTAATTATTTTCTACCCCAAACCTTATCTATTGCTTCCATTTTTATTTCTGCAAAAAAAAAGTAACAAAACAAAAATAGAAAAAGAGAAAAACGCTTACAGAAGGGGGGGAAGCCCAGCCCAACTTACCTCCCTGGCCCGATACCCCCTCGTATCTTCTTCTTCCTCGTACGGCAGGAGATCCCTGCATCCACGTAGCAATGGCAGAGAAAGAACGGCCATCAGCTCGCCCCCCTCCCTATAAACTCCAGGACCTCGAACCCTAACCCTTCCCTAACCCTAGCTCCCTCCTCCCCGCCTCCACTCTCTCTTTTCTCCCTCCCTTCCTCTCTCTCTGTCACTCGTCCTCTGCAATTTCTCTGAACCTGTAACTGAACCGACCACCGCCACCTTCTCCTCCGGCGATCGCCGGCGATCCGGGCTCCCTCCGGCCCGGGAGACCGCGGGAATGGAACCCCCCGGCCGCCCTCTCCCGCCTCCACCACTCGGCGCGGGCCGGGAGGCTTCCCAGCGCCGCCGCCGTCCGCCCTTGGTCGCCGACCGGCCCCTGCCCAAGCGCTGCTCCGCCTCTGCGTTTCTCGATCGAGGTGAGCGCCTCCCTCCGTCTCCCCTCGTCTCTCTCCCTTCCCTCCCTCTCGCATCACGGCCAGCAGCCCCACTGCGCCCGCAGCAACCGCGGACGGCGCCCCTCCGGCGAGCACCGTTGTCGTTGATGCATCTGTCGCTGACGAGGTACAGAGAGGAACGAGCAGTTTTAGTTACAGTTAAACGCGAGAACCACACCTCATACCCCCCGAGTCCCCCTTCTATCAACAAACAGCAGCTCCACCCCACTGGCTAGAACCCTTGCGTCCGAAGCCACAGGTCTAGGGTTCGAACCCCCAAAGCCACACCTTTTTTACTGCTTTTTTTCTTTTCTGCCCAAACTTTCAGAAACTCAGATGTGAGCACTTAACTCTAAAATCAATATAAAATTGAATATCACTCCAATTTGAATGATGCAAAATCCTGTGGATTCATAATTTTGTGCTCCTTCTATTAATGTCAAGTTTGCAACATGTTTCTGTAACAATTTTTGCACTAAATAATTAATTACTGAAAATGCAATAAAAATTGGAAACTTTGGAATTTCATAACTTTAGTTCTACTCATCCAATTTAAGCAAACTTGGTCTCTAAACATTTGTCTTAACAAACTCTACACATTGGTATTTTATTTGGACACAATTGAATTAATTTTGAGCATGTTTCCCTCTGTTTACTAAAAATGGCAGAATAAGAATGATTATGGAAAATTGCATAATAAATTCAATAATAACCCAAAAATTATGTTTAATAGTTCAAAATGTTTAGTGAAACATTTGCTACATGTTTCCAACCTATTCAATGAAATTTGTTTACTGTTTTGAATATTTTAAATTGGTGAAATATTTGAAATCTTGTTCAATTCACTTAATTTTGCAAAAATCATAACTTGGGCATAAAAATTCCAAATCCAACAAACTTAACATGTTTTCCAATCAACTTTTCATTTACTTTCCAAATATCAACTTTGTTTACTGTTTTGAATATTTAAATTGCTGAAAACAACTGTTTCTTAATTGTTGCATTTAAAATTGCCAAAATAATAACTTGCTCATTTTAAATCCAATTTCAACCAATGAAATATGTTTTCCATGCAAAATTAAACCAACTTTCCAAATATAAAATTTGTTTCATGTTTTGAATAATTAAAATTGGTTGAATAATTTAAACCTTGTTTAATTCATTTAATATTGCTAAATTCATAACTTGATCAATTTAAATTCTTTTGGGACATATAAAATATGTTTTCCAACCATAAAAACATAAACTTTTCAAATATGAATTTGGTTTGATGTTTTGAACAAATAAAAATTCAAATAAGTTCATGTTTGAATTAAATTCATTTAATTCTTGCTTAAACTTGTTTAATTCATAAATAATTTATTTGAAATCCTTTTTCAACAAGTGAAACATGTATTCCAACTAAAATCTTGTGTTATTTTCAAATATAAACTTTGTTATCTATTTTGAACAATTAAAATTGGTGAAAACAACAAATGCTTGTGTGACACCTTTAAGGAACCAAAATTCCTTAACTTAATAACTAAAATATCAAAATGGGTAAACCTTATTTCCAATTGGTTCTATTGTTGTTATTTTGTTGTTTTCTTCATACATGCATCATGCTAATCCACTTTCACCTCTTGGTTAGTTGTAAAACAATTATTTCAACCATAATTCATGGGCTTTCCATATGCAATCCAATAGCATGTGGGTCCATTTAATCATGTTATGTTATCTTGTCCACTAGTTTATTTTGTTGCATCAATTAAATGGTCATGCATCATCCCATGTTTGTGCACTATGCCATGTTATTGATTGTTTGTTCTCTGTGTTGTTTGTTTGCTTCTTCTCGGATACACGACGACGTTGAGACCGACGATACTTACGACACCCCTTCTAAGGATCTAGCTCAGTACACGGCTGCTGAGTTTGCAGGCAAGTATTCACTCACATGAACCACTGTGTTCCTTTCAACATTGGATACCGATACTTTCCGTTGTCTATTTCTGCTAGCCCTATGAATCGTTGCTTCTGTTACGAACCTATCATATGAATCCCTTAACCCTGATATTGCCTCACCTACGCTCCCATAACCCTGTTGTTTGAGCCCGTGTCTTACTAGCATGCTTAGGGTTGTTTTGCTCGAGTCTGTTACCCGTCACTTTCTGTTACTATATTTCATTTATGTTCTGGGGCTCGATGTTAAACAACAACCTGTTAATTTTGAGGTAATAATAATTTGCTGATAAGGCACCGGCAGGAGGCCCGGCGTGGTTTTGAGGCCTGCTAGTGTCGACCCTAATTAGGAAAAGGGTCTTGTTTACTGATCCATGATGAGCGCACTATCCGCATGTGGGAAGCGAGTATGGGCGCCCCCCTCAATTTGATTCGATTCGCATCTCGTCCAAATCGCCTCATTTAGTTCGGGTTTTCCATTTGCCGCATGCATATGCAGGTGCGAACCCTTGGCGCCAGGGTGGAACTTTTGTAGTCGGCATTTAGGGAGACACGTTCTTAGAGTGCTATGAGGGTCCCCTTTTCTTCGTGGGGCTTGATTAGCCGTGCGCTCACTGCACGGGGTTCTTTGGGCTTGATGCGAAGAAGAGTTGAGTTGTGTTGAGTGCCTCGCTTGGTAGGTTAGCTCCCCGCCTGGCGGGTCATTCTTACGTGTACGGCCAAATTGGTGCATCCCTGCAGGGTTAAATCTTCTCGAGAAGCCGTGTTTTCCGCGGTTATGGATTACTTGGTGAAAGTACTGGCTAACAAGTACTCAGAACAACTTACACCTAACTAATGATAACTTGAATAGTAATAGGATTATCGACACAATAACTTGATCCATCATTAATCCAACTGTGTGAGTTATCCTCGGATCGCTTCTTTGGATAAGGGGCGAGATCCAGGATGGGTTTGTTTGGTGGCCAGTTATAGTTGGTTACGATACGCTATCTTATCTCCTTTCTGTTTAGCCGGAAGTGGTAGTACCTCTGTAGTTGGTTAGAGCAGCCATTTGCAGCATCTTTCATATCCCCTTTCTTCCGTTGAACCCAAAGCATCTGTGCTTGGTGTTGACGGGTTACACTTTGGTGAATTGTGAGTCTTGCTTGCCAGTACGTTTATGTACTGACCCCGTTGGGGCTGTGGTTTCCGCAGACTACGTTTCCGAGGATCCCCATGGTGGCTACTACGTGGAGTACGACGAGACTGCTGACGAGTAGATAGCGGACCCGGGCAGGATCCGAGACTTCGTGGATGGGCTCCGTCTTTTCGTTTCCGGCCTCTTAGGCCTATTTGGTTCTTGTCTGTACTCAGACATGTTGAATGCTTCCGCTGTGATGTAATGATGAATTGTTGGGACATGTGTCCCCTGGCTGATTGTATTTGCTATCTCTGCTCTACTGAGAGCTATTTGCAACTTATTTCAATCTTTTGTGTCGTAGAGATCTGTTGTGATATCACTTGTTCCAATGTCGTTGACGTACCATGTGTGCATGTTTTGAAGTACGTCAACGGAAGTATCTGGATTTCTATGGGATGGTTTGCGCAGACGATGAATAGTAAGAGAATGGTTGTCACACGTTTACGTGTTGGCCTGCTCATATTGAGATGCGGGTGTCGGTATGCCCCGTAAGCCATTTATCTACTGTTTAACGGACTGTGAGTATCCCCTAGAAGTCCGCGTGCGACAGCGGCCGTGCGATTTCTTTTCCTATAGCAGATTGTTTGGAGGGATCATCCTCGATGAAAGCCACCATCTTGGTGTCCTGTGCTGCCTTGAACTTTGCCCTTTCACCCTCAGTATTCGGTCTTTTTAACGCTGTTCTGTCATCCAGGTCTACTTGAGACCGGTAATACTTGAGTTCCTCCTTTCTACAAGCTTGCTCTGCCATTGCTGCGTCTCCCTCATCGCACTCAGCCGCTATATCCCGGCTTCCATGTATGGTGATGGTCTGCTTAGGACCCGGGATTTTTAGCTGTAGATACACATAACACGGCCTAGCCATGAACTTAGCATAAGCCGGCCTTCCGAATAGCGCGTGATAAGGACTGCGCAACTTAACCACCTCGAAAGTGAGCCATTCAACCCGGAAATTGTCTTTCGATTCTCCGAAAGCTACCTCCAATGCTATTTTTCCCTCGGGGCACGCTGAGTGACCCGGCACTATCCCGTGAAAGACTGTTGAACTTTTCTGTAGCTGAGATTCCTTGAGACCCATGCGTAGAAAGGTTTCCCAATACAAGATATTGATACTACTTCCACCGTCCATTAGGACCTTTTTTAGCTCATAACCATTAACCTGCGGTGCCACCACCAATGCTAAGACTCCCGGATGTTCTATCCTTTCCGGGTGATCTCTTCTGCTCCATGTTACGTCCTGCTCTGACCATCTCAGATATCTCGGGACAGCCGAAGAAACCGAGTTTACTGCTTGTTTCAGTATCTTTTTATCCTTGTTAGAAATTCCTTTGGTATGCACGTGATACTGTCCCAATTGCTTGGGGTTAGCTTGGAAACCTCCAGCCCCCCCTTGGTTGTTAACCGGATTTCCGCCTGCCGGGTTACCGGCTGGGGGTGGGCCGTTGCCCGGGTTTCCACCCGGACCCGGTCCTCCTCCCCGACCTGCACCTCGCATGGCCTTGTTTATCTCCTCATTCTTCCATCTCTGTAGGTCCGCGCACTGCTCCAATGAGTGGTTAGCCGGCCTACCGTTCCTGCTGTGCTTTGGGCACGCCATTCTGAAGATATCCCAATTGTTACCCGGCCTTGGCGGTCCTTGATAATTTCCTCCATTGTGGTTTCCAGTATTGAAATTTCCTTCTGCTCTAGGTCTCGAAGACCCGGCTTCTGTGCTAGCGGCAAACTCGGAGCCTCCCTCAAACGGGCGCTTGTTCTGGTTGTTCCCATTGTTACCTCCATTGTTACCCGGCGCTGATCCATTGCCGGTTCTTCCACTATTATTTGTATTTGCTTTTTCTTTCTTGTCATCGACATCCTCTTCTGTAGTACCCGTTGCAGCGTGTTTATTGCATGCGTCCATTAGCTCTCCCATCGTAACCTCTGAAGCATTTCGACTAGATTTCATGCGAGTTAACTTTTGCACTAGAGGTATGTACTTGCACGTCTTTGCCATAGCTTGTAGCACATCTTTGGGCTGAATATCCGTAGATTCGTGTAGTATCTCCATAACCCGGCGCACCCAGCTGCGCGTCGATTCTCCTTTCTTTTGTACACATCGCTCTAAATCATCAATAGTAAATAGCTTTCTGCACGTCCCATGAAAGTGCTTGATAAACGCAGTTTTCAACTCCTCCCATGATTTGATAGATCCTTCCGGTAAATTATTGAACCATAACTTTGCTGCTCCTTCTGACATCATCAAGTACATGAACTTGGCTTGAAGATTTTCCGATGCATTGCGAATCGACATAGCCATCTCATAACTGCTCAACCATGTTTCTGGATCCATAGTCGGCTCATAATTCACAACTTTACCAGGTTCTTTGAATTTATCCGGGTAAGGCTCAGCCCTGGTGTCAGCCGACAGACACTTAGGCCCAGCGAGATTAGTCGGAACTGGCCTCACCCGGGAAACATGTGATCCTGCGGGAGGTGCAGCTGGACGCGGTACGGCTGGTGGCCCATGCACCGCAGACCCGGCCGCGGCCCTCCTGGCTCTGGAACTGTCCACGATAGCTTGTGCTGCTGATGCTGCTGGTACTGCCTAAACGCGGGGAGGAGGCGGCATTTGCTGCTTCTCTTCCCTCCGCCGCGCTGAACTCGTCTGGATATTGCCGGTATTGCCTCGTTGCTGGCTGATATATGGTGTCCCATGCATTCCACTTCTGTGATCCGGGTAATTAACTTGATGCGCTACCGCAGTGCGCAATAGATCTATCGCCCGCCGGGTCTCCTCTGCGTGGGGTGACTCTCTCACGGGGATTTGATTCAATGCGAGCGTCGCTGCGTACACATTATCCATGGGGTTGTTGTAATGACCTGCTGGTGTGCGAAATCGTGATGGTGGCGGTGGTGGTAATGTATTGCCGGCAGTGGCTCCAGTCTGCAATGTGGGTAACCCGGCCTGTATGTTTGCCGGCTGTGCTCCTTCAGTTGCGGGTTGCTGTACGGTTCCTTGGTTTGCTGCTGGAATCGGTTGATCCTGAGGTGTGATAAATAGGTTGGTCGGGTTTATAACTCCACCCGTTGCTGGTAACATGGTTTGGTGCCTTTGACGCACCCTGGTTGTCTCTTCTCGGAGCCGGGTTTCCAATGCATCCAGCTCACGTTGGCGGGTGGCCATCCCCTGCCTTTCTGCTTCTACTTGCCTTCTCTGTTGCTCCAACGCACGGCGGGCTACGTCCAGATCTCTGACACGTTCCGCCGCGTTTTCCGGAGTAATAAATGTAGCTAAAACGGTTGGATCCAGAATCAAGTTGTTGTTGAATAGGGCCGGGTGTTGCGGGTTTGAAGGACCCGCCCCTGGCGTCCGGTTTGCCAGATATCCAAACATGTTTGCCTGCAACTCGCTGTCCGCCGCGTGGCTGGTAACCGATGCCGATTCTCCGTCAACTCGGGTGAGAACCGGGTTTCCGTCAACCGGACCTTGCTGCTGGGCCACTGCTGGTGCTGTTCCGACTGTGGCCGCGGTCACGTTCCCCTGAATAAGATTGATCGCCGGGGCCGTGTAAACCGCAACCTGGCGCGTAATGCTTGGCGCAGATTCGTACTCTTCCTCTTCGCTGCTATTTTCCTCGTACCGGTTCTCCAGCAGATGCGGGATGGACTCGGTATCATCCTCTCTCATGACCCGGCCACGCGGGGTCCATGCCGGCTCCTCCGGCTGTTCCCTCTTCGCGGGGGGCTCTTCTGTCGGATCTACCGTCCCGACCGATTCTTCCCCATTCGATTGGACGCAGGCGGCTTCCCCTGATACAGAATCAAATCCGAAATTGTCAGGGATTGAACCGGACGTACGTACCATGCCGATGAAGACGTTGATCTGGCCGATTGTCACGACAGATCCGGATTCAAGCAGATCCGACTCTGGCCCCCAGCCGGAATCGTCCACCATCTTCTCTCCTTTGTTGTCGGTGTAGATCTCGCCGATGACAAGGTTCTCCATGTTCTTCCGAGCTTCTCCCGTGATGTAAACACCCTTGGACGTAGGCCCCACGGTGGGCGCCAACTGTCATGGGATAATCACGGCAGACGTTACCGGGGGTAACTTATCTTGGGGAAAATCGACTCTGGTGTTTGGGAGAGGGTTTAGCTCAAGGGAAAACATGATGATATGCGATCTGGTAGCCGGCAATCAAGTCGCCGAGTCTCCGATCTAGATATATTAACTCAACTCTCGTATTACACTGGATACTCGATACCTAGCGATATTACTCAAACTCTTGGATCTCTCGTCTAACTCTAGGAGCCGGCTTATATAATATCCAGACCCCCTGGCCTACTCTCCAAGGCGCACTCTGAATCCTACCCGGACACTGCTTACAAACCCTAAACTTTCTTATCGGAACCCACAATCCGGGTTACGAGGCCTACGTTCTTGGGCCTTCTAGAAACTCCTTTATGTTAAGCCGGATCTTGTGCAGCGTCCTTTGGGCCGAGTTACCCCTTGGCGTTGGCCTACCGGGTTATCATCCCTCCATCAGAATCTGTGCTCATCTAAATTTGTAGAGAGCTGGTGCCCAATAATATGAATTCAAATAATTAAAAAAGGCACTTCCCCATGGTTTGATGAAAGCTGGTGGGTACCCGTGGATACGGTTAGCCCTAGTTTGTAAAAGAAAAGTGTGGGAAGTGCCAACCAATAAGAAAAAATGCTAACGGAAAACGCTCTCAAAAGTATAAACACTTTGCTTCACATGGATTATGATAAGGTTTTCATTACCATTCGTTGACATAGACATATACCTCTCTCAAAATTGTTTTCAATATCTCTGTTTATCAAATAAAAATCACTAGCACATGAGTAATCCCTGCTTCCCTTTGCGAAGGACCTTTCTTTTACTTTTATGATGAGTCTTCATTATTCTTACTTTATGCACCAACTAAGCGAGCATAGTTGTTATTCTGAGTATAATGTGCATAGTCCCAAAATGTATTATTGATTGATTCATGATTGTGGTATTGCTTGCTCTCAAATTATTCGTATCTAGTCACCATTTAAACCTTATAGGTGTCCTGGCATTTATGTTTTGCTACCACATGAAGGACTAGCTAGATACCACTTTATTATGTTTTTCCTTATGATTTAAACAAACCTATCACTTTCAATGCTTCATTATTCATTGTCTTTTGTTTGTGTTACTTTTCATGTGCAACATATACTTGCTAAGTTTACATTAGTTCAAATAATATGTTTATCATGCCTTTGTTAAAGTACTTTGATCTTAGCTTGCAATGCTTTTACATAACGTTGATCAAGATTTGTGTTGGTTTCATGTCTCCTCAAAAATTATTTTGTTATCACTTACCTACTCGAGGACAAGCAAGAGTTAAGCTTGGGGATGCTAATATGTTGGAAATGTATCTATAATTTTTTATGCTCCATGCTTGTTTCCTATCCAATAACTTTTGTTTTCCACATGTTTTCTTTCGTTTTCCGCATGTTTTCACAGACTAACCTATTAACAAGATGCCCTAGGCTAGTTGTTATTTTATTCTAATTTTTGTTTTAGAAAAGTTCTTAAGGAAATATTCTCGGAAAGAGCTGAAAATCCACGAAGATCATTTTTTACCCGGAATGGAGACTGAGCCGGAGGGGGTCCAGTGGGCCACCAGAAGAGTGCCAGGCGCCCCCTCTATGACGCGCATGGTAGGCTTCTAGCGGCCCTGTCCACCGCCTCTTGTAGCCTCTGATCCTATAAATTGCCTTCAACTCTAAAAGTCATGGGGACGGAGTTATTTTCCACGAAACATACAGAGAGGCATCGTCACCTCGAAAGTCCAATCTGGGGCTTGTGAGTCCTGCTCTAGCACCCTTCCGGAGAGGGGGGTCGTCATCGGAGGACTCTACATCGCCATGATCGCCTCCGGACAGATGTGTGAGTAGTTCATGTCGGGACTACCGGTCCATAGCAGTAGTTAGACGGTTGTTCTCTCCCTATGCCTCCATATTTAGAATCGCGTGAGCTTCCTCACATGATAGAGACCACCATTATGTAATTGTGCATGTTGTGTTTGCTGGGATCCGATGAACCATGAGATTATGATTATTATTTTCATGTCAATCTGAGATGATTCACTTATATTCGTAGAGAGTTTTAATCTTTTCTTGCTGTGCTCTCTGCTTTTTGTTATTACCTTGGCCACGTAGTTATTTCACCTCCAAGAGAGAGTTTATATGCTAGATTGTGGGTGCATGCCTCCTTGTTGCCTGCGCTTGAGTGACAAAAACATGCGGGGGAAGGATGTGATGTTGCCACTAGGGAGAAAACTGAGGTGCTCTTGTCTATGGATGAGAACCACTACTTACATTACGTACATATTCTTAATGCATTTGCCTATTGCACACAACGCAATCAATTTGGTGCTGCAACTTAATACCAGAGAGATTTCCTGCATGCCTTTTTTGACTGGACTTCTAGATATGGATGCTTGCTGGATAGCGGTCCATATGCCTTGATGTAATGCCTGCAATGTTAGAACCCGTGAACTATATCTCGTCATAATAGTATTTTTATACGTTCATGATTTCTCAATTGCCTAGCTGTAATTTGTTCGCCCAACATGTTTGTTTTCTTTGGAGAGACACCACTAGTGAACCTATTGCCCTCGGTCCTATTTTCCTCATATTGCAACCTTCTTTTAAGCACTTTTCATACTTGTTTCCTCGTTGTTCCGTTTTTAATTTTATTGTTTTCAAGACTCTAAACGTTTAATTCTCCTAGTTCCAGCAAGACCGGAAGATTGACAACCTTCCGGAAAGTAGGGGCAAGAGAGAGTTTTTGTTTGTGTGCAGGTTCCACGCTTGGTCAACATCGATAAATGGTGTCGTTGATACAAGCAACTTTCTTCAAGACTACAAATTCCTACTGGTTCGATAAACTTTGGTTCCTTAACTGGGGAAAATTTCCGGTAGACTATATCATACCTTCCGCTTGGGGTCCCAACGAGCGTGTGATCACGTCGGCATCACACCCACGCTTTATGCATCACCCCCTTTGCACCAACTGAAGCAGACCGTGGAGCTAAGTTAAGAACAACATCACAAAGTTTCATCTCCATACGACCACCCAAATAACATGTGCGCTCGACCTATCTTGGGCTAGGGAAATGCATGACATACTGCGAGTCATTGATCGGTCTAGTAGGGCACCTCCATTTGGTATTCAGGTATTCATTGAATTCCTAATCTATCTATCTTGTGGTAGGGTTTCCTTCAACAACAGTAATGACACTACTTCACACTCTATCTCTTTCCCTTGCTTAGTAGTAGAAGAATCAGGGAAGTAGAAAAGCCTTGGCCAGGGTACTGGAATGCGCACATAGCAGCAACGCAATTCCAGGGAAGCAGAACTTGGCAAATCTGAGCCATGTGGCCAAGCTTTCCACAACTCTCACACCGGATTGTTGGGCATCGAACTGCCAGGTAACCACTTACATAGCAATTGGTGCACACACAGCTGTAGGTGCGGTTTTGGCCATCACCGCCGATGCCGTAGGAGGTGCACCTGGACGTCCTCCTCCTTGACCTGGCTGCACACGAGGCTTCTCCTTGCTCTGCGCCTCTTTCGCAGCTACCACATCCCATAGGTCCGAGTGGGATCCCGACTGGCTACCATCCGATCCGAAGGGAGGATCGTGGGGCCACACGTTGTTGCGGCCCTGAGGGAACTTCTAGGGATTGTCGTTGCGGCCATTTCCACCACCACCACCAGCGCCTCCCCCACCTTCCTTGCGCCCACCTGTGCGACCGCCTCGATCTCCCATCATTGAAGTCGTGCTCGGTTCGATTCGAGACCGCGGAGGAGACACCGCCACCTAGGCAAAGGATCTCAGGTCGCCTCCTGCCTTCCCCCTCCACCAGCCGAACGAATCAGGGTTTCTCTCCTCGGCGGAAACCCTAGGAGTGGATGTCCAGAAGTGGGACAGAAGAGATTAGAGCTCAAATGGAAACGGTTCCCTAACGGAGTGCTTACCTACCCCCTTCTCCTCCCACCTGGGGGCCTATTGCTATAGCGGGTGGGCTGGTGTTCTCACACGGCCCCGGTACAGGACCGAGGATCTTGCCATGTGGTCCAATTGGTCCCTCTGGAGGATTTGTTGACGGATTCTCACGCTCCCTTTCCAGCGGTGGGACGACCAACGAAGGTTGCACCCGATGCGCTGGTAGCTCGATAACATCCCCGACCACCACCTGCTCATCTTCCTAGAGACAGCGCGCATCAACCACCTATTCCTTCTTGTAGAGGAGCACCAACCGCTCCACCGCACGTTGGAGAATCAACATCCCGGTCCGTGGGGGATCTGATGCTGATGTTGGTGGTATCATGGACGTGAATGTCACCGCCCAGTGCACGATCGAATCAGGGACACTCCTCTTGTTGGATCTCAGGAGCCAATCTCCGTGCGACATCTCTCTCTCCTCAAAAATCACTCCCGGCCTACTTTGATCTGCTTTCTCTATTTCCCCAAGGATAAGATATGTTCCAATTATTCAGCATACGTGTTTGTGTGCCACAAGGCCGTAACATCTCATAAGTACGGCGGTTTAGACCGTGGTGCAATAATGAGTATTCATCATGTAGTATCGTGTTGTGCTTAATTGTTACTAATGGATAGCTCACTGAAAATACCATATGATTCTTTTCTAAGTTTTAATTAAATGTCACCATTTCTACTTGAATTACAATTTTAGTTTATACAATTAGGGCTTAATTATCCATGTTTTGTCTTTTGAGATGATTATCCGTGTTTTCAGAACACTTCATTATCCATTCGTGTTGGCTTGCGTGCCTTTTTTCTTGCAACTTCCGGTGTGTATTTGAATTAATTGAGGAACTCTGAACTAGCTGCACCTAATTCCGGGTCTACTGGAAATTAAGAAAACTTGTTTATAGTGGTAGCAAACCTTGTAGGAATTAGTATGTTAACAAGTTGGCTAGAAATTTTTAGGCAGGTTTGTGGCAACTTATCAAATTCCCCATGGCCAACCCACACAAAACTTTGTATGGGATAGTCCTATCCGTGAATATCTAGACATAAAACATATATGTATCATGCTCTTGAATTTAGATAACCATTTCTCTACGTGCGGAACTGGAAATGTGTCTGAACATAATTATTGGCTGGACTAAAATAAATTTGATGGTTTAAACATTTCTTTACACTACTTAAAAAGTGCCCTCTGCTATGGCAAAATAATCGAGATGGTCCAACAAAATAATCTAGTATGTCTATATTGCAAAGTGAAAAATCAAAAGATATATTAGGGAAAACAAGGTAGCAGTTGACATGACTAAGATGGACACCAAATGATGTCAACAGTTTGTAATGAAATTCTGTTGCATCATATACAAAATTATTTTATGTTGTTGAACCGACCAATCAAAATCCAAATGTCCTTGTACAATTTCATTTGGGGAATATAGTATAATTTTAGGAGTTGCTGCACTGGTATTCAAAGTGATTAATTGAGAGGTACTCCCTCTATTCCAAATTGTAAGATGTATTAAATATTTTACTACAGACTACATACAAACTGAAAGACTGAATCTGCACATAAAAACATGTCTAGATACATCCAAATCAGAAATAAAACATCTTATATTTTGGAACGGAGGGGACCTTAGTTTAATAACATTTGCAATTGATTGTATTGGTCAGAGGCTGGAGTAAATAAGAGTTTCTGAAACATTTCAGTAATATGATCGAACTGAAATACTGAGTTGCTTGTACCGTTCTTCTAGACTATAAAGGAGAAAAGTTATAGAAATTGAATCTTCAGGGGCTCAGGTTGTCAATTTTCTAGCCAACGTAAAACTATGTTTACTTCACCTAAATGAACAAATAGAGATGTAGAAGTTTGAGATGTGCTTAACACCAAAATCGGTCAACCATATTACGAGTGGGCATACTTCCGATGGATACAATGTTTCATATATTTTCTTATGGTCAAAATGACATGATAAAAATAGGAAGAAACTGAAAACTGATTTCACTAACTATGATTTGGCATATAAGATAATAAGTTGGAGAAGATAGTTAATCTTCTTTCCATTGTTTGTAATTAGGGAATGACCCAGTATGACCGTCTTTGTGGATCATCTCAGAATTACACATGCATTCCAGCAACTCTTGTATATAATTCTTTCATGTAGTACATCATAAATGCATCCATGAGCTTCATGAATTATCTATCAATCATCAACAAATTTTTATACTATACTACCATTGTTTATATTACTATCATACTAAATGCTTCATTAGTAGGCTCTCATATCATATCGTTTTTCTCAGAAGGAATTAACCTTATTGTATCTGACTATAAGAATCTATCATTGATTCGACGATGAAAATGCATCGATTCAGATGATAGAAGCTTAAGATTGGAAATCAATATGCAACCATTGAAGTGTAATTTGTGAAAGTTGTAGAGTTTTGACATAGAAACTTTAACTTATGTAATTAATAATTTTAGGGAGATAAGTTTTATTTAAGTTTTCTAGCTACTAAGAATTAGTATTATTGAAATTATTTGTAGTAAACAAAGCAGAACCATGAAAAATAATACTAAAAAGTTGTCTAGGGAAATAGCACATCTTTTAGTTTGGTATGCGTGATCATGAGGTAAATTATGGCAACAAGTCAGTGGAGAAAGGTAAGCAGATATGTAAGAACAAATACAAAATAACAATAGTACAATACACAGACACCAGATATAGCATGATGAACATCTTTTATTGGGGACATTTATAGGCCACAAAGTTACACACTTGTGATGCCATTATTTAACTATACTAGTTTTCACAACACTCGTCTTCACTTGGATGCCTTATTGATCGAAGATGACACCTCACCATTGTATGGGTATCTCTGGAAGCTCATTTGAGTAAATTTAGGAGTGAATACACCGAAATCTTCTCCCCTGTTGTTTTCAGGTTGCGTGCTTCCTGCCTAGAAATTCTGTACGCATTGGCAAGAACATCAACAGGCAAAGCACGGAGGATGGAGGATTTTCCTGCGATATGACTAACCATGGAGTTTGCATTAGTCTTGAATGAAATGTACTGGGCTCCTTCACGCTCTGCCTTCTTGAGAACAACGAAGTGTTGTGGTATGATTAGAAGCTGTCCGCGACGAAGAACATCATTGAATACAGTTTGACCATTATTATTAACGACTTGAACTCGAGCATGTCCTTGGATCATGTACACGACACTATGTGCATTAATGTTCCAGAATGGTGAAAGAACCGCGTTCTGCAATAGAAATTATTTTATGTCATATTATTAACAGTTTGTCATGAAAATTAGAATATCTAATAATAATATATTGTGTTGAACGTAGTATCATATATACCTGGTATAGATTTACTCTTGTAGCACTCATCTGCACGAGATTAAGGATGGGGAAATTCTTGCTGTAAAGACGTGTTATCCTGCCAGCACGAGGGTTGTATGTGTCGGCACGTTTGGGGTTTTCGATGTTTTTCCTTGCCTCCAAGGAACAAAAATTCTCTTCTAAACCATTGAAACTTTCGTCCCCTGACTGTCCTCTCTGGAATTGAGTCGGCCGTCTTTCCGGGTACTGGGTTGATTGTTCTTCCTGGTATTGTGCTGATTGCCCTTCGTGATGTTGTATTGGTTGGTAGGCTTGTTGTTGTAGTTGTTCTTGCTGGGACACAATAGGCTTCAAGAATTGAAGGCCTTGACTCACACGAATTATCTCTCCTCTTTGGTCATTTTGACTCTGGATTCTTCGTGCAGTTTGCTGGCTGATGCCCAAAGCTTCACTAAGAAGTTGGATACTTAATCCATTGAATATGTTTTGTCCAAATTGTTGCTCTTTCTTACTGTTACCAGCTAACAAGAAATCCTGAAATTTCATGTTCACGAAGTAAATAATTCAATAATATTCCAATAATGACAAATAAATTATGTTGATTAGTTCAGATACATGTATAGTTACCTTTTGTCTTGGTTCAAGCTGATTAGCATTGTTGTTTACGTCAAAGACATAGACAGCTACAATTGGTACATCGCCATCATTGTAGCACCAATGTACAATACCAGCTGGAAGCGCAACAACGTCTCCTTGTTTGAAGCGGTGAACTCTCTGGTGCTCATCCTTAAACTGCTGGCTTTGGCTTTGACCCTCAGTTAAGTCTGATTGATCAAATGGTTGGAACTGTTGTTGGAAGGTCGCTGGGCATCCAGGGAATGTCAACCCTGCGAAACCACTACCTACAAGAAACATGTGTGTTTGAACATAAAAAACCTTTTCGATGCGGATGTAACATTTTTCACATACAAACTCCTATGTGCAACACAAGGATGCAATTGTGCTATTCAAATAAAAAACCAACCTTGAAGGATGTACACCAATCCAGGAGCATTGTGATAGCGAGGTAACAAGAGTCCTTGAGGCTCGATAACCCGACGGATGACAGATACACCAGTACAACGAAATTGTTCATTCTGCTCATCGAAGTACTCGGTGATGCCTGCCTGAGACCTCACTTGTCGAACTGGTTCAAATGCTTGTAGCCTATCGAATCTACAGCCCCTTACACCTCCTTGCCGAGAGCTTTGCCATGGAGTGAAGCTCTGCCCGAACAACTGAGCCATAGATCCATTGCACAAGAGAAACAAGCAAAACAACACCGTTGGAAAACTAGTAGGTGCCATGATTGTATGAACAGAATGGAGAAGGTTGGTTGATGCTAGTTTCATGAATGAAAACTAGTTTTTATAGCCATAAGAAGTAGGTTAGGATGCAGATCGTGACAAAAATCGTTAATATTGGACAAGAAGATATGTATGGTGACTTGGACATTAGAATGTGAATAGTTATAGATTTCTCTTAGAAGATATGTGTTTCTTTCTGTATACAGCTAGTGCCGACTCACAAAGCTAGCACCACATTTTATACATTGTGTGATATCTAATCCAACACATGACATTTTCTACAACTTATTTTGTCCATTGTGACTCTTTTTATGGCCTATGCACAACAACTATCTAGATACTTTTTGTCGATGTTGCCAAAAACCCATGACTTGAGTCTATCTATATAGCATAGTATAAAGTGGATGACTCATGGCCACGTTGACACAAGCATACACCATGGATAAGAAAATTGTAATAATGTATACACAATTAGTAGATAGAAAGATAGTGTACAAAAAAATCTGGTTATTTAGCTGACGCCAAAGTTCCATAAAGATACGCCAGATAGAAATGAGTTGCAAAGTGCTATTTGTTCAGATTCCGGCCCAATCAGTATTGCTATAAACTGAATGGACAGGGTTCTTCTTTAATAAAAAAAATGTCACCCGGAGAGAGTGCATCCCCACCCAACTTTTATCGTTTTATGTCTATAAATATTTGCAAACAAAAATAACTTGGGCTCTGAACCAGAAAGATGGAGCCGGACTGAAAAAGGTAAGACAAAAAGTAGACACACAAAACAAATTGAAGGGGAAATAAAAGAGCTTCCAAAATCTAGAGCAAAACTATTGAGTGCAGCTGAGTGTGACCAAGCCCAAGTAATTAGAAAGGAGTCCATATACACATGGTGCGTGAATCGAGTTAGAAGTTTGAATGGCCCATACTAGCCTAGCCTAGCTATATAAGGCAATGAAACTGGAAGCATCAGCCCATTCATGTACATATTTCGGTCGAGGCATCAATCAAATCCCCATGGTTGTTCGAGAATAGCTAAAAACACATACTACCTGCGAAATCGCCAAACGGACGTACCCGGCCTGCCCTGCTCTGTCCAGGTTGAGTTAATCTAACTCGGGGAGCTTTAATGCACTTTTCATTTTTCAATTATTTTATTTTGGATCCTTGGGAAATCTGGCAACTTCTTTGCGAAGCATCGCCTGAAACAAACACACATTCTCAGATGAAAAAGCATCAACACAAAAGTAGAGAGTCGCACAGTATATCTAGCCAGCATAAGTCCCTAATTATCTTGCCAACATAAGTTCGGTGATGCGCCTCTCTTCTTGGTCCACCGTGTTGGCGTGTGTATACACTCTCATGCTTTCCTTTACATAGTGAGGGAGTGACATGGAGATGACCCACGATGGGGTTCTTCATCTCTACCTGGATTTCTCAAGAGGAAACCAGCACCCAAATAATACTGGTGTGCGCTTGAGTCGGCCTTCGATTTTCGTCCATAAAGCAGTACTCAAATATTTAGGAGCCCTCAAAGCAGGCCCTAGAAAATTCAATCAGCTTGCAGACCAGCATGCGCGCCCATTGGTTAAATTGTGGCCTTTGGCAACTATACAAGAGAGAGCCGAAGACCACCATGCACCTCATGTTCCAATGTACATAATTTGGATTTGGCTGGACATCAAGGATTGGATCGGATTGGCGAATTTCGACACCGCTCAATGGCACTTTCACGCTTCTGTGGAGGAGCAATGGTGTGCCATCACCGGGGCCCTTGGCAACCAGCGTAAATGATTCACTTCTTTGGTCCTTATCATGGCTTGGAAGATTTGGAACGAGCGCAATGCACATGTTTAGGAAGGTGACCTTCATGCCTTCCGTCGTCATCTCTTGCATTAGGCGGAATGTCGCCCTTTGGTGGGTGGGGGGAGGGGGTTTGAGGGCATGAAAGACGTGATCTCTCTAATGCCGCGAGAGTAGGCCTTTATATCCAAGCCTTCGGCTTGATTAATTTTTTGTAACTTAAACCCTCTTAATCAATGAAATAGACAAATCATTTGCCTTAGTCTTTCGAATAAGTCATTTGTCTATCTGTTGGGGTCATTTACGTCAGAGTACGCCTGCTTCAATGTCTTCCTCGCCTACTCTAATAGCCCGCGCAGAGCCGTATCCGGAGGTAGAATGTTGTGCCACCCCGGGATCGACCGATGGTGGTAGTGACAGTCGACCGGTGCTCGCGCTAGAAAGCTCCGACGCACATGTTAGATTTGGTCGAGGAGGTGTTGTACGGGTCCATGCTAGACCTGGAGATGGAGCGGGAGAGGATGGTAGAGTGGGCATTGGCTAGGGTTTAGCGCGACTGACGTAGAGTTTTTTTTTCTAGGATCTTGAGGCGCATGTCCCTGTAGCTAGTAGGCGATGGCGACCCGCGCGGGCGCTCACCGTGACGGCATTGTCCGACGACGAGTCCGACTTGGAGGATGCGGGGATGGGTTCATCGATGTTGTCCGGTTGCTCGACACCAAGACCGGCAGCGGGATATCTGTTGCTCGAGTCTAGTGGGCAACCAAAGAAGAGGAGGAGGAAGATTGCGGCGCAGCGGCTGCCGGATCGCCAATTGCAGGTACTTCCATCGCTCACTCGTCCTTCTTCCCCCCTCTAGAAACGTGATGACAGGGCAATGTCGGAGGGTTGAGATCTAGTTGCCGGTGTTTCTGCCGTCCACCTTTGATCTTGGTGGCGTCATAAGGGCGGCGAAGTGGACATGGGTCCATTGGAAAAAGCGACGCGTGCGAGGTATGACCAGCGTCATCCATTGATCTCACTGGAGATTGTCAGGACACGTGATTCCTCTATGGCTGGAAAAATAGGATCAGCGGATCCGGTGTGTCGAAACGAGCAATGGTCATCAGACTAGAGAGAGGCTCGCGAGGTTCACTGGCCGTTGGGCCTTGAAACCTCTCCCGCAGGTCACCCTCGACGCTCGGGCTGCGGAATTGAAAATGTGGGGCCCGGGCGAGTTGTCGGTTCCTGGGCATGTGCTGGAAAACAAGGAGGATTAGGACTCCGCGTAGGTTTCGTATCGCAGAGAACTAATCTTTCCATCCCACGACTCTGCGGTCGCTTCGCCTCCCTAGCATTCCCAGGAAAAGGTGTCCCTCCCGAGCAGCGACGGGTCGGAGATCAAGGCAGAGAGGGTGGTTTTCGAACGTTTGAGGAAGGGGCTCCCAGCGGGTTCGCCGGTCTTCCGCAGGGAAAACCCCGCATGGTGTGGGTGGCGGTAGGGTGATGGGAGGTCGGGGGCTGGGCGTCGGTGCTGGTTTCGCAGCCAGGGGTGCCGATGCTGGATTCACGATCAGGAAATCCGATGCTGGTTTTGCGTCCGGGGGCACCGGCGGTGGCTGGTGGCACCCTTGGAGGTGTCGGTGGTGGCCAGGCCATCGGTGGCGTCGATGTTGATCAAGCTCCAATGGCGTTCAACGCTGGTGTGGCTCGTGGTGTGCATAGCGCAGGACAACAGCGGTTTGGTCAGCAGAATAATGCACGTGGACGTTATCGGTATGATCAGGGCAAAGGGTTCGGACGTGGAAGAGGCAGGGGCTCGTGGCTATGGCCATGGTCGTTTCGCTCGAGGTGGTGGCGGCCGGAGGGTGGCTTTGGTGGTTCCCTATCCTAAATGCTGCAGTTCCACCTCCAACACAACAGTGGCTATGGTGGTTGCTTCGGCTGCGGCTCAGCCTATTGTTCAGCCGACTGTGACTACCGCTCCTCCCGTGGTGGCTGCAGCAAGGGTAGATGGCAGAAAGAGGTTAGTCTCTACGGATCAGTTATCGGAGGCTCTGAAGAAGACTAAAAAGTACAAGCATAAGTGTTTTCGATGTGGTTTGCCTGGAGACGGTCTTGGAGATTGCTCGACAGTCATTTGTGACATCTGCGAGGGTCCTACGCACGGGAGGGGCCATGTCCGTTGTTGTCTGCACCTAAGTTTGAGCTTATTACCTATGGCTATGCGCATGAGGAGTTGCTATTCTTTGGTTTCTCATGCTTACAGTCTTATCGGCCTATAGGGATATGACGATCCCGCATATTTGGTTGGCATCTTTGGTTGTTACCCATCGGTTGGCATCTTTGGTTGTTACCCATATAGGGAGATGACGATCCCGCATATTACCACTCAGTTGAGGAGGTTGGTTCCAACCGAGCAGTTCTAGTGGGATGTTCGGCATGCGGGTCACAACTCACAACATATTTAAGGTGTTGTTTCCATCTAAGCAAGAGATGGAGAGGTTACAGGTCTTTGGTACTTGCAAGGTGCCCAACAACTCATGTGAGATGACTTTTGACCACTGGACAAAGAAGATTGAGCTCATTTTCACATTACCTCACTTTTGGGTCAGAGTATCTGGTATTCCAGATGATCACATTGGTGATTACCTGGCTCTCTGGGCAGTGGGTTTTCTACTTGGGAATACCTCGAAGATCAATATGGCATATACTCGAGATCATAAGATACTTCGGATCAGAGTGGGATGTTTGAATTACACCAAAATTCCACTCATATATCCTTTGTTTATAAAGGATGGCCTATATTAGCTTGGTTTTGAGGTGGAGGGTGAGGAGAACTTTGTTGGAGCGAATATTTCTATGGAGGATGCTCCTTGTGATGATGGCGAGAATGATGATTTGGGTGATGATTTTATGGGGGTGGAGGAGTAAAGAGGCAAGGGAGAACTAGGATTGGAACAAATCACACTCCCCCTCCTCTTGATAGGAGGAACCCATCCTCGTAGGACAAATCACTTCCACTTCGAGACTTTTTGGATTGAGCGAGAATCCTTTGTGGAAGCGGTCCAAGAGAAATGGACTGTGGCTGCCGAGAATCCACCATACCTCTTTAATGTGGTGGATGCCTAGCACCATTGTGCCCAAATGACTCGCAAATTCATGCGGGGTTTGGGAGCTAACCTTGGAGCTGAGGTGCAGAAGAGGAAGGCTATTAAAGGTTGTTGAAACACCTCTTTTCTTGGTAGCCTAGTGATACGTCATAAACGTATCCTTAATTTCTGATGTTCCATGTTGTTTTATTATTGTTTCCCACATGTTTTCTATACACTTTATGTCATTTTTATCGATTTTCCGGACTAACCTATTGACAAGATGCCACAAAGCCAGTTCCATGTTTTTTGTTGTTTTTAGTTTCAGAAAAGTTGTTCTGGAAATATTCTCGGAATTGGAAAATTCGAAGCTCGGAAGTCTTTGAATTCCCGAAGGTTCCACGAAGTCCCGAAGAGACCCGGAGGGGGGCCTCAGGGGGGCCACACCATAGGGCGCCCACCCGCCCCCCCCCCCTTGGCCACGCCGAGGGGTAGTGTGGGGCCCCCAGGGCTTCACCGCCTTTGCCTTTTTGCCTATATAATCGCCGCAATACATAAAACCTATGGAGATCCCACCTTTACCCGAGAAACATCCGAGGCCGCTGTCACCGTCATCCCGAGATCGGAAGGGTTCTGGAGCTCTCCCCGGCACCCCGCCGGAGGGGGAAATCATCACCGGAGGGGTCTACATCACCATGCCCTCCTCTGAAGTGATGCGTGAGTAGTTCATCCCTGGACTACGGGTCCATAGCAGTAGCTATATGGTTGTTCTCTCCACTTTGTACCCCATGTTTAGATCTTGTGAGCTGCCTATCATGATCAAGATCATCTTTATGTAATGCTACATGTTGTGTTTGCTAGGATCTGATGAATGTTGAATGCTATGTCTTTTGAATATCGATCTACCATGTTATCTTCATCTTATGTTATTTATGATCTTGCATGCTCTCTGTTGCTAGTAGATGCTTTGGCCAAGTAGATGCTAGTAACTCCAAGAGGGAGTATTTATGATCGATAGTGGGTTCATGCCTCCTTTTCATCTGTGCTCGAGTGATAGAAACATAACGGATGGAGGATGTGCTTTTTCCATTAGGGAGAAAACAACAATGCTTTGTCTAAGGATGATGTTATTGTTTACATTACCCACTTTTCTTACTGCGATTATCTGTTTTCTTGCAACTTAATACCCAACGTTTGTTCGGATGATATTCGAAGGGTGGATTTTTAGTCATAGATGTAGTTGGATAACGGTCTATGTATCTTGTTGTAATGCCCACATGAATCACATAGTAATCTTTATGTCTTGCATATGCACTACAATGCAGCCTTCATTTCTGTCAATTGCATGTTGTAATTTGTTCACCACACATGTTAGTTATCTTTGTCGGAGAGACACCACTAGTGAACTGTGGACCCCGGTCCTTTTTCCTCATACTGATAAACACCTACTGCTTTCATACTGCTCTGATACTATTACTACTGTTTTCCACACCATACGTTTAACCTCTTTGTGTTCAGCAAAACCGGTGAGATTGACAACCTCACTGCTTCGTTGGGAAAAAGTGATTTGATTGTGTTGTGCGGGTTCCATGTTGCTTCTTAACCGGTAGTGCACCCTTCCATCTCAGCTGCTTCACCTTCTCAAGTTACTCCTTCCTCCTACTGGTCGATTTAACCTTGGTTTCTTTTTTAGGGAAACTTGCTATTGTTCTCTTCATACCTTCCTCTTGGGGTCTCCCAACGAACGTGTGTATCACGCCCATCAAGCTAATTTTGTTGGCCGTTGTCAAAGAGGAAGAGAATTTTTGCAGGGGAATCTCTCAATTCCAATCTATTTTCTTTGTTTTTGTTTTGCTTAGTTTATTTTATTTTGTCTTGTTTGCTTCTCTTTATCAAAAAACACACAAAAAAAATTAGTTCTTCATTTAGCTGTAGTTTTATTCCAGGTTTAATCTTGCTTTGTCATGTTTGCTATCAATGGTTGATGTCTTTGAAACTAGATCTTATAGGCAAGGTGGGTTCACAGATGAACAACAAAAATATTATAAGGAACACCGCTTGTCACAAAAATGGATACACTTATGGGAGCAAATTAATAAATTGCATTACTATGCTAAAAACTTGTGCTCTACTTATAATGTTACTTATTGCTTTGATAAATCCTGCTGCTGTAGGAGGTATAAACACCTCCCTTTTTATGATTATGTTATCATATCTTCTTATGTTAAGGGAAATTATGAATTATATTATGTGGAAAAAATTGAAGAATTTATTGCTTTGAAGGGTGCATTCTAAATTGCCTATTTACTTGAAAGTATTGATGATGCACCTTATAAATGCAAGATTTATGCTATACTTGAATATTTCTTTGATAATTACAAGGATTGTAATTACTACATAATGGAATATCTTAATAAATGCTCTCAATCTAAGGAAGAGGCTAATGCCTTGCAGGAACCTATGGAAGAAGAAACTGTTGAATCTGGAAGCTCATTGGATGAAAAAGAGGAGGAGAGTGATGATCAATAGGAGGAAGAATGGAGCTACCCATGTCTACCTCCAAATGATAGTAACTCTTTAACTCATACATTATTTGATGAAATTTATACTTGCTATACTTATGACCTTGATACTACTATGAATGAAACTTGTGAGAATGATATTGCTACTGTTATTTATGATAATCCATGCTACTTGGATAAATCTTATGATAATGCTCTTGATGATAGTCCTATGTTACTTGATGTTATAAATTATAATGCTACTGAAAATAGGATTGCTATAATGTGTCATATACCTTTTATGAGTGATCAATCATCTTGTTTTGATATTGCTAAAAGTGGGGGAAAAGAAGAGCTGGTTTTAAATTTTGATCCCACTGTTTTTGAGCTTGATATGAATTGTGTGCTTTTAGACCATGACAAACATGCTTTATGTGATAATTGTGTTGTTGAGTTTGTTCATGATGCTACTAAAAATTATTATGAGAGAGTAAAATATGGTTGTAGGAATTTTCATGTTATTAAAACACCTCTCTTTTTGTTGAAAGTTTTGAAGTTGCTCTTGTTCTACTTTCCCATGATTTCTAGTTTGAGCTTCTTTAATTTATTTCTTTACAATATTCCTATTCATAGGAAGTGGGTTAGACTTAAATTTATTTTACATTTGCTTCATGATGCTCTCTTTTGCTTCAATTCATATTTATTATATGAGCACCCACTTGATTCCACTTTTCTAGGCCTAGCTAAAAGGCGTTAAAGAAAAGCACTTCTTGGGAGATAACCCATGGTTTTATTTTTGCTTTGTTTTTATCTGTTTTCTTTGAGTCAAGGGGTGTTATACTTCTGTATAAACTCCTTTGTATATTTGTTTTCATGTTTTACTAGTGCCAAGTAAGGTTTCTGATGAGAGTTGGAGTTGGTTTTCGGAATTCTGCGCAGGAAACAGATTTCTGCTGTCGACCGTAAAAAATCGTATAAAATCCTGGAAGATCAGAATGATCTGATTTTTTTTTTTTGCTTATTCCTCAGCTAATTACGCAACCATTTTGTTCTTTAAGTTTTTCTATCAGAGCAACATAAGTGCCTCGAAATTTTTTGTCTTTACAGACATTTCTGGTTTTGACAAATTCTGCCATTTTTCTTGCATTTGCTCTTTTGCGATGTCAAGTGGATTTCTTTGCTTCACGAAACATCAGTGGCTGTAGCTAATGTTTAGAAGTATAAATATCACTTGTTCCATACAGAACCAATGGATTTTTAATCGTTGCACTAACCCTCTAATGCCAATTACTGTTTGAGTGTGCTCTGAAGGAAGTTTTCAAGGGTCAAGAGAAGAGGTGATATATGTGATCAAGAAGAGTGCAAGGTCAAAGCTTGGGGATGCCCCCGTGGTTCATCCAAGCATATTTTTAGAAGACTCAATCATCTAATCTTTGGGATGCCCAAGGCATCCCCTTCTTCATCAACTATCTATCAGGTCACTTCTCGTGAAACTATATTTTTATTCGGTCACATCATATGAAGTTTACTTGGAGCGCCTGTTTGTTTTTCTTTTGTTTTCTTTTTTTTCCTTGCTGGAATAATATAGTTTCAACCTAGTATTATTTTTTTGGGAGAGAGACACGCTCCTCTTTTTCGTTTGAATACTTGATATGCTAGTATTCTTAGTTTTCCTTCTAGTTGCTGCAAAAATTCATGTTTAGCTCTTGTTTTCATTGCATCTCTTATTCAGAACTGTTAGTTTTAGTAGTGTTATGTGAGTCCTCTCATGATTGCTTGTTTTAGCATGTAGAGAGTTTTTGTTAAAGCATGATTTGTATAGTGCTTGTTGGGAACAGAAACTGCTGCTTGAGGTAGAATTTTTAACAGTGCAAGTAGAAGCTAGTATAGACTGTGGCGAGAACTTTTTCATATCATGCTAGATATTATTTTAGTTTTAAAGCCTTGTGGTTATTGAGTAGCATGATTAGCCTCAAATAGTTGAGAGTGTTTAATGTGCCATTGAAAGAATGATGAGTTGTTCTTGTCATATTGAAGCATAAATTTGTGGTGTTCTCCTTTGGATGTTTTATTTGGTTGACTTGGCGCATGCTCACACCATGTTTATGACTATGAACCAAACATGAATAGCCTCTATGATCGTTTATTTTTTGAACTTGTTGTACCACTTATGCTTTGAATAATGATGTTTATGTCGCTATGCATGATTATGGCTCTTATGCTCTCTTGATTTGTCGCTCCCAGTCTTTTGCTAGCCTCCACCTGTACTGAGTATGAGCTCTACTCGTGCATCCAACTCCCTTAAACCAAAGTTTTCCCATTGTGTCCACCATACCTACCTACATGTGGTAATTAACCGCCACTCCAAAGTAAATTGCTCATGTGTTACCTTTAAAACTTTCAAAATTACTCCTATTTGGTGCTCCTATTTTAGCTCATGAGGACGTAAATAGAGAATCTTTATCTTACTTGTTGATTGGACTTTCACACCCTGGACTAGTGGCTTTATCCGCTTATCCAATGATAGAAGAGATGGTTGCGGGGTGCCCAGCCCCAAATTAATAAAACAAATTCTCTTCACTATTTTTGCCCCTGATTTATCAGTCAAAGCATAATTGTGTAAACAAAAGAGAAAGGGGGCGAGCTTCTACCCATATGTGTCCTTCTATGGGATCCGCTCTTGTGAAGTCTAGTTGGCTTGTGACGTATTGTATTCTCTGTTTACCATTCGTTGACATAAGCATACACCTCTCTTAAAATATAGACACTCCTCCACGGTATGTGATTGTTGGCAGGCACCCAAAGATTCGGTTAGCCATGGTTTGTGAAAGATGGTTGGGATTAGTGTCAAGTTTTTATACCTCTGTTTAATAAAATAAAAGCTCTAGCACATGAGTTGATCCCTGCTTCCCTCTGCGAAGGGTCTTTCTTTTACTTTTATGTTGAGTCTCTATCTTTTAACTTTATGCACAGTTGAGAGAGCATTTTTTCCATTCTGAGTTTTATGTGCATTTGTCCCAGAAACATTATTGATTGATTCATGATGTGTTATTGCTAGTTCTGTAATTATTTGTTCTAGTCTTACTCATGAACTTTGAAGTTGTCCTGGCATTTATGTTTTGCCCCAGTCTTAAGGACTAGCGAAATATCACTTTGACATGCTTTCTCTATACTTGAAACAAACGTATATCTTTCTTTGCATTATTATTAATGATCTTTTCTTTGAGTTACTTCTCATGATGCAAAGCGATTCCTATGCTTTATTATTAAAGTTTTATTTATCATGCTTGTGTTGAAGTTCTATGATCTTAGCTTACTTATGCTTTTACATTATTGATGATTAAGTTATGTTGGTAGCATGTCACCTCAGAAATTATTGTGTTTTTATCGATTACCTACTCGAGGACGAGTAGGAACTAAGCTTAATATGTTGTTTTCTTATTGTTTCCCACATGTCTGCTATACACTTTATGTCATTTTTATAGATTTTCCGGACTAACCTACTGACAAGATGCAACAGAGTGAGTTCCCTGTTTTGTGATGTTTTTAGTTTTAGAAAAGTTGTTTTGGAAATATTCTCGGAATTGGAAAATTTGAAGCCCAGAAGTCTTAGAATTCCGGAAGGTTCCACGGAGTCCCGAAGAGACCCGGAGGGGGGCCTCAGGGGGCACACACCATAGGGAGGCGCCCCCTCCCCCCCCCCCCCCGCTTGCCTGCGCCGGGGGTGGTGTGGGGCCGCCAGGGCTCCACCGCCTTTGCCCTTTTGCCTATATAATCCCCCCAAGACGTAAACCCTAAGGAGATCCCACCTTTTCCTAAGAACTGTTGGAGCGCGTAGAGATAAACAAAACTTTTTCCTATGCGGTACTTCCAAGATCTAGCCGAGGTAGCAGGCCACGATGATTACCACTAGACGCGCGGTTGCGGATTATCGATGCAGCGCGTCGGGGCAATGCAGTCCCACGATCCGATCCAGCCGATCCAATCCCGCGATCGTCGAAGTGCTGAACGTACAGCACCTCTGCCAGTATCCACACATACGAGGAGGAGCTCCGACGGCGGACTGCTAGGTCCGGTGCGACGGCTGGACTGAGTGGGGCTAGGGTTCCCAACGCATGGGAGTGGACTAACGTGCCCGCTGGGCAACCTGCGCCCCTCTTTAAATAGAGAATGGTAGTGGGCTTCACAACACTTGCGGCCCATTCCCTCTGTGAGTCTAACTCACGAACTCAGTCCATTTCCGGTTCAGGTCCAACCCGACCAATACTTGCTCCCGCTCTTAAGTGTGTGACCCTGCAGGCTCATGGCGACTTGGACACGATTGGAGTCCGACTCTCAATCGATCAATCGGTAGCGGCTCCTAGCAGAACGTGCCGACTCCCAAGTCCCATTGAGTCATGACGACAAACCTTTCAATGTGATATTCATGTTAGTCCCTTTTGCCTCATGGTATAACTTGTCGAACTATAGGCGATGTATCGTCATCCCTTTAATAGTTCAACTCTCTTCTCGATCCGTGATATGTGATTCATCTGACTAACTCTTAGTCAACAGACACAATTAACACTTAACTGAGTCGCGCATGGCCATGCTTCCTGAATCATATCACTCGAGAGGGCCCAAAGAATATCTCTCCATTCAGAGGGGCAAAATCCCATCTTGATTATCCACATCACGCAGCTTGTTTCTCATTCGACCCGAACTCTGCCTTTATAACTGCCTTGTCATAGAGCAGCGTTTAACAGAACCTAAGTTGGTGATCCACAACTCGGATTGTGCGACAACCTCAGGTCTAAGGATTACATTGATTGAGACATGCAAATGACGACTTGCTCGTTGCATCTCAATGTGGGTCAGTCCGACTTGTTAAACTCTTTAGCCAAGTCCGTGATCGTTGGAATGGGACAAGTGGAACCGTGTCATCAGCCAACACTCACATTAGTCTAAGGTGTGTATCTGTGACGCCCCGAGATCGGGCACTATGCAGATTTTAGCATTTCCGCCAAAATCCACATAATAACCGATTCCAGGTTGCCACTTGTGATAACATTACAACAGTTCACGAATAATCCACAACAACAACAACAGAGGAGGTATACACAAGACGACTCAAACGAGTCAAGGATACAACTGATACAATACAAAGATCCAAATAACAGCGGAAGAAACAACATGGCGTCCGACTACGGACAAGATACAAATTGGACTAAGAGTCCTGAAGATAACCGATGGCGTCCAATCCCTGCCCAGGCCAAGCCGGAGGGATTCCCAAGCTAACGTCGTCAGACTTCAAACCTGTTGACTGCAATGTGGAATATGCAGCCACGAAAGGGATTCGTGGGTCAGTACGGTTAAGTACTGGCAAGTGGATAAACCATACTCACAAGATACCAGCGTAACCAATCATCGCAAGATACAAATACTTTGGGTACAACGGAAAGGAAGGGATTATTGCAAAGAAGCGGCAGCGGGCTGCACTAACTAACTACAGGGACACGCTACAACTTCCGGCTAAAAGAAAGGGATAAGATAGCGTATCAGAACCAACTACAACTACTCACCAATCAATACCCATCCAGTGTTACCCCCTACTAAGGAAGCAACCCAAGGAAACTCACACTGTTGATTAAGGTGACATTCATTTTTATGGTGGAGGTAATCTATATTACTAGTCAAGTTATCATTGTTAAGTGTAAGTTGTCTGAGTACTTGTTAGCCAGCACTTTCACCAAGTCATCCATAACCGCGGACAACACGGCTTCTCGAGAAGATTGAACCCTGCAGGGGTGCACCAATTTGGCCGTACACGTAAGAATATCCCGCCAGACGGGGGATCAACCCACCAAGCGAGGTACTCAACACAACCCAACTCTTCTTCGCATCAAGCCCAAAGAACCACGTGCTGTGCGTGCGCGGCTAATCGAGCCCCCACGAATAAAAGGGGGACCCTCATAGCACTGGAAGACCACGCCGCCCTAAATGCCGACTACAAAAGTTCCACCCTGGCGCCAAGGGCTCGCACCTGCATATGCATGCATCAAATGGAAAGCCCAAACTAAGTGTGGCGATTTGGACGAGATGCGAATCGAATCAAAGTTGCGGGGGGCGCCCATACTCGCTTCCCACATGCGGTTAGTGCGCTCATCATGGATCGGAGGACAAGACCCTTTTCCTAATTAGGGTCGACACTAGCAGGCCTCAAAACCACGCCGGGCCTCCTGCCGGTGCCTTATCATCAAATTATTATTACCCAAAACATTAACATGTTGTTGATTAAGTTGAAACCCAACTACCAAACTAAACAGGTGATAAGACGGACAACAAGACTTGAGCGCAAACAACACTAAGCATGCAACTACGACACGAGGGCCAACAAGGTAAACAAACAACAGTTAATAGGAAGTGGGAGGAAGGCTATATCATGGTTGCAAGGTAAACATATGATAGGATCGAGACACCAACATCGAATCATAAGGCTAGCATAAGAACAACGGAAAGAATCGGTAACAAGTGATGAAAGGCAGCCATAGGCAGCAAGTGAGTATACTTGCCTGGAATCCAGCAAGTAGAGGTACATCCGAAGAACTTGTCGTTGCTCACATCATCTCAACGTCCTATCCGCGAAGAAGCCACGAACTAGAACAAACACCGGATGCAACAATTACTTCTACGGCAAAAGATCCAGCATGATCGAGATATGGATGCATGACAAGTTTAAGGATGCATCAAAGATAAACTAGTTGACATGGTAAACATATTAAAATGGGCCCATATGCAATTTGGATTGCATATGGAAAAGCCCATGAATTAATGTTGAATTAAATGATCTACAAATAACCATCATGTGAAAGTATATTAGAATGATGCATGGATGATGAAAACAATAAGAAAACAACAATAGCTTCAGTTTGATATGTTGTTTACCAAGTTTGGAATTTTATTTATTAAGTTATGAACTTTGGCATTTTAAATGATTTAAACAAACATTTGTTGTTTTCACCAATTTTAAATGTTCAAAACAAATAACAAAATATATATTTGGAAAGAACACAAAATTTTAGATGGAATACATATTTCATTTGTTGAATATGGATTTTTGATGAGCAAGTTATTAAATTGACAATTTTAAATGCATTAATTAAGAAATAGTTGTTTTCAGCAATTTAAATTGTTCAAAACAGAAAACAAGGTTGATATTTGCAAAGTTCATGAAAAATGGGATGGAAAACATATTTTACATGTTGGAATTGGATTTGAATTGCCCAAGTTATGAATTTTGCAATTTAAAAGGTTTAATTAAATCATTGACTTATTGCACCACTTTTAATTAGGGAAAATAGTAAACAAATGGTATTGAAAAGGTTAAAAACATGTATAAAATGTTTCAATGAACAATTTGAGCTATTAAACATAATTTTTGGATCATTATTGAATTTATTAGGCATTTTTCCATAAGCATTTTTATTCTGCCCCTTTTAGTAAACAGAAGGAAACATGTTCAAATTTAATTCAATTGTGACCAAATAAAATACCAATGTGTAGAGTTTGTTAAGACAAATTTTTAGAGCCCAAGTTTGCTCAAATTGGATGAACAGAACTCAAGTTATGAATTCCCAAAGTTTCAAATTTTTAAGTGCATTTTCTGTATTTAATTATTTAGTGCAAAAATTATTACAGAAACATGTTGCAACTTTGACATTAACAGAAAGCGCACAAGATTCTGAATCCATAGCAATTTGAATTGTTGAAATTGGATCAATATTCAATTTGTTATTGATTTTACAATTAAAGATCCAGATCTGTTTTTCTGGAATCGGGAAATAAAAAGAAAAAGGAAGCAAAAGGGGGTGGCTTTGCGTCGGGGAGGGGGGGAGGGGATCGAACCCAAGACCTGGTTGCGGTGCGGATGGAACCGAGCCACTGGGCTAGCTGATGCGTTGGTGATAGGATAGGGCCATCACTGAATAAGAGGTGGCCGTCGCGGATAACTGAAGCACGTTCATGTGCAGATCGGAACGACAACAGAACGACGACGACCTGCGTTGAGGAACCCACGGCGCGGCTCGAAGGCCGGCGTTCAGAGCACGAGGGGGAGAGGGCCTAGGCCGGGACGGGGTGGGCTCACCTCGGTGGTGGTCGGAGAAGGCGGATGGACGCGGGGGCGATGTTTGCCTGACGAGGAAGCAGGCGGCAGTAGCAGGCGGTAGGTCGGCGGCGGGAAACGGGGACGGCGAGACCTCCCTGCTGCCTCCCCGGGCCGGCCAAGGATACGAGGGAGACGAGGAAGATGCCCCGTTTCCATTCCCTGTGAGAGGGAGACCCGAGGTGGACGGAGGTGGCGGCACCATGCTCTCAAAGTGGCGGCCATGGAGGCACCTCCGAAAATTCAGAAACATACGTGAATTTCAGAGAGGAATTGGAGAACGGAGGAGGAAGAGGAAGGCGGCGGCGATGGAGGAAGGAGAGGGAGAGGAACTAGGGTTAGGGTTTGGGAAAAGGAGGGGCATCTATAAGGGGGAGGAGAGGGGAGCAGGTGGGGGTGGTGGTGCGTGCTTCTTTTCTCTGTGCTGGCGTCATGGCCGTACGGAGGTAGGAGAGGAAGGGAGGTGGGCTCGAGGGGGGAGATGGGCTGGGCTGAACCAAGAGGTATGTTGGTGTAACATCCCAAGTATGAAAACTTACCATTTAGAATGTTTGATTTCTTGTTTATTAAAGTATTGCATCATGTCATCATATTTATTCTTGTTTGCATTTGTTTTACTTTGTTCTCCATTTGTTTGCTTCTGTTTTACTATGTTTTCACATTTGAAATTCAAACTTTATTCAAACATTTATTTCATACTTGCTCTGTTACAATCTTTTTCAAATAAAAGTTCAAATAAAAACAACCATTTGTTTCCAATTATTCCATAATGATCAACTAATAAAATGGTGGTTTTTATTTCAATTAATTACTTCCAATGTTATTTCAAATTCAAATCAAATCCCAAACAGCACCCAATTTGAATTTATGAATATTACCAAAACCATTCAACTCAATTGGTCTAATTAGTAATAGGGTTCACCCTATTAAAATGGTTGTTTTCAATATTAATCAATTAATTATCAAATTCTTCAAATTTTAACCCAATTTGCAAACAGCAATTAAAAATTGAACATTTGAAAAACCAAAGTTGTCAAATGGTGGATGTTGACCTAATTAACTCACATGAATTTTTCCTAATTTTTTTCAACTCATAAACCTATCTTTTTCTTCCTAATCCTATTTCTGAAAAAAATAATAATAAGCAAAACAAAATAGAAAAAAAAAGAAGGAGAAAACTTACCCAGGGGGGGAGCCCGCGCGGCCCGGCCCAGCTATCTGGCCCGCGTACCCCTTCGCGCCCCCCTCCTTCTTCTTTCCCCTGTACGGCAGACGATCCGCCGGTGCCACGTACGCCGCCATTGCGCAGCGACGGCCACCAGGGCTCCCTGCGCCCTATATCTACCCCCCTGAACCCCCGCAGCTAGCCCTAGACCCTAGGCTACCCCTTCCTCCCTCTTTTACGCCGCCGCTCACCCTCTCGCTGCCACCTCTCTCCCCTCTGCAACCTCACCGGAGACCGCCGTGTCTGAACCTCCGATGGCCACCACCGCTGCCGTGCGCCATCATCCCTCCTAGCCACTGTAATCGAATCGCCGCTTCCTCCTCGAGCTGGTGGACATCTGCGTGGAGCTCGACGCCGTCTGGATCGCCGCCTCCATCCCCACCACTGCCGCGGCGATCACCTCGCCGTCGACCACCTCTGCAACCTCCTGGTGAGCACGCCGCCGTGCACCTCCCCCTCCTCTCTGCCTTGCACGAGCACGAGCACACGCACGTATTCGTGCACGTCCACACGCATCACACCCCCCAGCAGCAGCACGAGCACGGCGCCACGGTGATCACCGCCGGTAGATTTCTCTGTCAGAGTTTCAGTCGCGTTCGTCGTCAGTTAAAGTTTCAGACTTGCGATCTGAACCTTACCTTGTGTGCGCACGGTATACTGACAAGCGAACGCACACCACCGCAGTGGCAGTGCACTGCATCCACGCGCGCCCAGGTCGTGGGTTCGAGTCCCTGGCTCGCGCGATTAAAACCACATTTTTGCACCGAGTGCTGACAGGGTGGCCCCTCCCTGTCAGCCACTGCGTTGCCACGCAAGCACGCGCTGGCCCAGGGCCCATCTGGCAGTGCCTTGGGCTGGTTGGCTGTGCGGTATAAATTGTTTTCCCCGTTTCTGTTTTAAATCCAAGTCCTTTTAAATTGCAGATTGGTCCCTAATTTGGAAATGCAAATAACTTTCAATTTAAAAACTCAAATAATAAAAGTAAAATATGTGCACTGCCCCAAATTTAATTCTCTATCTAATGGTAGCATTTGTTTTATGTTTTGAATTATCCAAATGCACTTCAAATTTGAATTCAAACAATTCATTTGTAATTTGATAAAATCCATAACTAATTCATACTAATTCCAAATAATGCAAATAAAATATGTTTTCCATGCTATTTCAAACCACCTATTCAAATATAAATTTTGTTTCATGTTTTGAATAATTTAAATTGCCTAAGTAATTTAAACCTTGTTTAAATCATTTAAATTTGATAAAATCATAACTTGCTCAAATTAAATTATTTTTTTGAACATGCAAAATATGTTTTCAAACTAGAAAAGTATAAACTTTGCAAATGTGAGTTTGAATTTATGTTTTGAACAAGTAAAATTCAAATAATATTCAAACTTGTTCTAAATTCATTTAAAACTTGTTTAATCTTGTTTAATTCATAATTAAATCATTGTAATTCCTTTTTCAATATTTGAAACATGTAATCCAACTAAAATTTTGTATTCTTTTCAAATATGAATTTTGTTATTTATTTTGCACAATTTAAATTGGTGAAAACAACAACTATTTGTGTAATCCCTTTAAGGAACCAAAATTTCCTAACTTAATAAATAAATTTCTAAATTGGTAAACCTTATTTCCAATTGATGCTATTGTTGTTATTTTGTTGTTTTCCTCATCCATGCATCATACTAATCCACTTTCACCTGTTGGTTAATTGGAAAACAATTGTTTCAACCAAAATTCATGGGCTTTTCATATGCAACTCAAAATTGCATATTAGTCCATTTAAATTGAATTACCAAGTCCACTAGTTATTTTGATGCATCCATTTAACTTAACATGCACCATCCCATGATTGTGCACTATGCCATGATATTGATTGTTTATATTTCTGCATTGTTTGTTTGCTTCTTCTCGGATAGACGATGTTGAGACAGACGATCCTTACGACACCCCTTCTGAGGATCTAGCTCAGTACCAGGCTGCTGAGTTTGCAGGCAAGTTATCACTCACATGAACCACCGTGTTCCTTTCAACATTGGTTACCGATACTTTTCCGTTGTCTATTTTGCTAGCCTTAGTATTAGTTGTTCCTGTTACGAACCTATCACATGAATCCCTTAACCCTGATATTGCCTCACCTCCACTCCTACAACCCCATTGTTTGAGCCAGTGTCCCACTAGCATGCTTAGGTTGTTTTGCTCGAGTCGTTTACCCGTTACTTTCTGTTACTATATTCTATTATGTTCTGGGGGCTCGATGTTAATCAATCAACCTGTTAACAATATGCTGATAAGGCACCGGCAGGAGGCCCTGTGTGGTTTTGAGGCCTGCTAGTGTCGACCCTAATAGGGAAAGGGTCTTGTCTACTGATCCATGATGAGCGCACTATCCGCATGTGGGAAGCGTGTATGGGCGCCCCCCTCAATTTGATTCGATTCGCATCTCGTCCAAATCGCCTCATTTAGTTCGTGTTTTCCATTTGCCGCATGCATGTTTTTGCGAGCCCAGCGCAGGGTGGAACTTTTGTAGTCGGCATCTAGGGGGACACGTTCTTAGAGTGCTATGACGGTCCCCTTTCTTCGGGGCTCGATTAGCCGTGCGCCCAAGGTGCTTTGGGCTTGATGCGGAGAACAGTTGAGTTGTGTTGAGTGCCCCGCTTGGTGGGAGGCATCCCATCTGGCGGGTTATTCTTACGTGTACGGCCAAATTGGTGCACCCCTGCAGGGATAAATCTTCTCGAGAAGCCGTGTTTTCCGCGGTTATGGTTGACTTGGTGAAAGTACTGGCTAACAAGTACTCAGAACAACTTACACCTAACTATTGATAACTTGACTAGTAATAGCCGTATTGACACAACAACTTGATCCATTATTCATTAATCCAACTGTGTGAGTTATCCTCGGATTGCTTCTTTGGATAAGGGGCGAGATCCAGGATGGGTTTGTTTGGTGGTTAACTATAGATGGTTACGATACGCTATCTTATCTTCTTTCTGTTAGCCGGAATTGGTAGGATCTTTGTAGTTGGTTAGCACAGCCAGTTGCAGCATCTTTTATATCCCTTTTCTTCCGTTGAACCCAAGGCATTTGTGCTTGGTGTTGACGGGCTACACTTTGGTGAACTTTGAGTCTTGCTTGCCAGTACGTTTATGTACTGACCCCTTTGGGGCTGTGGATTCTGCAGACTACGCTTGCGAGGATCCCAGTGACTGCTACTACGTGGAGTTTGACGAGGCTGCTGACGAGTAGGTAGCGGACCCGGGCAGGATCCGAGGCTACGTGGATGGGCTCCGTCTTTCTTTCAGTTCCCGGCTTCTTAAGCCTATTTGGATTTGTCTGTACTCAGACCCTTTGAATGCTTCCGCTGAGATGTAATGATGTTATGTTGGGACATGTGTCCTCTGGATGATTGTATTTGCTATCTCTGCTCTAGTGAGAGCTATTTGCAACTTATTTCAATCTTTTGTGTCTTAGAGATATGTTGTGCTATCATTCTGTTACAAACCGTTGACGTACCATGTGTGTATGGTATGAAGTACGTCAATGGTAGTGTCCTGATTTCTATGGGATAGTTTACGTCGACGCTGAACAGATAGGGGTTGGTTGTCACACATACGTGTGTTGGCCTACTCGTAAGAGGACGCGGGTGCCGGTAAGCCCCGTAATCCAATCTACTACTGTTCAACGGAACGGCGAGTATCCTTTAGAAGTCCGGGTGCGACAAATGGTATCAGAGCCTGTCTGCCTGTAGGATCCCTTTTACTGGTCGCAGTTGTGTCTAGAAACTATTTTGTAGCTATATAGGAAAAATGAAACGTGAGAGTAGGAATTCTGCCATTTTTCTTCTTTCCCCACCCACCCACCCCCTTTTTGGTAAGGAAGTGCAACGTTGTTTTCTCTTCTCATCTAAACTTTCAAGTTAGGGTTTCACGTGTTTTGGGTTCTCCGTAGTACCTTAGGAGTTTTGGTCTCGTGTTTCCCGATGTTGCTTCAATATCCTGTTCTTTTCAACATCCTTATCGTCCATTGAAACCTTGTTGTTGCTTTCCACTTCAGTTCTTCTACCGGCGTCTAATCAAAACTTTCCCGATCATCTGCAGATGGATCTCAGGTTCTTCCCGCAGGTGGTTCGGATGACTCGTTGTGAGAGCACCGCCGGTTATCCGGAAATGCTGAGAGACATGGTCACTTATCTGGGGTTCCGTTGGGCACCAGAGTACCAGGTCTACGAGCAGCAGCGAGAGTTTGACCAGACCTACTACCAGGCTATCGTCTACATTCTGTCAGATGATGGCATGAGCGTTGTCCACCGGTACGAGGCAGTAGGTTCCACAGTGGATATGGCCGTGCAGCAGGCAGCTTATGTGAGTCTCACCGTCCTTCGTGCTGACTACTGGGGATTTGACGATTCTATTTATCGCCACATCCCCCGTGGGTACATCACTTCGGAGGGAGCTCAGTTCACTCTCTACGACAACCTGGATGTCTACGAGCATGATAACACCAGGCTGCACACCACCGCTCAGTTTGTGAGGCACAGTGACGCAGTTGCCACCACACTTTCTCAGGAGTTGGCCTCAGTCAGAGAGCAGCTCTACCTTGCTTTGACTCGTCTGGCGACGTACACCACAGACTTTGTTGGAGATGAGCGCTTTGCATGTTTCGATCAGCCAGTTGGTCGTCTTCTGCCAAATGCTGGAGGTTACGAGCCGATCAGAGGTCCACTCCTCAACCTCGGTGCTGGTTACACTGGGATTCCACGCTTTGGAGCACAGGGAGTCGACGCTAGTACTTCACCACACCTAGAGTCGCTCTCAGGCCACGTCAGATCTATGTGGATCGTCGTTCTACCTACTTTCGTGGGCGTGCTCCTCACCGTACCTCTCGTCGTACTACTCACCGCCGTCCTGCGTGATGAGCATGGGAGTACCGATGTATCCATTCTTAGCTATGTTTAGTTATCCTTTGGCTTTCGAACCATGTATTGGTGTGTTGGATATTCTGATGTATTTGAACATGTGATGATGTACCTGTTGGTTATCTATTCATGCGTCGGAATAATCTCTCTTTTCGGTTACCAAGTCTATCCTTTTCTGTTGTTGTGCTAAAATGCATGTCTATTCAGGATGCCGCCAACAAGCAACAACCCGCCTGAGCCACCGCCAATCACGGAGCTGTTGAATCAGATGACTCAGGTCGTGGCACAGATGGCCCAGTTCCAGACTAACCAGCACAACAACCAAAATGCTCCACGGGTCAGCATCAAGGAGTTCCTCAGTCTGGGTCCGAGAGCTTTCATGGCAACACGCGAGCCTCTGGATGCTGATGACTGGATCCGGGAGATGGCCAGGGCTCTGGACATTGCTCACGTTGCTGAGGAAGACAAAGTCAAGTATGCCACCTACCTACTGAAGGGTCAGGCAGCTACTTGGTGGGAGAACTACCAGACCATGAGAGCTGGATACCCTATCACCTGGGGCTGTTTCAAGGATGCCTTCCTGAAGCACCACATCCCAGATGGTCTCATGGAAAGGATGCGTGAAGAGTTTTGCTCTCTTAAGCAAGGCAAGCTGGACGTCATCGGCTATCAGAATGAGTTCAATCGCCTCGCTCGTTACGCTGGTGATGAGGTGTCCACTGAGGCTAAGAAGATGGCAAGGTTCCGCCGAGGGTTTAACCCGGAACTCAAGTACGCACTCACCAACATCAAGTGCAAAGACTTCGAGGAGCTCGTGAACACCGCGCTCAATGAGGAAAATGGGCGCAAGACGTTCGAGGAGTCTCGCAAGCACTCGCGTGAGGGTGGTTCCTCCTCCAACATGACCACCCCTCCGCAGAAGCGCCGCATCTGGGTGCCAAATGGTGCTGTCACTCGGGCTCCATATGCCCAAGCTTCTCCAGGCTTTGCTCCCCGCCCACCCAACCCATCTCAGATGCATGGTCAGAGGGTTCCAATGGGGCAGCCAAGGCCAGGTCCTCCTCGTGTCGTCACTTGCTTCAAGTGCAAGGAGACGGGACACTACGCTGATAAGTGCACTCAGAGGCAGCTACCTCCACCACCTCGCCCCAACACCAACCAGGCAATGGTGCGTGCTCCCCCGGCTAAAGCCTTCAACTCCAACAACAGGCATGTCGGGAGGACCGCGAGGGTGAATCATATCAAGGCCGACTGAGCTGAGGAAGCTGCTGACGTCGTTCTCGGTATATTACCCGTAAACTCTTTTCCAGCTAAAGTGTTGTTTGATACCGGAGCATCGCATTCTTTTGTGTCAAAGATCTTTGCAACAACGTACAACCTAGTTCTGGTTCCACTAAGCAATCAAATCACCGTTCACTCTCCGGGATCTCAAATGTTGACTTCCAAGATAAGCATGGACAATCAAATCCTAATTGGAGGTCGCATATTCCTTGCTTCACTCATGTTGCTGGGAAATTCTGACATTGATGTCATTCTGGGTATGGATTGGTTGAAGACCAACGAAGCTAAAATTGACTGTGCTCAGAAGTCAATAACTCTCTCCCACCCTTCTGGCCAGATAGTCTATTCTCCATATGGATCAAGGTCTATTCAGCTATGCACACTCGATGCAAAACCTCTACCTCTACTCGAAAATGTTCCGGTGGTTTGTGAATTCCCTGACGTCTTTCCAGAAGAGTTGCCAGGGATGCCTCCGGACAGAGCAGTTGAGTTCGTGATCGAGCTTGAACCAGGTACTACTCCAATCTCTAAGCATCCATACAAGATAGCTCCCCCTGAACTGAAGTTGTTGAAGGAGCAAATCGATATGTACATGGAGAAAGGTTACATTCAACCTAGTTCCTCCGCTTGGGGTTGCCCAACCCTGTTCGTTGCCAAGAAGGACCAAACAAAGAGACTCGTGGTTGACTATCGTCCTCTCAACGAGAAAACCATCGAAAACAAGTATCCAATTCCTCGTATCGATGATCTTTTTGATCAACTTGCTGGAGCCTCAATATTCTCAAAGTTGGACTTGAGGATGGGTTACCATCAAATAAAGATCAGAAAGGAAGATATTCCAAAAACAGCTTTCACCACTCGGTACGGTCTATATGAATACACCGTCATGTCCTTTGGTCTCACCAATGCACCGGCGACATTCTCTAGACTTATGAATTCTGTCTTCCATGAATACCTCGACAAGTTCGTTGTGGTATATCTCGATGACATTCTGGTCTACTCAAAATCCGAGGAAGAGCATGGAGAACATCTTCGTCTCACTCTGATGAAACTTCGCGAGCATCGTCTATATGCCAAATTCTCCAAATGTGAGTTCTGGATTCCAGAAGTTGCTTACCTTGGTCATATCATCTCTGCCAAAGGCATAGCCATTGACCCAGAAAAGGTTAAAGCAATTGTTGATTGGAAACCTCCCAAGACGGTGAAACAAGTCAGAAGTTTTCTTGGCTTGGCTAGCTATTGCCGTCGTTTCGTCCAAAACTTCTCCAAGATTGCCAAACCTCTCACTAATCTCACAAAGAAGGACAAGAAGTTCGTTTGGTCCCCACAATGTGATGAGAGTTTCAATCTCCTGAAGACTAAACTCACTTCTACACCAGTTTTGGTTGGCCCAGATACTACCAAACCTTTCCAGATATTCTGTGATGCATCTCTCCAAGGTCTAGGTGCAGTTCTTATGCAAGAACGTCAAGTTGTGTCTTATGCTTCACGTCAGTTGAACCCACATGAGCAAAACTATCCCACACATGACCTTGAACTTGCAGCAGTTGTGTTTTCCCTCAAGAAATGGAGACAATACTTGTTGGGTAACCGCACTGAAATCTTTTCCGATCATAAGAGTCTGAAATACATCTTCACTCAACCAGATCTGAACCTCAGGCAAAGGAGATGGATTGAAAAGATTAAAGACTTTGATCTCACCATTTCTTACACTCCAGGCAAGGCTAATGTTATGGCCGATGCTCTCAGTCGCAAGTCCTATTGCAATAATCTCATGATCATGGAAAGCCAACCTCCACTTCATGAAGAATTCCAGAAGCTGAACCTTGGTCTTGTTCCTCAAGGATATCTTGCAAGCTTGACAGCTAGTCCAACTCTCGAGGACAAGATTCGTTCTGAACAACTTCGTGATGCTGAAATCAAGAAGATTGTAGAGCACATCAAAGAAGGCAATGATAAATTCAAGTCCTTCTCAATTGATGACAAGGGAACTGTGTTCTTCGAAGGACGCATTGCAGTTCCTCAGATTCAAAGTCTCAAAGATGTCATTCTCAAGGAGGCTCATGAAACTCCTCTCTCCATCCACCCTGGAAGTACAAAGATGTACCAGGATCTCAAGACACTGTATTGGTGGCCTGGCATGAAACGTGAAATTGCTCAATACGTTTCTGAATGCGACGTTTGTCAACGTGTTAAGGCAGTTCATCAGAAAACAGCCGGTCTACTCCAACCTCTGAAAATTCCTGAGTGGAAGTGGGACATGATTGAAATGGACTTCGTCACTGGTTTTCCAAAGTCCAAGAGGGGCAACGATGCAATCTTCGTTGTTATTGATCGTCTCACTAAGGTAGCTCACTTCTTTGCTGTCAAAGAAACAATCTCAGCTAGCCAGTTAGCAGAGCTCTACACAACAAAGATTTTTCCCCTTGATGGTGTTCCATTGGAAATAAGCTCAGACCGTGGAAGCATATTCACTTCTCATTTCTGGAAGAGTTTCCAAGATGCATTGGGCACCAAACTTCTGTTCAGCACAGCTTATCACCCTCAGTCTCAAGGGCAAGTCGAAAGAGTCAATCAGATTCTCGAGGATATGCTTAGAGCATGTGGTCTCTCCTTTGGCATGAAATGGGAGGATTGCCTTCCATATGCTGAATTCTCCTACAACAACAGCTTCCAGGCAAGCCTAGGTATGGCACCATTTGAGGCTCTCTATGGCCGCAGATGCAGGAGTCCAATCAATTGGTCTGGAGCTGGTGAACGTTCACTCTTAGGTCCTGACATTGTTAAGGAAGCCGAGGATAAAGTTCGTATCATTCATGACAATCTCAAGATTGCTCAGTCTCGTCAGAAAAGCTACTATGACAGCAAGCACAGGGATATGATCTATGCACCTGGTGACAAAGCATATCTCCGTGTAACTCCCCTCAGAGGTACTCATCGTTTTGGTGTGAAAGGAAAGCTTGCACCAAGATACATTGGTCCTTTCAACATCCTCTCAAGGCGTGCGGAAAATGCCTATCGTCTTGAACTTCCAGAAAAACTATCCAAGGTGCACGATGTGTTTCATGTGTCACAGCTCAAGAAGTGTTTCAAAGATCCAGATCGTGCAGTTGATCATGATTCCATTGAACTGCAAGATGATCTCTCTTATGAGGAGCACTCTATTCGTATTCTCGATGAGACCGAGCGTAAGACTCGCAACAAGAGCACCAAGTTCTTGAAAGTGCAATGGTCGCATCATTCCGATAAAGAGGCAACGTGGGAGACCGAAGAGGATCTTCGAAAGAAGTATCCGGACCTTTTCGCTTCTCAGTAAGGAATCTCGGGGCGCGATTCCTTCAAGGGGGGGCGTTTTGTAACATCCCAGGTATGAAAACTTACCATTTAGAATGTTTGATTTCTTGTTTATTAAAGTGTTGCATCATGTCATCATACTCATTTCTTCATTGCATTTGTTTCCTTCTTGTTTGCATCTGTTTTTATTTGTTTTCACAATTGAAATTCAAACATTATTCAAACCTTTGTTTCATACTTGTTATGTTACAATATTTTTCAAATAAAAAGTTCAACTCAAAACCTCAATTTGTTTCCATTTAATCCATAAGGTTCAACTATTAAAAATGGTGGTTTTTAATCAATCACTTAATTCAAATGTCATTCAAATTCAAATTACATTTTCCAAACAGCACCCAATTTGAACTTATGAAAATTACCAAAACATTCTAATCCTATTGTTCCATTTAAACCATATGTGCACCCTATTTAAAATTTTGTTTTCAATAATCACTTAATATAAAAATGATTCAAATTTGAGCCAAATTGCAAACAACACATTTATTTTTGAACTTTTGGAAAACACAACTTGTCAAGTGGTTGCTGTTACCTATTTAAACAATACCAATTTTTTTCTAAAATTTTCCTAGCCCAAAATCTCATCTATTTCTTCCTAGTTTCATTTCAGCAAAAAAAAAGAAAACATAAAATTTAAAAAAATAAAAACGAGGAGGGAGAGGCAGTGGGCTCTGCCCCACGCGAGCCCAGCCCATTTTCTTTCTTCCCCTGGCCTGGTACCGGTTCGCCCCCTTCTTCCCCGCGTACGGCACGCCATCGGGCGGTGCCACGTCGCCGGCAGCAGCAGCGCACGGCCAGGAGCAGCCCCGCAGCCCTATAAGAGCTACCCTAGACCCCGCGCCGCTGCCCTAGACCCCTACCACCTGCTACCCTATCCCCTCGAGCACCGCCGCCGTTTCCCTCTCTCTCACCGGAATTCCCCACCTCTGCAACCTCACCGGAGAGCCCTCTCTGAATCCTCCATGATCGCCGACGTTCTGCTCACTCTCCCCTCGGGCTGACAGCGGGGATCAACCCGCCGTGCTTCCCTCTTCCTCGACGACACCTCCTCGGGCCCGGAGACCTCCTGTAGCCGCGCCGCCATCCTCGACGTCGACGCCGCCGTTCTGCACCGAGCCTCTGCTTCGACTACGACGAGGGTGAGCGCCACCTTCCATCTCCTCCTCCTCCCTGTTCTCTCTCTGCACACCGCAGCACCCCACTAGCAACACCCACGAGCCAGCAGCAACATCCAGCATCGCCGCCGTCCACCGTCGTTTCTCTGTCAGGTTCAGTCACGCGCGCGCGCAGAAAATTCAGTTAACGAAAGCTGAACCTTAACCTGTTTGCGTTGGCTATACTGACAAGAACGTTTCCGCACCGCACTGGTTGCAGTGCTTGCACGCGCGCAGCAGGGCACAGGTTCGAGTCCTGGCGCCGCGGAATAAACCCATTTTTGCGCAGCGCACTGACAGGGTGGCCCCCCTGTCAGCTGCTGTGTGGCAGTGCTGCCACGCGTGCGTCCACGCTGGCCCAGGGGCCCTCTGTCAGTGGCAGTGGCTAGCCACTGCAGAGTACAAATAGTTTTCAGCCCTTTTCTTTTTCAAAACAGGTCCTTTTAATCACAGATTAGTCCCTAGGTTTAAATTGCTAATAACTTTTATTTTATAAACCCAAATAATAAAAATAAAATATGTGCACTGCACCAAATTTAATTATCTATCTATCTAAAGCAATTGTATTCTGTTTTGAATAATTCAAATGCACTCAAATTTCAAATTCAAACAATTCATTTGAAATTTGAATAATTGCATAACTAATTCATCCTTAATCCAAATGACATAAATAAAATATGTTTTCCATGCTATTTTGAACCATCTTTCCAAATATAAATTTTGTTTCATGTTTTGAATAACTAAAATTGCTTACATAATTTAAACCTTGTTTAAATCATTTAAAATTGCTAAATTCATAACTTGCTCAAATTAAAATATTTTTGAACATATAAAATATGTTTTCAAACCCGAAAAGTATAAACTTTTCAAATATGAATTTGAATTTATGTTTTGAACCAATAAAATTCAAATAATATTCATACTTGTTTTAAATTCAATTAAATCTTGTTTAAACTTGTTTAATTCATAATTAAATCATTGTAATTCCTTTTTCAATAATTGAAACATGTAATCCACCTAAAATTTTTTGTTCTTTTCAAATATGAATTTTGTTATTTGTTTTGGACACTTTAAATTGCTGAAAACAACAAATACTTGTGTAACACCTCTAAGTAACCAAAAATTTCTTAACTTAATCAATAAAATTCCAAACTTGGTAAACCTTATCTTAAATTGTTTCTATTGTTGTTTTCTTTTTGTTTTCTTCATCCATGCATCATGCTAATCCACTTTCACCTGTTGGTTAGTTGTAAAACAATTATTTCAACCATAATTCATGGGCTTTCCATATGCAAACCAAGTTGCATGTGGGTCCATTTAATCATGTTATGTTACCATGTCAACTAGTTTATTTTGATGCATCAATTAAATGGTCATGCATCATCCCATGATTGTGCACTATGCCATGTTATTGATTGTTTATCTCTCTGCGTTGTTTGTTTGCTTCTTCTCGGATAGACGACGACGTTGAGACAGACGATACTTACGACACCCCTTCTGAGGATCTAGCTCAGTACCAGGCTGCCGAGTTTGCAGGCAAGTATTCACTCACATGAACCATTGTGTTCCTTTCAACATTGGATACCGATACTTTCCGTTGTCTATTTCTGCTAGCCTTTTGAATCGTTGCTTCTGTTACGAACCTATCACATGTTATCCTTAACCCTGATATAGCCTCACCTCCACACCTATAACCCCATTGTTTGTTGCCCGTGTCTTACTAGCATGCTTAGGGTTGTTTCTGCTCGAGTCTGTTACCCGTTACTTTCTGTTCTATATTTTTCTATTTATATTCTGGGGCTCGATGCTAAACAACAACCTGTTAATTTTGAGGTAATAATATTTTGATGATAAGGCACCGGCAGGAGGCCCGGCGTGGTTTTGAGGCCTGCTAGTGTCGACCCTAATAGGAAAAGGGTCTTGTCTACTGATCCATGATGAGCGCACTATCCGCATGTGGGAAGCGTGTATGGGTGCCCCCCTCAATTTGATTCGATTCGCATCTCGTCCAAATCGCCACACTTAGTTCGGGCTTTCCATTTGATGCACGCATATGCAGGTACGAACCCGAGGCCAGGGTGGAACTTTTGTAGTCAGCATTTAGGGCGGCGTGGTCTTCCAGTGCTATGAGGGTCCCCTTTTCTTCGTGGGGCTCGAGTAGCCGCGCACGCACAGCACGTGGTGCTTTGGGCTTGATGCGAAGAAGAGTTGAGTTGTGTAGAGTGCCTCGCTTGGTGGGTTTGATTCCCGTTTGGCGGGATATTCTTACGTGTACGGCCAAATTGGTGCACCCCTGCAGGGATAAATCTTCTCGAGAAGCCGTGTTTTCCGTGGTTATGGTTAACTTGGTGAAAGTACTGGCTAACAAGTACTCAGAACAACTTACACCTAACTAATGATAATTTGACTAGTAATAGTCTTATTGCCACAATAACTTGATCCATCATTAATCCAACTGTGTGAGTTATCCTTGGATTGCTTCTTTGGATAAGGGGCGAGATCCAGGATGGGTTTGTTTGGTGGTTAGTTGTAGTTGGTTACGATACGCTATCTTATCCCCTTTCTGTTAGCCGGAAGTTGTATCAGGTATCTGTAGTTGGTTAGTGCAGCCAGCTGCCGCATCTTTTGTATCCCCTTTTCTTCCGTTGAACCCAAAGCATCTGTGCTTGGTGTTGACGGGTTACACTTTGGTGAACTGTGAGTCTTGCTTGCCAGTACGTTGTTGTACTGACCCCTTTGGGGCTGTGGTTTCCGCAGACTACGCTTACGAGGATCCCCGTGACGGCTACTACGTGGAGTTTGACGAGGCTGCTGACGAGTAGATAGCGGACCTGGGTAGGATCCGAGACATCGTGGATGGGCTCCGTTTTCCTTTTTATTCCCGGCTTCTTAAGCCTATTTGGATTTGTCTGTACTCAGACCTTTTGAATGCTTCCGCTGAGATGTAATGATGTTATGTTGAGACATGTGTCCTCTGGATGATTGTATTTGCTATCTCTGCTCTAGTGAGAGCTAATTGCAACTTATTTCTATGTATTTGAGTCTTAGAGATATGTTGTGCTATCATTCTGTTAAACGCTGTTGACGTACCATGTGTGTATGGTATGAAGTACGTCAATGGTAGTATCCTGATTTCTATGGGATGGTTTACGTAGACGATGAACAGTAGGGGTTGGTTGTCACACATACGTGTGTTGGCCTACTCGTAAGAGATGCGGGTGCCGGTAAGCCCCGTAATCCAATTTACTACTGTTCAACGGAACTGCGAGTATCCTCTAGAAGTCCGGGTGTGACACCCATTTGCACTCGACGGGTCTTGCACCGTTAGGCATATCAACCAAATTCCAAACTTGGTTTTCAACCATGGACTTTAACTCGGATCTCATGGCTCCAAGCCATGACTCGGAATCAGATCCCACCATCGCTTCCGAATAAGTTGCCGGCTCATTACTGTCTAACAGTAAAACATAACGAGCATTTTGTAATCTGGCAGATCTCCATGGTTCAGGTGCTGTTACCGGCGTAGGTACCACGACTAGCTTAGCCTCCAAGGCCCTTGCCAACTCGCCCCTAGCTGGTTCTTCTCGAATTTCTTCGAGTTGCACTGTGCTCCCACTGACTCCCCAACTGAGAAACTCTTTCTCAAGGAAGACACCATTCCGAGCGACAAAAACTTTGCCCTCTTCCCGGTTGTAGAAGTAGTATCCTAAGGTTTCACTCGGATACCCCACGTAAATACACTTATCCGACTTGGGCGTGAGCTTGTCCGACTGAAGTCGCTTGACAAATGCTTCACAACCCCAAATCTTAAGAAAAGACAAACTTGGCCTCTTGCCAGTCCACATCTCATGTGGTGTCTTCTCTACTGACTTTGATGGTACTCTGTTTAGTGTGAACGCTGCAGTTTCTAGACAATAACCCCAAAATGATAAAGGTAGATTTGTTTGACTCATCATTGATCGTACCATGTCCAACAAGGTCCGATTTCTCTGTTCTGATACACCGTTTCTCTGCGGTATACCTGGCGGAGTGAGTTGAGGAACTATTCCACAACTCTTAAGATGGTCATCAAACTCATGGCTCCGGTACTCGCCTCCACGGGCCGACCGTAGAAACTTTATTTTCTTGCCGAGTTGATTTTGTACCTCACTCTGGAATTCCTTGAACTTTTCAAAGGCTTCCGACTTGTGTTCCATTAAATAGATATATCCATACCTACTCAAATCATCAGGGAAGGTAATGAAGTACTCATAACCACCTCTGGCTGTCGTGCTCATTGGACCACATACATCACTATGTATTAGTTCCAACAAGTCGGACGCCCTTTCGCAACTCCTTGCAAAAGGTGTCTTGGTCATTTTTCCTAGTAGGCATGATTCGCACGTCTCGAATGACTCTAAGTCAAACGAAGTTAGAAGTCCATCATCATGGAGCTTCTTCATGCGCTTCCAACTTATATGACCAAGCCGACAGTGCCAAAAGTAAGTCATATTCAGATCATTTGGTTTCAACCTTTTAACATTTATGTTATAGACCGATTCACTATCAAGATTCAAAATAAATAACACGTTCTGAACGGGTGCAAAGCCATGAAACATATCTTTCAAATATAAAGAACAACCATTATTCTTAATATTCGACTCATAACCTTGTCTCATCAAACATGAGGCGGAAATAATGTTCCGACTAAGCACTGGAACATAATAACAATTATTTAGTTCCATTAAAAATCCTGAAGGTAAATGAAGTTGCATCGTGCCGACTTCCAACGCAGCGACTCTCGCCTTGTTGCCGACCCAAATATCAACCTCTCCTCTTGCCACACTCCTAGTTCTTACCAGTCCCTGCAATGAGTTGCATATGTGAATAACTGATCCAGTATCATATACCCAAGAACTATTAGGCGCATCAGCAAGATAAATGTCTATAACATTGCACACAAGTGTACCTCAGTCGGAAGTCATACCTCCACTCTTGGCTCTGTCAGCCAAATACTTGGTGCAGTTCCTCTTCCTGTGGTCATCCTGCTTGCAATAGAAGCAATTGGCTCCGGCTGTAGGAGAAGGCTTAGTCTTTGAGGAAGAGCTCTGGACAGGGCCATGGGCGTTGCCTCCTGACTTATCCTTCTTCTTCTTAGTCCAAGAACTCTTCTTGAACTTAGCCTTATTCTGCACCATCAACACTGGAATGGCGCCTTTCTTAAGATCAGCCTCTTCCGTTTTGAGCATCCCATGTAATTCAGTGATCTTCTTATCCATACCATGCATGTGGTAGTTCGAAATGAACGGACCATACGCACAAGGAAGACAGTTTAGAATTAGATCAGTAGCGAACTCTTCGTTAATTGGGAAGCCCAGCCGATCCAGAGACTGTATGTAACCAACCATCTTGATTACATGCGGACTCAGTGGATCGCCGTCTTTGAGCCTACAGCCCAGCAAAGCTTGAGAGACTTGATACCTCTCGGTCTTTGCCTGATCCTGAAACATACTTTTGAGACTTTCGATCATATCGTAGGCCTCAACATTCTCGAACTGCTGCTGCAAGTCCGGTTCCATGTGTGCAAGCATAAGACAGCGAATTTCCGTAGACTCGTCTCTAGTCTTACGGTAGGCATTTCATGACAGCGACAGTCGCATCGTCATCTGGCTCTTCTGGAAGTGGAGTTTCTAGAACATGTTATTTTCTTTTCATGCTTGAGGACTATCCTCAGATTACGGTACCGGTTGGTGAAATTAGTTCCATTAAGCTTATCTTTCTCTAGGATTGACCTCAACACAAAAGTGGACAGCTGAGGAAGGTTGCTAGGTGCCATTGATCTACAACAGAAAATATGCAAAAACACTTAAGACATGTATTCATGAAAGAGTAGGCATATTAAACGCTTTAATACTTATGCTCCCACTAGAACCAACATTCCTCCAATGGTTGCTAAGTGATTCAAGATCCTAAATAAGCAAGCCGACTAGTGAGCTTTAGCATCACCGCTAGCCGTCAAGTGATCTAGGTAGGCAACACCTTGCCAATCGTATCCAATACGACTCCTGTTAGTTGGGTGGCATCGCATGCCCCGGCTCCCAACCTTCCTCGCCCCGAGCCCCACAACCGTTGTGATGGACTCGTCTAGATTACCAAGTGCTTCCGCTTGTAAGAGTCCGACTCAAACCCACCTAATCGTAAAGAATTGGTAGCACCTCAATTTCATGAGCCCACTACCAAGAATGTCCGACTTGTGATGGTGCAGCACTGGCGGGGCAACCGACTAGACCTTCTTTGAGGGATTAAAATCTACCAACTATCTAAATAGAGGTAAATAGAGACATAACGATAACACAAATAAAGCAATTATAATTTGAAATGGTATGGCTCTCTTCATGGTGATCTCCATCTCCACAAATCTTGTAAGTCGACTCGTGCCAACTCTTGTCACGTGCCATCTTACTCCATGTAGCCGACTTGTACATCGACTTGCATGTCACCGGGTTCTCCAACAAGCTAAACTAGCTAGTAAATCAAAGATTACATAGAGAATCCGACACGCAGGTCGTTATACAATAAAATGACAGCACCTAGGCTCCAGCCGGCTGACAAGAACATGATACGCAGATCATGTATGGATTACACACATCACATGCACATAAGCTATACCATTCACAACTTCCTACAAAAACAAGTTATGCATAGACACGATATCTACCGGCGTTGTGAAACACGCAACGACATCTAAGGCGCTATGACAGGGTGAAGCCGGCGGTCCCGACGATTTCGGAAAACACAGATCTTATCTGCATTCCGAACATGGATTTCTTCATCGGATAAAACGATTTTACCCAAATCTGATCCGTATTCCGATTCGATCAAACTCTTTGATCTTCGATCACCGCAACTGGATTTATGTGTCACGGTATACCCCGATGGTGGAAACCGACCGGTAGGGGTAAGTTGTTCCACGACCTTAGCAGTATGATCACGGAAACCAGATCATCCATTAACCCCGAGTACGAATTATCCAATCAACCTTGTACAAAACCGATCTATCTCATAGACCGGCCACCAAAACAGCAGTTAGATCACATCTAACGCTAACTACATATCACATATGTGCGGATCTCGGGCCTAATTCTAGAAGCTACCGCTCTGATACCACTGTTGGAGCGCGTAGAGATAAACAAAACTTTTTCCTACGCGGTACTTCCAAGATCTAGCCGAGGTAGAAGGCCACGATGATTACCACTAGACTCGCGGTTGCGGATTATCGATGCAGCGCGTCGGGGAAGTGCAGTCCCACGATCCGATCCAGCCGATCCAATCCCGCGATCGTCGAAGTGCTGAACGTACATCACCTCTGCCGGTATCCACACGTACGAGGAGGAGCTCCGACGGCGGACTGCTAGGTCCGGTGCGACGGCTGGACTAAGTGGGGCTAGGGTTCCCAACGCATGGGAGTGGACTAATGTGCCCGCTGGACAACCTGCGCCCCTCTTTAAATAGCGAATGGTAGTGGGCTTCACAACACTTGCGGCCCATTCCCTCTGTGAGTCCGACTCACAAACTCAGTCCATTTCCGGTTCGGGTCCAACCCGACCAATACTTGCTCCCGCTCTTAAGTGTGCGACCCTGCAGGCTCATGGCGACTTGGACACGATTGGAGTCCGACTCTCAATCGATCAATCGGTAGCGGCTCCTAGCAGAACGTGCCGACTCCCAAGTCCCATTGATTCGTGACGACAAACCTTTCAATGTGATATTCATCTTAGTCCCTTTTGCCTCACGATATACCTTGTCGAACTATAGGCGATGTATCGTCATCCCTTTAATAGTTCAACTCTTTTCTCGATCCGTGATATGTGATTCATCTGACTAACTCTTAGTCAACAAACACAGTTAACACTTAACTGAGTCGCGCATGGCCATGCTTGCTGAATCATATCACTCGAGAGGGCCCATAGAATATCTCTCCATTCGGAGGGGCAAAATCCCATCTTGATTATCCACATCACGCATCTTGTTTCTCATTCGACCCGAAATCTGCCTTTATAACTGCCTTGTCACAGAGCAGCATTTAACAGAACCTAAGTCGGTGATCCAGAACTCGGATTGTGCGACAACCTCAGGTCTAAGGATTACATTGATTGAGACATGCAAATGACGACTTGCTCGTTGCATCTCAATGTGGGTCAGTCCGACTTGCTAAACTCTTTAGCCAAGTCCGTGATCGTCGGAATGGCATCACCATGCCCATGACAAGTGGAACCGTGTCATCAGCCAACACTCACATTAGTCTAGGGTGTGTGTCCATCACAACCTTGATGACCAAGGACAATCTAGTATGAACAACATGAATATATAGTTCCACAATCGAATCACATATTCAATGACATGTATCAGATGTTCAAAACAAGGACGACTTAATAACTTTATGAATACATTGGGAATTACATCATACATGATTGCCTCTAGGGCATATCCCAACAAGAAACACCCGAGGCCGCCATGACCGTCATCCCGATATCGGGAGGTTTCTCGAGCTCTCCCCGGCACCCTGCCGGAGGGGGAAATCATCACCGGAGGGGTCTACACCACCATGCCCTCCTCCGAAGTGATGCATGAGTAGTTCATCCCTGGACTACGAGTCCACAACAATAGCAAGATGGTTGTTCTCTCCACTTTGTACCTCATGTTTAGTTCTTGTGAGCTTCCTATCATGATCAAGATCATCTTTATGTAATGCTACATGTTGTGTTTGCTGGGATCTAATGAATGTTGAATGCTATGTCTTCTGATTATCAATCTATCATGTTATCTTCATGCTTATGTTATTTATGATCTTGCATGTTGTTCGTTGTTAGTAGATGCTCTGGCCAAGTAGATGCTAGTAACTCCAAGAGGGAGTATTTATGCTCGATAGTGGGTTCATGCCTCCTTTTCATCCGTGCTCGAGTGACAGAAACGTGACGGATGGAGGATGTGTTGTTGCCATTAGGGAGATAACAACAATGCTTTGTCTAAGGATGATATTATTGTTTACATTACACACTTTTTTACTACGATTATCTGTTGCTTGCAACTTAATACCCAACGTTTGTTCGGATGATATTCGAAGGGTGGATTTTTAGTCATAGATGCAGTTGGATAACGGTCTATGTATCTTGTTGTAATGCCCGCATGAATCACATAGTAATTTTATCTCTTGCATATGCACTACGGTGCAGCCTTCATTTCTTTCAATTACCCAGTTTTAATTTTTCACCACACATGTTATTTATCTTTCTCGGAGAAACACCACTAGTGAACTGTGGACCCCGGTCCTTTTTCCTCATACTGATAAAAACCTACTGCTTTCATACTCCTTTCATACTGCTCTCATACTGTTACTATTGTTTTCCTACTGTTTTCCACACCATACGTTTAACCTCTTTGTGTTCAGCGAAACCGGTGAGATTGACAACCTCACTTCTTTGTTGCGGCAAAGTGATTTGATTGTGTTGTGCAGGTTCCACGTTGCTTCTGAACCGGTAGTGCGCCCTGTCATCTCAGTTGCTTCACCTTCTGAAGTTACTCCTTCCTCCTACTGGTCGATTCAACCTTGGTTTCTTTCTGAGGGAAACTTGCTATTGTGCTCTTCATACCTTCCTCTTGGGGTATCCCAACGAACGTGTGTATCACGTGCATCACCTAGCTCCCAAAGCTGTTTTAGTCCCTGCCCATAATTCAGCACATGAGGCATACCTTGAACCAAGGTTATACATATATCCTTTGATCTCCACGGCAATCTCAGACTATACCGCTGGTATCCTAGGGGAGATTCAATCGCTAGAGCTCTCGTTGGACTCGGTTGGTCTCCCTTCTGAGGAGTGGCTTCAGCGTTACGCCCTTGAGGACTCCCTTACGGAGATCTACAAGGGCGAGGAGACCTTTTGGCGTCAGCGGAGTCGCCAAAACTAGATCCTTAAAGGTGATGTGAATACGGAATATTTACATGCGATTGACAATGGGCACCGCAATAAAATGCTCTATTCCATGCTTCAGGGCTGGAGAGCATCTTTTGGAGGATCCAAGGGAGATCTCTACCCACATTTACTCCTTCTATAAGGAGCTCTTCGCAGCAGGACCACGCTCAAAAGTATCACTGTCAGCTGACCTTTGGCCAGAGTGGGCTAGGGTCTCCGATGTTGAGAACGCGGATCTGACCATCCCTTTCCTGCCCGAACAGGTGACTCAGGAGCTTATGGATATGAAGGCTAACTCGGTCCCTGGGCCGGATGGCCTTCGGTTATCTTCTTCTAGAAATCCGGAAGACTATTATGGCGGTGATTATGCCAATGTTCCAGGAATTTTACATTGGAACGTTGGTCATGTCTCGCCTTAACTTTGGCGTGATTACCCTGATCCCCAAAGGTAGTGGGGCCACAGACATCCTCCAATTTAGACCCATTACCGTCCTCAATGTCATCCATAGGCTATTCTCCAAGGTGTGTGTTTGTAGGCTTGGTCTTTAATGGAACGCCTCACACACCCGTACCAATTTGCCTTTCTTAAGGGGCGCTATATCCATGACGAAATTCTCACACTCCATGAAATTGTCCATGAGGTGAAGTCACATCAGTGGAAGGGTGTGTTTCTTAAACTAGATTTGCAGAAGGCATATGACCGCTTGGAATGGTCCTTTCTCTGTTTAGTGCTGCAACGGAGAGGGGTGGATGACCGGATGATCTGTTGGATTATGCATATAGGTATGAGTGGGAACACCGCCATTAACATAAATGGGGTTGTGGGGCCCTACTTTAGATCAACTTGAGGGGTTAGTCATGGGGATCCTATTGCCCTGCTCCTCTTCAACGCTGCAGTTGATGACTTTGTAGAGATCTTAGAGAGAGCTAAGACCTCTGGCCACATATCGTGTGTGGTTGGAAATTTGGTCCCAGGAGGCGGCGTGACCCATCTCTAGTACGCGAACAACACCATGATCACGGTGGAGGGGTCGGACCTTGATATTCGTAATCTCAAATTCCCCGTCCTCTGCTTTGAATCCGTATCGGGCCTTGATCAACTTTGTTAAGAGTGAGGTCGTGATTCTAGGATATGATACGTCTCCAACGTATCTATAATTTCTGATGTTCCATGTTAATATTATGCCAAATGCTACATGTTTTCTATACACTTCATAACATTTTTTATGCATTTTCTGGGACTAACCTATTGACAAGATGCCACAGTGCCAGTTCATGTTTTCTGCTGTTTTCATATTTCAGAAAAGTTGTTCTGTAAATGTTCTCGGAATTAGACGAAATAAAAGAAGAAGTCCCTATTTTTCTGTCATGGACACAGAGTCCGAAGGAGACTCAAATGTGGCTTGGGAGGCAGCCACACCAGGTGGCGGCACGACCCCTCCTTGGCCGCGCGGCCATGTGGTGTGGCCCCCCTGGTCACCGGCCTACATCACCCTTCTGCCTATATATTACCTTCCTCGGGAAAACCCTAAGTACTCGAGCCTCCATCCATGAAAAGTTCCATAGCCGCTGCCGTCGTCAACCCTAGTTCGGGAGGGTTATGACGCTCTTCCCGGGACCCTGCCGGAGAGGGGAATCATCACCAGAGGGCTCTTCATCACCATGCATGCCTCTGGAGTGGTGCATGAGTAGTTCATCCTTGGACTACGGGTCCATAGCAGTAGCTAGATGGTTATCTTCTCCAATTTTGTGCCATCATGTTTAGATCTTATGAGCTGCCTAGCATGATCAAGATCATCTTATTGTAATGCTCCATGTTGTGTTTGCTGGGATCCAATGAATATTTAATACTATGTCAAGTTGATTATAGATCTATCATATATGTTATCTGTGATCTTGCATGCTCTCTGTTGCTAGTAGATGCTTTGGCCAAGTATATGCTTGTGACTCCAAGAGGGAGTATTTATACTAGATATTCAGTTCATGCCTCCAGTAATCTGGGAGAGTGACAATAACTTCTAAGATTGTGGATGTGTTTTTGCCACTAGGGGTAAAACGGCAATGCTTTGTCTAATGATAATTGTGTTGTTTACATTATGCGCTTTACTTAATTCAATAATATGTTGCTTGCAACTTAATACCCAAAGTTTGGTCGGATGACGTCTCGAGGGTGGATTATTAGTCATAGATGCAGTTGGATAACGGTCTATGTATCATGTTGTAATGCCCAAATGAATATCATAGTAAACATCATGTCATGTATATGCATTACGGTGCATTCTCTATTTGTCAATTTCCTAGCCGTAATTTGTTCACCCAACATGTTATTTATCTGTTATGGAGAGAAACCACTAGTGAACTGTGGACCCCCTGTCCATTCTTTTACACTGATAATACAATCTACTGCAAACAATGTTCTTTTTCACTGCAAACACTGTTCTCATTTCATTCACTGCAAACAAACATCATTTTCCGCACTATATGTCTAATACTTTGCTTTCAGCAGGACCGGTGAGATTGACAACCTCACTGTTTCGTTGGGGAAAAGTATTTTGGTTGTGTTTTGTGCAGATTCCACGTTGTTGTTGATCCTGGTAGTGCCCCATGCCAACATCAGTTGTCAACAACCTTCAGAAGTGATTTATTTCTCCTACTGGTTCGATTAAAACTTGGTTTCTTATTGAGGTAAAATCTTGTTGTTGTACTCATCATACCTTCCTCTTGGGATCTCCGAACGAACGTGTGTCCACACACCATCAAGCTCTTTTCTGGCGCCCTTGCCGGGGAGGAAGAGGATTTCTGCAAGGGGAGTCTCTCACCTCCAATCTTTTTTACTTTGTTATTGTTTTGTTATTTTGTCTTGTTTGCTTCTTTATATTAAAAACACACAAAAAAATTAGTTTATATTTCTAGTTTTATTTTTGCTACCCTGCTTTTAGTTTATTGTTCATCATGTTACTCCCTAAGTACACCCTAAAATACTTATCAATAGGTAGTGGTTCTACAATTGGAAAGGATAACATTGAAGAATTCTTTAATCATATTAGTAAGCATAAATTTTTTGAGGATAGATCCTTAGAAGAACTTGCTTCGTATTATGAAACTGAGCAGCTTCTTTCTTTCACATGTTAGAGGCTAGGTTTGTTAACCTTCATCCCATAATGCAGCAAATGTTTCCTAACCTAAAAGATGTTGAGGATACTGAAAACAGAGATTTTATTATGTAAACTTTGCTTAGAGAATTAGGTGACGTTGCTGGAGAGGCTAGGAAAGTCTTTGATCGTTTTAAGATCCTAGGATCATGTGTATATGTTATTGGTGCTCTTGAAAAATTGGAAAAACTAAACCTAAAAATAGGGAAGAAATCAAAATACCAATATCTTTTAAACTCGTAGGAATGCATGAAGCTTTGGAAAAGAACTTCGATTGGATTGTTCCTGAAAATACATTTGATGAAAGTAGTGAACCCAAGAGTGTTGAGAGAGGGTCATCTGAAACTTATATATATATAATACAATGCATTGTTGAGAAGGTTTCTGGTCTTGATTTGGATGCTTCTTCACTTGAAAATACTTGATCCTTACTTTTTGTGCCAAGCTGAAAGGCGTTAAAGAAAAGCACTCTTGGGAGATAACCCATGTTTTATTTCTGTAATTTTTTTTTTTGAGTCAAGGTGTTGTTTAGTTCTGTAAAAACTCCTTTGTATCTTTAATTTTTTGAATTGTTGTGCAGAGTAAACTCTCTAGTGGAAAGTTGATGCTAAATTCGGATTTCTGCGCAGGAACAGATTTTTGCTTTCCATCGTTTAATTCATAATAAATTCCAGAAAAATCGAAACATTCTGAAAATAATTCTATGTGATCCTTAGATATGTGCGCAACTTTTCTTAGTTCTGAGTTTTCCGATCTGAGCAACGTAAGTGCCTCGAAAAAAATCTGTCTTTACAGACTATTCTGGTTTTGACAGATTCTGCCTTTTATTTTGCATTATCTCTTTTACAATGTTGAGTGGATTTTTTTGCTCCACAAAACACCAGCGGCTATAGTTAATGTTTAGAACGTATTGATAATACTTGTGTCCATGCAGAACATGTGAGTTTTTGATTATGCACTAACCCTCTAATGAGATTATGAGAATTACTTTGAGTTTGGTGTCAAGTAAGTTTTCAAGGGTCAAGAAAAGAGGAATATATGATTTGATCAAGAAGAGTGAAAAGCCTAAGCTTGGGGATGCCCCCGCGGATCATCCCATAAAATTTCAAGAAGACTCAAGCGTCTAAGCTTGGGGATGCCCAAGGCATCCCCTTCTTCATCAACAACTTATCAGGTCATTTCTAATGAAACTATATTTTTATTCGTTCACATCTTATGTACTTTACTTGGAGCATATGTTTGTTTTTCTTTTTTCTTTTATTTTCTGTAATAAACTTGGTTGGGTCCTAGCATTGTTGTGTGGAAGAGAGACACGCTCCGCTTTTTCATATGAATACTCGTATTCTTCCTTTATTGTCTAGTTGCTGTAATTCTTTTAGCTCCTGTTTTTCATGCATCTCTTATTCAGAGTTGTTATTTCTTGTAGAGTATTACTCTCTTGTTTCATTGGTAAATTATTTGGAGAGTTTGTGTTGAAATAAATTGAATGGTGTTTGGTTGGAAACAGAAAATGCTACATGTGGTAGTCTGGTAGATGGTATATTGGAAAATACATACATACTCTTGTAGATCACTGTCTTGGATAATTTGATACTTCGCAATTGTTTTGAGCTTTAAAGTAGTTCATGTTTAAGCTCTTATATCATGTGGTTAAAACCTATTAGTGGAGAACTACCGTAGAGCTTGTTGAAATTTGGTGTGCATGATTGGTATCTCTAAGGTCTAGATATTTTCTAGTAAAAGGTGTTTTAGTAACAAGGAGGACAGTATAGAGTCTTATAGTGCTTGCAATTTGTTTTCATGTAAGTCTTGTTTTACTAGTTGATATCCCATGTTTGCTTCAAACAACCTTGCTAGCCTAAACTCTGTACTGAGAGGGAATGCTTCCCGTGCATCCAAACCTTGAGGCAAAATCCATGCCATTTGTGTCCACCATATCTACCTACTATGTGGTATTTCCTGCCATTCCAAGTAAATATTTCGTGTGCTATATTTAAACCTTCAGAATTATTAAACATGTTTTGTGCTCTGTTTTAGCTCATGAGGAAGTATTGTCTGCTTTATTGTCTCTTTGATGTCTATTTAACTTCACGCCTTGACTAGCATGAATAATCTGCTAAGTCCCTAATATTGCAAAAAGAGCAGGAAAGCGGGTGCCCATCCCCTAAAAGATAAATTACAACTTATAACCGAATAAATCTCCTAATACTATGGGCTTGAGAAATCAAGAACTTAGCTTGTTCAAACAAAGGATAAGAGGAACTTTATTGTTCTCTCTACGGGAGCCGCTCTTGAAGCCTTTAAAAATGAAAGGATGATAAATCATTCGATGCCATTCATTGACATACACAAACACCTCTCTCAAAATTTATTTTTATACTCTCTATATGCTTTTAAAACCTTAAAAATCTCTAGCACATGGTTTATCCCTGCTTCCCTCTATGCAGGGCCTTTCTTTTACTTTTATGTTGAGTCAGTTTTCCAACTTCTTTCTGTCTCAGAAGCAAACACTTGTGTCAACTTTGTGTGCAACAATTTTTACATGCTAGTTTATTGCACTTATTATATTTGTTTGGGTTGACAATATCCGTGAGATATATATGTTGAAAGTTGAAAGCTAGTGCTGAAACTTAAATCTTCCTACGTATTGATCAATGCCTTTTATTTAGAATCTATTGCTTTATGAGTTAACTCTTATGCAAAACTTTTTTATGCTTGTCTTGAAAGTACTATTCATGAAAAGTTTTTGCTCATATGATTCAGTTGTTTACTCATTATCTATTTCTTAGCAAACTATAGACCATTGACTTGGATCACTTCATTCATGACTTGTGCTTTACATTATTATTTGATCAAGATTATGTGGTAGAATGTCACCTCAGAAATTATTTATTGTTATCATTTTACCTACTCGAGGACGAGTAGAACTAAGATTAGGGATGCTTGATACGTCTCCAACGTATCTATAATTTCTGATGTTCCATGTTGATATTATTCCAATTGTTACATGTTTTATATACACTTCATAGTATTTTTATCCATTTTGTGGGACTAACCTATTGACAAGATGCCACACTGCTAGTTCATGTGTTCTACTATTTTTGTATTTCAGAAAAGTTTCTCTGGAAATATTCTCGGAATTGGACGAAACAAAAGCCGAAGTCCCTATTTTCTGTCACGTACACGCAGTCTGAAGGAGACGCGAAGGAGGCCTGGGAGGCAGCCACACCAGGTGGTGGCGCCCCCTGGCCACGCGGCCACGTAGTGTGGGCCCCCTGATCGCCCACCGACATCGCCCTTCTGCCTATTGTCTTCCTCGGAAAAACTCTAAGTACCCGAGCCTCCATCCACAAAAAGTTCTGTAGCCACCGCCGTCGTGAACCCTAGTTCGGGAGAGTTCTGACGCTCTTCTCGACACCCTGCCGGAGAGGGGAATCGTCACCGAAGGTCTCTTCATCACCATGGATGCCTCTGAAGTGATGTGTGAGTAGTTTATCCTTGGACTATAGGTCCATAGCAGTAGCTAGATGGTTGTCTTCTCCATTTTTGTGTCATCATGTTTAGATCTTGTGAGCCGCCTAACTTGATCAAGATCATCTTATTGTAATGCTACATGTTGTGTTTGCTGGGATCCGATGAATATTTAATACTATGTCAAGTTGATTATAGATCTATCATATATGTTATTTGTGATCTCACATTCTCTCTGTTGCTAGTAGATGCTCTGGCCAAGTAGATGCTTGTGACTCTAAGAGGGGATATTTATGCAAGACAGTGAGTTCATGCCTCCAATAATCTGGGAGAGTGACAGTAACTTCTAAGATTGTGGATGTGATGTTGCCACTAGGGGTAAAGAAAAATGCTTTGTTTAAGGACAATTGTGTTGTTTACATTACGCACTTTACTTAATACAATAATCTGTTGCTTGCAACCTAATACCCAAAGTTTGCTCGGATGATGTCTTGAGGGTGGATTATTAGTCATAGATGCAGTTGGATAACGGTCTATGTATCATGTTGTAATGCCCAAATAAATATCATAGTAGTCATCATGTCATTTATATGCATTATGGTGCATTCTCTATTTGTAAATTGCTTAGCTGTAATTTGTTCACCCAGCATGTTATTTATCTGTTATGGAAAGACACCACTAGTGAACTGTTGACCTCGGTCCATTCTTTTACACTGATAATACAACCTACTATAAACACTATTCTTTCTCACTGCAAACACTATTCTCATTTCATTCACCGCAAACAAACATCATTTTCCATACTATACGACTAATCCTTTGTTTTCAACATGACCGGTGAGATTGACAACCTCATTGTTTTGTTAGGGCAAAGTATCTTGGTTGTGTTGTGTGCAGATTACACGTTGCTGCTGAGCCTTGTAGTACGCCCTGTCAACATCAACTGTCAACAACCGTCAGAGGTGATTTCTTTCTACTAATGGTCCGATTAAACCTTGTTTTCTTACTGAGGGAAAATCTTTCAGCTGTACTCATCATACCTTCCTCTTGGGGTCTCCCAACGAACGTGTGTCCACAAGCCATCAGGATACGATGTGGAGGACCAACACCGTATTGCAGACAACCTTAATTATCGATTGGCCACATTCCCAGTTATTTATCCGGGGATAAAAATCTGGGACTCTTGGATCGTTATTAAGGCTTTAGACCCGCTAGTAGAGCCCGTCAAGACTAAATCTAATCCATGGTAGGGGAGGTTTACCTCCAAGGGAAGCAAGTCCATCCTCATTGACTTTTGTCTCTCTAGCCTCCCCATGTATATGATGGGGTTGTATCTTTTGCCAGAGGGTGTGCATGCCATCTTTCACAATGATTTGTCCCGTTTCTTCTGGTAGGAAGCTAACGGTCACCGAAAATACCATAGGGATATTGTCCTCTTGCCGCATGAATAGATCACTGATGTTGAAATGGGTCTGGCGGATCCTTAGAGACGATGGCGGCATCTGGATCTAATTGGTCAAATCCAAATACTTGCAAGGTTGCCCTCTTCTGGCATGCGAGCGGAAGGAGGGATCTCGGTTTTGGAGATCCCTCCAATCCATCAAACATGAGATACGGCTTGGGGCTTCCTTCTCGTAGACGATGGAAGAGATACCCTATTATGGTTGGATCCGTGGTTAGGGCCGCGTCCCCTACGACATGAGTTCCCAGAACTGTTCGTGATTTGCTTGGATCCAAGGCTCTTGGTTGCAGGAGAGGCCTAAAATGGGGGGGTGGGACAATGGGTTCCGTCGCACATTTGGCCCGGTGGAAGCCAATAAGTGGGAGCTGTTGTTAGCAAGCCTCCCACAATCCTTAGCGGACGCCCCGGATACTGTTGCTTGGACACGGTCAACTTCGGGGTGCTTCTCGGTTTGTTATGCCTACTGGGCCCTATTTAGGGGGCATGTACTCTCTTGGACCTCCCATATGTGGAAGGCGCCAATGCCACTGAATATTAAAACCTTTACTTGGAAGTTATTGAGAGACCGTCTCCCGTCGGGCGTGGAGGTGGTTAAGCGGTTTGGACCGGGCAATGGTTTATGCTCGTTATGTGTGGTCCCAGAAACAGGGACCCACATTTTTTTTTCTTGCTCTGCAGCTCGTCTCCTATGGAGCTTCTTAGCTGAGGCGCTTTGACCCGAGTGGCAGCCTATGACCATGGCGAGTTCCTGGAAGCGCAGGTGAATTGTACCGGTAAGAGGAGTCGCCTCTTCTGGCTACTGTTTGCCGCGATGACCTGGACCCTATGGACTATATGTAACAAGATGGTTATCGAGTGCATCTTTCTGAGGCTGGCATCTGACTCTGTGTTTAAATTCTTGACATTTTTTGCAGCAGTGGCACCCTCTCTATAGACATCGGGACAAGGAGCGGCTGGATGGCTTCATTGAAGACCTTATGAGGGCAGCACGCCGACTTGCTACGCCGTGTAGTCGCTGAGTCTTACTCCTTGCGGAGTTGTATGGTTTCTTTCCGCTTTTCGCTTTGTTTCTTTTAGGGAATTCGTGTGATCTTGCCCCAGCGGAACCTGTTGTCTTTCTCTCTCTTTCGCACTTGGCTTTGTATTTGTATGACCGTGAGTTGCTTTATTTATAAAGAGAGGTGTAAAGCATGTTTCGAGGAGGAGGGGTGACGTCTGAATAAGTGACCAGCATAGTACATTTGATCTCTCGACTGTGATTTGTCATGAAATATCTAGATCTGCTCACCTCTTGAGAGGGGAAAATAGAGGGCGAGGTAGATGCTTTTGTGAGATTTACATCGATCGATTCCTCCTATAAAAAGTAATAGTACACACGGAGCACGCTGCAGCTTGCCAGATGAGTAGTCAAAATTACTGGACCAAACAGTTTCTGTGCAAGCCCTCCCCCAAGGCGCCCCTAGGCCGCTTTTTTGGCCTTTTGACGAGCCGATGAATGAAAAATATCCCACTCGCCCCCAGCAGCCCAAAAAACGCCGGATTGGACCGAAAATAGAGCCGTCGATCCCAGGCTGGACCCAGCACGCTGGGTGCGCCGAGTGGAAGGAAAAAAGCGGGAAAAACGTCTGCGTCATTTTCCCCGCTGGTGGGGCCCGGCTGCAGTTATAGACCAAACGATGAGATGCCCTTCTCCATCGTTGAATATAGTAGCTTTATAGACTTTGTCAAAAGTTTGAATCCCTTATTCGATATGGTTTCTAGGGTTACTATTAGAGACGATTGCATGAGTTCATATTATGAGAGGAGGTCTATTTATCGTGAAGGCTTCAAAATATATAGTGGCAGGGTGTCTTTAACTTCTGATATGTGGACATCGAATCAGACTCTAGGTTATATGTGTATCACCTGCCATTTCATAGATATGGACTGGAAGCTCCAAAAGAAGATCATTAGATTCTGTATGCTAGAGACTCCGCACAATGGAGTTGTTATGTTCAATGTCTTGCTGAAGAGTTTGCAAGATTGGAACATCGAGGACAAGCTCTTTAGTATAACTCTAGACAATGCATCTGTTAATGGTGCAATGGTCAATAACCTAAGAGACAATCTTGTGAGCAAGAATATGCTGCATTATGAAGGTAAATTACTTCATATTCGCTGTGCATGCCATGTTTTAAATCTGATTGTCCAAGATGGGTTGGTATCAATGAAAAGTGTGATAGACAATATAAGAGAGAGTGCGAAGTACGTTAAGAGTTCTCAGTCTAGATTGGATAAGTTCAAAGAAGTTGTGGCACGAGTTGGATTATCTTGCAAGCTTCCTTCAGTTGATGTGTCAACACGGTGGAATTCCACCTACCTCATGTTAGACTCATCATTTCCATTTCGAAAAGCTTTCCATACTTTAGGGAAAGAGGACACAAACTACAAGTTTTGTCCGTCGTCTTCGGAGTGGAAAAGAGCTCAAACTGTTTGCTCCATGTTAAAAGTTTTTCAAACGGCAACACAAGTAGTTTCTGGTTCAACTTACCCAACTTCGAATCTGTACTTTCATGAAATATGGAATGTGAAGGTATTGTTGGATAAAGAAGTATCAACAAAGGATGAACTTATCCAATCAATGCTGGAAGCAATGCAAGAGAAGTTTGAAAAATATTGGCTAGAGTCTTATTTGGCAAACTCAATCCCTGTAATTCTTGATCCAAGATTCAAATATGGTTTCATTGAGTTCAGACTAAAGCAAGCCTTCGGATCAGATGTTGCAAACCACTTGGGTAAGGTGAAAGCAGCCCTGGACAGCCTCTTCAAGGAGTATTCTTCAGAAATGTCAAAGTCAACGAATGAACCAACACAAGTTGAAAAGATTCATGAGGTTGTGATGGAAGACAATAACCCTCTAGCTGACTGGGACCAACATTTGAGCATGAAGCAACGCCAGCCTAAGAATGAGCTCGATAGATACTTGCAAGAGGAAACTTTCCCTCGCATAGCCGATTTCGACATTCTTCAATGGTGGAGCCTTCATTCTTCAAAGTATCCTATCCTAGCTCGAATAGCTCGCGATGTCCTTGCTATACCAGCTTCAGTTGTACCATCAGAATCGGCATTTAGCACCGGACAACGGGTTATTAGTGATTATAGAAGTAGATTGAGCAGCACCACTGTTGAAGCCTTAATCTGCCTCCAAGATTGGTTTAAGAAGTTTGAGTCACTTGACGATATTGTCGAAGATGATGACCTTTGAGTGAGGTATATTCTTTTTGCATTGTTTTTTCATAAGTTTGGCTACTTATTGCATTCCTCATTCCTCATGACTTGTACTCGTAGGCTCTGTTACTATGTTGTGTAATATTCCTGTACTTATGCTTCCTCTGTTTTCTCTGAAACATGGCCTAATAATGAGCACAATTACTGTCTGTAGTGATTCCTCGCTATACTATCCGCTGTGCTATGTACTGATGTACACATGTGCTTCTCTACTAGCTGCTGATAAGGTGAGAGCCGGATTACTACTTTTCTTGGTTCAATGAAGAGTGGATAGCCAGTATCTGAATTAGGCTTCTCTATGTTAGGCACTCCATGCCTGTTTTGTTATCTTCTATATTTCCTGCTGCCGTGTATTTCTTTTGATGTAGTTCTTGTTTCCACGGAGAAATAATAAAACTTCAATTATGCTCCGCAGAACTCTTGAGCTTGAAATGGCTCCTTTGTAGCAGGTCTGTTTCTGAATAGGATGAATCTGTGATATTTCTGCATTGTTAGTGTGCCAACTTGCTAACTGGTAGAAAAAAATAATATCTGAGTTGACCTCCTATTTAACTGTGCATCTAGTCATCTACTATGCCGACATGTGCATGTATAGCTGATTTCTCTGGCAACTCATGGTAATGTCATTAACTATTGTATAAGGACAGTGGACTTATTAATCATGTGTGGTTCTCTAATTTTCGCTTGACCAGTATATTACAGCAAAGACCAATAGGGCGCAGCTTCCAGCCAATTGCTGAGCATTTTAGTTGCAGAATTGGCTGTATGCGTACCCAGTTTTATTCTGCTAGTGCACATGAAACCTGACTTTAATTTCTTAAAGCCAGTCATATTGCAGCAATCAGGGTTGCCAAGCTTTTGCTCAATTGCGCTGGCCCGCCATTAGTGGTTACAGCCCATGGCCATAGGTACATTTTGCTCCCGATCGAGTCACCCAAGTTGTACTCTGGAATCCAGCCCATAGCCATAGCATTAAGATTTTCCAGTGCTTTCTACTTGTACTGCTAGAATCATGATACTATCTAGCTGTGTCTTGTTTGTGTTATACAAATGAACTGTTAACTGAGAATGAGAAGCTTGAAGTAACAATTGTTCAAAATTTTAGTTTCAGGTCTTGTTGACTCAGGACAAGATTTAACCTTATGGTGAGTCTGAAGTTAGATGTCCAGTAATACAACCAATCTTCAATTGGGACTAGGAGCAATCAAGGCTTGTTTCGTCAACAACAACATGCTCACTTTCTTGATAATTTTCCGATGCGTCTACATGTCCATTCAACTAGGATTTGGAAGCTATGAATTTGCTTAGTCAGCAATGAAGAACCATTCTGAGGGAACTGGAGATTTTCTTTGAACGTAGGCCATGTTTTTAACATGTTGTTTTGGACATGTAGAAAGGCCGAGATGGAGAGTGCTTAATTCTCTTCTTCCTATGCACCTTTCATCTAGAGTATATCGGCACTTCTGGTATATTTTTGTATATTCTTGGATCTAGAGTGCTTAATTCTGACAATGTTCAGATCCATCACAAGATTATGGACGAATTTTTGTTGTTGTTGTTTCATGTTGTATACAAGTACCAGTGCTAGCGTAAAGTGAGTCGTGATTTTTTTTTTCCGGAGTTTTCTACTATACAAACTCTGCATGGAGATATATTCCTGAGAAAGAGCTGGCCTCAATGCCTCATGCCTCCTCTAGCGATGGCTACTGTCTGTTGCGTGCGCGAGCCTAGCATCCTGATGCGGACAGCGGCACCATGAAGCCCGCATAAATCCCACCAAATCATATGCAGCTGCCACATAATCCCGTTTATTGTTATGCGGCTGAGGTGGACACGACCACAACGTCCAGCGAACTGTCCACTTACATCCTGAACTGTAGGACCAGGAGGGTTTCGTCTGCATTTTCACTTTGAGCCAGGACCATGGGTGAGGTGGCAGTCCCATGTCCACGCCGACAACATCCCCTATGCCATGCCAGCACACACAAAATGTACTGGTAGTGGAGAACCTCGATTCAGGGGACACCATCATGGTCATCGGCTGGGGTGGCAGTCATTTGATGGGATACATCATTCATAGCTGCAGCTCCGGACGGAACATTTGGCTGCTTTTCGTGGAAGTGATAGACGGTCCAATCTGAGACGGGCACCGACCATATCGTAGACTGCCGATGGTCACAACAGATTATTCCTTGTCTTGATGAGAGAGCAAGCCTGGAGTCAATCCTCCATGGAGGAATATGTATGCTGCATCTTTGCTGCCATATGTCCCAGATTTCCTATGGAAGATCCAGGCCTTCAGGGAATTCAGCACACACAAACCCTCCCTCCTTGAGTTCGACGATTTGTACTCGTTCTGAATTTAACGAACTTGCTGAGATGAAAGGCCGGACTACCTTTCAAGTTACTGCTTACAGTCTGACAGTAATATAGTGTGTGCCCATCAGAATCAAAGTAAAGCATATTGAGCGTTCAAGGTAAAACTGGCAAGGAGCCACGTGTGAAGTCACGGAGTACCGCACGAAACAGGAACAACTGAAGACAAAAGTATTTACATTGTTTTGTTGTTGTTGAGACTTGAGACAACTGAAGACAAGTAGATGATTAAAAAAAGGACAAGTAGACTGGGCTGAGCGCGTGAGTCCATCTCATTGGCCCACTACGGGAAGGGTTTGCACAGCCCATCACAGCGAGGTCCACCTATTACAGGATCCTCTACCTATCGCTTTATGCGAGCCGGAAGGGTCCCCTATATAGCGCCTGTAGCGAGCGATCGCTCCCACTCGCCCGCGTTCCCTCGCTTGGCTCGTTCGCTCACTGCCTCCCTCGCTCTCTACTGGGCCGGCCCATTTGTATTTTGTTTTTCTTTTTCAATTTCTTTTGTTAGAAAAAATCATATAACTTAAAATTAATATTTTTTTAATAGTGAACAAAGTTTAAGTTTGAACGATTTCAAAATATGAACAAAATATTATGTATGAACAATTTTCAAATTGGAACAAATTGTAATCTGAACGATTTTTTATTTAAACAATTTTAAAATTTGAACCTTTTTTATTCGAACAAAATTCGAATTTGAAAAAAATATAAATTTGAACATTTTAAAGTTTGAACAATTTTTAGTTTGAACCAAAAATAATTCTGAACAAAAAAAAATTAGACACAAAAACTTTTTTTCATTTGAACATTTTTTATCCGAATAATTTTTGAATTTGAACAATTTAAAGTTTCAACATTTTTCAGTTTGAACGAAAAAAAATAATAAAACAGAAAAGAAAAGGTAACAAAAAAAGGAAAAAATAGAAAAATAGAAAAAAGGAGACAATAAAAAGACAAAACGAGTAAGCTGGGCATGAACGCTTGGTCTCCGCAGTGGTTGCGCATGTACGATTCGTACGGGAGGTCCGCGGTTCGATTCCCACCTTCCCCCGTATTTCTCTTACGTTTTCCTTTCAGCTATTGGGCCGGCCCATTTATAACTGTTATATGGGTGAGTCTTAATACGAATCGCTATAAGCGTTATATAGGGAATTCGAGCCAGAAGACTTCTCGCTTGCGACGCGCGTGCGTAGACTAGATCGAGATGGGCCAGCCCATTACGTGTTAACTGCTCCTGGCTGAAGAGTATCGAACAATCCATATCCATGCTGGTGCGTGTGGGATCCCCTACCTATTGGACAACTCCATGCATGTACGTGCTAGGCGCCACACTTCGACGTACCGAGTGCATATGTGTCGAATCTCCAAGCTAGCTAGTCACCTAGGTACGTCCTCCATATATTCCTACTTGTTGCCCAGCCGGCTCCCGTAATCTGGTCTAACTAGCCTAATGTAGCCATCACTATTGGCGCAGTATTTTTGAAAATTTGAACATTTTATGATTCTAAAATCATTTTTGAAAATTTCAATATTTTTCTAAAATATGAACGATTTTTAATTTTGAACAATATTTAAATTTGAAATATTTTCAAATATAAACGATTCAAACGTGAATTTTTTTTACATATGAACAATTCTCAAATTTGAACATTTTTTAATCTTAACATTTTTTTCATTTTAACAATTTTTAAATTTGAACATCTTTTAGCCGAACAATTTTTGAATTTGAAAAAATTTCAGTTTGAACCAAAAATAATTCTGAACAAAAAAACAGTGAACCAAAAAATATAGTGAAACCATTGGTGCCCCAAAAATGTCGATGAACACAAAATAATAGTGAAATAGAATTTTCGGTGAACCAAAAACAGTAGTGAACAAGAAATGCAGATGCACCAAAAATAAATGGTGAACCAAAATAATAGTGAACCAAAAAAAATTAGGTGAACCAGAACTAATAGTGAACCAGAAATAATAGTGAATCAAAATTTCCGGTGCACCAAAAATGACGATTAACCAAAAAAAAATAGTGAACCAAAATGGTTCCAAATTATAAATGATTCTTATTTTTGAAAATGGTTCTAAACTGAAAATGACTTTAAATTAAAAATCGTTCCAAATTTGAAAAATAGTTCACTAAAACAGAAAATCAAATAATTCAGATTTTTAAAAAGACATAGAATGAATATTTTCAAAAAAAAGAAAAAATACAAATACAAATACAAATACAAAATAAAATAGGAAAAATAAAAAAAAGAAAATAATAAAACGGAAAAGGAAAACAGAAAAAGAAAAGAAAATGGAAAAAATGAAAACAGAAAAAAGGGAGACAATAAAAAGACTAAACAAAGAAAGTTAGACACGAACGTAGCATAGCTCATTGGTTCTGCGCTACGCGATCCCCCTCTTTCCCAACTTCTTTTGGTACCTTTTCTCTTAATTAAATGGGCCGGCCCATAACACGGATACGTCCAGGTTTCCCTCCTCCGAATAGTTATAGTGAAAGAATGCAAGACATTGTATGAATTCTATCAAAACTCCTACCTGGCCTGCCAATATATCTACTAAAGTTGGCGAGGCCAAACTTTGCTCAGCTTTTCGACCCTAGTGATCTTTTTAGGTTTTTAGTGCTTTCGATCTATCTTGTAATACACCGGGTGGCAGCGGCTTCAAAATCATATACGAATTTGGGGATTTCTAGATGATTTCCATGGAGTAAGGGTCTAGAGATCTATCCGATATTCAAAATGCTCTCAAGGAGAAAGTTTTCGACGAAGTGATTGCATAGTAAGACAATGTGGAGATCAGATACGGCTACCGGATAGCTCGTAAAATGGGATAGAAGCTTCAAGGGAAATATACGAACTGTCGACTAACACCTTGCATGTGATCGATACTGATTCTTCAATAGATTCGATATTTTCGTCTAGCCTGATCCCAAAAAATAAATCAGAGGACTCCTTATTTTGTTGTTATCGCCGCCGAAACGAAAAAAAAACGAAAACACCCTTCAGATACGAGTCACCGGTTACCCGCACTAACAAAAATCATAAAAGAGGTCACGGGTGGTGATTCGCAAGGGAGGCTGCTGATAGTTGTGTGCATGTTTTAGTTACCTTGGAGAAACTAAACAATCTAAACAATAGGTGTGCTCACACCTTATATATGCTACAGTGTGGCGCTTCCGAGTTTTAAAAAATGTGAAGAAATAAAAATCATGGGTGTCCCCCCATGAAAAGAGAGGAGGATGGCTGGGCACCCATGCGGACCTCATGGGGGAGATGCTAAATCGGCATGTATATACCCTTGCGATTACGCTAGACAGTTGTTGGCGGTTGCATGACGTGAAAAAGTTAGTAGGAGTTAGGAGTTGGACTAGGCGGCACCAGGCAATTCCAAAGGAGAATGACTGCCAAAGGACACAACGGAAGGGTAGGCATAGGAATTTGCTCGATTGGCGTGGAAGTTGCAGGCGACGTGAGGTCTTAGGTATGTACACATGTTATAAGCGGAGAAAGACGACAATATATACACTGCGTACGTAAAAACACAGTGACAGGTCTGCGATCCATATGCTTAGTTCCACGCAGCGTAGTCGCAGGCAGCCTCTCCATGTACCACGTATGTGTGTGAAATTATTGGGAATAGGAACCCTTCTTACCTACAACGAGGAAACGGGAGACGAGGCAAACTTAACATCAATGTCATATAAAAAAAATGATGTGACAAGTAACATAGCTGGTTACCATGACATTACATATTTTAATGTATTATGAGTCTACAACCTAATGCGTACATATATATATATGTTACTCCCACTATGAAGGTAGTAACATAGACTAATAACTTTACCATGTTACTACTCTTAGTTACTCCCTCTGTGACCAACCTAACTGAATTGGGAAAGAAGTACACAGGTCATCGGGTCGGTTGCTCTGGACAAATGAAGACTGGCCTATTAGCTATCATTATAGGCTTGCGGGGTTGCTTATTCGTAGTGAAAACGCTCTGGGATGCATCTGGTAGGAATGCATCTAGGGTTGGACAATCAAAACGCTTGTTTGACTAAGATTTCAAATTTATTGCCGATACAAGTTTTACAATTTTGACATGGAAACTGTAACCTATGTAATTCAGAATTTTAGGGAGATAATATTTTTTAATTTTCTAGCTACTAAGAATTAGTATTGTTGAAATTATTGGTAGTAAAAAAAACAGAACCATGAAAAGAATACTAAAAAGTTGTCTAGGGAAAGTGGCACATCTTTTACTTTGGTATGTGTGATCATGAGGTAAAGTATGGAGGCAAGTCAATGGAGAAAGGGAAATGGATTTGTAAGAACAAATACACAATAACAATAGTATGAGACACAAACACCGGATATAACATGATGAACTTCATTTATTGGGGACATTTATAAGCCACAAAGTTACACACTTGTGATGCCATTATTTAACTATACTATTTCTCACAACACTCATCTTCACTCGGATACCTTATTGGTCGAAGATGACTCCTCGCCATTGTATGGGTATCTCTCGGAACTCATTTGGGTAAATTTAGGAGTGAATACACCGAACTCTTCTCCCCTGTTGTTTTTTAGGTTGCGTGCTTCCTGTCTAGAAATGCGGTACGCATTGGCGAGGACATCAACGGGAAAAGCACGTAGGATGGAGGTTTTTCCTGCGATGTGACTAACCATGGAGTTTGCATTGGTCTTGAATGAAATGTATTGGCCTCCTTCACGCTCTGCCTTCTTGAGAACAACGAAGTATTGTGGTATGATTAGAAGTTGTCCGCGACGAAGAACATCATTGAATACAGTTTGGCCATTATTATTAACGACTTGAACTCGAGCATGTCCTTGGATCATGTACACGACACTGTGTGCATTAATGTTCCAGAATGGTGAAAGAACCGCATTCTGCAATAGAAATTATTTTTTGGCATATTGTTAACCAGTTGTTATGAAAAATAGAATATCTAACAATAAGATAGTGTGTTGAACGTAGTATCGTATATACCTGGTATAGATTTACTCTTGTAGCACTCATTTGCACGATATTTAGGATGGGGAAATTCTTGCTATCAAGACGTGTTATCCTGCCAGCACGAGGGTTGTATGTGTCGGCACGTTTGGGATTCTCGATGTTTTTCCTTGCCTCCAATGAACAAAAATTCTCCTCTAAACCATTGAAACTTTCTTCCTGGTATTGTGTTGACTGCCCTTCGTGATGTTGGATTGGTTGGTAGGCTTGTTGTTGTAGTTGTTCTTGTTGGGACACAATTGGCTTCAAGAATTGAAGGCCTTGAGTCACACGAATTATCTCTCCTCTTTGGTCATTTTGACCCTGGATCCTTCGTGCGGCTTGCTGGCTGATTCCAAAGGCTTCACTAAGAAGTTGGATACTTAATCCACTGAATATGTTTTGTCCAAACTGTTGCTCTCTCTTACCGTTACCGGCTAACAGAAAATCCTGAAATTTCATGTTGATGAAGTAAATAAATTTCAATAACATTCCAATAATGACATTTTTTTATGTTGATTAGTTCAAAAACATTTATAGTTACCTTTTGTCTGGGTTCAAGCTGATTAGCATTGTTGTTTACGTCGAAGACATAGACAGCTACAACTGGTGCATCGCCATCATTGTAGAACCAATGTACAATACCAGCTGGAAGCGCAACAACATCTCCTTGTTTGAAGCGCTGAACTCTTTGGTGCTCATCCTTAAACTGTTGGCTTTGGCTTTGACCCTCAGTTAAATCCGATTGATCAAATGGTTGGAACTGTTGTTGGAAGGTCGCTGGGCATCCAGGGAATGTCAACTCTGTGAAACCCCTACCTACAAGAAACATGTTTGTTTGAACATAAAAAAAAAACTTTTTGATGTTGATGTAACATTTGTCACATACAAACTTCTATGTGCAACACAACAATGCAATTGTGCTATTCAAATCAAAGCACCAACCTTGAAGGATGTACACCAATCCAGGAGCATTGTGGTAGCGAGGTAACAAGAGTCCTTGAGGCTCGATAACCCGACGGATGACAGATACACCGGTACAACGAAATTGCTCATTCTGCTCGTCGAAGTACTCGGTGATGCCTGCCTGAGACCTCACTTGTCGAAGTGGTTCAAGTGCTTGTAGCCTATCAAATCTGCCGCCCCTTAAACCTCCTTGCCGAGAGCTTTGCCATGGAGTGAAGCTCTGCCCGAACAACTGAGCCATAGATCCATTGCACAAGAAAAACAAGCAAAACAACACCGTCGGAAAACTAGTAGGTGCCATGATTGTATGAACAGATTGGAGAAGGTTGGTTGATGCTAATTTCATGAATGAAAACTGGATTTTATAGCCATAAGAAGTAGTATAGGATGCAGATGGTGACAAAAATCGTTAACATTGGACAAGAAGATATCTATGGTGACTAGGACATTAGAATGTGAATAGTTATAGCTTTCCCTTAGAAGATATGTGTTCCTTTCTCTGTACAGCTGTGCTGACTCACAAAGCTAGCACCACCTTTTATACATTGTGTGACATCTAATCCAACGCATGGCATTACTTATAATTTGTACAACTTATTTTGTCCATTGTGACTCTTTTTTATGGCCTATGCACAACAACTATCTGGATACTTTTTGTCTATGTTGCCAAAAGTCCATGTCTCGAGTCTATCTATATAGCATAGTGTAACGTGGATGAGTCATCACCACGTCGACAGAAGCATACACTATGGATAAGAAACTTGTGATAATGTATACACGTTAGTAGATAGAAAGATAGTGTACAAACAAAATCGGTTTCTTTAGCTGACGCCAAAGTTCCATAAGGGCGTGTGCAGCGTTGTGTCCAAGAGTGTGACCAAGAGCATCTTTTCTTACTAGTTCTAGGTCTAAACAGTGGAGAGGGCGTGTCTAGCCAAGAAATTCCTGGACGTAGGACTAGTACTAGTCACGGTGACTAAGATAATAAAAAACTACAAGTGGTCCACCTGTCAGACTTGTTGTGTCTGCATGGTGTAGTGCCAATGACACATGAATTATTTTCTTTCTCTCAGATTGGGTCCACTAGCTATGACTAAACGTTGGAGGGGTTTTTTGTGTGCTAGACCCAAGTCCAGGATTTCCTTAGACAAAGTCCCACGCTGTACATGCTCTAAAGATACGCCAGATAGAAATGGGCTGGAAACTAAAGTGCTATTTGTCAGTGTTGTTATAAACTGAATTGCCATGATATTTTTTTTCTATATATGAAGAAAATGTCACCCGAAGAGAGTGCATCTCCACCCAAATTTTATCAATTTATGTCTATAAATATTTGCAAACAGCAATAAATTTAGACTGTGAACCAGAAACATGGGGTCGGACTAAAAAGGGTAAGAAAAAAAGTAGACATATGAAAACAAACTAAAGGGTAAATTCAAGAGCTTCCAAAATCCAGAGCAAAACTATTGGGTGCAGGAGCTGAGTGTGACCAAGCAGAAGTAATGGAGTAGAAAGGAGGCCATATACGCACGCTGTGTGCAAAAGTTCGAATGGCCTATACTAGCCTAGCCCAAGTCGGAAGCTTCAGCGCATGCCTTTTTTTTTTTTTTTTTTTTTTTTTTTTTTTTTTTTTTTTTTGCGAATGCTAGTATTCAGTATTCACTGGTATTAACTGTATTCTTTTTTGAGACTAGTGGCTTTTCACGTGCAACGCACGACCTCACTATGGGCCAATATATTTAAAATTTATAGAAGCATTAATTCAAAACATATGCTTATGTTGTAGTTTCTACATATTTTATATACTTATTACTTCATATATGATAAAGATTGTGAAATTCTGCACTTCGTTTCTCTAACATATGTATGGTTTCGAAAGCATGGGTTACATTGTTTCATTAATGAGATTTAGAGAGAAACATTATCTAAAATTGATATCGTCAAGACCACACGATCTAAAACTGGTGTCACCAATCAGAAGATCAGACAATGACAACCAATGTAGTGTTCTTCAACTCGGATCCTCTGACGCAGCCCTTGGTGAGATTGGGCCACTAACATGTGGGCCCACAGGGAGCCGGACCAACTTGTCTGTGACCCCGGGTGCAGTACGTCAAAGGAGGTGCGCCCCTCCTCTGCTATTACAGAGTGTTACATTCACAAAGACAGTGGCACTCTAATTAGTTAGTACTCTTTAACAAACCATCAAATATTCTCAAGTGGCAGCAACGACACCTTAAGTTTATAACAATTGAATCTAGATAGACAGTGAAGACCAAACAATTAAAGTAAAGAACAAGGGCCTAATTTTAAATATCTGGGCATGATTCAACAATATTGGTTGACCTATTGGAAATCAAAGACACATGGATTTATGTCAAACAAATTTTATCAAATTCATTTGTCAATAGGCTGCAAATTAAGATACACAACATACACATATATGTTTCATTTGATAGGCACATCACCTCAATCAAGCAAAACCTTCATGTCGATGTTCTGCTGCACATGTGTTTCTTTGGCTGTAGAAGCCATCCCGCATTTGCATTAGCAAATCATCTTTTCGGTCTTCATACGCTTACAGCACAAAAAAGGAAAAAAAGAATATTGCAGGGTAATTAACTTTGATAGCAAACAGAGCACATGGCCAACTTATGTCGCCCTAGTGTTGTAATCGGGGGATGCTCCAGGATGATGCTGAATATATCACATATGTCTCCTTGTCACCATGTATTAGTGAGTAGATTTTTTCCTCCATGACATCGGTCCCCTGTAGTTCCATTCATGTCAAGAAAAATCAAGTAGAACAAAATCAAATATATGTCAAATCTCGACTCAAATTCGAATCACGTAATGTTATACGTACAGTACTATATGCCTCTATTTTATTTTCCGAAAGGACTTAACTTCAGGTTTAGCTTCCCACCAAGAACAAAAAGGATCTGAACCATTTACACCTTAATTCATAATAGAATAAGACAACTTGTCGATAAGAAACGCCTTCAAAAAATAACAGAATTTAGAATCTGCAACTTAAGCAAGAATTGTTTCCCAATGATTCTTCTTAGATTAAATTCCCCGTGGTAATTACTCCAAATCATGGACATCGGAAGAAATAAGTGCTGCTATATGCTATTCTGGAATAAATTAAAGATCACTCACCGTACACCATGAAACGCATCAAGGGAGCTCGTACGCCAGTAGCCTGCGTGTAGGCAGTGCTGTAGCAGCTGGGATATAAGGCTATGGGAAAGGAGAGTCGGAGGTGCCTCGTCGAGGGCGGATGAAAGCTCAGAGAGGAGGTCAAAAAATCGGAACATAGGAGCCCGTCCAAAACCAAGGTTCTCCACGGTCCAAATAAGCGAACTCTGATGTCTACCTGGTAACATAATATTATCATCAGAAAAATTTGGAGACAACTAAATACAGCAGCGGGCGCTACATGGCGTGATGCAGTCTAACAAGTCATGTAATGAAGATCAGAGTGGAAATCATATCCGTGTATTTACTTGCTAGAGAAGCCTTGAGTCTTCCTTTGCCTCGAGCCTTTAGTCGCCGAAGCTGTGACATATAATAAATTCGATTCTGAATCTGCATCAAAGATAAAGTACAACACATCAGAATATTCAGCACGCATCCCTTAGAGACTGGAAATCATACTTGGAGGTGGAAGGGCCTTCGGCGGCAGCACATGCGTGGGTCGGTCCTAGCGGAGTGCGTGAAGGGCAGTGAGGCGAGTGCAGGCGGCGTCCAGGCCAGTGTGGCAGGGGCTCGGCTGCAACACGAGAAGGATCTCGTGGGAGGGGGATCAGTGGCGCGCGGTTCCGTTCCTGGCGCCGGATGAGGTAGGCGGCACCTGTCATCAGAAATCCATGGTGGCGGCGGGATGAGGAAGGCCATACCGAGCTCTGTTTCTTCCATTGCTTTGGTCAGGACGGGAAGAGATGTTTAGACCGAGGAGGTGGAGAAGTTGGGGAAGGTACCACTTTGGTCCACTTTAGCGGTGGCAAAACCTGTAATTTTGAGTTGTGTCGAGCAGCTCAACATCGAAGCGATCTTGTCCGTTTAATCCACGTAGTTTGATGGTTGAGATCGATTGTATCTACGAAGTTTGCTCTTTTATAAGTAGTTTAGATTAGTACTAACTTAGTAAATTAAGTAAACAACGAGCCATGATCTAGGAACAGTTCTTACCTACAAAGAGGAAACGTGAGACGAGGCAACGTAAATCATATCAAGTACGTAACGACGTTGGGGAAAAGTACAGTACATCGGGTCGGTGGATCATGACCAATGAAGACTGGCATGTTGGCAGTGGCATAGCAGTACGTGCCACTGGCGACGTGTTCTGTTTGACCGGCATACAAGTAACAAAGTGTGTGTTATCTGATCCGGTAGCACGTAGTACGTGGGCAGTACGCTGACGCGTAGCACGGGATGACGGGGTTCGATTGGATATACTGACATGAACAGCACACCGCCTGGAGCTGAACGTCTCCACACGGCCAAACCCGAAACCAGGACTCCAGGCACTACAGGAATGTGATGGTACGCCGACGGCCGGAAGCCCTCGGCGTATATCCGTTCCCCCTCGGCGTATCCATACGCCGACGGCCACCCTCGGCGTAGCCCCCTCGGCGTACAGTTCCGTCGGCGTAGCCCTTCTGGCCGTCGGCGTATAGTTTCCCCTCGGCGTATCAGCTCGGTGGGCCCCACAGACGGCCAGAACGGATCCGTTACGTCCACTCTACGCCGACGGCCACGCCCCTCGGCGTCTGGGGGCACGTGGCGGCAGCTGGCGCTGCGCAGCTGCGTACGCCGACGGCCACCCCCTCGGCGTCTGGGGCACGTGGCGGCAGCTGACGCAGCGCATCTGCGTACGCCGACGGTCGCCCCCCTCGGCGTCTGGGGCGAGCTGGGCTGGGCAAGGCCCTACCCCGACGGCCTCCCCCTCGGCGTATCCCCCTTCCTGGGCTGGGGCAAAGGCCTACCCCGACGGGTTTCCCCTCGGCGTAGCCCCTGGGCAAATTTGTTGTTTTTCGAATTTTTGCTGTTTTTTCCTGCTGTACCGTATCAATTCACATTATAAAAGAAACATCATATAACATCACAGAAACATCATAGACTTCACACATATCAATCCAAACATCATATAACATCACAAAAGCATGATCCAACCGTGCATACATAATCATCCAACCATCGTGCATACATGATCCAACGACACTACTCAACCGTGCTTACAAGCACAACCATCTCCTAGCTACACGGCCTCGTCGCTCGAGGTACCCATCTCCGACCTCGTGAAAATCGGCGACGCCTGGCGCTGGGTAGCCGCCGTCGAACCAACCCCGGAACTCGGCGAGGCACGACCATCGGCACCGCCATGAACCGGTGTGGTCTGACGAGACGAACTCGGCGAGGCTGTGATCTCTCGGGAACCCGTGGGCGAGGCATCAGGACGACCAAAGGGTCGATGCGTGGAGCATCCCGAGCCCTACATGCATGTGTGAGCAAAAGTTAGCAAGTTAGAATGCACATGATATCGATCACAACTAGTTTGCCAAATTACTTACCGGAGTCGATGAGTAGTATGCAACAGCGAACATATCCTTCGACGGGGCCCGTGGCGCCGGCCCCGGGATCGGTGGTGCCTCTGGTAGCGACGTCGGCCTCTCACCAGTGATAAGAAACATGCGGGTCGCCTGCAAGATAGGGTAGATGTTAGGCGTTGTAGATATGAAGGTTCAAACCACGGAAAATGAGACTTGTAATATTTTATAGAAACAACAGGTTGTAACTTACATTATCGAGCATCTCTCTATACTCGGCGTATGCCTGTGAGACCTGCAGCCACTCGTTATACGCCGTCTCATACTCCGCAAAAGCGGCTGCGTAGGCCGCCTCGAAAGCAGGCTACAATCCCAAGAAAATTGAATCTCGTGAACAGTCACCTCAGGAACGAATGTCGAAAATAGGATGAAATTGAGACAACTTACATCGTGGTCAGCTCGGGAAGGCCGGCGATGACGCGTGACCTTTGGGTCATCGGCGGTGAGGGTAGACTTGACACGCGTCAAGCTCAACTCAGGCATGTGCGGGGTCACCGTATCAGCTAGGAAGTAACGCCCATGCTCCCTGCCACCTCCCGCCACGACCAACGCTCTCATATCGGTCTCGTGCTCCAAAGGGTTTTCCACATGCGGATGGAAAGTCTGGAAAGCCGAGCAGTACAAATCCAACTTGTCCTTTGCGTTGCCGTAGTACTCGGGAACCTCGGGAGGAGGCTTGGATGGATCGGGCTTCTTAAGCTTTATTGTTTCCCATGCTTTCACGTCCGAAACAAACGCTCCAGTAGATTGCGCCTGCGTATCAAGTAGAAACACAAGAGGAAATGTTATGTTCATCAAGTAGGAAAACAACACGAAATAGATGCAGGTTGTTCCATGTATACCATCTTTTCCTTGAAGTTGGCAAGGCCGCAGGCACCCGCACGGTGTGTCCCGACGTGGCCACGGTTTGCCTTGTTTCGGTCGCTCACGGCTTTGAACTCGGCGTCTTGCCCGAGCCACTTTGTCGCCACCGCTTCCCATGCGTCTTCCCTACCTAAGGTCCACGAGGGTCGAACCTGAAAAATCGATACTCATTTGAAGCACAGAAATTGCAAATGCACCTTAGCAGCAACATATGAACTTTTTGACAATTTACTTACCAACATGTAATCATCCAGGGTCATGTTAGGTGGATTCTCCACATTCTCGTGCTTCGGCGCCCTCTTGCCCAACTTCTCAGAACTGAATAAGTTCATGGACGTATTCTTTTGATTATAGAACTGTTGCGGCACCAATTTCTTACAAGCCCCCCTGCAAAGTCTGGTCCGCCTTCTCCTGATCCTCCGGAAGCACCCTAAAGAATCTCTGTAAATTAGGCATAAAAGTAATTGTGAGAGTCATGAGGTAGCATGGTGGAGTCATCAACTATCAACTATGAAAAGAAATTTGAAGAGTTTGTCTTACCCAAAACCTGGTGATAACAGCGTCAGCAGCTGACTCGTAGCCAACCCAAGGGGCGGCCTGATAGTCGGGCCAACTGTTGGCTAGAACCCTCTCGCCACCGGGGACGGGAGAGTAATAGCCCGGCCAATACTTCCTAAGCAGAGATCCAACCAGGCTGTTAGGAGTACGCTTGATCCCCGGTGGATAAATCCAAGTGCTGCACAATAATGAAACATTAATACACGTCAACATGAAATTACCGTGTTCAAAATGGGTAGTCATTTACCTTTTGCCGTTGCCCTTAATGAGGGTTCTCGCCTCCGGTGCAGGTTCCTGTGACTCATCAGGTACCCCGGATTCCCCACGTAACTTTAGCTTCTTCGGAGCCTCGGGGTTCTCCTCTCCAGAATCCTCGTCCTCCACCTCGGCCTCCACCTCGGCCTCCACCTCGGCCTCCACCTCGGCCTCCACCTCCTCGTCTCGAGACTGCTCCTCCGCCTCGGCCTCAGGAGACTCCTCCACTCGTGCCCGTCCACCTAGTCGTCCTCCAGCTCGTCCTCCACCTCGGCCTCCACCTCGGCGTCCCCTCTGGGGAAGTGCATCAGAAGCTACCCCTCCACCTCGCCGTGCACCTCCTCTCTCACCCCCCTCCTGAGTGTAACGCGGGTTCGCAAACCGCCGGCGCTGCGACTTGCTCAAGGTGGCCGAGGATTCCTTGCCGCTCATATTGCTCAATCACCTGCATTGACAAAGGGTAAACAATTAATAAGCATGTTCAAAAATATATAGTAAGCATAATAAAGAATGCAAGGAAAATAAGTATTAAGCTAACTACATGAGAGAAATTAAATACTAAGCATAAACATAAAAGACCCTCACCATCACTCTCATAGTTAAATCTTGTGTTCTCATTGTCACTATCAGAATCACTATCACGTGAGTAGTACGGTGGATGCTCATCGCACGGTGGAGGCTCATCACTGGCAATGTCCGAATGAAACTTGTTGAGCATATCTATGTCCTTTAGATCCATCACTGCCTCACCGCCTGTTTGTGATTCGTTCTCGAGGTCCACAAGATCTTGTATGCCAAAGTCCCCAAAGCTCTCTTGCTCTTGGTAGAAAATCCCCTCATATGTTTTAGGGTCGATGTTGTTGTAATCATCGTCCGAGGGCATGGGTAGCTTACCATGTGGTGATACATGGAACACGACTTCCCATCCATTGAGTCCATCTTTCTTGCATGGGTAGGGCAAATAATAAACCTGCTTCGCTTGGTGAGCCACAACAAAGACATCGGATCGGCTATAGGTGGTTGAAGGCTTAACTTCAACTAACCCAATGGAAGGGGTTTTTCTCAGTCCATGCTCCGTTGGGTCAAACCAGTGGCATCTGAACACGACGAGCTTGAGTTCTATGTTCGTATTATTGTACGTCACCTCGTATACGTTTTGTAACCTCCCATAGTAATCAAACTCTCCGGCTCCTTTGGTGAAGACCCCGGTATTTATAGTTTTTGCATTGGGCCGACTGTTCTGGTGAGACTCTGTATGGAAGCGAAACCCATTCACGTCATACTTCTCATACATCTCAACTTTACGATTACAACCTTGGGAGACACATCTCAACTCATCCGACATCACAATAGTGGGATCACCTCCCTACAAGTTTGGTACAAATTGTTCTGTGCATTAGTTACGTGTAATAAGATGGACAAGACACGAATTGCAAGGTAGGAGGGACATGTTAGAGTTTACCTTTTCCCTAAACCAAGCCGTGAAATTTTTCTTTCCGGGGGCACCCTCTTTCATAAGAGTGTCCAGCTCGGCTTCATCGGGGTCCACAGTTCCCGGCCACATTTCATCGGTGAATTGCCTAAAAGGACAATATACGTATTAGACCAAAACCAAGATACTAGTTGAAAAGATACTTTGTTCACCATTTTACCTAAGGAAACTGCCCGCCTCATTTTGCTCGTCACGGGTCACTTCTTTCATGTTTTGAAGCACATAGAGCATTATGCACTCCTGCCCGGTTCCTGTGGTTCACTCGGTTCGGATGGTTCCTCCCGTGAAGGTGGCGAATCTGGTATGTCGGCATCACGGAGATCTTCTAGGAAGTTTCTTATCCCATCATCCTCAACGCCATTGATCCGCTGCCGCATCACCCTACCATTTTCACGTTCGTACTCAGCAAAGTCGATCGTCGTGGTGTACTCCGCCCAATACCCATAAGACCATAGGTGTTTAGTCATATCTTGCTTTCCCTTACGAAGACGCAGCTTGCATCGAGCGCAAGGGCAACCTGGACGGATGCCCGACTTTGAACCACGCCCTAACTCCCTCACTAAGAAATTAGTCTTCCATACCCACTCATCTGTTCTTTCCATCGCATCTTTTCGGCCAGTGAACATCCAACCATTATCAGCCATAATCTGCTGTATTGCGAGGCAAACACACATATTGTATTTCATCTCAAATAATAGCATGAAATTAAATGCATGATATTTTTATTTCCTAGCGGCAAAACCTACATATCTAATAGGTCAAGGGTCCTAGCAGCCGCCGGATCCGTAGATTGAGTACGTTTTCCATGCTCTACCCCGATCCGAGACAGAATTTCGGCAGCACCTCCCCGCTGCTCTCCCGATACACGTCTCGGCAAAAAGCCGAGAGAATGTGCATAAGGAGAACAACGGGGAAGCGCTACCGAAATTCTGTCTCGGATCGGGGTAGAGCATGGAAAACGTACTCAATCTACGGATCCGCCGACTGTCCCGTAAATGCCGCAAGCGTTACGGTTCAAAATATGCCTACCACTATTGCATATTTATCTTCGTAACGCTTGCGGACGGGAAATGACACCTAGGTGACGCGACAAAAAAAATGCGAGGGAGAAGACAGAGTTCTAGCTCACCCGCGGCGGTAGAGGACGTAGTCGAACAACGGCGTGACGGGGTCGGGGATCGACAGCGGCGGCGGGGTCGAAGATCGATGGCGTGTCGTGGCGGCTCCTACCCGATATCCTGTAGCACATAATATGCGAATTAGCAAAACAGATATCTATAATATGCAGATAATATGCGACGAGCGCGGACGTCACCGACGCGCGCGGGGGGAGTCGCCGACGCGGGCGTCATCGACGCGCGCGGGGGGAGTCGCCGACGCGGGCGTCATCGACGCGCGCGGGGGGAGTCGCCGACGCGGGCGTCATCGACGCCTCGCCGACGCGGGCGGGGGGCGCCGACGCGCTTTTTAACTAATTTTCTAACCTACTAACTAACTAACTACTAACTAAGTAATCTACTAACTAACTAACCTAAATTCTAACTAATTTATTAACAGAAGAAAAAAAATCAAAAAAAAAAATTACCATTAGGGGGTGGCCGGGAGGTGCTGTGAGGGGATGGGGTGGCCGGGTGCTGTGAGGGGATGGGGTGGCCGGGAGGTGCTGTCGAGGCGGGTCTGGAGGCGACGGAGACGGGCGGCGGCCGGTGAGGCGACGGGGAACGGCGGCGGCCCGTGAGGCGACGGGGACAGGCGGCGGGGACAGGCGGGCGCGGGAGGAGCTGGGTGGAGGCGGCGGCCGGGGGAGAGGAAGGTAGGGGGCGGGCGCGGAAGGGGCTGGGGCAGGCGGCGCGGCGGGAGGGACGCCGGCGGCGGCGGCGGCGCGGCTGGGGGAGAGGAAGAGAGCAGCGCGCGCGGGTTAGGTTTCGGGTTTCTGTTTTTTTTTTCTCCGCGCGGTTAGGTCCTGTGTGTATACACGCGTGCGTTTTTAAAAAAAAATAAAAATGTAGCTACGCCGACGGCAAGCCGTCGGCTTAGGTCCTCAAGGTACGCCGACGGCATGCCGTCGGCTTAGGTGCTGTGTGTTTTTTTTGCTACCCTCTTCCGTAGGTTTCACATAAATAACCTTTTATCGCAGCAATTTCACACACTGATCCTCGGTTCCAAAAAGTACAAAAAATGATGCTTTTTGCTACCCTCTTCCGTAACATCCAGTGAATCTGACCTGCCCCGAGTAAAGCTTTGAACGGGAGCGTCATGCCGGTTGACTTAACCGCACCGCACGGGCCCTACCGATTCCGATATTCCCCCATCTCTTTCTATTTCTCAAGAAGAAGAACAAGTTTCGTAAAATTTGGACTTGTCGTTTTCGTGCACTTTATTATAGTATGTAATGAACCTATGTTAGGTAGTTGCTGTCGAACTTGTGTCATGAAATGAATTGTTCATGTAAGTGACCTTGTTATTTGTTATTTAAAACTCACGAGGGAGAAACGGACGCCGGTGAAGCGGGTCACACCCCGGAGTGCAATATTTGTCATCCAAAGACCACAACACACATATAATAACATGGTATGCCACCCTCTATCTTGTGTGGGGACCCGGACGCTCCGTAGCCCCCCTCCGGTGAAAACCTAGACCCGTAGGAGAAATACCGGACTTATACGGATACACGCGGTAACGACGTCGAAAGGGGGTAGCATTGTGGAACTAGGCTGCTTGGTTGTGTTAGGGTAGGCCCATAGGAACATAAAACAACAAGGTAGAACCCACCTCTTCGGAAGATTCCCGACTGTTTCGTCCGATACGGGGGTTTCACCCTATAAGCGCGTGTAAACTCACGAGAGAGAAGTGGATGCCGGTGAAGCGGCCCACACCCCGGAGTGAAATCTTTGACATAAAAAGCACACAACACACCTATAATAACATTCTATGGCACAAACTTGCTTGTGTTGTGGTCCAGAAGATCCGGAGCCCCCCTCCGGTGAAACCCTCGACCCGCTGGAGAAATACCGGACTTATACGGAAACACGCGGTAACGGCGTCGAAAGTGGGTAGCAATGTGGAACTAGGTGCTTTGTTGTGTTAGGGTAGGCCATAGAAACATAAAACAACAAGGTAGAACCCACCTCTTTGGAAGATTCACGACGTTTCGTCCGATACAGGAGTTTCACCCTATAAGCGCGTGTAAACTCACGAGAGAGAAGTGGATGCCGGTGAAGCGGCCCACACCCACGAGTGAAATCTTTGCCATCAAAAGCACACAACACACCTATAATAACATGCTATGGCACCACCTTGCTTGTGTTGGGGTCCAGAAGATCCGGAGCCCCCCCTCCGGTGAAACCCTAGACCCGCTGGAGAAATACCGGACTTATACGAAAACACGCGGTAACGACGTCGAAAGGGGGTAGAATTGTGGAACTAGGTGCTTGGTTGTGTTAGGGTAGGCCATAGGAACATAAAAAAACAAGGTAGAACCCACCTCTTCGGAAGATTCACGACGTTTCGTCCGATACGGGGGTTTCACCCTATAAGCGCGTGTAAACTCACGAGAGAGAAGTGGATGCCGGTGAAGCGGCCCACACCCCGGAGTGAAATCTTTGCCATCAAAAGCACACAACACACCTATAATAACATGCTATGGCACAAACTTGCTTGTGTTGTGGTCCAGAAGATCCGGAGCCCCCCCTCCGGTGAAACCCTAGATCCGCTGGAGAAATACCGGACTTATACGGAAACACGCGGTAACGGCGTCGAAAGGGGGTAGCAATGTGGAACTAGGTGCTTGGTTGTGTTAGTGTAGTCCATAGAAACATAAAACAACAAGGTAGAACCCACCTCTTCGGAAGATTCACGACGTTTCGTCCGATACGGGAGTTTCACCCTATAAGCGCGTGTAAACTCACGAGAGAGAAGTGGATGCCGGTGAAGCGGACCACACCCCGGAGTGAAATCTTTGCCATCAAAAGCACACAACACACCTATAATAACATGCTATGGCAGCACCTTGCTTGTGTTGGGGTCCAGAAGATCCGGAGCCCCCCCTCCGGTGAAACCCTAGACCCGTTGGAGAAATACCGGACTTATACGGAAACACGCGGTAACGACGTCGAAAGGGGGTAGCATTGTGGAACTAGGTGCTTGGTTGTGTTAGGGTAGGCCATAGGAACATAAAACAACAAGGTAGAACCCACCTCTTCGGAAGATTCACGACGTTTCGTACGATACGGGGGTTTCACCCTATAAGCGCGTGTAAACTCACGAGAGAGAAGTGGATGCCGGTGAAGCGGCCCACACCCCGGAGTGAAATCTTTGCCATCAAAAGCACACAACACACCTATAATAACATTCTATGGCACAAACTTGCTTGTGTTGTGGTCCGGAAGATCCCGAGCCCCCCCTCCGGTGAAACCCTAGACCCGTTGGAGAAATACCGGACTTATACGGAAACACGGGGTAACGGCGTCGAAAGGGGGTAGAAATGTGGAACTAGGTGCTTGGTTGTGTTAGGGTAGGCCATAGAAACATAAAACAACAAGGTAGAACCCACCTCTTCGGAAGATTCACGACGTTTCGTCCGATACGGGAGTTTCACCCTATAAGCGTGTGTAAACTCACGAGAGAGAAGTGGATGCCGGTGAAGCGGCCCACACCCCGGAGTGAAATCTTTGCATCAAAAGCACACAACACACCTATAATAACATGATATGGCACCACCTTGCTTGTGTTGGGGTCCAGAAGATCCGGAGCCCCCCTCCGGTGAAACCCTAGACCCGCTGGAGAAATACCGGACTTATACGAAAACACGCGGTAACGACGTCGAAAGGGGGTAGCATTGTGGAACTAGGTGCTTGGTTGTGTTAGGGTAGGCCATAGGAACATAAAACAACAAGGTAGAACCCACCTCTTCGGAAGATTCACGACGTTTCGTCCGATACGGGGGTTTCACCCTATAAGCGCGTGTAAACTCACGAGAGAGAAGTGGATGCCGGTGAAGCGGCCCACAGCCCGGAGTGAAATCTTTGCCATCAAAAGCACACAACACACATATAATAACATGCTATGGCACAAACTTGCTTGTGTTGTGGTCCAGAAGATCCGGAGCCCCCCCTCCGGTGAAACCCTAGACCCGCTCGAGAAATACCGGACTTATACGGAAACACGCGGTAACGGCGTCGAAAGGGGGTAGCAATGTGGAACTAGGTGCTTGGTTGTGTTAGGGTAGGCCATATAAACATGAAACAACAAGGTAGAACCCACCTCTTCGGAAGATTCACGACGTTTCGTCCGATACGGGAGTTTCACCCTATAAGCGCGTGTAAACTCACGAGAGAGAAGTGGATGCCGGTGAAGCGGCCCACACCCCGGAGTGAAATCTTTGCCATCAAAAGCACACAACACACCTATAATAACATGCTATGGCACCACCTTGCTTGTGTTGGGGTCCAGAAGATCCGGAGCCCCCCCTCGGGTGCAACCCTAGACCCGCTGGAGAAATACCGGACTTATACGGAAACACGCGGTAACGACGTCGAAAGGGGGTAGCAATGTGGAACTAGGTCTTTGGTTGTGTTAGGGTAGGCCATAGAAACATAAAACACAAATAAAGTAGACTTAGTGTGTGAAAACCCACTCGATAGTGGTGTCGGTGTAGTATGAATAAATGAAATTGACTTAGATGTCTCGATACATGGTAACGGTTGTGAATTTCTATATTTTAAACATAAAATATTAACACATTAATTTTATCAATTAATAGTAACTAATAAATACACATGCATCCACAAAATAAGAAAAAGAAAAAAATACACCTGTGCCGACGGCAAAGCCGTCGGCATAGGACGTGGTAGGACCAAACCAAACGGCGCAGCAACAAGTTGTGGCGCCCCGCGATCGGGCACTATGCAGATTTCAGCATTCCCGCCAAAATCCACATAATAACCGATTCCAGGTTGCCACTTGTGATAACATTACAACAGTTCACGAATAATCCACAACCACAACAGAAAAGATATATACAAGATGACTCAAACGAGTCAGGGATACAACTGATACAATACAAAGATCCAAATAACAGCGGAAGAACAACATAGCGTCCGACTACGGACAAGATACAAATTGGACTAAGAGTCCTGAAGATAACCGAGAGCGTCCAATCCCTGCCCAGTCCAAGCCGGAGGGATTCCCAAGCTAATGTCGTCAGACTCCAAACCTGTTGACTGCAATATTGAATATGCAGCCACGAAAGAGATTCGTGGGTCAGTACGGTTAAGTACTGGCAAGTGGATAACCCATACTCACAAGATACCAGCGTAACCAATCATCACAAGATACAAATACTTTGGGTCAACGGAAAGGAAAGGATTATTGCAAAGATGCGGCAGCAGGCTGCACTAACTAACTACAGAGACTCGCTACAACATCCGGCTAAAAGAAAGGGATAAGATAGCGTATTGGAACCAACTACAACTACTCACCAAACAATACCCATCCAATGTCACCCCCTACTAAGGAAGCAACCCAAGGATAACTCACGCTGTTGGATTAATGATGTTCAACTTGTTGTGTCAATAAAACTATTACTAGTCAAGTTATCATTAGTTAGGTGTAAGTTGTTCTGAGTACTTGTTAGCCAGTACTTTCACCAAGTCATCCATAACCGCGGAAAACACGGCTTCTCGAGAAGATTTAACCCTGCAGGGATGCACCAATTTGGCCGTACATGTAAGAATAACCCGCCAGATGGGGGATCAACCCACCAAGCAAGGTACTCAACACAACCCAACTCTTCTTCGCATCAAGCCCAAAGAACCCCGTGCAGTTGAGCGCACGGCTAATCAAGCCCCACGAAGAAAAGGGGACCCTCATAGCACTCTAAGAACGTGTCTCCCTAAATGCCGACTACAAAATTTCCACCCTGGCCTGGGTTCGCAAGATCATGCATGCGGCAAATGGAAAACCCGAACTAAATGAGGCGATTTGGACGAGATGCGAATCGAATCAAATTGAGGGGGCGCCCATACTCTCTTCCCACATGCGGTTAGTGCGCTCATCATGGATCAGTAGACAAGACCCTTTTCCTAATTAGGGTCGACACTAGCAGGCTTCAAAACCACGCCGGGCCTCCTGCCGGTGCCTTATCATCAAATTATTATTACCCAAAACATTAACATGTTGTTGATTGAATTGAAACCCCACTATCAAACTAAACAGGTGATAAGACGGACAACAAGACTTGAGCGCAAACAACACTAAGCATGCAACTACGACACGAGGGCCAACAGTAAACAAACAACAGTTAATAGGAAGTGGAAGGTAGGCTATATCATGGCTGCAAGGTAAACATATAATAGGGTCGAGACACAAGCATCGAATCAACAGGCTAGAATAAGAACAACGGAAAGAATCGGTAACAAGTGATGAAAGGCAGCCATTTGGCAGCAAGTGAGTATACTTGCCTGAGATCCAGCAAGTAGAGGTACATCCACAGAACTTGTCTTTGCTCACATCATCTCAACGTCCTATCCGGGAAGAAGCAACGAACCTCGAACAAACACCGGATGCAACAATTACTTCTACGGCAAAAGATCCAGCATGATCAAGATATGGATGCATGACAGGTTTAAGGATGCATCAAAGATAACTAGTTGACATGATAAACATGTTTAAATGGGCCCATATGCAATTTGGATTGCATATGGAAAAGTCCATGAGTTAAGGTTGGTTTAGATGATCTACAACTAAACAACATGTGAAAGTGGATTAGCATGATGCATGGATGATGAAAACAATAAGAAAACAACAATAGCTTCAATTTGAAAAGGTGTTTACCAAGTTTGGAATTTTATTTATTAAGTTATGAAAATTTGCTTCTTAAAGGAGTTACACAAGCATTTGTTGTTTTCACCAATTTTAATTGTTCAAAACAGATAACAAAGTTCATATTTAAAAAGAGAACACAATTTTAGGTGGATTACATGTTTCAAATATTGAAAAAGGAATTAGAATGAATTAATTATGAATTAAACAAGTTTAAACAAGTTTTAATTGAATTTAATTCAAGTGTGAATATTATTTGAATTTTATTTGTTCAAAACATTAAACCAAATTCATATTTGAAAAGTTTATACTTTTCTAGTTTGAAAACATATTTTATATGTTCAAAAATACTTTAAGTTGAGCAAGTTATTAATTTAGCAAATTTAAATGATTTAAACAAGGTTTAAATTATTTAAGCAATTTTAATTATACAAATCATGAAACAAAATTTATATTTGAAAAGGTGGTTCAAAATGGCATGGAAAACATATTTTATTTGTGTGATTTGAATTAAGTTTGAAATAGTTATGCAATTAATCAAATTTTAAATGAATTGTTTGAATTTGAATTTTGAAACAATTTGAAATGTTCAAAACAGAAATCAACTGACTTAAACAGGTAGAGAAGTGAATTTGGTTTGGAAAACATGTTTTGAGTATTTAATTTGGAGCAACCATTTGAAAATTATTAATTATGCCATTTAGTTTGTCATTTTAAAGGATTATTAAATAACCTTAATTTTAATTGCCCAAAGTGCAAAACAAAGGTGATAAACAGAAAGTACATTGAATTTTGACTGAAAAACATATTTTACATTTTCAATTTGGAGTTGTTTTGCAATTTCTAGAGGCAACATAAAAATAGGGACTAAACTGTGATTTTTAGGGACCTGGATGTGAAGGAAACAGTGGGGTCAGGGGCCTGTGTGAGGAAACTGTGCGAGAAAAATGGGTCTGCACCGCGCAGCAGCCACCCGGGGCCACTGACGCGTGGGCCAGGCGCCACGCGGGCAGCCACACGTGCGGGGGTGGATCCACCGTGGCCACCAACGCCAATGACGCGTGGGCTAGGTGCGCGGGCGGAAAATTGCGAAAAAAGGTTGGCGCTTTGGGCGCACTGGGGGTCGAACCCGCGACTTGGGCTTGCGCGCGGTGATGCAGTACCACTGCGCTGCTGCTGCTGTTGTGTTCAGGTATAGTCGCGTTGGTTTTTCAGTTAAACGGCAAAGCCTTGCGCCTCTGACGAAACTGAAGCCATTCTTCAGTCCGACGGCGACAGGCAGCGGGTGCTCGATGGCGGGGGTCTCCGTGCGACGGCGGGAGAAACACAGAGCAGCGGGGAGGAGGAGGGAGCCCTAGGGCGAGGATCTCACCGTGGTGTCGCCGCGGAGGTGCCGTTGCCGGGGACGCGGGGCTCGCTGATGTTGCTGTCGAGGAAGCAGACGGTGGGGGAGAGGGAGATCGACGCCGCGGTGGTGGGGCTCCGGGGGCTCCCAGCCCGGGTCGAGGAGGTGAGGAGGACGAGGATGCAGCGGCGGTCCCGTTTCTGCCATCATCGGCCCGTGGCAGCTGCCCAACCCCCGGCGCCGTGCTCCTCCTTTCTCCGGCCATGGAAGGGGGTTCAGAGAAGTAAACATGGACAGCAGGGAAGGGAGAGAGAGGGAAGATGGCGGCGGCAGAGGAACATAGTAGGGCTAAGGCTAGCGATGGATGCAGGAGGGGTTTTTTATGGAGGACTAGGCTAGTACGGCAGCTCATCGAGAGGAGGAGAGGGG